>QVTF01018951.1:1887500-2552500 GCA_003573665.1 Oxygymnocypris stewartii
CAGTTATAAAGATTTCCGCATATACTGCATTGGTTTTAATACATTTATGTTTATATACTATCTGTTTTAGAATGTGTTAATGTGCGCATTTATCAGTCTTAAACAGTTCTGTCTGCACCTGAGCGTTTGCGAACAACTTTCTCCCCATTGACCTGGTCCACGGCGAGGGTCTCCACTTCCGCCTGTTGCCGGGCCGCACCTCCACCTGCTGAGGGCGAGCGGTGGATCCGATGCGCCACTCCTATATGCGCGTTAGCACGGGGATGGGGTCCCTCCCGCGCTGGACTATTCCTGGGACTTGGGGGCACTGGGTTGTGGGCGGGGCTTGATGGTGCAGGGGGTGTGACCGAAGAAGTGATGGGCGGGATTACAGAGGGACGTTCCCGCAGCACCGGCTGAGACTCTAGAGGGGCTGGAAGCTCTCTGGCTTGCAGGAACGGAGTGGGATCTGGCATGGCATCTACCGAATCCCTCAGTACCACCCTGCGGCCGTCTGCGGCACCCACCCGGTACAGCTCTGTGTATTCAGAGTGTAGCGGCTGTGAAAGACTTTTGCGCATGCGTCTGCGAGGGGTCTCAGGTTGCCGGATGTCTTTGTCGTTTCCTGATGCTGCAGGAGCTGGAGGAGGGGTGGGTTTGAAAGAGGTGACGGGGCTGACAGAGGGGCTTATACCCGCAGCTCCCCCGGCGAGAAGGCGTTTTTTGGTGGCGTGGAGCTGGGAGGTGAGGTAGGCAATGGTGCTGGCTCTCTGCTCCAGCTCTCCAGACAGGACAGCCAACTTATGGCTCTTCAACTTCAGCTCATCCAGGTACTTCTTCTCTCGCTCACGGATGGTGTTCTCCAACACCGAGATCATGGCGTTCTTCTGCTCAAGATCCCGCAGGAGCTCCGTGTTCTCCTGCTCTTTAGCCTTTAGCTGAGCCTCCAGCTCCTCACAGCGCTGGTGCAGCTCTCTGCAACGAGCCTCACCATCATCTGAGAGAGAACAAGATGTTAGGTACAAACATTTAAAAGGATGTTACACACAAATATACATTGTATTCCAGGGCTCTTCAACTCCAGTCCTGGAGGGCTAGTGTCATGCTAGTCTCAATGCATACATGTCCTTCGATTAAAATGAATGCTTAGTGTGGTGGCTGTGATATACATAAACCTAACAGCATCCGTCGCTATGACTTATCGCGAATGGAAAAAATATATGTTTTAGTCAAATAATGTTGTTTAAAGGAAACCGTCATTCCGCAATAGATTTTATCAATTTTTTTTTTAAAGTTTTGTGCAAATCTGTAAAGAAAACACCTAGTGTCACAGTTGTAAGTCAACATAACAGAGGGTTTGGCGGCACGACGTCTTTGTTTCTAGGAGGAATGTTGTTTCCAATTTTGTGTGCCATATGCATCAGACATTCAGCCAACAATCTGTGGACGTGACGTCTGAGGCTGAGACTATGCTGAGTTTAGCTCTAACCCAAACCAAACGCATCCGAATAAACGTATAAAGTGTTCAGAATTACTTGAAAGTTGCAGACGGGTGGGATGAATTGGGATTAACATCTGCAGGACACTGGCCCTCCAGGACTGGAGTTGGAGAACCTTTCACTGTTATTGTCATTTGTTGTCAGCATTTTAAGATTATTTTCTAGTCTCCAGTGCTATTTGTGTGCCACATGAGTTAATGCCTGTGCAAAGTGCTTTTTAATTGATCACTTGTGACTGTGAGTAATGATGATTATGCTTCCTTAGAAGGCACAAGGCAGCTGCCTATCTAGGAAGATAAGCATTTCATAAGGTTTTGGAATAAAGCTATCAATAAGTAATAACGTCTGAAATAATATGTTTACTTAAAAGCATTCTACAAACTGACTAAAACATTAGCCTGTAGAGGGCAGCAGTAAACTGTGAATCACACATCAATAAACCAATTACCCCAGCAGAACTAATGACTATGAAACATCAAACCTTTTCCTATACAGGAACAATCCACTCCTCCATTAAGATCTGATGTTAAGCTTTTGACAAACAGCATTTGTTGCATTATGGGAACAGCTCTATTAGCTTAGCTCAGCATAGATATTATTGATTTCTACATAAATTTAGCTGGATAAACACATTGTAATTGCATTCAGATAATTCTTAAACATCTTATTTAAAAACACCTCATCATTACAAAAATGTACATGGGTTATGCCCGTCTAATAACTGTCATTGTGAAAGACATGCATTTAGCAGCCAAATAGGGTGGGGCTGAGACGGGCACCTCAGAGAGACTCCACAAACTCATAAGGAGGGGGAGTGAAGGGCAGACAGAGACAGAGATCCTATCTTCTGTTACACTGCTAATGGATGAGAAGGTTGGGGGAATACAAATGCCCCTCTTTATTGACCTTCAGCTTTGCAACAGCCTAAACAATGGCACGCAAGGGAAGATTTGTTTTTTGCTTTCTCTCGGTTTAAATTTATCATGCATCACTGGTATGACAAAAGACAAAAAGAAAACATTTGCAACTGCCAAAGCAATAAAAACAAATTATAATAAAATAAAGAACAGTATAGTAGTACAGTATATGGAGTAAAATTAGAGAATTAGAAAAAAAAATTACAATTGTATTCAATTAATCAGAAAAATGCTGCAAATTTTAATTAGTGCAAACAAATAGTGAAACAACTTATAAAAAATGGTATATAAAAGTAGCATTAACAACAAAACCAAATAAATAAATGAATTAATTACATTAAATGTCCTTTAATGTCAGATCCACATATTGTAGACTTCATATGAGATAATTGGGGTCTCAGTTCTGTGTGATTCCTCTAATAGTTATTAAAATAGACATGCAGAATGAGCTCATGTTGAAGACCGACTCGCACTATCTCTCACTTTCCATGACCGCTTCATTACCACTTAGCAATGGTCACACCAGATAATGAGGTCATCATTAAATTCACACACAAACCCAGTTGGCCAGCCATAATACATCCACTAAACACACTCCTGCAGTCATCTGAGGTCAAAGCGACAGCTTCAGAATAAGAGTGCTTACATGTGAAACTGATAAGTATTCATTCTTCACAATGTTAATATCACATGTCACACAGTAGAGAGACAACAGATGTCACTCTAATCAGCGATCGGTGGTGTAGTTATCTGTTACGGACATGTAGTTTAATGAGAATAAACCATCTGCTGTTACTCCAGTCGACATAAAGTGCTGTTTTAAATTGGAACAGAAATAATCTATATTATTATGTGATGGCTGGATTAAGAATGATGCTTGATCTCTGAAATGAGAGGAACATGTGATTCGTATTTGCAAAGTCTCTCGTGTCATTTGTGAATGTCATTCCACATAAAACCAAGTGCTTTGATTTATGGCGGTGGTGCTGGTCTGAAATACCGTATCATGGCTATTGTTAGCATGGGGATGTAGTCAGCAGGTTGCAGATGATGCATTATCCATTTGCCTTAGTGCTGTATTAGTGTAGTCATTCATAATCTAATTTCCTGTGCTAGACACGAATCTGTCTCACATCAGCCACATGCGCAAACACAACAGACTGTCCAACCATACAGACACTAAACAAATGTGAAACTAAATCATTTATGAACAGCCCTCTGGAATACTTGATTCTGAATAGTCAACTGCAGAAATAAAATCTGCAGATTAATCATATTAATAGAAAAATAAATATTATAATATTGTTAAAGTGGTTGTCATGGTGTTATTTCTGTTATTCTTGTTTTGCTATTTTTGTGAGATAGTACAGTAATTACAACTCCAAAATCAATATTTAATGTATTTATTTGATGCACTTGTGTAATAAAGATTATAATGTATAGTCTTTATCATGTAAAAAACTCTCAAAGTCAAAAGTTGCCTGGATACTGCATGTCTGTGGGAACTGTGTTAAGCATTCAGATGCCTAAATGTTTTATCAATGCATTGAATGTTTGTGCGGAGACTGATGCCAACATATATTAAACAGAGTGAAATTGAAAGGGAGAGAGGGAAATTGCAGTCCCTGTGGGCAGCCTGCAGGGGTCGTTCTGTGTGTGTGTGTGTGTGTGTGTGTGTGTGTGTGTGTGTGTGTGTGTGTGTGTGTGTGTGTGTGTGTGTGTTTGTGTGTGTGTGTGTGTGTGTGTGTGTGTTGCTGATTGCCAGGTTACAAGGCAAAACCATGGTGGTATATGTGCAAAGAGGGAGCAATACAGTGGCAGATAAATAAAGAGACTGCCAGACAAAACAAGAAACTAAAAATAAACATATCTGGATGTTTCCATTTGGCCTTCCTCCTGCTGTCTGCATGTCCATCTGTCTGTGCATCTACCAAGCTGTTAATAGATTCATTTTAACAAGTGAATGTGTGGATGACAAGCATTTTGACAGCATCCTAGCAACACCTGACACACACACACACACACACACACACAGTCCCCTTGCATAAGTATTTTGTTCTGAGTGTGAATGCAGCCACATGTGAGAAATCTTACCGCCTGGATCAGAACTCCGCATTGTCAGCTCATATGTCAGATCTGTGAAACAAAAGAGAGGACACAAGGAGTGGACAGCACGACAAAGGGAGGAGTGTGTGAGAGAGAGAGATCAAATGTTAGACTGGCAGTACAGAGCATCACACTACCTTAAATGACAACAGTTGAAGATCACATGACACAAGACATCACTTGAAACGAGGAGATCAAGAGAGTTAGAGCAAAAACAGAGAAACAGTAGCACAAGAGAGAGTCAACCAAGGATAAAAGAGCATGTAGGAGTCAGTGGGACAATACAAACATGATACTTCAAAGTTTTTTTGTTGTGCTTCAATATACTGCAAACAATAAGACATTTCATGCTGTTTTATTTAGTTGTTTCGTTTTGCCTTTACTTTGCATTTTTGCAGTTTTGTTTTTACTTTGCTGTTTAGCTTTGATATTTTTGTTTTGTGGTTTTGTTTTGGTGATTTGTTTTGTTTTGCTTTGCTGTTTGGCTGTGATGTTTTGTTTTGTGCTTTGATTTGTGCAATAATTATTCACACACACAATAATAGCATTACGAATTCATGTTTACTTAAAAATAATGAACATGGAGATTGGAGACTTTTCACACTGTACGCAAAAATTCTGTTCTCAGATACCAATGATAACAAACTCGTAATCCTCTTCTCTCTCAGAATACTCTTCTTCGGTGTCTCTTGCCTTTTTGTGCAACAGCAGCTGCTCTGGGCATGTGATCTTAGCTAAAATCTAATTGGATGGCCTGTTACACCGTGGAGCGACGGGGAAAAAAATTGCGAACCTAATGTGAATAGCCCCACAGGGATCTATTTTTTTCGATTCAAAAGCGTCATCACGCCAAATTAAATAAATATATATATATATATATATTAAACATACAAAGAGTGCATGTCTGCCTATTATAGAATAAAAATCAACTATAGATCACAATCGGAAGTTATAACATGCACTCAATGAAGGTTTAAAGTGTTTTTGTTTTTTTCAAAAACATTAATAATTACATAAATGTTCATATTTGGTTTGCTGCTAATTGTACTTCTATTTATATTTTAAGATGTTTTCTTTATTGGTTCCCCAACGATTCACCTTGCTTTTTTAGAATCGCGCTCAGTTTGAAATGGCCTTTAGATGAGGATCGAGCCGTGAGATTAACTTTATTCTCACAATCCTAAACAATAATCCTTGTGGCACCATTTTACTCTTTAAGCATAGAGGAATGACCTGGTGACAGGACTGCATAAGCTCTATGAGCAGTATGTGTCTCAGACAAAGTGCCACAGATTTGTGTTCCTTTTTGATCTAGACATTTAATATGACGCCACCACAAGTGACCTCAAGATGTCAACATCATTAAACTGATAGTTGTCATGCACAGGATTTGGCGTACATTTCATGGGGGCATTTGTGTGGATGAGTTCAAATCCGGCTCGAGTCACATCCCAATCCCATCCTCCCCTATCCGCCCTCTTATTTTCAATCGATTATTTATTATCCTCTGAATTAAAGTGGCAAAAATACAAAAATAAAATAACACCAGATTAACTAAACAAAATAATTATAAATACACTATAAATTGGCAATAGTTTTTCTTCATTGCTCAGAAAAAATTATGTAATTATAATGGGAATTATAAATGAATAAATGAGACACTTAACTTTTAACGATTATAGTGCTTCATTTACTGTAGACATTTTACAAATGAGTAAAGTATGTGTTTATGGATGCTTTCTTAGTCCAGTTTTGCTGTAAGTGGCAGTCACTACATGTTGCTCAGTGTATTGGCATGTGTGTGTGTATGTATGTGTGTACCTGTGCAGTGCTGTTGTAGGCGGCGGATCTCAGCATGTAGGCCCTTCAATGTTTTAGCATGGTCTTGTTGGAGGAACAGCAGGTTTTTCTGTGCGCTGTGCAGTTGATTCTCCAAGGTCACATTAATGGAAGCCATGTTGATGATGGTATGCGGTCAAACTCACATGTATAAATAAACTCACTCACTCACACCTGCACACACACTAACCCAGGATACCTGTAAATACAAGAAAATAAAATACTGGTCAGATATATAGAATATTCAGCCTTCTGGCAGTTATCACTCACTATGACTAAAAGTCACATTAGTCAATTATACACCTAGCTCCAAGGTTGTTGGAGGACGTTTTACAAGAAATTACTATTTCAGTCTTTCTACTTCTAAATTTCTCGGTTAATTTAATGTGTTACTTGCTGTTTCTTTGTTGTAATTATTTGTGACATTTACTAACAATTTCTGAATGAAAATTCTTCCTGCATCAAATATGTTTTTAGTGTAGCTGGCTGATTATAAAATTATATACTATTTAAAAAAATAATTAAAATAATTTTAAATAAATAATAACATTCTTATTTTTTTATACTAAAAATAAAACACCACAAACAATTTTTTTTAGATAAAATATGAGATTTTGTATAGTAGTGTTACTACATTATTACTGATTATGATGGGAAATGTAATGTGTATATTTAACTGTTATGAATAATACTGATAAGAACCAAAAAGATCGAATAACCACAAATTAATACAATCTAGTAAATTACATCATTATCAAGCACAACAGAAGTAAAATATTATTCTTGCATGAAACACACAAAACATTTGACACACAAAAAGCAGACACAAGTGCATTATTTCAAGATATTTTAGGACATCTAATTCAGATCTGACAGGTACTGTAATAGGGACAATTTCTGAGTGTCATTCCATTAAAAATATCACTTACAGCATATTTAATTAAACCTCTTCTGAGACATCAACATCAGGATATCTGCTACTCTGCAATTCCCAGAGTACATGACAAAATACATTTTTAAAGTAATTCAACATAACACCAAAATCACTCTTCCTACAGGCACGTGACACAAAAATATTGATGTGACTGTTTCTGTAATCAGGACAAGCTTCGATAAAACTGCACATGTGAAGTCAGTGCTGGATAAACCTACACTTACATGAGATGTTTACAATGGAGTCACTGTCATAGAGTACTTACACAAACAAAAACACATTACTGCAATTCAATTGTTTACTTCGGATATCACTATCCCTTCCAAGAATCATCGTCCCTCTGTCTGAAAAGACAAATGGCTATATTTATCTAATGACAGCGTAATGGTTTGACATAACGTAATGTGTTTCAGATGAGGCAGAGAAGCGAGGGAGTGTCTGTAGCTACTGTTTGAGGAAGTATTGATTTAAGTGGGTGAACGCTGGGCTGGTTTCCACAGACCCTGCTGCTCAGGGATCATCCCCCATCCCAAAGCCCTCTTAAAGAGGTCATATCATACATATTTCATAATTATTTTTTTTTCACTTGATGTTTTCTGATCCACTTAAAATTTAAGTAGGGCTGGGTGAGTACAGAAGTGAGTACACCCCTCACATTTTTTTTTAAATATTTTATTATATATTTTCATGTGACAACACTGAAGAAATGACACTTTGTTACAATGTAAAGTAGTGAGTGTACAGCTTGTATAACAGTGTAAACGTCCCCTCCAAATAACTCAACACACAGCCATTAATATCTAAACTGCTGGCCACAAAAGTGAGTTTCACTTACACCTCTAAGTGAAAATGTCCAAATTGGGCCCAAAGTGTCAATATTTTGTGTGGCCACCATTATTTTCCAGCACTGCCTTAACCCTCTTGGGCATGAAGTTCACCAGAGCTTCACAGGTTACCACTGGAGTCCTCTTCAACACCTCCATGACGACATCATGGAGTTGGTGGATGTTAGAGACCTTGCACTCCTCCACCTTCTGTTTGAGGATGCCCCACAGATTACCTTTACCATCAGCTTCTTTAGCAAGGTAGTGGTCGTCTTGGAGGTGTGTTTAGAGTTGTTATCATGTTGGAATACTGCCATGCGGCCCAGTCTCCGAAGGGAGGGGATCATGCTCTGCTTCAGTACGTCACAGTACATGTTGGCATTCATGGTTCCCTCAATGAACTGTAGCTCCCCAGTGCTGGAAGCACTCATGCAGCCCCAGACCATGACACCCCCACCACCATGCATGACTTTGGGCAAGACAAACTTATCTTTGTACTACTCACCTGGTTGCCGCCACACACGCTTGACACCATCTGAACCAAATAAATGTATCTTGGTCTCATCAGACCACAGGACATGGTTCCAGTAACCCATGTCCTTAGTCTGCTAGTCTTCAGCAAACTGTTTGCGGACTTTCTGTGCATCATCTTTAGAAAAGGCTTCCTTCTGGGATGACAGCCATGCAGACCAATTCGATGCAGTGTGCGGCGTATGGTCTACGCACTGACACGCTGACCCCCCACCCCTTCAACCTCTACAGCAATGCTGGGAGCACTCATACGTCTATTTCCCAAACACAACCTCTGGATATGATGCTGAGCACGTGCACTCAACTTCGTTGGTCGACCATGGCGATGCCTGTTCTGAGTGAAACCTGTATTAAACCGCTGTATGGTCTTGACCACCATGCTGCAGCTCAGTTTCAGGGTCTTGGCAATCTTCTTATAGCCTACGCCGTCTTTATGTAGAGCAAAAAATATTTTTTTCAGATCCTCAGAGAGTTCTTTGCCATGAGGTGCCATGTTGAACTTCCAGAGACCAGTATGAGAGGGTGAGAGCGATAACACCAAATTTAACACACCTGGTCCCCATTCACATCTGAGACCTTGTAACTTTGAAGAACCAAACTTTGAACCAAACTGAAGAGGGTCCAAAGTAGCAGGGATGGAGGAGCAAATGTGGTTCTTTAAAAGTATCTCAAAAACCTTCATGACTATTGATGTGAGGGCAACTGGACGATAGTCATTCAGGCAAGAGGGTTTACTGTTCTTAGGCACAGGGATGATGACAGATTTTTTAAAGGAGGTGGGAACCACAGAGGTAACAAGGGGACTCATTAAAGATTGAAGTAAACAAACCAGCAAGCTGATCAGAAGTGCTGATCCACTTTCTTGTAACTTTGGACCCTCTTCAGTTTGCCTATCGGCCAAATAGATCAACTGATGATGCCATCTCTCAGGCACTCTTCCCTTACACACATTGACAGCAAAAATGACAACTATGTCAGGCTGCTTTTCATTGACTACAGCTCAACTTTCGAAACTATAGTCCCCATCAAGCTAGCTGTTAAACTTAAAGAACTCGGCCTAAACTCTTCACTCTGTGACTGGATTCAAGATTTCCTCACCGGCAGACCTCAAGTGGTGAAAATGGGCCAATTCACCTCCAACTCCATCACCTTGAACATAGGAGCCCCACAGGGTTGTGTCCTGAGTCCCCTGCTCTACTCTCTCTACACACACGACTGCGTGTCCTCTCACAGCTCCACTTCTATTGTTAAATTTGCTGATCATACTGTGGTTCTGGGCCTCATTTCCAACAATGATGAGACCGCATACTTAGATGAGGTAGAGAGACTTACATCATGGTGCCAGTACAACAGTCTCTCTCTGAACGTGAGCAAAACTAAAGAGCTGATTGTGGACTTCAGGAAGAGACAGCCCTACACTCCTCTTATGATCAGTGGGACCCCTGTGGAGAGGGTGAGCAGCTTCAAGTACCTCGGTGTAAACATCTCCGAGGACCTGACTTGGACTGCACACATTCAAACACAGGTTAAGAAAGCCAGGCAAAGATTGTACCATCTGCGACAGCGGGGTAAATTCAGGGTCTCGCCAGAAATCCTGAAAACTTTCTATTCAGGGGCCATAGAAAGTGTACTGACTATGTGCATATCAGTGTGGTATGGTAACGTCTCAAATCAGGACTGCAATGCTTTGCAGAGAGTTGTGCGCTTGGCTGAGCGCGTCTCAGGATCTGCTCTTCCCTCTCTGCAGGACATCTACCTCAAACGGTGCAAAAGCAGAGCTGCTAAAATAATCAAGGACTCAAATCACCCCAGTAACAGTCTTTTCTTTCTACTGCCATCTGGCAAGCGCTTCAGGAGCATGATGGCAAAAACTGAGAGACTGAGGAGGAGCTTCTTCTCTCAGGCCATCAGGCTCCTTAACACAAACTCAAACTCGGTCTAATAACATCCTGCACATTTTACTCTTTATTTATTTTTGTACCTATATTTATATATATTCGCTTGTGTTGTGTTACGTATTTTGCACTGTCCATTGAGCGGATCTCACCTGATTTACATTTCACTACGGATTATATTCTGTATAATTGAGTATGTGATGGTTAAAAGAACCTTGAACACTAACGAGTCAAATGACACTAGGGAGAGAAAATGGCTAATTGGGCCCAATTTGGACATTTTCACTTAGGGGTGTACTCACTTTTGTGGTCAGCGGTTTACACATTAATGGCTGTGTGTTGAGTTATTTTGAGGGGACAGAAAATGTACACAAGCTGTACACTCACTACTTTACATTGTAGCAAAGTGTAATTTCTTCAGTGTTTGTCACATGAAAAGATGAGGCAGAATAAAATATTTACACAAATGTGAGGGGTGCACTCACTTCTGTGAGATACTGTATTTTGAATATTCATGGTATATTGCAATGATCGTGCAGGTGAATTAAATTAAGCAATGTTGTAATTATCAATGATATACTGTATGCGTTTTTAAGCCAATATAGTTTTGCTTCTTTTTTTAGCCATTAATTTTCTGTGATTAGTGTTTGATCCTTTCTTGTCTCACAAGTATGGATGTGTTGAAATATGTTTTAATAGCATAATTTAGAGTAAAAACAGTATTTGATTGATTAAGTTTGATTAATTTAAATGAATTGGTTCAAATTATTAATTTGAAGTTCTGCCTCAATCTATTTGTCACTCTTCACTCTAACGTGTTCACAGGAATCTCTATATTGCATTTCTTATGTATTAAAATGTATAATCAGCCATATAAAATACACAGTATTCAGGCACACTACTGTTCAAAAGTTTTGAGGTCAGTTAGATTATTAATATATATATATATTAAATAATAAACTGTGCATTCAGATGGAACGGCATTTAATACACGCTACGCAATATCACGGTCATAATAGAATGAGATTCATCTGCAATTATGAACGTGATATTGCGCAGCGTGTATTAAATGCCGCTCCATCTGAAAGCATGTGATGAGATTTACTACTAATCACAGAATCGGCTTTACTGACGAGATGCGCATGACAATCACATGCGATTTATCGTGCAGCCCTATACCGATCCCAGACTTTTGAATGGTAGTGTACATTACATAAATACAGTTTTTTATTACTTTATTTATATAATGGTGCATATAAATGGAAGACTAAAAGTCAATTTTCCTTGCGCTCATTTAGCAAAAAAAAACTGTGCTGAAGTATATCAAAAACATGCCTTGATCATTTTTAATCATGTCTGCTGTTGTGACTAAGACTTGAATGCAAATCCGCTGGTCATGCAATTTTGAGTACCTTAGTTTAAATAAAGGATATTTTAAGATAGGCAGTTTTGAGTTTCAAGTTTTGAATTCTGAAAGTTGATCAATACACTCTTGTCTCTTATTTTAAAAATCAAGAAAAATTCAATTTCTCATGATATGTCCCTTTTAAAAGCACATTGGCCCTGCCTAATATATCATATTCCAGCTACTAATATACTCAATTGTGGGATAATGTTTTAATCTAACACAATGATAAAAAAAAATTCTGCTTCTACTAGAAGATAAAATAAAGTGTCCCCATCATGACTTCTTAAGAAAAGCTTTGATTTAGTAAAAGGTTCCTCATAAAGCCCTGTGTTTAAATTATTAACAGAGAACTTAGGCAGACTCTCTCCTCTGGGTGCACTTCCTCCTATCATGACAATGCAACACAATAAAACTGACAAACCCAGTCATTCAGAAAGACAGAGGAAAACGGAGAAGCACAAGAGATAAGAGAACGCCTTGCGGGTGTATTGAAGGTCTGCATTGCTAATCATACTTCACATTAATTCTGCTATATGACGAAAAAATGAGCTACCTGCTCTTATGCAGAAAAATGTGATGCTACAAAATGTGAAAAATGTTACTGCGGGAGCAAACTGCTGCAGTTTCCAAGTGAAATAAGTAGTAGTGGTGTACAAGTGCTGCAACCATCAATTGATAATGTCTTGAATTCTTGAATTGTGAAAGTTTGAATTGTAGATTAAAAAATTAAATTTAAAATCTAGGGATTATGGTAAGCGTTAGGAAAAAATGCATTCCTATTGGTTGCTTTAAAAATACAAAATAAACACTATATAGACTTTTAGACTTTATAGAAGAAAATCAATCACGCGGACATTTTATCTGGACACTGCAGTGATTTATACAGCAAATTATTTCAGGCTTGCAAAAACATGCATGGTCACGTTCTCCTCATAAGATCAAGTTGAAAACGAGAAAATGGAGCAGCCAAAAATGGTAGTGTGGTTGATCAGAGGACAGGAGCAGATGCCTTAAACACACTCTCGCTCTGACAGACTAACCACAGCCCTCCACAAGACAGACACAACCAAAGGATGGGAAAAGCAGCACACTGTATTCACTATAAAGTTTAAGGGAAAACAAAAACACTTTTCAACAAACACTAAATTTGAACACAGACAGTGTGGCTAAAAATAGGGTAAGAGATGTTTGAGGAAGACTACGAGTCGGTGGAGCTCATGAAAAGTCTATGAGCATGAATGAGTAATGCCAGGCTGTGCTCACGCTGGGTGCGGCACAGAGAAGACAGTCAGTAGTCTCTCCCCCGCTCTTTTATTAATTCCCTTAATGTCGTCCTTCCTCGTGTGTCCTCTCTCGTTTGTTTGCTATCTCCATTTCTCCTCATTTCATACAGCATATCATGCAATAAAGATGTAAATGTGAAGATTTACAGAAACAAAGAAACATACTACCAACAAACGGGGTTGTGCAAAATTCAGAATTTAGAAAAGACTCACTTTAAATTTAGAGTGAGAAGAGAATTTAATAAGTGGGAACCACAACCAACAGGAACCTGAATGTGTTTAGTTTTTTTAAACAGTGCTAAAAAAAAAAGTAGACTTACTAAACAGTGCAAATTATCGTTAGAGCGCAATTCCATAAAAGCGCAGATGGGAGGGGAAAATCTGCGGGTGATTTAAAAACAATGATTTACTAACAATGCGCTTAAATGTGTTAAATCCAAATAAGCTTGTTTTTCATCAACCAAATCTACAGCAGGGCATGCAAATTTGGTCCATGTTTGGCCAGACAGAAACTGCACACAGACTGAAAGTAAATATGAGTCTCTGTAAATCCACTCACTGACAGCAGGTGACGCTTTATATGGAAAAGCTGAATTTACAACTGTTTCTCATAAACTATAATAATAATAATAATAATAATTATTATTATTATTATTATTATTAAGCTCAGATAAGCTTTATTTGTCACATACACAATTATACAGAGTATAACCAGCAGTGAAATTTGTTCTCTGCATTTAACCCATCCAAGTGCACACACACCTGGAGCAGTGGGCAGCCGACACTGCGGCGCCCGGGGAGCAGTCAGGGGTTCAGTGCCTTGCTCAAGGGTCTCACCTCAGTCGTGGACAATTCCTGCCGGAGCCGAGATTCAAACCCACAACCTCGGGTTACAAGTCCGACGCTCTATCCATTAGGCCACGACTGCCCCTCCGTGGACAAAGCAGACAAACTCCGTGGACAAAGCAGTATTGCGATTAAAAACACTTCCTTTAAGTATTACATGGAGTGAAAATAAAAACAAAAAGCCATCGAATCGTTTCTGAAGACAGTCAGAACCTTCAGAGGTACATTCATATAATTAATGAATTAATATATTAATTTGTATAATTCCCTCAGCACTCTTTTAAAACCTCCCAGCTTTTCCGCTCTATTTTCACTCAAAACGAATCTACTCCGCTGCTGTGCACATGTGACACTGTTACTTAAAACTCTGCTTTATGCTGGACAGTATTTATTTATTGTGAGTTGTTCAAATTGTGGTAATCGAATACGGTTTTAATGATAATTAAAATATGAAACAGTAATACAAACCGTGGGGATTTTCCACTTATCCACTTATAACATCAGTTGGGTGTCATTGATAGCGTATCTGATCTCTCTTTCACAGCACAACGCACACGACTTTTCACACAGAGTGAACGACTTTGCCATGGTCAAACCTGCTGTGCTTGAAAAGATAAAAAAAGTGTTTGGTTCTGCTCAAGATGGCAGCTACATAAAGGACACTGACAGATGACCTTCATTACTTAAAGACAGAAAGAGAGAGACTACGAGGCTCTGTGGAGCAGGCAAAAACTATAAATAATTTATGAATAATGAAAAGTGAGGCATATAAGGAGTTTGTATGACTACTATGAGCAATACCAATATTAAGGTACAACGGCGAGTGATGATGTCATCTTTAGTAAATCACATGAGCACTTCCTGAAACAAGAGAGCTTCCCAGCAGCCACCATAACAACATCATACTGTATAATGAGGTTTTAACATTTGGTTCTGCATCAATAACAACAGCACTTGAGCTGCATGAACTCCACAAGATTGTGTAAAACCTGATAATCATGTCCCCCAGCATGTGAGATAATCTGTACAATGAGACACATGATCAACGTCCTACATTTATTTATTTGATTAGTTGCCTACAGTTTGTGCAGCACCTGACATATTTGTTATTTATTTTACTTGAGAAGATTTCTTTGTTTTCTTTTCACATTCTGCTTATTTTCCGCTTTAAATTAGACTTTGAATTCCAGATGTAGAAGGATGTTTGTTCAACCCAGACTCATTGGAAAAATGTGCCTTTGCCGACATTTCTGCAAAATGATATTACTTTGCTTCTTACATGTTTTGCAAGACTTTAGAAAGTGAAATGTCCAGTGAGTGGCACTAAAAGAGTGTTATCTGAACAGATCAACATGTATCTGGCAAAGTTGTATTACGTTTTGATTGATATGAAATGTCCGGTAAGTAGGAGTGTGCGATATTGAAAAAATAATGATATCTCGATATTTTGGGGATTATTTTCGATAACGATAATTAGAAGATATTTTGCAGAGTGTGTTATTGTGCTGATATCTGACTACCGTGGTCAGCTACAGTTTTTGATATTCTTAATATTCTGTGTGGTCAGTTCACATCAGTGATAGAAATCAATATTTTCATATAAGCTTAAATTTATTTTTACCTTTTATGGGCAATTTGACCTTTAATAAAGCCATTATTTCTAAAAGTGCACATCTTTTGAGACAAATTGTTACATTTAATCAGTCAATTAGAATAATACACATTTAGGCTGTTACCAAACAAATGTAAGTTACCAAACCAGTAAGTTGCGCAAAAAGGTTGATGGTCTATCTATCCACCTTATTTGTCCTGTAAGAGAAGGAAAAACGTTGCATTAAGATGAAAGTCGGGGGATACAAATTTGAAAATCTGGGTAAATTTTACTTATTTTGTCTTCTGGGAAGCATGTAACTATTTTCTGTAGCCTCTGAAGGGCAGTACCAATTGAGAAAATATATATATTTAGACAAAATAAGACAAATGTACACATCTCCATTCTGTTCAAAAGTTTGAACCTTCTTTAATAGGTGCACATGAGTCCCTCAGTTGTCCTCAGTGTAAAAAAAAAGATCTCAAAATCATACAGTCATTGTTGGAAAGGGTTTAAAAACACAAAAACGCTGGACAACCAATAAAATTGTGGGACTTAAAGGATTGGACAATCGGGACTTGAAGGCCTCGTGAAAAACTATCGCTTAGACTTTTGAACGGGGTCATTTTTATAAATTCCACTATTAGTTTATCTTGTGGACTATACAAACATATTGAATGTGAAATTAAATATCTTATTCAGGTCAGTACTAAATAAACAATAACATGCATTTTGTATAATCTCTTATTTTGGTCAAATAATTAACATTTTGCAGATTCTGAAGGGGGTGTAAACGTTTGACCTCAACTGTACACACTAGTTTGTAGTGCAAACAGTTTTACCGTTTACTGTAGGGATGAAATGATAACCGGTTTAATGATAAACCACGATAAAATGTCCTGACGGTTAGTATTATCGTTTAAAATGTAATTATTATTAAAACCGTCTTTGATTTTCGTGATTCTGAAAACTCGCAGTAAATCCCGTCCAGCCAGCAGCATCACGCGGAGATAGCACAAAACGTTTTTTTTTTGGTTGTATTGTTACATGCACATTGCTTTACTTGTGTTGATTTTATATGTGCATTTGATGTTCTTATTCAAGGTACTGTT
This sequence comes from Oxygymnocypris stewartii, assembly GCA_003573665.1. Lineage (NCBI taxonomy): Eukaryota > Metazoa > Chordata > Actinopteri > Cypriniformes > Cyprinidae > Oxygymnocypris > Oxygymnocypris stewartii. The sequence goes on from QVTF01018951.1 coordinate 1,904,265, forward strand.
TATTCAAACCTACACAAGGAAAACGTATACCTCTCAGGGCTTCATGTTAATTGCGTATGCTTAAAAAGAGCAATTGTATTTGTTGTTTGTTGATTTTTATATATAAAACTTATTGAAATGTTTTCAGTGTGTGTATCAGTTCTTTTAGAACATTTTCATCTCATTTTACCAAAACCGTGATAATATTGATAATCGTGATAATTTTGGTCACTATAATCGTGATATGATATTTTCATATCGTTTCATCCCTAGTTTACTGCACGTTGTTAAGGTCACTGTGCACACTGAGTCCAAAATTTTCGGACATTAAATAATAAATACGACCTCACGCTGTGTCAATCACGTTTGCACACTGCCTCCGAAACTTTCGTCAGTTTAAAAAAAAATTCGTATCAGGTTCGATTTTCTGCGTTTTTGCAGAAAAAAATCAAGTGTTCTGCAAGTGCAGTGCAGTACCAGGTGAACTATCTAGCAGAATAAAGCCATAGATATGGAGCTGGTTGTGTGTGAAATGCAAACATGACAATTAATTATTTTACAATGCACTATAAGTGTTTGGAGGTTATAACATAATATGCAAAGAACAGCATGGATATAACTTTATGAATCTATAATCTTCCCCTTTACTCATCATATTTTTTGTGAAACGCAATAAATAAATGTGGGCGTTTTACATGTAGGTATGTACATATACGTTTGTAGGTATCTTAGCACACAGCCATCCTATTTGGCATTTACTGCACACTAGTCAGTAAGTTCACACAATATTTCAAAAGATAACCCTAGTAATAACCAAATCATAACACACTTATTTATAGGCTGTGATGAGGCATCAAGTGAGCATCGGAAACAAAGTGCACCCGTCACCATCTGTATCCCACATCCATCTGCTTACCGTAAATTAACCGTTAAATCACAGGCGCCGGGAGCATTGACCATCCTTCAGAAGTGATATTCCACGGCACATGTGAAGACTTACTCCCTCACCCCTCCTTCAGGAGCCATTTATGAGCTGGTAGACATTTTAGAGTGCTGATGCAGAGATTTGGTCTGATCTGACTGACGCTGGTCCCTACAGTCAGAGGGTGAGGCCTCCCCCACCCCACCCCGCTCCACATGAGACAAAAGAATCCCCCTGACATTATTAGTACTCAACTCTGTTGTTCTTACCCCTGTACTATCTCTCACACTCTGCCTTAACAGCTCTCTTTCTTGCCCTCCAAACGCTCTCTCCTTCTCTTGCATTAATAATCAATGAGCTGCAGCTTTAGAGGAGAATCTTAACAATGTTATATCCTAGTCCTGATAGTCATGTCACACACACAAACATCCAATATCCAGTGCTTCAGTATGTAGTCACACCCACTACATACTCCTGCATGATGTAAGCTAGTATGATGACATATTATGCAGGGCACAAAAAACAGCAGCAGGTTAATAGCAACTGATTATCGGTTATTATTAGAAACGTCACTGCTTTTCGGTTCTATTATTAAATAACCACTTATTAAATAAATGAAGAACATACAAAAATCATGATTAATAAAATGTGGGACTTTCATGGCAGCATCTGATTGGCCAGTACATATCAACACATGCACGTGAGAATGGCTGGGGATGAGCAGGATCATAAACGGCACCTGCATTGCGGACAGCGCAACAATCAACAAACCACCACAATAAAAAATAATATAATTACACCAGAAGACATTTACAAGCTTAGAGACAGAAGAGAATGTGTTGCGTTTTTACTCCGAACCTGCGAACAATCCAGAAACGACAGCACGTTTCCAAAACAATATTGCACACGCATATGCTAGATAAAATGGACAGATTTTCAAATAACTGATTTGAAACATATAAATATTAACGCATCAATAAACATATATCACAAAAATAATCTATTATGAATTAAAAGCAGTTGATTTTCAACATATTTACTATTATAAGCATGATAAATAAACAGAAATGATCTAAAATTAATTTCGCATCCAAAACAATCAGCCAGAATGTGTCAATGTCAAAAATGTGTTCAATGACATCTACGTGGCACTTTATAGCACCCATCTTCACAATCATCTCTAGTTACTGTCATAATAATCAGCCACCGGCTAATGATCTCATCCGTCCGAAAATACGCAACAAGGACTAAACAATAACAACCTAACGTTACATCAATGCAAGTGCTAATCTGCGTACTTAAAATATACGAGGCAATATTGTTTAATAAACCACACAGTACAGTAAGCTTTCTTTGAAAACATCGCTTGTTTGTTTCAGTCAGCGGCTCGAGCAGTAGCAGGTGCAGCTGAGATGCGACCTGCCCCTGAGCGCTCTTCACACCGGGAGCGAAGCGCAAAGAAGCGGCCGACACCTACCGGATAGACGGGCTGAGATTAGTGTGTGTCTGATGGTAGTGTTGGGGTCGGTTCTGCTGTTTGTTTTTCTCCTCTTGAGAGGAGAGATTTGCTAGGTTTTGTCTCCTCGCTTGAGCAGAGAGAGAGAGAGAGAGAGAGAGAGAGAGAGAGAGAGAGAGAGAGAGAGAGAGGGCTGTGTCTGACATCTCCCGGAGATACAACTAAATAAAGCGGTGCATGCCGGGATACTGAGGAAAACAAGCGCGCGCCCACTCCTGAGGGCCGCTGGGGCCGGTGAAACGCACGTACACAAGTCACTCGGTTTTCGTCTTAACGTTAGTACCAAGTTATCTGATAGATGTAGTGATATCTGGCTATTCAAAATTGATGGCGAGTTAATTGTTTCAACCGATATGTTGGCTATTTGACGCAAAGCGTCATCGCTATAGAAACATGATGATGTTAGCGTGCGCTTGGTTTACAGGTCTGCGAGAAGTCATTATGTATGACTATGGAAATTAAAGTTAAAATAGTCCTTAATATATCAACTGTATCACATATGAATTTGAGAATGGAAAATATATATTGTTATTGATAGGCCTATTATTTCTGTTATAGCCTATTCATCAGACAATGTGGAGTAAAACCTAATTCTCTGATTCAGTTTCCAGGCAGCCCTTTTAGTTATTAAGCAAATACAATTTTCAAAAAGGAAAAGACAGGAAGACTTTTTTATCTTCTTAATTTTGCTTTATGAGCTAACAATCTTTTTTAACAAGAGGGTTGACAGTCGGTGTGGTTATTTACATTTATTCAAATTTATTTTTGAACTGATCAAATGAATTGCAGTCTTTGAACAAAAGTATCTAACAAATGTAATTATATTTATATCTTTATAGCTAATGTTTTGAGTTAGAAATGAAAAAAAATGGTTACACAGTTGACAAATAGTCAACAAAAAAGACATCGACTGTTAGACTTTGTCATTTTTCAAAGACATAGCATCACAAAATAGTTGCCAAATTAAACAGTTTATAATATATGTCATAAGTAATTCAAAACATTAGTTATGCTTAGGCCTATATAATTAGTAACATATTACTAATATATTAAATAAATATATATATATATATATATATATATATATATATATATATATATATAAGCCTATAAAATATAATATATATATATATGGGGGGAAGTCGTGGCCTAATTGTAGAGAGTCGGACTCATAATCGAAAGGTTGTGAGTTTGAGTCTCAGGACTAGCAGGAATTGGGGAGTGAATGTACAGTGCTCTCTCCACCTTCAATATCACGACTGAGGTGTTCTTGAGCAAGACACCGAACCCCCACTAATTTTAATCCTCATATAATAAATGTCTTACATTCATATAATAATGGTCTTTCACATATAAAACTAAGACGTTTTAGGCATTTATTTCAGTAGCCTTTAGAAGCTCTGCACATATATCCTTTAAGAGATGTTGTATTTCTGGACACCATACCTGTTCATAACTATTCAATATGCCAAGTTAATGTTAGCTCTTTTTTCACTGTACACATTTGAAATCCTGTTGTGGTTACATTTTACATTTATGCATTTAGCAGACACTTTTATCCAAAGCGACTTACAGTGCATTGACAATACATGTATTGTCAGTAAGTGTGTTCCCTGGGAATCGAACCCACAACCTTTGCGCTGCTAACGCAATGCTCTAACCACTGAGCCACATGAACTGGTTAGAGTCTGATCTTGAGAACATGCAGGGTTTCTGCTTGCCAAGATATAATATCCTGGATTAGTCAAGTTATAAAAGCCTTAATTTGCAGACTGGAACTCCACCAAGAGGAACATTCCACAACAAAACCAATTTGTTTGAGTGAAGCCTCTGTGTTTTCGGAAAATACAAAACAGACGTGTCCTTCATAGGCAGATCTCTCCTGCTGCCCACTTTAAATAAAATTTCAGCTCATTTAAGGCTGTTGTACAAATTATTTTGAGAGTTCACAGCAACATCAAATCAATGCTCAAGTACTAATTTTATTCACTAGTGTTCTAACCTTTGAAACAAGCATCGGTTCATGAATACATACAGTATTTGAAGCATTCTAGAGTAGAGAACGTCCACAAGAGAGCAGTGTTTTACCATTTCACTCAAACATCTTAACTTCTTTGACCTGCTGTGAAGGCAAATGAACACACTCCCTCTCTAGATGCCACTGACAAGTTAGTATTTCATTAACTTTTCTCATGGCTTTTTAGGCTCCCATATGCAGACAGGCACGACAGTGTGAGTCATGATGACACACTACTGTCTTGTTTTAAATGACAATTATAGGAATTGTTCACCAAATGAAAATGTACTCAGATGTTGATGAGTTTGCTTCTTCATCAGAACAGATTTGGAGAAATAGTGTTACATAATTTGCTCCCCAGTATAGATCCTCTGCAGTGAATGGGTGCCGCTAGAATGAGAGTCCATCATTAAGAATTTACCTTTAAACCGTTGCTTCTGGTCAAAATTCAAGTTCATAATGTCATCACAGGGTCTAACTGGTAGAAGGTAGACTGTTTAGACTTTGTAAAATATGCTTTAAATTACATTTTCTGCACTTATAATTAGAGATCGACCGATATATCGGTTGACCGATATTTTTCCCGATATTTAAGCATTTTACCATAATCGGTTATCGGTTTTGTAAAAAAATAATATCGGTTTTGAAAGGTTTTTTTTTTTGTCACACATAATTATACAGAGTATAACCAGCAGTGAAATTTTGTTCTCTGCATTTGACCCATCCAAGTACACACACACACACACACACACACACACACACACACACACCTGGAGCAGGACCACCGCATGTAACTTTATACAAGATTAACTTGTTTGAAACACGCTGAATTATATTAACATTTACTATAGAACCATTATTTCGCCAATAAACATCTAAATAAATACATCTCTATCGAAATTAATAATTTATTTTCTCCACAAGTGATCGCAGTTTGAGTATAGTTCTGTATAAATAGATAAACCGAGCTGTCAGCAGTTTTCATAATTTAGAATGACAAAAACATTTTAATAATTCTGAAAAAACAGTTAAGAAATGCAATAAAATACGATGTTTTGTTTGTTATAGCTTATTTCAATATTCCAGAGAATATTATTCAGTGAATTAGCATTATCCAGTGCATTATTATTCACTCTTTAGCCTATTAAACAGCTTATAAACCTAAAACTGTAGTTTTTAAAATGAAGTTGATATTTTGTTTGAGTTTTCCCTCTTTTCCTTAGGTTTTAAATAAGCCTGTAAGCGCCGTGCAGGGTTTTACTTTGACTTTAATATCAGCAGCAATTCGGCGTCAAGCAGTGTTTAAAATAAAAATCAGCAAATACTGTGGAACCAAATAAATGAGAAACGAATGTATTTTTTTATTAACATTATCACTTAGATCAGGGGTAATAGATCGTATTCACCTCTCTACGTATTCTGTGTTTAGGAGGAGAAATACGGTTCTCATGGCGCTGTGTGAATACAGACTGAGCCGCTGTATGAGAACATGATACACAAACTACTGCTCTCGCTGGATAACAGAAGCCAGTGTCACACTAGTACACACAAGTTTTAATGGGCAAGTTTTGTAATCAAGGTAAAGCTGATTACAGTGACATGATCGTGCATTAGGCGCGCGCTGTGTCCGTTATAAATGATGCGCAAACGAACCGTGTATGTGCTCTCGATCACTATAACATCATATTTCTGCTTGAATACAGCTCAGTATATAGTTGAATACAGCGACGTGAATAGTGAATAACAATAAAACACTATTTTATGTATTATTATTAAATTAATGCAACATAAAGATACATCACAACAAGCCTTTTTAATTATTTATTTAATGTGTATTTTATCATTTATTTACTTTTCACTTGGTAGATCTCGGTGAGTTTTCTCCTTGACTTAGATTAATGTCAGACTCAGAAGTCAACAGGCTAAAAACGGGCGCTTTTACATTTAGTTTCGAAACTCTTCCGCATGGTCTTGTCTGTGTCACCTCACTCTTCTTGTCTGTGTCACCTCACTCTTCTTGTCTGTGTCACCTCACTCTTCTTGTCAGTCATCTCACTCTTCTTGTCAGTCATCTCTCTTCACGTGATAAATTAAATCTGATCTGTGATGTAGAGGTCTGCGCGGGACTGTTTTTTAGGTTTTATTACGCTCCCGCGATATATTCTGTTTGTTCACATTTCTGATGAAAGACAGAGAGATAGGCTAACAAATAAAAGTTTAGTCTGCACAAAAGTGTATTTATTTTATTTTTGTCTTGTCAAGAGTCTTGAATGTATTGACTGATAAATGTCAATAACATTTTGCTGCCAACACGGAATAAAGTTTCTCAGAGAGGAAAAAAGTTATACAAAAATTGTAATCCCTACTATAATTTGTTGCAGGATATAATTCGTTTATGCTAACATTCAGCCTACAACACAATAGGAAAAAAATGTAGGTTTAGCCTAATAGCTATTTTACTAGTCTTTTTAAAATACTAAATTCATTTAACATCTTGCTGTTAACACAGTGAAAAGTGCAGCAGAGAAAAATAAATAAATTCGACACAGTCTGTCATTTAAAATGATAGAATAAGCATAATACAAAAAAAAGGAAAGAGAATTGCACGTCCTTCAAGGACAGCGGAGTAAGAAATCTGGTCGGGACAGCCGCGGCAATGCAGACCTCGACTGCTGTGATGCAAGACTCTCGTTCGTTCGGTGCGTTGCATTTAACAGCCGCGTTCAGTTTTAACTTTAGTGTCCTCTATCTGAACGAATTTATTTTTATTACTATAAAAACAATCTAAAGGACGGTGGGGGACGGTTCCACGGTGAGCAAGTGATGTAACAGTGTTGCAGCTTAACACCGGTATCGTCACGTCTATCACGGCAAGCCTACACTCTGTTATTTATGTACTTTATAACAGTAAATAAATATCGGTTCTGAATATCGGTCATCGGTACATAAACGTATAAATAATCGGTATCGGTATCGGTTATAAAAAAATCTATATCGGTCGATCACTACTTATAATATATTTAACCGACAGCAGTTGACAAGCTTCAGTCCTTCTACGGTGTCACTCAGTCACATATTACACCAGATGACACATCTGCACCCAGCGGCTGTGGCCATGCTAATGCTCTTATATAACCAAATCACCCATGGTCAGTTTCCACTTTACAGTTTATCTTTTGAAAATGAATAGTGGCTATTCCCTTAGCCCAAAACCCTTTACTGAACGCCCAAGGCCAAGAACAGAAGTGCCTCTGTACTTCTCTCTCCACACAAACAGACCTCTCTCTTCCTGAAACTACATTTGGCATCGTGAATTCTGCAGTGGCCCAGCTACTGTGTAAAGTGATATGAACCAAACAAAAAAAAATCTATTTTCAGAGACATTCAAGAAGAAGAGAGTGAGACTTGAGGACAGTCTCAAATAGAAGGCAGCAGGTTTGTGGGATTAATGGAATTGTTGTCTTACTCCTGAGATGTTATTGTTTGGAAATGGACTTTAATCTTTACCCAGCTTTCATTCAGCCTCTTGACCTGGATTAAATTCTTCTTATGTCTTTATTTTTAGGGTGTCTGGCTAACAGCCCAGAATTAGGAAAGGAGAGAGGAATGAGTGAGAGAAAAAGAAAGACAGATGAAGGAGTGGTTGAGGGCACACCATCTCTTTTCCCATCAATGCTGAAAGCCAACTTCTCCATTGAAACACATACCTTATTCAGGATTTGTTTTACTTTGTGTCTTTTGAGTTATTTATGTTTCATAACAGGTAGCTATAAAAGTTCAGAGAGTGGAAGGAGGACTCACTCCCCAAATAAAACATGAAGACCACAGTAAACGCCAATCCTGAAGAAATTATTATAGTGTTTCAATACACACTGAATTATATGAGAGCAACTGTGAGCGATGTGGGTCACGTTTAAATACCAGCACGTTCTTGAAAACACACACACCATCAGGCAGAATGGCACTAGTTGGAGATGTGTGCCTGTAAATGTGTTCAGTCCTCTCAACTCCCTAAAGTGATTTCCAGACTTGTTGGCACTGTTTGCCATAAAACTACCATCAGCTATTCCAACGATGCAAAAAATGCACCATTCAGACAACTCCAGCTAATCCAGTGAAATAGACTTGAAATAGACTGGTGAAAACTTTCTTCATCTAGAAAAGAAAACAGATAAAAGCTATGACACTTAGTTACAGTCCTCGAATTTGAATGGGTTAGTATCACTCATCCCTGCCGTCTGTCTTTGCATGTTCCAGACAGACTGTCTGTGGATTAGTGGTGGTGATTTTTCAGTGACTCTTCCTGCAGGTTGCATAGATAAGCCTGTTTGTGGAAACAAGTGTTCCTCTGTGTTTGGATGTGTCTGAATTAACCTGTTTTATAGCTGCCAAAGCTTGGATGAAGACTGAGTATGTCTGAATTCATAATTTATCAGGAAGCTTAGGGAGCTGATTTGTCTAACTGTCCTATTAGGCAATGACTTTGCAGGCAGCAATTGAGCACAAAGTACCGAAACGGATTTCGGACAGGTTTCTGATTGTCTAATGATAAACAGAGAGAGCTTTGGTGATAATTAAGCAAACACTAATTAGTATTACTACAGTGCTATTTTCTTGCCAGTAATTAAATCAAAAGTAGAAAAAGTTGTTCAACACCACCTGCAACTTTTAGATGCCATTTTTATTTTTTAGCTCAACTGTCATGGAATCGAACACACATCATAGACAGCGAATGTCACATCAATGCTACTTTCAAAAACCAATCATATGACGATCTCAGTATACAAGACGTGACACAATCATTTAGACGTGGTATTGTCATGAACGTGTGTTGAAGACTGATACAGAAGAGAAGAAATTGTTGCATAAAGTTATTTTTGCTCAAAAAAGTATTCTCGTAGCTACATAAAATTACAGTTGAACCACTGATGTCACGTGGGCTATTTTAACAATATCCTTACTACCTTTCTGGGCCTTGAATATGTCAGTTGCCTTGCAGAAAGCTCTCGGATTTTATCAAAAATATCTTAATTTGGGTTCAGAAGATGAATGAAGGTTTTACGGGTTTGCTACATGAGGGTGAGTAATTAATGATAGAATTTAAATTTTGGGGTGAGCTATGTCTTTAACTGAAGAATAAACAACATTTTAGGAGCAGTTGGGAATGGTTTGGGTAGCTTGTTTTTCTATTCTCAAACAAACATCATGCAAGCTCAACAGAAATCAGCCATTTCCTTTAACAGACAGGAAGTGTCATGAATGTGTGAGTGTGATTTATTGCTCACTCACCAGGCACATTCTGAACTGAGAAATCAAACAGTACGAGTGTCACTGTGAGGAAACACAGCGCTCTGTGAACCCCTCTGCACACCTTACCTGTAAAAAACTACAAGCACACCAGTGTTTAACTGTGTGTGCCAGGCCAGAAATGAGGTCAGGTGTGGTTTCGATTCACTAGGAGCAGGTAGTGAGAGGAATGAGCATGAACTGTGCGAACAGGTCCTGTTTGGCTGATCTGGATTGGGTGGTGTTCAGGTCTTAGTTTCAGTGCTGGTAAAAAGCTCAGAAACTCAACCTCACGGATGCAGTTGGGACGATGGCAAACGAACCAACTCTTTATTGCCCTCATTCTGACATGCTGCCAAAACCAACCATTTTCAGGTAGTAATAGTCTTACAGTTATTATACTGGAGTTGGCAAGGCAGATCTTGCCCCAAAAACGTAAACCTAATTTAATTTTCCAAAAGTTTTCCCCCCCTTCATTTAAAAAGGGAAGTCATAATCGCTCTGAGATCGAATTGAAAGTGTCATTTATTTGATTAGTTCAAAGTGAGCAAGCCTGCCAATGTATTCACAGCCACTGAATAAAATGACTGATTTCAGCAAACCGTGCTCCACAATGGAGTTTTCAGCCCTCATTACTGCAGAACCCAAAGAACAAGTTTGAAATTGAGCTCCTCAGTTTTTCAAATGCACTATAAAATAACTGACTGCTTAATATTGTTTGCCTGCCAAGAGTGAAATTACTTGCAGAGAGGCAAAATGGAGCATTTGTTTTTGAAATGATGGAAATAATGGTAATAGGCAAACACCGTAAAATAAAACATATTTATAATAATACAGATTTATAATAAATCTATATTATATATAAATGTATCGCAACCTTGAATAGAAATTATTAGAATTATATCGATAATTTAAATATGTGTCACCAATCGCAAAATTGAATAGAAAGGATTATAATGATATTGATAATTTAAATATAAGTGTCACCAACACTTGCAAACCCCTTGTTTAGTCAATCAATCAATCAATTTCTGTCTGTCTGTGTGTGTGTGTGTGTGTTTCATTACTTATTATTATTTATTATTACTGTATATATTAGTTTTAAATGTAATTTAAATATGAAAGAAGCTAAATTAATTTCATAATTTCATTAAAACAATATAAAATTATGTGTGTATATATACATTACAAATAAAATATAATGCAAAAAATAAACATATATTAATAATAGCAAATATATATATATATATATATATATATATATGTTTCCCCAACTGTGTGTGTATATTTATATATATATATATATATATATATATATATATATATATATATATATATATATATATACACTCACCGGCCACTATATAAGGTACACCTGTTCAATTGCTTGGTAACACAAGTTGCTAATTAGCCAACCACATGGCAGTAACTCAATGCATTTAGGCATCTAGATGTGGAGAAGATGACTTGCTGAAAGTGGGAGAGATGAGAAGTGCAGGGTAAAACAGGAGAGATGAATTAGTAATATCAAGGATGAGATTTGGACACACAAGATTAAATAGTACACTTTAGAAAATGAGTAAACATGATACAGGAAGGTGTGAATTTTGTGAACAAGAAGAATCAGTGGAACATGTTATTTTGTACTGTCAGAAATACGAAATTGAAAGAAGGATTCTAATGCAAAATTTAGAAAAAATAAAAATGCGATTTAAAGAGGTATATTACAAAATAACTCGAGAATTGAATGCTATCATTTTATTTTTCAGTACCTCAAAATAACACATTTGTGGGAGAGAATTTAAAAAAAAGAACAAAAGGGGGTTAGGTAGTAAGTTATTTTGATCCACACTCCAGACCAGTTGGTGGCAGAAATACACAACTTTGTTGTTTGTCAACCACCAATACATTTCAAGAAGAAGAAGACAACTTGCAACGCCCAACAATCTCTAGGGTTTACAGAGAATTGTCCGAAAAAGAGAAAATATCCAGTGAGCGGCAGTTGTGTGGACGAACATGCCTTGATGATGTCAGAGGTCTGAGGAGAATGGGCAGACTGGTTAGAGATGATAGAAAGGCAACAGTAACTCAAATAACCACTCATTACAACCAAGGTATGCAGAATACCATCTCTGAACGTACAACACGTCAAACCCCTAAAGCAGATGAGCTACAGCAGCAGAAGACCACACCGGTGCCGCTCCTGTCAGCTAAGAACAGGAAACGGAGGCTACAATTCACACAGGCTCACCAAAATTGGACAATAGAATTGGACAATAGAATGTTTTACCAATAGATTGGTAAAACATTGCCTGGTCTGATGAGTCTCGATTTCTGCTGCAACATTCAGATGGTAGGGTCAGAATTTGGCGTAGAGAACATGAAAGCTTGGATCTATCCTGCCTTGTCTCAACGGTTCAGGCTGATGGTGGTGTAATGTGTGGTGGATATTTTCTTGGCACACTTTGGGCCCTTAGTACCAATTGAGCATTGTTTAAACGCCACAGCCTACCTGAGTATTGTTGCTGACCATGTCCATGACTACAGTGTACCCATCTTCTGATGGCTTCTTCCAGCAGGATAATGTCACAAATCTCAAATCATCTCAGACTGGTTTCTTGAACATGACAATAAGTTCACTTTACTCAAATGGCCTCCACAGTCACCAGATCTCAATCCAATAGAGCACCTTTGGGATGTAGTGGAAGATTCACATCATGGATGTGCAGCCGACAAATCTGCAGCAACTGCGAGATACTATCATGTCAATACGGACCAAAACCTCTGAGAAATGTTTATAAAACCTTTTTGAATCTATGCCATGAAGAATTAAGGCAGTTCTGAAGGCAAAAGGGGATCCAACTAGCAAGGTGTACCTAATAAAGTGGCCAGTGAGTGTATATACATATATATTTGTTTATAGATATTATACATATAGATAATATACAAGTGTCATCCACACAAACAGACTGATTAAACATGCACCATTATTTAATTGTCTTTCCTTAAAAAGTAGCACAATACATCAAGTCATTAATTTCTTGATTTACTTTATGTATGCTGCAAAAAAATATTTTTTTAAAACTAATAATTTATTTAAATGCTGTAATTTTTGTTTATAGTAAAAGGTGTGTGTACCTCTGCTTATGTAATGCAGTGTGCACTTTACATCCACATGCACTAACATAATTGCATCTATGATCACGTCATTAGGCCTATGGTCTTAGCAGACACTGTATTACCAAAGCAACTTGCATAAAAATTCATATATTGCATTCTTTTGCCAGACATATTCTTTTGCTTGTCTCACAATGTATAGGTACACATGTTTTACTCATAGAACACAATCAGTGGCAAAAAGGAAATAAACAGACATTTCAGAGCTCAACTCGAGGGGTTAATCCTCACCATTGAGCTAAACCTTTTCCCCATCAGCGCTCTCCAAAGAGACATCCGTCTATTTCATTAATACCCCTCATCATGTTCAGACCAGATGTTAAAGCAAAACCAGTCTCTCTCTCTCCCCTCTCTCTCTCTCTCTCTGCTGTGGTGAGGTATGGAAAGTATTTGCTAGGTTCCTCTGAGGGCTCTGCAGCTGGAACACACAGGGAGGAAGAAAGATAGAGAGATAACACATTAACGCTGGAAAGACGGAGCTCAGGAAAGATGTGTGCAAACTGAACTTCGCCTTTTATGTAAAGCACTGTGTATGAAATGTGCTACATAAATAAACGTGCCTTGCCTTGCCTTGCATTCATGTCTTTGCTGTAATGAGATATTAGATAATGGACTGGATGGCAAACATACAAAATCAAACGTCTGTCTCATGATTCACAGGATAATAGCGCTATAATTTTAGTCCAGTTTGACATATTTCTGCACCGGTTTTTAGTATACAGTATTGTGGAATATTGAACACGTTACATGCACTCAACAGCTTATATGTATTATTACGAGACGCTTTTATCCAAAGCGTTCAGGTTATACATTTTTTTTTTTGTCAGTACATGTGTTCCCTGGGAATCGAACCCACAACCTTTGCGTTGCTAACGCAATGCTCTACCACTGAGCCACAGGAACATGAGTTGCAGCTTTCTTTATTGGGCTGAATGTTTGGGTCCTGACAGAGAAGTCAGCTTTACACCCTACACATTGTGCATTATGCTTCAAATATCTGTATGTAAATTATCATTGCGGCACACGGGTGTAACCTGCAATCAGGTTAGGTAATATGCTAAAACTTGTAGCAACACAAAGCAAAAAGACAACACTAAATGGCCACCCATACAGAACGCAGTATACTTCAAGTTAAGTATATTTCCACATATATTTTATATAGTAAGCATACTAATATGAATGTACTAGTAGTATACACGTAAGTCCACTAATTTAATACTTATTGGGACTAAACTGGCCCACTTTTAGTTTATAAAAGTATACTTTTGAGTATACTTGAAGTATAATAGTAGTAGAGTTTTTTTTTTGTATGGTAAACTATACTACAATTGAACGTATAGTTATACTGTTAGTTTAATAGCACATAAACTTCTAGCACACTTTTAATTTATGACAGTAAACGTTGAAGTATAGTCTTAATAAACCACCAGTTTAATAGTTTTAATTCTGAATACTTGTCTTTTTTAAGTGAAATGACATGGATAGTTCACCAAAAAAACAAAAATCAGTCATCATTTACTCATCCTCAGGTTGTTCCAAATAGTCACCCATTGACATCCTTAGTAAAAAAAATGCAATACTCTAGAAGTCAATGGTTACCAGCATTCTTCAAAGTATCTTATTTTGAGCTAAACAGAAGAAAAACACTCATACAGGTTTGTAACAAATTGAGAGTAAGTAAAAGAGTGACAGAGTTTAAATTTTGGGGTGAACTAACTTTTTAACATTATACTTTGCTGGAATAAAACTGTAATTTTGATTTTTGTCCTTAAAATCAGCCAAATGTTCTGTTTCTGTGTGGATTAATAGCATTGCAAACAATCAAGTCACTTCCACCAATGTACAGTACTAGTTAGTATAAGCCAAGTATATACTGAATTATATGTTTAATTATGTATTTGATAAGTACATAAAAATAGACTGACGTATACTCTCTTTTTAGTTAAAAATAATTAATCTAATAGCACAGTTGAATACATTGAATAAGAGACCACTTTTAGAAACTGATGATGAATATCAAATTGATTAGGGCATGTGATGGATGCATTCACATGTAGTCACACTTATTTAACAAAAAGACTCTTGAGAAACCTTTTGATTCCCATTTGAGCGTTAACACACACTACCGAACACAATGAGTGGGCATTGACAGGTTAAAAGTAAGGTTCCTTTGACTCAGCCAAAGACTTTATAGACCATGCAGGTGAAGTGGTCCAAAGCTTCAGGTGTTGACACTTTAAACACTAAGGTATAATGGTACACACACCACAACCATTTTTGTGCCACTTCTCTTTTAGAAAGGTGGATTAAAGTGTATACTGTATGTGAATTTGTACAATTCATCAGGGTGGCCCACAATTCAAAACACACAATGAGTCTTTCAGCACAAATAAAGGCAAAGATAAGAACATCTTACAGCACTGTCGGGACACTAAAGCACTAAAGCACGTCGACTCCCATGAGCAGCCCACATGTGTCTGGGAGATCCTGGACTAAGTTCAGACAGATCGACGCTGTTGCTGTTCAAGCCATCCTGTCATCATGGTGGCTTAAATTTAGAAAGCTTCCTCTGCTTGGTCTTGGATTTGTTCCAAAAGACTCCATGTTGTCTTTTCCTGTTACACATGTTTCAGGATGAGGTATCATAATACTCCAGCATTCTGAAATACAAGCAAATTGGATTTTGAAAACGTTACCAACCTCTACATTTACAGTCTTTTCAAGAATCTGCTGTTGGAAATACGAAAGCCCACATACATGGGGGGTTACATGGATGGGATATTTTAGCACATATACGTTTCTTTAATCTAGCCCAAACAGGCAGACCATTGACTGTTTCTGTTTGAAAAAGCAAGAAAAGAGTGAGAGTGGAGGAGAGAGACATAAGTCATAAGTCATAGCAGAGGGGAATTTGTAAACCTTGACATTCTTCTGCTGATCTGCGTGTTCTGTTAAATTCATGTCAGAGGAGGCGTGGGAGCTTCTAATGCATCTAAAAAATGGCATTGCTGGACATGCATAGAGTGATGTTAAAGGAATAGTTCAACAAAAAAAGAACCCAGGAAAGCAAGGTAAGTCAAGCCCGTTTCTGAAAGAGGGGAAACTTATACTCAGAGTCAGTTACCGTGATAACTTACTCTGTGAACCTAACCTGGTCGGGAGCAGGTTTTCTCTGTTAAACCCAGAGTTTATTTCGGTCTCCTCTTTTTTGCCATTTTCACATGTACATTTATTTGAGCGGTACCATTTTAAATGGTAGTTTCCTTTAAAACATCAGGGATGCAGTAACTTAAGTTACAATTGATTATATTTCTTATAGTTATAATCTATCATAAGATTAATATCTTTCCATCTTTTTTATGCAACTTTACTTAACCACTTACTAGATGTAGTACTGTGCAGATCTTAAATAAAGAATGTCAAGATTTATAGTCCATTATAAATGTAAAAGTAGATATAATATGGTGTTTGTTTGTTATAAATAATCATATTCTTAAAGTTACCACAAATGCGTAATCATTACAATGCATCGTTGTTGTTGTTATGATTATTTATAAGATTATTTAACATATTATATGTTTTTTTTATAAAGCATTATGCCTTCATTACAATGCCTTAATAATACCCTTATAATGTATAATAAATATGGGCTTCATAGAAAGTGTTAATAATCCTATATAAGAGACAGATTATCTCAGATCTGCACACTCACAAAGACATTTTGTACAGTATGTACAAGCCCCCCTCATACAGTATGTATCTGTACATTTATAGAAAATGAAAGCCCTGGAATCAGACCAAGCTCCCACTGCGTGGTTTGCAGCCGCTTGCCCCAAACTTTCTCTGAAAGATGAAGACTGTTAACAAAACACACACTTAAACTCCACAGTGAGTAGAGTGAATGTTTAGAGAGAGCCAAATGGCTCACGGGGGCTTCATTACGCGGGCCTACTGAAGCTGCCCAACTGTTTATTTGCAGCTTTCAGAGCTCTGGATATCTGATCTGAGATCAGACTTATAGGGGGTCAGGAGTTTGAACAGCTAATCAGGGTCAGAGGATCCTGTTCCTCCCTCTGTGATTTGAAGATCTGAATTCTATGCAGATGGCAAATGCTGAAAAAAGGCAAATAGAACCTGAAAACAGAAACGCTAACAAAGCAGGAGACAAAATACAAGACAATATATGCATGCTACCGAGTTTAAGAAAACAAGCTGCTGCATCAGTAGACATATATTCCAATGGGATGATAGTAAACAGGACAGGACAGGACAGCCACCCAAACAAACCGATCTACTGCCACATATATACAGCTGCTGCTCAGAAGAGCCATTAGAACCACATGTTCTACTATATATGTGTGACTGGGCCTTCTTTACCAAATGACTTAATGCTAGAGCACTATTCTATGTGTTTATGGTCGTTTGACCACATAACGTAACATGTAGTGACTTATAGTATGTATATCTGGTCTGGCAAAGCCCACATTTTATTTAGTGTCTTAGCAATGTGTTGTCATACTCTTAGGTAATTTAGCTAATGACCTGAACAAGCAATGTGCACCTATGCCAGTATGGCTCAAGCTTATCTAGTTAGTTAAAGTATAATGTTATAAGCTGATGGTGAAAAAAAACAGCAACCACCTGCTAGGGATACATTAACCAGTGGTGGTCAGTAACGAAGTACAACTACTTCGTTACTGTACTTAAGTAAATTTTTCAAGTATCTGTACTTTACTGGAGTAGTTTTATTTTGAGTAACTTTTACTTTTACTTCACTACATTCCAAAGCATAAGATCGTACTTTTTACTTCACTACATTTCATAAAACATATCGTTACTCCTTATTATACATCACGTGCTCCGAGACGCAGAAGCGGTGTATGATTCATGAACAAACTGATTATTTTCAATGAACCTGTTCAATCGGTTCGCAAATCGCCACAAACGATTCATTCACAAACTGCAATGATCCGATTGCAGCTGTTCTTGAGTCGAAAACTCACTGATTCAAATGATCCGTTTAGAGCGAGTCTTCTTCAGTGAACTGAACTCACAAGTAAAGAACCGGGAGATCTTGTGAGCGCGCGCTACTGATGCTGTGATGTCGAATTTTAAGATTAATTGTTGTAACTGAAAATAATATTTAGGTCAAAACTGTCAGTTGTTTGTGAACTAAATCTGCTGTAAAGGGTGATCTATTTAAGCCCACTGAAATGCTTGAATGCAGACAGATCAACATCAGTGTCTCTAACGTTATGTTTTAGGTCAAAAAACAAAACATTAAAATAACACCGATTAAATAAAATAACTCATGCACGTGTAACGGATGTATACCAGTAAGGGCTGTGTGTAAACCTCACTCCCCTGACCTCAAAAAGAGGCGCTCTAGCGATTGATGCAAGAGGCTATCGCCTTTGGCGTTCCTTGTTAGAGCGCCCGCCTCCCGCGCCGGTCTCCCGGGTTCGCGACCCGCTCGGAGCAAGAACGAGTTAGGATGGTGTGTACCCGGGGGAGATACACACGTTGATATTCCCCACTGTTGTAACGTTAGCAGTTTTTTTTAAATGCTATGCATTTAGACCTATGTGACGTCTGTTTTTATATTATCAACAGTATACATTTGTATATTGTTTAGATCAACTAGCCGAGTAGACAGATATGAATGTTTATTCATAACCATACTGAAAATAAGTAAATATTGTTAGCTGATGCTAACTGTCTAGCTAACAAGCTTGCTGGTGCTAAGTTGAGGAAATTTTTTGATATAAAGTCCAAATATCTTTATTCAGCCACCTAACGTTAGATAGATTCCATCTGAGGGAAAAGGAAAGGATGTGATGTTCAGAACATAGTAACTACAGTAATTATCAGAGTGGGAAGTGATGATGCCCTCTGGGGGCATTGGGCCAGGGGTGTTTTTACACCACAGACAAGGTTTGAGAAGAAAGAAAAATCATTATGAAAACATAATTATATTTTCCTTAAAATGTTCTTCCTAATTTCAGGCCTAATTCTCATGTCATATATAACTGACGTTCTGCAAAACAACAAGTTCTAAAACACTTTTTTCTAACTGGTGAAAATTAGATGGTGATATGTTTTCTCTCAGGTACATGGCAGTGTAAGCTTCACAGTGAACATTACTACATCACTCTCATCAATGTAGTCCATATCAACAAAATATATATCTTGACTCTATATAGTGGTTATTTTGGGAAAAACCCAGGTATTTTGGGCAGTAGGATTATAAAAATATGTGCTAATATAAAATTAAATAAAGTAGTCTATATAAAATTGCAAAATAAATCTGTCTATCAGTACTTTTTTTACTTAAGTATATAAAAAATGGAGTACTTTTGTACTTTCACTCGAGTAAAATTGAAAAAGCAGTACTTTTACTTTTACTGGAGTAATATTTTAGTATACGTATCTGTACTTTTACTCAAGTACTTGATCTGTGTACTTTGACCACCACTGACATTAACCATAGCTTGTGGGCCCCATTTGTAAAATAAATGATAGATTTTTTTCTTAGTGAGTGACGCATGTACTCACTCTTGCATAAGGAACAATGAAACCCGTACAATAATCGTACGATGCTGTATTTCAGAGAATTTCTGATGCAAGACTTGCTTTCAACAAAACAAAGAACCAAACTGTTTAAAAGTTAAGCAGCAAGCTCATTGGCTGCGGAAAGAGCAAAGGCCAATCAGCTCGTGTTATGTTGTGATAATTGCCCATTTTTGCAGATTGCATTAAGTCTGTGCCATCTAGAGTTTCATGACTTACAGTGACTAGATACTTGTGCTGCTTAATATTTTTGGATACATGTATACATGTATACATTACTTAAATAATCAAAAGTTCAAAAGGACAGTGTTTATTTGCAATATATTATTTGTAACATTATAAATACATTTACTATAACTTTTGATCAATTTAATGTATCCTTGCTGAATAAAAGTAAATACTCAAACTTCTGAACAGTAGTGTGTATATACAAATGATCTGTTCTAAAAAGCATACGATTCTTCTTTTAATTTAAATCATGTTGATTTAATATCATTGTTCTGTTTAGCACCAAAAAGTCCAGTCCAGTGCCATTTATAATCCAGTGCCATTTAGAACCTGTAATTTGAATTCTATTGTGAGTGTAGTGGTGTGTGGTCTACAGAATCACTACGCTCTATTCTGTCAGTGAAAAGTAGTCACCTCATTGCCGTTTAGAAACTGATTTCATCATACAGCCATTTCTTTAAACAGCTCTCTCAACTGTCATGGGCTCTGTTAAAATAAAACACACATGACAAAAACTACATACTTAGATTGAGTCAGACCAATTTGAGAGACATTTGAAATAACAAAAAAACATTTTTGGAGACTGGTAAAACATAAAACATGTGTTATTGTTGATAATAGGTCATGTGTCAGTGGGAGTATTTGACATTAAAATAGCTTCTGGCAGCTCTAGGTTAGCAGGGTTGAGTGTGTTGGCTGCAAAAGACATTGTACATTTAACTCCTTGGAAAATAATTGTGATAAAATGCATAGAATACGGTTTTGACACAAAATGAGTTTATATCTAAGCAATATCACACAAGCAAAAGTGCGGTTGTTCTGATCTTCACAGCTGTGATTCATTCAGCAAGATATTGATTTTGTACAACAGTTCAATAAATAAATATAATAGTAAATTATTTTAGACACATTATATAAGTAAAAGCGAAGTTAACTGCTATGTCTCAAATAAACATTTAGTGGAGTTTTGTTCCTCAATAAATGATTTTGGGGAAATCAGTTGAGTGAAAGATTCAATGACTCTTCATTAAAGACAGTTATTCATTTAGTTTCTCAGTGAATCAGTGTGCTGAATAACTGCATATCAGTCTCGCTGCTTGACAAGTCGAATTCTACAATTGAAACTAATCATTGTACAAAGTATGACAAAGTATGATTTAGAGCAAAAAAGTATCTACATGCACTGATTTGTTCTACCTTTCCCTATTAATCATTAGAAAATTCCATACATTTTTGGAAAGGTATTCAGTATTTGGAAGAAGTAAGGGTATATTTATAGAAGCTAGAGATCCATTCATTTCTTTTGTTAATATGAGAATGATTGGTTCCATACTTTCCATCTCCAGTAAAGAAGATTGGCTGTATAATCTGGGAAAGCCCTTATATAGCAGCCAACTATGTCCACAAACTGACAGTCTCACACAGTGCTTCTCTTGCTTCCTCTGTTTTATGGGAACTCCAGTTGCAACCTTCTGGAATGTCCTGTCTCTCTCCTCTATTTTTACGTTTTTTTGTCTTCCTTTCGGGATCGGAGCCGTCTGTGGGAGGAAAAGGTGCATGCTGGGAGAGTCATGTGCCATATTTAAACATTGAAGGGACTGTTAATACGTTCCACTCATGGGCTATAGAGCTTGTCTGATCCTCAAAGGTTTCTGGGTCTTCTGCTGCCCCTAACTCAGGCAACTCATCTTTTAACACCAGTGTCCAAGGAAAACAGGAGTGTAGCAGTCAAGCAAAGCCAGGCAGACTGCACCTCAGAGCTATTTTCCACATCCAATGTGTGGCCAGACCAAATACTGTACTGAGGGATTGAGTCCCGTCATTCAAAGGAATGATTTGTGGACTAAGGCAGGCCAAGCGGACTAGAGTCAGACTGGAGAAAAGAACCAATCAGCATGCTGCTATTGCTCTTTCTAGATCAGTTTGCTCTCTCAGCAAGGGTTTGTGCTATTGGGCATGGTGAAACACCTGAAAGCATCTGCTTACACAGTGATTCTCAATTGGTGGGTTGTAACCCAAAACAATGCAGACTGTGAAATGCAAATATCCATGTGATCAAAATAAAGTGTGATATCTTTGGTAATACTTTATTCAGATAGTTTTGATACTTTAAACATTCTAATGACTATAAGTAACTTAGCTACTACACATCAACGAATTATCATTAATTTGCAATTACTTATAGTCAGTGGAATGTGTGTTTGTAAATAAAGTGTTGTTAGCAGATATTAAACAGACGGTCTAAAACTCTAATAACTGCTAGTTGACATGTACTGTAAATGTAAAGTTATGTAGTTAGTAAAATGCCTAACATGGACTATCAAAATAAAGTGCTACCTACAAGGCTATTTAGCTTAATCCTATGCATTTCATGGTAGTACTAATTCATTTAAACATTTAATTTTTAGGAGATTTTAATGAGAGACAGACAGTCTCATTGTCAAATGCTTTTACTACTACACAGTAAATGTCAGGGATCTGGAAGGAGGACCCAATTGCAGAGTGAGTGAGTGTCAAGGATTTATTACAAAACAAAGATACAAGAGGGTAGTGATGTTTGCATGTGATTTAACAACAAGAACAGAGTAAACAGAGACAGCTAGGGAACACCACTGGGATAGCCTGGACATCAACTAGCAGAATAGCAGCAGAGTAAGCAGCAAGACCAGGCAGAGTGAACCAGGAACAGGGTCAGGACAGAAACTCTATAACACCGAGACAAGACAAGGCTCCACAGGAACATAAGTCCAATACAGGCAGGGGAATAAAAAAAAACTACTAATAAAAAGTAATAAAGAAATTACTAATTTAACCAACACAACTAAATCAAAGAACAACAAACAAATATAAAAATAGAAGATCAAGACTAGAACAAACTAAATAAATAGAAAAAAGCAAGAACAGCCAAAATGCTAGAGCAAGGAGCAAGACAAGAACAACAAATGACAAGACAAGGACACAAGACCAACCAGACAGGGAGACTGGAGACAGAAACACATACTCAGCCACATCCACAGGCAGCAACAAAGACAGTGACAGAAGGGGTGAGAATGACAACGAACCGGCAAAGACAATAGGACAAGGAGCCCAATAAATAAGGAGGAGAGCAAACGAGGAACAGGTGAAAGCAATTACACTAACAAGGGCTAACAAGAGGGTGTGGTAAAGATTAAATGAGAGGATAGAGAAGCACATGGCAGACAAAGCCAACATGACAACAAGACAACATAAACAACAACAAACACAAGACAAACAGTGTGTCAGGGCAGAACCCTGACAGTAATAACCAATTTTTAAAAAATAGTTAAAAAACAAGACAAAATAAAGTCACAATATGATTGATATCAGATCAAATTGAGATAAAAAAAATCACAATTGTATTATACACTATAATATAAAGAAATAAAGAGAATTATGAGAAATAAATATCTGCAATTGTAAAATACAGAAGAAGTTATTAGGAATGAAGTTGCAATTATGTCAAATCAAGTCCAAATTGTGACATAAACTTGGAATTGCAACTTGCATACAAAAACACAAGTCTCAATTACAAGAATTAAAGTCATACTTATGAGAAGTGTCACAGTCACCAGTTGAACTGTACTGCATTTCCCAGCATCCCTCTTGCCACTCACCTGCACTCCATCATGAATCACTCACACCAGACTGCTATCAGGGAATCCTCCTCACCTGTTGCTGCCAATCGAGCTCCCTATAAAACAATACTCAATCCATATGTTCATTGTTGTCTGGTTTCGAGGTTACAAGCCTCTTTCAACTCAGAGGCAGAAACAGGCTTCCAAAGACAGTTGTTTACTCTTTTACATTAAAAATCTTTGGCACAGTGTCGGTTTACCACTTAAAATCTGGATCCTATAGAAAAACCATTTGACAACCAGAGTAAGACATCCAGCCTCTCAGAGTTGAAAATTATATTCTAATGTATGTATCTAATTTCTGTATTATAGCCCAAAGTTTCAACATTTAAATGTCAGATTCCTTGCTTACAGTACACACATCTGCAACTAATTTTATGAAGTGCACATTTGTTGACAGACATCAACAACAGTTATAGCATCAGTTAAAACCTGACTGAGATATGAACCAACAATCATCTGACTGCCACTTTACCAATCTAGCTTAGAAACCTTCAGCAGCCACTCACTCAAACCCTCACGGCCTCAGACACTCCATTAACCCCAGATATTCATCTCTTACGCTCCCTAATGATTGTCTGTCTGTTAAATGGATGTTGATTGAGCCATACTAAGACCTGTTCGTCTGTTCAGCGTAGCATAACCTACCACACATCTCAGCTTATCCACTCAGAGTTCAGCACCCACTATCCCCTTTCAAAGAGAATCAGATCAGACCACAAACTACTCCCCACCCAGACCCAGCTGCCTCAGAGGAGTAACCAAATACCCCACAGGCTCTCTGGATTAATGCCTCCAGTGAGACAGTGTCTACAGAACCGCTCCCATAGAGTAATGCAACTGCTCATGGGAGATTTAACAATTTTATTAATAGAGCATAACCATGCAAATGGTTAAATGGTTCATTGGATTGAGTGGAGTTAAAATGTCAAAGGCAAAGAAGATGGTACTTGATTTCAGGAAGCTACAGTGAACATTCACATTGAGCACAAATTTTCATCTAATTTCTTTTAAAGATGCCTATGAACCCCTTCACATCAAACAAGCCTATATTTAATATTAAGTGAATCTGTACTGCCCAATGTGTTGAATGTGGTATTAAAAGCAAGAAAGCAAGTGAATCTAGAAATGCGTCTAATTTTTACTGTGAATAGGCTTTAATAGGTTTTAATATTTACATGGACCTAACTGTGTGTACATACACACACACGGCATGTGGCATATCATGGAGTTTCAGTCAGGGCCTTCAGTAAGCAACTGTAAACTACATGTACACATCTCTGTTACAGCTAACGCAGCCATACGCATATAATGCACATATTATACCGCACACAGGCTCTCAACATTAATAATGGCTGATCAACAATTTAAACAGTAGGCTACATTAGGGTGGGTTAAATACAGAATAAATTTCCCTACATGGTAAGTAAAAGTAATCAGCCAATACATGGGTCACTATGCTCATTTACGGCACTCTAAAATGACGACGCGCCCAAAGCAGCAAAACTGTACAAATGCTGGACATCCACACACCACACCACAGTATTATCAACGCACCATGTACACCTCCATAACAATGTGCATGATACAATATTCATCAAATAATAATGCACTCACCTGTCACTTGTAAATAAAGTCCATGGGCCTGTCATTCCAAAAAGACTGTCAAAAAGTAAACGGCCAACAAAATAACTTGTGCTCGGTGCTAGCTGTTAGCCACTCATAGCACTCATAGTTGCAATCTTTGAAATGGGGCACAAAACCTTTGCTGGCCTTTGTCAGCGAATTCAGTTTAGAGCTTCCTTTATCAGTTATTATTTTTTGTCTGTAAAAGAGCGCCATGAAAAAGGTAGATCGGCAACAAGACCTGGTGTAGAAGTGCCGGTGGATGCGTCTGTCATTTTCTTTTTTATTGAATTTCACTTTCGTACCTTGGAAATCTCTGACTAAAGGGGCAGTCTAATGCTGGGCATGTAGCTAGTCCCAGGGGGCGGGCTGTCATTTAATGTCAAAATTTGATTGGCTGATGATTCTGTCAGTAATGCTGCAACTAAGATATGATGTCTTTCAACAAAAGGCTAGCACTATCTGTAGTGCTGGCCTAGACTTTTTTATGTAGGATATTCCCGTTCAACCTCAACTAAACTAATTATAGGCAATTTTGTGGACATTACACAAATGAAAATGATACCTAAATAATACAAAAACTAAACAAACACAATTTAATTTTTTATAGGGCCAGCAGAGAAGGCACTGATGGCAGCAGCATTTAATACTCAGAGCCGTAGATCGCTGACAAGCTATGCAATCCTACGTTTACTATCACATGCAGATACGCATGATATCGCATTCAACACATGCGCACAAAAAAATTGCAGCCCTAGCAGAGAGTATAGCCCTATACACTTTAGAATTCTTCCGGCTGCTTCTGTCTTCTGTCACATCATCACTAAACACCAGTAACCCAGTGCCACTGGAAGCCATGCATGCTCGTGCCATCACACTGCTCTACCATGTTTCACAGGTGATGTTGTATGCTTTGGATCATGAGTTGTTCCAAGCCTTCTTCATACTTTTTTCTTCCTGTCATTCTGGTACAGGTTGATCTTAATTTCAGCCATCCAAAGAATGTTTTTCCAGAAGTGTTTTTTTTTTTTTTTGGGGGGGGGGGGGGGGGGGGGGGGGGTAAATTCTAATCAGGCCCTGTTTGCATCTTGTGGTGAACCCTCTGTATTTGCTTATCTTGATTGTAGACTTTGACAGTGACACACTTATCTCCTGGAGAGTGTTCTTCTCTTGGCTGGATGTTGTGAAAGGGTTTTTCTTTACCAAGGAGAGGATTCTCCGATCATCCACCTCTGACGTCCAGGCCTTTTTATGTTGCTGAGCTCACCAGTGTGTTCTTTTTTTCTCAGAATGTACCAAACTGTTTATTTGGCCACTCCTAATGTTCTTGCTATCTTTCTGGTGGATTT
Organism: Oxygymnocypris stewartii; assembly: GCA_003573665.1. NCBI lineage: Eukaryota > Metazoa > Chordata > Actinopteri > Cypriniformes > Cyprinidae > Oxygymnocypris > Oxygymnocypris stewartii. Next base: position 1,930,591 of record QVTF01018951.1, read on the forward strand.
GTTTTGTTTTTGAAGTCTAACAATTGTCTGTTTCACTTGTATGGAGAGCTCCTTTGAGCTCCTTCGGCTCCATGATGTGGGTTCACAGTAAAAGCTTCCAAATGCAAATCAACTCCAGACCTTATACCTGCTTAATTGATGTAGGAATAACAAAGGAATATCCCACATCTGTCCATGAAATGGCTTTTGAGTCAACTGTCCTGTTATGGTCCCTTGAAAAGGGGGGAGGTAGATATGGAAGAGCTGTAATTCTGGAAGGTACATATAAGAGCTGTAACCTTTCATTCAATTGTGATGTGAATACCCTCAAATTAAAACTCAGAGTGTGCACTTTCAGCCCATATACATACATATACATATACATATATATATATATATATATATATATAAAATATATATTTTATACAGTATCTCACAGAAGTGAGTACACCCTCACATTTTTGTAAATATTTTATTAGATCTTTTCATGTGACAGCACTGAAGAAATGACACTTTGCTACAATGTAAAGTAGTGAGTGTACAGCTTTTATAACAGTGTACATTTGCTGTCCCCTCAACACATAGCCATTAATGTCTAAACCGCTGGCCACAAAAGTGAGTACACCCTTAAGTGAAATTGTCCAAATTGGGCCCAAAGTGTCAATATTTTGTGTGGCCACCATTATTTCCCAGCACTCCCTTAACCTTCTTGGCCTTGGAGTTCACCAGAGCTTCACAGGTTGCCACAGGAGTCCTCTTCCACTCCTCCATGATGACATCACAGAGCTAGTGGATGCTAGAGACCTTGCGCTCCTCCACCTTCCGTTAGAGGATTACCTTTACCCTCAGCTTCTTTAGCAAGGCAGTGGTCATCTTGGAGGTGTGTTTGGGGTCGTTATCATGTTGGAATACTGCCCTGCGGCCCAGTCTCCGAAGGGAGGGGATCATGCTCTGCTTCAGTATGTCACAGTACATGTTGGCATTCACGGTTTAAGAATATATATATATGTATGAATATATATTCAAATATGTACACAAAACCAGTCTTAAGTCGCTGGGGTAAATTGACCGATATATATACTGTATATATATATATATATATAGAGAGAGAGAGAGAGAGAGAGAGAGAGAGACTATATAGACTTACTTTATGTATTTATATATATGTATATTCAAATTATATATATATATATATACTAAACAAATATATTGCATTGCTGATAGCTGTTGTATTTAACCTGGAATATTCTTATTTTAATATAATTTGTATTACACCATATTATGTAGTAGTATGTATTAAAACTCTTCATCCAATTAGAAATTTATTCCAAAAAACATATTCATGCTAAATTAGGAAACCAGAAGCACATAAACTCAACAGGTGGTAACAAAATCAAGATATCGCGATGAATCTCAAATACAAAAATATATAAAATGAGATGAAATAACTATTTGAAACCTTCAAATTTTTTACAGTACATTTTGGAGAGTTTCCTACTCTAAAGACATTGACATAGCAGTCAAGAACTCATCACCTACAAACCATATGATCTGCTAATCGTCATGAACAGTTTATTATCAATTACAAGTACACGAGCTAGAATTTCATCAGGAAGTTAGGTTCGTTTCCTCTTAATTTGATGAAGGCCACAAACCTACAGGTCTGCATGGAAACGGTTTCATAAAAAGAGGCTTGTATTAGCTTTCCCCTGTTTGACCGACAGCTTGCCACAAACCCTTGCTTCTCACATTTATCAAACTCCTTCCATAGCTCTCCGAACAACTTCCCTCAAACAAGCTATGAGCAGCTGGGACAAATCCCATGAAGCGGGATATAGCCAGTAGAAAATAAACACTGTACATTTTTCCTGCCTGTTTGTGTATGTGCACGCATCTGTTGGAGGGAGCATTCAAATTGAACAATCAGAGCTTTGTGATAAGACTTTTTTCTTTCTGCGGTATGTGAAATAGAGGATAAATTGTTCCCGCTTTCCAGTGTGAGAGAGTTTTAAGAGAAAAAAAATGGTGGGGTGTGTGTGAGTGCACATTCCAAAAACTTTACACCAATCCATGATTTTCATAAATCTGAGAAAATAAAATAAGCAAAGCTGAACAAGTTGGTGAATATTTTTCAGGCTTATGCCACAGGATTATTGTCCTTAAACTCAATACCTGCCAGAAAACCTGAAGCCAGGAGGCAAATTCAATCACAGCTTCACTGTCTGCCTGGATGGACGGACGGACGGATGGTTGGATGTATGGACGGATAGACAGATAGACAGAAAGATAGACAGAGATGATGTGATTTTTGGTATACTACAACTACCGCTAGGTTACACACTGGTGAAAAACCTATAAGTTACAGCCACATAAAAAGTGGAACGTATAATTATGAATGTGTGAAGAGTTTTATGATGAGGCCCATGCATGCTCTGACATTGTTTCTCTCATTCACACTGTAGCATGCACACAAATCTCGCTCACTCTCTAAATATTTTCTAATGCCACTGAGGAATTCTGTAGGGAGTAATTGAGCCTGTGTAGTGATGGTGCACAGTGTGCCTGCTACTGTTGATCCAACACCTGATACTCGAAACCCAACTGAGTGGGAGTCTACAAAGCAAATAAAGCTTTCACCCAATCTCTCTCTCTCTCTCTCTCTCTCTCTGTCTCTTTCACTCACTTTTCACTCTCTTTCCAATCTTTTAAACTGGAAAATAGATAAATAGTGTTGTATAAAAATGTCATTTTTACAATCAAACATAGTTTTATTTCGAGTTAGCATGTTATTAGCTATTAGCATTGGCTACAGTGTGATATCTTATAAATCTCTGTACTAAAATATATTTTCAAGCCAGCTTAAGTGTTGTGAAATGAATGGGCCTTATGAACATAAGGTTTGCCAGTTGTGAGGTTTCATAAAGTTAAATTCCTTCCATTTGCTCCTTGTTTACACTTTATGGCCATATTTATCACAATTATTAATTTCAGCAATGGAATTTCCCTCAATTTGTTTAACTAGCATGTCTCAGCATGTGTAAATTTGTGCATGTTATTAGAATTGTTTAAAATGTATTATATTGATCTGTCTAAGTAATTTGAATCCAGGCATCAGCTGCCCATCGTGCAGTCAGGAATATGTTATTACATAATTAATACTGCTTTAAAGCACAGAAAATAAGAACTGTACTCTATTGTACTGTAAGTTCTTTTTTATTTTACTGCCCTTGTACTTTACTGCCCATATGTTTTTTAACTGTACTTGCAGATAATATAATATTAATGAAATAAAAAGCCACTTTTAACACACTTACGTACTTTTGTAAGTGTCATTGTCAAAAATGTCAAAAAGTTTTAAAGTACATTTGAAATCATTGTCTCATAATCTGTTGTCATTATTTAAAGATGTGCATTCATTTTAAAGTCCTTGATGCATTTGTTATGTATTTTGTTATTTAATATTATATTTAATTTGTTTAACATACAAGTTTTGATGGAAATTACATTAAAATATATTTGACATCAAAGTATGAAATTACAGAGGTGGGGGTAAGTCACACATGTTCAGGTTTCAAACAATTCTCAAGTCCTAATGCAAACAAACCAAGCAAATCAAATCAAGTCAAGACACAGTACAGAACAGAAAGAAGTAGGCTATTTATTTTTGCCACAACTTTATTTATTCTTACCTCAGAAATGAACTGTCTTAATTACAAATTTATCCTTTCATGATAATTTATCATATTTTAAAGATACAATTAAGAAAATAAATAATTAAAACCGACTGTAGGTGGTGGCAAATCAGTGTCTTAATGAGTGAGTCACAGAAGCATTCATTGAACTGATTCTTTCAAAACAGCTGATTCATTCAGGAACTAGGCAAGAATGAGTCACTGAATCACTCAACCGATTCGTTCAAAACCTCACATCCGTTCAGTAAAAGTGTTCAGCGTATTGCTCTAAGAAGCTGTGTCTGAACTGAACTGTTTGCATCCATGCTGATATTCTAGAAATATTGCTTAACATTGTATGTTATAAATATAAAAACAAACTAATACTCATTAGGGCCGTTTTGCCAACATATACTCTTAAAAATAAAGGTGCTTCAGGATGCCACCTTTTTTATCTAAATGGTTCCATAAAAAACCTTTGACATCTGAAGAACCTTTCTGTTTCACAAAATGGTTTTTGTGGCGAAAGAAGTTTCTTCAGATTATAAAAAGGGAGAAAGAGATGGTTCTTTAAAGAACCTTTGACTGAATGGTTCTTTGTGGAACCAAAAATATTTATTCCATGGTATTGCTGTAAAGAACATTTTAAACACCTTTATTAAGAGTGTATCTTCAATTTTGGTTGCATTTGGGTGCAACAGCAACATCACTAATCAATAAAAGGGATATTCGTCATTAAAGCACTATGTTTTGAGAGGAAAATGTCAGCAAATTTAAAGTTTCATGACAAAACATGAGATTAATAATTTAGAATTATTTTAATTTAGTGTCAGACTTGAAGGTGAATGCAAGTAAAATGACATTGATTGTCATTTTAATGTTAAAAGTGGCTCATTCACCTGAATTAGGTGCGATTCATGTCAGCTCCTTTCATTCAGCTGTGTTTTTCTTCTTTCATAGGGTAGAGAGCAGCAGCTGTGTATGGGAGGAGACTGCTGATTGTACTTGAGCTCTGAGGTCGAGCGGTCCACTTTTTTAAACATCACTTCTACAGCTTGCCACAGGCACACAGTTTACCAGAACGACTCTGTTTGTGTAGTCTTTATGTGTGTATGTGAAGGACTGTTTGGACAGGTGAGAGAGACTGCTTCTGGCCATAGTTTAGCTGAGTCAGAGGACCTCTGGTCAAATTAACATGACCAAAACTTCTTTATTATCACCTCAGGTTAGGTGTTTCTCGCTGTGACTTCATCTGATAGAGAGCAAATGAAAGCAGAGGTGAGGAATGTGTAAATGTGTGAGCCTTTGACACGATTCACATAAAACCTGAGTGAGATGAACTTTAAATCAGCCGAATTTGATCCTATTTATTATATATAATGTGATGCTTTACAGATGTTTCTGCATTTAGGAATACACTAATACTAAAATTAGGCCTCTACAGATAAATCAATATTAATAGTAATATAAAAAAAATCTATTAATTAAAATCTATTTTGGCAAAATAAATGTATAAATAAATTCATTATCTAAAAAAAACTATTATTTTAGATAATCCAAGTGATTTTATACTTCACAACATTGTAATTATAACAAAAATGCATATTCATCTATGGATATTTGCAAAATATTACAATTAATTAATTATATTTACAATTAAATTAATATTTATATAATATAAAAATAGAGGAAATTAACACAAACTATTAAACACCAAAAACTGATACAACGCCATATTTTCATCCCAAATTACTTTATTTTTTAAGCCTACAAGTACATTTTGGGCTGTGCTACATTACATTAATTTAAAAACAGTACAGCTTCATACAACGGTGGCCAATACATAACAATAATCTCTGTTTTGGAAATAAAAGTCCTTTAATTAAAAGCACTCGCTGTAAACATTTTAATACAGTAACTTTACTGGAGTTTGTTTTATGAGCTTCCCACGATAAAAAAGTGGTTGAACTCCACTTCAGAAAACTGTCCGAGCTAGACAGAGAAGGAGAGCATGGCCTAAAGTTTAACGAGAACAAGTAAAATTATCCGAGGGCGGGTTATCAGAAAAGATCTTCATTGTAAACACTGGCCACGAGGAGTGCAAATGAGTATATTTACAGCTGCTGCGCTTTATGAGTCTACTGCAGCTTGGGAACAGAGTCAAATCTAAGCACACTGGTTACTGTTGTTCAAAGCTAATGGTCTGCGGGCCACCTTCCACTGTGAGCGAGTCCTTGTGAGGGGTACGCAATAAGAGCCAATGTAATATATCAGCATTAAAGCAGACATGTTTAAACAATATGATAAAACCTGTTAAATTAGTTTACGTTCAGAATCATAACATATGAAACAGACCCCCAAACCACTGTCAGTTACACTGCTGGCATCAATCTTTACACAAATATAGGGGCTTCATTTACTTCCATACTGCAGCACCTTTGTTATTTATGCAGATGGGTGATATATTTACACAGTTTGTATACATTAACAAACATACCCTGTGAAAAAGAAGTGTGCTTAATGGTGTACTTGTGCACTTTTAGTGTACTTCAAATCATAAAAGTATATTAAAAAAAATTGCATCTGTAGATAAATTAATGTTAATAAAATAAAAGATCATATAAGCGTATACTCAAAAATAGATGTGTTTATGTTTCTTAACACAAAAAGTGCACATGATTATGTTTCTTAACTATAAAAAGTGCACTTTTCTGTTATTGACTTTGTATTTACTTAAAAAATACATTTAAAATCATTGTTTAATAATATTTTGTCTTGCTTTAAAGAAGGATGCTTATTTTGATGTATTGGCTAGCATATTAAAGCACATGTACTTGATTATAATAACTTGCAAATCATTGCAAATACACCGAATACATTTGTATTAGACAGATCTGAAGAAATGACATCAAAGTATATTTTAGTTCAACATAAATGCCTGTCAATGCATTCTGCACTACAGTAATATTTCATATTTCTTTTTGTGATATAAGCAAGATAAAAAAAAATTAAAAGACCCCTTGAAATATAATTTAGAGTATACAGTTGTTTTATAGTCCCCTTTAAGATTAATCATGTGCTAAACCATAGTGTACTGTTATCAATACCTTTATACAACATAATGAGTATATATTAACTTGCAGAATCCAATATATTGAAGTGTTTTTAAAAATGTAGCATTTGCTTCATCTTGCATTTATAGCAGATGCTCCAAGTCAGTTACTGAAATTTTTTTTCCCACAATTTGAAATTCTGAATGTTGGAGTATCTGAGTATCTCTCTCACTTTCTCTTTAACAGTGGTAATGCCAGTTTGGCTGTTCCTCTGTGTTTGTACAGGTGTTGTAGTAATGTGGTCTCTCAGTGCATGGTGAGTGTGGGTATTTGACAGAAGGTTTGAGAATGAATGCACACCAACCCACATCTTTAGCCTGGCAAGAAGGTCAATTGGACCAACACACACACACACACACACACACACACACACACACACACACACACACACACACACACACACACACACACACACACACACACACACACTCAATTATATGAGTCATAACTGCCCATGGCTGGATGCCAGACATTAGAAACTGAACACGTCTCCTCCTTGACTTTCAAAAGTCTTTTGAAAAACACGAAATGTTCCCTGTGAGGAGAATATTAGTGGAATATTGGATTTTTTTTTAAATAATTGATTATACATAATCATTGTTTACAGTGACCTAGAAATTGATCAGAATTTGATGTCATTACATTTTAGATTTTCTGTTTTAAATTGGATTGTGAATCCTAGATTTTCTGACTTTTCTTACTGTCTATCATTTTTTGTTCTTGCAGAAGGAAAGTAAGTTATGACTTTTTTCCCATCCTCTGGACTAGTGGATACAGGATTGAGGAAATGATGCTGAGTCTTTCTGTCTGAATGGCTCAGGCACAGAAGCAAGATAATTTACAATCCCTGCCTGTCGGTTTCACTATTTGTACAGTATTGAGAGACATTTATACACCCAGCGGTTGGCATTAGCGCTGTGTGTGAGTACGCGCTCGGCACTTTAAGAGAGTGATGTGTGAATTCAGCCAGTTCTGTGCCCAACCAAAAACTCTTTTCCAAGTCTTGTATGGCAAGACTTCAAGGAAAAATGATTATTGCTTCCTTTGCCACATTATGATGGAAATATTTGTCAAACAGTGATTTTAATCTGGGTTTCAGGCACAGTTGGCAGCACAGTGAGGCAGCTTTCAGTCCAGCACATCATACCGAGTTTTATAGCTGAGAATTACTTTCAGAGCGGGGCATATGAATGATGGAGACTGTCAGGAGACCAGAAAGAGTGGAGAGAAAGAGAGAGCGAGATAAATTAACCTCCAGAGAACTACTGTAGCAAAATTACATTTTCATCCATTCATTCTAAATAGGGGTTAAACGACATAAAACAGCAGTTTAGTGCAAGAAAGGAACAGAACAGCCTTAGCAGGAATATATTAGTATACCATTTGAAGCATGTTAAAGTCACAAAATATCATAACACTCAACTGCCACTATTATTGAATGGATAGGATCAAAGTATTTGACCTAAAAGATTGTGTTTCACACTGGAGCCATACTGCATTTATTAAAAACTATGCCAAAATAGCTATTTGGCTATAATAGTTAATGTTATGGTAGCCTATCTATGAGACATTAAAAATGAATTCAAAGTAAAAACAACCATTCAAAATGGAACTCTTATGTGAAGGAAAACCAAGATATATAGATAGAAGTGAGGCCTGGGTGTTAAGACCACCACTTGTGTACTTATTATATTTTCATAAAAGATAATAATGACTTTTATATTTGGAATAGCATGCACCAATATATCATTCACAAAAATATTATTTTTTATTAAAATAAACTAGGTCTCTTATTCTCACCAATGCTGCATTTCTTTGATTAAAAATACAGTAAAAACTGAAATAGTCAATTGAAATGTTATTACATTTCATATTAACTGTTTTCTATTTTAATATATTTTAAAATGTAATGTATTCCTGTGACGCAAAACTGAATTTTCAGCTATTACTCCAGTCTTCAGTGTCACATGATCTTCAGAAATCTTTCTGCTGATTTGATGCTCAAGAAACATCGCTCTTTAAAAACAGTAGTGCTGCTTAATATATTTTTTTGTGTAAACCATAATACTTTTTGTTTTTCAGGATTCTTTGATGAACAGAAAGTTTAAAAGAACAGCATAAATTTGAATTTAATGACACCAAATTTAATTCAATTTAATGCATGCTTGCAAAATAAAATACGTTTTTTTTTTTTTTACTAATGCCAAAATGTAGAATTGTAGGCTATATCATCCATCATTTTTTTACTCTTCTTTCAAGTATTCTGTATCATTCTGACAAAAAAGGAGCAGAAAAGTGGCCCTTTCTCGTCCTTTCTCTCCACAACATTTTCTGCCAAATGCACAAAATGAAACCCCACCCAACCTGTCTCTGACACAGATCAAGGAATTTAAAGATGAAAGGAACGAGGCAGATTTTCATCATGCATCACACCGAGATCAAATGCAGATCAAAGTGTAAAGTGAGAAAGCCTGAAGTGTACAGACACATACAAATTGAGAGAAGGCTGAATTCCTGCTGTGCATCTGTTTATCAGTGCAGAGATCTTGTAGCCTGGACCTCTCTTACACACACACACACACACACTTGGCTTGGCTCAGCTGCATTTTAAGAGAAACCAGGGAATTAGATTCAGCTGTGTGTGTGCAGGACTCCACACATAAGACCTCACTGTCACACGCTTTACAAAGGAAGCACACCTTTGAAACACTCTCACACACTCTTGGAGTCATATCTGCTTTATAACAATCTCTCTCCTTTTTAGACCAATTTCATTGTTTACTAAGGCTAGTCATAGAAATTCATACTATATACAATTGATTAAATAATATAACTTTGTGCATATTTGACAAAATTATCACTTTATTGAACATGCATCAAAATAAAAATATTCAGTGATTATTTACCATGACACTGTTCTCTCTTGGTGACCAAGTACACTAAACCTAAAGTTAAATGTTATTTGTATTTAATGGTCGAATTACTTGTGGTGGAAGTGATTCCACTGCAGAGGGACAAAAAATATTACATGATGAGAGGGTGTTTAGCTCATACTTTTAAACATGTAATAAATTATTTTTGTATGATAGCATTTTATCATATAACATTGAAACCCTCTGACAAGGTTTATGCAATAAAATCCATATATCAAAGGTAAAAGCAACAAAAATACAATTCCAAGATGGTTTTAACTGACAAACAATGAATGAAATGAAATGAACTTAAATGAAATTAAATGAGAAGAAAATAAATTAAATTAATGTTGTGTTCATGATTAGCCCATTTAATTATATATTTTTTCGCCACAGAATAAAAAATATAAAATAAAATAAAAAGGGTAATTGTAACTTATTGTTATTTTTTATATCAAAATTCAGATTTTTCCTCCCAATTCTAACTTTTGTAACCAGAATTCTTGCAAATCAGTTTTTCTCCCAAAAAGGCATAATAATCTAAATTGTAATTGTGACTTTGTATTTTAGAACACTGACTTTTCCCCCTTACAATTCTGAGTTTAAAAGAGAATACAGTTGCATTTATTTTTTATTTTTTTAGCCAGTGGCAGACACAAGCTTTCATGCATGATCAATACACTGTGTGACAGATATTTGATATAAATATAACCTGCAAGTTCTTTTCAACCTAAAACAAGTTTCCTCATTCTAGAAGCAGATCCTGAGTTGCTGTAATCTTTCTTTATTCAGGATGTGGGGTATCCTGTCTGAGTGCTGGATTGTTGGGCGCCTAACATCAAACCAGAGGAAGTGGGGAGGAGGGGCAGAGGGCAAGAAGAGAAGGAAGAGGTTGAATCAGTGGTAACTGATGGTAAAGAGAAGGAAAGAACACCGGTTTTCCATCAAAACAGAATGTGAGAGGTTATTGTGCTTGCCAATGGAAACAGACAGATGGCACATGTACGCCCAGAGATGTGAGCTGAAATAAAAAAAATGTACCTTGTGAACGTCAAAATAGAACCACTGCTTTACAGGAAGCATTTCTGGAGCAAATTCGGCACCTGCTCTTAATTTGCATTGGTTATGAAATGTTTTTTTTGTGTGGTGGCAGGCACTAAAAGATCATTTAGACAGACATTAAGGACAGAAATTATCTCCAAAAATCTCCATAGAGCAATTTTTTTAACAAATTACTGCTTCGGATTATTTCCCATGAATCACCTACAAGAATTTTAAATGCTGTTACTCATCACAGAAGCACTGATTTATTTTATTTTTATATATATATTGCACATTTTTAAGATGCCCTGTAAAGTTAAGTTATTTCACTTTGAAAACATTTCCCAAGACCTTTGTCTTTGTCAGTCGATAGGGATTTTTCAGTGATTCTTTAAGTTATATCATTATTCCAATAGAAAAAGTGTCTATTTAAGTCATTGAATCAGTGACACGTTCAAAAATGTGTGCTGCTCATTGACACAAACTTGTTTTGCTTTGGCTTCATGTGTATCTACATGTAAATTGGCAGAGCAAAAATAAACAAAGTGTCTGAAAATATTGCATTGTAAAAAAATATTCATATACATTAAATTAGAATTAAAATTCTGTAAAAATGTGATGTCTGAACTATTCAGTCACCATCCTAAGCACCACCCACCGTCCTTTTGCCAAACCCCCCCGACAGCATTGCGTCCATGTCATTGCTGAGAAACAACAACATGGAAACATGTCAAAAAGGTTCATTTTAACGGACTTATTTAAGATTACTTAAGATTTTTTTTCTTACCACACAGATATTTGTTCTATTATGAATATTTTGAATTTACCATTTTTGTCTCTCAAATAAGGGTAATTTATTGCAGTAAAAATGGAAGCTAAATTTCAGACAATAATATATACTTATATACTGAAAATGAATAAAGCAATTTCCACAATCTGTGGTAATGCATAGTTGCATTTATATATAACAATTTTCACTTGACCCTTTTAATGAGAAACTGCTTCCAGTCAGAGTTGCCAAGTCCGCTTATAATACACGACTTTGGTCTTCTTCTTATTTTTTATTTTACTTATTGTTTTGGTACTTGAAAAAATCCCGGGTTGCAGGTTGTGGTTGTTTGGGCTTATTTTAAAAACGGTGGTTGCTTTCTAGGAAAATCTGACAAGCAACTTCGCTTCTTTACATTTCTGTTCACTGTATTCTTCAATGCACTGATTGACACTCTGTCTGCTCACTAATGACTAATAGCCAGTCAGTGCAAAATTGTAAGTGATGCAGTGTAATTAGTCAAACATTCTGCCTCCTCGTCCTCCTCACTGAAGAAAAATAACATTCTACATGGCGCTGTAATCCAAACGATGATAATAATAGATGTAGTAGAGTGGGGTGACTTTTTTTATACAAGTTTTTTTTTTCATTTTACAATGTTTTTGTAATGTAGTAATTATCACAGGATATAATAATAATAAAAACCAATAAGGCCTAATACTAAAGTATATATATTTGGTTCGAATATATTTTATTATGCTGTAAATATGTATGTTAGAGCTCCCACTTGAAGCTCTTGTGTTTTTCTCCATTTCCATCTCGCTAATCCTATTCAGATCACAGGTGTTTGGAGATGAGTGTTGTTCCCCCTTTTTTTGCAGTTTATTGATTTTTGTAAAACTATTTTTTTATTTTCAAACAAAAGTTTGGTTTTCAGTTTAAAATTTTGCAGGCTCATTTATTGGTAATAAATAATTGATAATAAATTAGTCTGATGATAATATTGGGCTTGTTTTTGGAGCTGTGGTTGCTTATTTGTCTCATGAGAGTTGGCAACAGTGCTCCCAGTCACTTGCCACAGGGCCTAGCCTTTTCACAGTTGTTCAGTTGTCTTCTTTGGCTAGTCTCCTGTTTCTATTTAAACCATACTGGGCAAGGCCCATCACTCATACACACACATATATATGCGCAGGGGTGGGCTGAGTCTCAGACATTTTCACATTTTGACTCTGAAAATATGCAGAGCTGGCAGCAGACAGACACTGGGCCCCTGACATGTGAGTCACGGCCCGTTCACAAACACACACACTCCCACAGATGCACAGAGGATCGGGAGAGGGACACATGTATTCTCATATTAAACTCAAGATACAGACTGTAGCACACTCTCTCATACAGCAAATAATTCTACTACATCAGAGTGCAAATTTAACATTTCTACATTTTACTGCCCAATATCTGATCAATTTACTGCATCCTTGCTGAATAAAAGGTTTAACAGTTGCATATATCTTACTGACCCCAAACTTTTGAATGGCATTACTTACTTGATTCTTGCATTAGTGTGGTAAAATATGTTGTGTTTTGATGCTAAACTGTGCTATAACTGACAACTGATGCCTTACATATCTGTTTCATGTCCCTCTTTCTTGATGATAAAATAATTTAAACTCATGATTTATAATTTTTTTGTTAAAATGAAAGTAGCTATTAAAGAGAGACAATATACAATCCGCCACTCACTGATGATTGCTGGTATTGAATGATAAGCATGTATGATTCTAAACAAGTCATTCATTTGTGCAATGCATTATATAAAGATTGTTAATGCCTGATTAAACAAAGTGTTACTGTTGATACACCAAATATCCTTGTTTTCTGAAAACCTAGTTTGCCCAATTTCCATATAACTGTCCTGGCAACAGTACTGTAAGTGCCATAAACGTTGGGTATATTATGTAACATTTCTAGAAATGTAACCTAAATATAACCTCAATAAATTATGGCAGGTAAATCCACAGCTCTCTATGGAAAGTCAGATTTATGGCTTATGATGTGCACTAGACTAAAGCAGGTGGACATACACAAATACTGTACATTACCTGACATCACCCAGGCTTCTGAGAAACAGAAGACAGACCTTCAAATGTACAACAGCGCAACAGGTTTATTTAAAGAGTCAATTGTTGGGAGGGAAATACTTAATAGCGAGTGTTTATTTAGATCAAATATGGTGCTGCTAAAGTCTTGAAATAGTTTGAATACCACATTCATTTAATTTGTTGAATTGGGTAAATGTTCCTGCAAAGGTCTGTGATTCATCTACAGCTGTTACTAGAGTTGAGAATATAGTTAGACAGCTTCATTATGCTCTAATACATGTAGTTTAACCCATCTAATCAGGTTTAGTGTTTGTGTTTGTGTGTGTGGTGCAGTGGCGTGCACAGGGTACCACCGGCTTACAAGCAGAGTAGCATACACAGTTTACGCACCATCCCAGTTGCTCAAAAAAGAAAAACGTGATGCGCCATTCCCACACCCGCGGCCGCTCTCAACTCTGAACGCAGATGATCATAATTGATGGAAAACTATGCCCGTGAAAAGCATCAGTAATCCGGCACCTAAAAAAAAAAAAAAAAAAAAATAGATGTAAATGAAGCCCGCACATCACTTTCAGGTAGGCTTCATAATCAAAGACATATTAAGACAATATATATATATATATATATATATATATATATATATATATATGCTGGTTAGTCCAATTATAACCAGAAAAAACATTATACATTTTGTGCTGGTGTCTATTGTTTTTTTCACATTACATGTTATAAATGCCTGTAAAGGGCGCCAAAGGCCTGGTAATTGCTGCTGTTACACTTACAGGATGATCAAATCCTTGTTTACACTAGCCTATTTTAGTTATTGGGTGAATTCTTCCTTTAATATCAATAAAACAGAACACAAAGAGAAAAATCACTCACTACTCTTGACTGAAAAACTTTAATACAGTTTATTTAATAGGAATCAATCTATATGGTGTTTTGTTTTTATATTTGATCATACAGTTACTTGAATGTTCCTGTGTGTGTGTGTGCGTGCGTGCATGCGTGCGTGTGTGTGTAGGTCAGTAGGGGAGGCCCAGCAACTGCTGTGAGGGATACCAGCCATTACAGAGAGACAGAAGGAACACTGAACCAACATGTGCCAAACATATGAGGGAACAGACTCACGCACACACACACACACACACACACACACACACACTCAAACCACTTTATGAGAGAGAGAGGACCAACTTTGTATTAAGACCGGAACATACAAACAAGCAGCTCCTTAAAGGACTCCAAACAGCAGGAGGGAATTTATCAGTTAATTATGAAAGCAAAATTAGGCAGCTTTTTAAATCGAGGCAGGTCAGGAACATTCAAAATTATGTTTTGTTTTTTTAAATTAGCTAATAATTTATTACCTTCAGATTCAGTTTTCCATTTGTTATAATAACATGGAATACATAAGTCATTAACTATAATAGGAGTTTGCACTTTTATGATTTTTTGTGTGTGTAATTTGGCTTATGACAAAATGTATGGGTTATGATTAATTCAGGGATGAAACAAGTGACTCATTATGAGTGAATCATGAAATTATTCAGTCAATAATTTTGTTCAGAAATAGTGATTCATTTTGGAACGAAAAAGTGCTATAATTTTTTTTTACCTTGAGATAAAATGTTCTCTTTTTACTCACACAGTACAGACATAGCCATTACAAAAAATAACTAAAAAAACGTTCATAGTTTTTGTATATTGAGGAGATATCTTAAGTCTTGTGCAATGTAGAAAATTGCGAAATTTTGTAAAGCTATTGCATGTCGCAGTAGTGCTAGCTGCTTCTTTACTGTGCTTATGTGTGTGTGTCAAACGTGTGAAAACAGGGCTCTGGGACACCCAAAGAGCTGAGAGGACTGATTACAGCTAATTACTTGGATAAAACACACCAGCTGGAGCCACAACTCTCGCTCTCTCTGCTAGACTGACTGGTAGCTGCTGTTCAGTTCAGCTATCAGCACTTTCTCAGCAGTTCTCTACGGCTCCAGTGCTTTCTTCAGGCCAGTGGTCTTAGCTGAGCATGATTGAAGGGTGTTGAGCCGGCCATTAATGGGGACTCCCATAAAGCCACACACTCCGGCCAAAAGTGTCAACCATAACAGCAAGCCATATGAATCAGTAGTTTTTTGAATGGCTCTTTAAATCTATTTTCACACTAAATATATGCCACAAATCTTTAACTGAGGCCCTTGCCAAAAACAGTCATCAATGATGAAATGGACACAGGTCTCTTGCCAAAAATTAGAGTTTGGAGGCAGAACAAAGAAGAGTAGAGATGTTTGAATATTACAAAATAGGACAAGATGACAGCACAAACTAAGAACCTAATAACATTTGCATTCATATTTCAATACTATATACAACAAGACTGTTTATTTGGGGGCTTTGCCTTTATTAGACAGGACAACATTGAGGCGACGGGAAAAAACAGCTGGGATAAGAGTCTTAATTCAAATGTAAACAGTGGAAAGTCGACAGGACTGTCTCAAATCCTTCTTGCAGTGCCTAAGAATGAAAGCGTACAACAATACATAAGTCAGTCAGGCTGGACTCATATGCCACTTAAACTGCTCATTCCCCTAAAGCTTGGCAGGCAGATCATGCATGACATTCCCTGCCTCTCTCCTTCACTCACACACTCACTCTTTTCTTTCCACCGCTCTCTCCGCTGGCCAATTATGTGTGGGCTTGGAATTGATTCCCCCTTTCATTCTCTTTCTTTCACTTGCTCCATTTTTTCAAGCTTTTCTGGTGGGAGGCTAGATGGATTTTTGCCACCTCAGTCCTTTCCCTCCTCTGTCTTACATTTCATCTCTATTTTTCACCTTTTCTTTGATCTTGTTCTCACGAGGATAACTTTTCCATCTCTTCTCTGTTTTTTCTAGCCAATCTTACATTTACAAATTGCTTTCACTGGTATAACTTAATGAAAGATAAGTATAACTAGGTATTGATTAAATTGGATTGTGATTTTTGAGTCAGTTTTTAAATTAATTGGGCATACATTCATTAATTTTGCTTACATATGAAAGATATGAATTCTCTTTCAGCTGCTGTAAAATACAAATGTAAGAGAACCTAACACAGTACATTATAAAATATGAATTTGAAAATGATTGAATGATTCATTACAAGGACCTGTTCATTTGGTCAGGAATGGGATCGCACCAGTTGAGCTATACTGTATGTTTGTGATTCACACAAAATGAAGATAAAATAATCATATTGGAAAAAATAAATTTTTACTCAGCCCTACAAGTCTGGATGACTTAGTCAAGTTAAATAATATTTTTGGCTTTTAATCAGTTAATTCAGTTATTACCACATCAAGCACATGTTAGGTTACCTGACAAAACATTTTCCAGGGTTCAGCTCTCTCTAGGGAAGCGTGGTCTTTCTCAGGTCAAGGTCCATCAGCGTGCTGTTTATTATTCTGACCTCTGTCAATGTGCCAGCAGGCATCGGGGGGGAAACCACAAGGGGCTCAGGAGGCCGCTAATGCACACATACACAGAAAAAAGGGAGAGGGGGAGCTCTGATGGTCTGGGCTGCTTGTATATTTGTGTAGTTTGATTCTGGGCTGAGGGAAGGTGCAAAAACAAACTTCACTTCCTCCCATTGTGTACAGGGTATCAAATACACTTTTAACCTCAGAAAGGCCCGAGGAGCTTAATCTTTCTCTCTTTAATCTAAGTATGGGATACTGTTTTTTTCTTTATTTTTCTATTCCATGTATGTTTAGATGGGTGTATTTGAGCTGAACACTATGAGTACCGATGATATAAAGTGTATGTGGCATTTAGAAAGAAATAAAGGCACAAATAAAAGATGGATTTAACTTTTCCAGGCATCTGGAGGAAAACATAAAAGCCATTTGAGAGAGTCAATGAACTTTTTCTCCAAGGGAAGAAAGAAAAGGCAGCATAACAATGAGCAGCCAGTGCCTCAGGCAGAAACTGTTCTGTTCTACACAAATGACTGGATCGAAGGAACAGGAAGTGCAATTTAATTAGTTGTGATTGGAAAGAAACTAAATACTTTTGACATGTAAACAAGCCCAAACAAAAGACAGGAGACATCTGGAAGCATCAAGGCCTGGAATGATGCATTCCACACTGGTTCACTAAATATGTTAACCTTCAAATGTTGCTGTTACCTCTTGAACTCATAAATGCAGAATAGAATGTGAAACAATGGTGATTACCAATACGCAAATGGTTATGATTCACAATAATTAAAGTTTAAAACAGCTCAAATACCCATTATGCATTGGAAAACACATTATTATGTGTATTCATTGGGTCTTTTGGGGTCAGTAAGATATTTTTAAGTGGTTAATCCACATATTCAGCAAGGAAGCTGAAATTGATCGAAATTGATAAAAAATGACAGTTGAGTTCTTTTATAAGAATCCTGATTGTTTTTGTTTTTTTTACAAAAATATTAAGTAGCACAAATATAATCAACATTGATTAAGAGATTAAAAAAATATATAGGAAAAATAACCTTGCACCAAAATAATGAATGATTGTGTATATTGTCATAAATGATCATGACGAATTTTATAATGTATTATAATATTTACCTATTAATAGTTGAGAGAATAGTTTAAAAGTTTGACCACAAATAGGCAAGTATTGAAATAGATTATATAATAACTGGTTGCATCAAATTATGAAAAGATATATAAAGATAAATAATTATACTGTGCATGAAAGTATTTTAATTAGCTTCACAATATTAATAATATTTTTATAATACAGTATATATTCAAGCTTCACACTGATCCTTTTTTAAAGCTGGAGGCACAGTTTTTTTTAGGTGTACTTGTATTTTGTTATTCATGATATAGGAAACATATAGACTGAGTATAAATTCAGTATGCTCCTGCCTTTTGTTTGGGCTTGTTTACTTGTAAGAACCATAAGCTAAAAACAGCTGTCCACAGGTCTAGTTGAACTCAGGATAGTGGAGTATGTGCATGCATATGTGCGCTGAGCTCGGCGTCCCACTGAGGAATTGGCAGGAATGCTTTCATGTCCTTGCTCCGTTCCTGGAACACAGGCATTCGAGGGAACACAAAGCACACCCTCAATTTATTAATAGACATCTGTTTCTTATCACAGGAGCCTAATTAGAGAGAAAGACTCCAACCAGCCCTCTCCATCCCATCTCTGTCTACAGCCTCAGCATTCAATCTACAGCTCCTGACCAAACACTCCTCTGGTTTGTTTATATGAAAGCATTCATGTCATGATGAATGATGTTTCATTCAGTAGATAATGAACATTAAGTATTTAAATGTTACAGCACTTACAGCAACAGTGTCTAGACTTAGGCCGTTACGGAGACTCAAAATGCTTCTCCACCAACACAGGCCATGGACAAACTTTCACATTAGTGTTGTCTGAGCAAAGTTTGAGCTCTTGTGTCAAGAACCGAAGCTTTAGTGCTGGGTTAAAGAGCACGTGGGCTTGTTACAACAGTGCTGTGGTTACATGGTATAGAGAGATTGGTGTATTGAGCTGCTTTGTAAAAACCTCTCTTTAATGATGTCTTTCACTCAGTCTTTCACTTATATTTTAATGACTCCCCTTGGTGTTTGCAACCAAACAGAAAAGTACAAACACAATAAAAAGAAAAACGTTCATGATCATGCTAGTTCACAGTTCATTAATTAATGATATAATTTATGGTCTTAAAATGTATTAGTAAATGTCAAGATTAGCAACAACTAATATTAATAAATGCTGTAGTTCAGATTAACTAATGTAGTTAATTATTGTTAACAAATGAAACCTTACTGTAAAGTGTTGCCAAATGTTGAAAAAAAAAGTTTAAAACATAATTTCCAGCACAGGATGCTTAATAAAAACAATACATAATTTGATAGTGAAATTATAATTTTTTTCATAAAAATTATGGTTCAGAAAAAAAATTCCCACATATTGCATATCCGCTGTATGATTTTTGATGGATGTACTTTATTACAATATGTCCACAGTTGTGCAATGTTTGTATACAAATTTAGTAAACTATAGTGAGAGAGTTTACTGTGACTTGTACATTCATTATATGGGTAAAAGTACTGGGACACCCCCTTCTTTAGAAGAGAAAAAGGCACTTCCAAACTGTGACAACAAAGATGGAAACATAATTAATGCACTTAAAAATAGTATTTCCACCTCTGTTGCAACAGTTTTGAAGTGTATGAAATTACTTTACCCATATGTACAAATCACTGGTGTTTGTTGATGAGTTTTTGGCTCAAGGTCTGTATTTAAAGTCACACCAGAAGTGTTCAGCTGGGATTAGGACTTGTCTTTCTGCAGATCAGTCAAGTTCTTCCACACTGACTGAATCATTATTTCTCTTTGAACCTTGTCTTATACACAGAGACACTGTCATGTTAGAATAGAAAAGAGTCCGGTCCAAACTCTTGCTATAAAATTAGAAGCACACAATTCCCTAGAATATCATTAAATGCTTAAACATTAAGATTTGTACTCATGGAAATTAATAAAGTAGTCAAACCTTTCATTAAAAGGGTTGACCCAATACTTTTGGCAATAAAGTGTATTGATATGTAATTTCATAATTACATCTAGTGTTAGTGTAGTGCAGAATTGACAAGCATTTATGGTAAACTAAAATATACTCTGTCATTTCTGTTGAAACGTGCATGTCATGTGTTTAATTGTGTTTTCAATTACACATTTAAACTTTAAATGCAATATCAAGTAACACACTACAGTTCACATTATAATCAAGTTCCGTACCTGTGTTTAGTGTGTTAACACTTCAAATAAGTGTACTTCTATAAAGCACAACAAAATATGAATTTACTTACTGTACTTTAAAATGTAGTTTTTTTATTTGACATTATTACAAAGTGCACTAATTACAAGAGTACTCACTCGTGTTTATAAACACAATCAAGCACACTTTTTCTCACAAGGGTATAGTTGAAGAAACACCCATATTCATTTTGTTGTGACTTTGAATGAGAAGCACTGGATTCATTACACGCTACTTAACATAAAAACAACCCCGACACTCATTCTGTTCCACATCCATGCTAACAAGCATACATATGCAAACTCGCTCGCTCTCTAACTAATCACCTGCGATTTTCTCTGAAGTACTGACCCTCGCTCAACCTCAATTAGCATTCAAACGCAGCATTTATGCAAAACATAAATCAGTTTGAGAGCTCATTCATACCTTCTTGCCCTCACATGATCTCTCTCACATACGGGCATGTATCCAAAGCATGTGTATACATGCTAATGTTCTTGACCCAGGTGACCTGTTAAGAGATTTTGTCTGTCTTTTATTATCAGCACAAAGCACACCCAGAGACTGTACATGTCCACACTGGCTCTATCTCTCCACGGGACAGCTGCTCTCTACAGCGGCGATCTTACAGTTTAGCAGATACAGACCACACTGTAAATGCCACTGAGATGTAAAAGCAGACAGCATCACATGAAACTCACCTCACAAGAAGCATGTAATGATTTATGAAAATGATAATATCTTGGCTATGTTTTTCTGTGATGACAAAGCAGCCATAAAAAAATTACGGTAAAAGATGTTCAAATGTTACAGTAAAAACCTGTTAAACGGTGAAAGCTAAGTTACCCTACTATATATGGTGAAAACAGTATTGGACATTGCATACGTAAATTGACATTCCCAGAGTTCCCTGCGTTACATTTTATGTTTTTTTTTTTGTTGAAATAACTATTTCTTAGTTTTTTCTTATTAGTTTTGTACATTAGGGTTGTATGTTACACCCAATGTTGTTCAATTGATGTTTGTTGCATTATTTCATTGTTATGCATGTTACCATGATAGTGTTTAGAGTTTGTGTGAATGACACTGTGAAACTTCTATCTATGTTATTATTTAAAAGCTGCTTGTGATGGGCTTTGGATCATCATGTGACTTTCTCATCATCACCTGCTTTTGGTGGTTATCAGTGTATTACAAAGGTACAGAACAGATTTCAGTACTTCAATAGTACTTAAATTAACATTATATCAGTTAATGAAATCATGGTGTTTAATTGTACGTTTAATTTAAAACTAAAACATCTAAAACTTTGCTACTGTATTTTTTACGGTACAATTCTAGCAACCACAGCAGCCGTTTTTTTACTGTAAATTGTATGGACTTTTTCCAGAAATCATTATAATATGCTGATTTGTGTAACATTGTGACCTCATTTTGGGGTGGAGTAACCCTTTAACTTGTTGAACTTAAACTTCCTTCGTGTTACAAGTTAAAGGTAACTAATGACAACATTACATAATTTATTAATTGAAGTCAATATAGACGTAAAAAGTTATTTAGTTTATTTGTTTTTTTTTTATGAGTGAACGACTGTTGTAATTTTGTTGGTTTACATAATCAAAATTGTGTAATTATTGCTGTCATGTCCCCACCAATGTCAACATCAAACCTACGCCCTTGCACTTTTGGCCAGTTTGATGGCCTAGTATAGATATATCCACTAAAACACCAGTTAAAAGTTAGCTCTGAGAAAATCAGGACCTTTTCTTTCTTCCTATTTGTGATATAGAGAGTATGTGTATGGTATTCCCTCTCATGGACAGTCAAGGTTAAGGTGAGATATAGTTTCTGTTTCCCCACCCACGACTTACTGATAAGGTCAGGGATTTGTAAACACACTCTCTCCACACACCCATATGTTCTCTTTCACAAACACTTGCACTCTCATTCATCTTCTGTCTTTGACTTTTGTCTCACACGCACACAAACTGTAGTCTAAATCACTCTTTTTCACAATGCAAAAACTTTTGCAAAAAAGACCTGTTATTGTTTGTTTATATATATATATAAACGATAAAACTGCACTACATAGCAAAGATAATTGTCTGTCACACATTCCACACAAACAATTTGAAATAATGTAGTGTGAAAGCTTTACTCCTATTTTCTCATAACGGTAGATTGGGTGATTGAGGTTAACCAAGGGCCAAAATTAAAACTTGTTAAAGTTATGTGGAACTATGTATCGTTTGGAAAATTGAAGTCACTGACATTCTTCATGCTTTCAACTTTCTGGTCTAAAGTAATGATTTGTGAATTACTGACATGCATTGTTTGAAATGATCCCTCTATATAATGTATGTTTTCCTTTCTTTTTTTATCTCACAGATTCTGCAAAGCTTATGTAAACATATGGAGATTATTTTATTAATTAAACATTTTACACACTATTTAAAGGTGACCCTATTATAGTGTAATTATGCATTTAAGAACTGAGTAATTTTAACAAACTACATGTACTTGCTATAAGGTTACAATTAGGATTAGTTTCATGTAATTACACATGTTTTTCTGTTTTTACTATAAGCACATGTAATGCAACAAATACTCTGTAAAATAGGCTAAAACGATAAACAGTTGTGAATAAAAAGGTTGTCGGTGCTTTATGTGTCCACCTCTAGCGTTCCTCATGCTTCAGTATTTGAGAACAGGCAGCTGGAATGTGTGTTATGGTGGCAGCTGGCAGTAAATACATGGACATGCATGTGGATCTCATGAGCTGAAACTCAACACAACACCAATCACAGGACTTCACTTCTGTGTGTGCTTTCAAGAATACTTGCTGAATGTGTCAGGTTGATTACCTACACCCCCTTCAACTGCAAAAGTCGTTGGTATTGGGTGGCCATTGGTCGAGTGTGATCCATGCTTTTACTGTTATACACACACACACACACAGAGAGAGTCCAAACCTGGTTGCC
Source organism: Oxygymnocypris stewartii (assembly GCA_003573665.1). Taxonomy (NCBI): domain Eukaryota; kingdom Metazoa; phylum Chordata; class Actinopteri; order Cypriniformes; family Cyprinidae; genus Oxygymnocypris; species Oxygymnocypris stewartii. The sequence goes on from QVTF01018951.1 coordinate 1,953,966, forward strand.
CCTGTCAGCACTCAGCAGTTCTGAGGTTTCCATTCCCGGAAATCCATGAGGTGGAGACAGAAAGAAAGAGAGAGAGAGGAAATGTAAAAGAAGAAGAAAAGGAGAAAAGAGTTTGTGTAGGGAAGTAAAAATGCACACGCAGAGCGAGTGCTATGAAATGTCTAGGTAAAAAGTACACTGTTGTAAATAAAACAAAGACTATTGGAATACATTATAAGAAACCACTGCATCAGTCTTTCTACTTAAACGGGTTACATTTACTTTATTGTCTTGTTGTTTCTTTGTTATTAATTGCAAAATTTACTATCAATTGAAAATTGTTTCCACACCAAATGTTTTCTTTCAGTGTAGGTGGATTGCAATATGATGCACATGCTGTGAAATCTACACCTGTGGGTATCAGAGTAGAACTTAAAGCTAGGACCTTTTGGACTGTAAAATATTTTCTTCTAACACATTATACTATGCAGAAACAATTATAAGCCGAGGTTGATTCGCCCTGAAAGTGTAAACACCGTCACAGTTTTGTGCTATCAAAACACTGCCTGACACAACAGCATTGACTCAATCAAAAAACTACACTCTTCAGCTTTAAATAAACACACCTGCATGAAAACTGTAAATTATATCATAATTAGGTTGCTGAAAATAGCATAATAAGGAGAGGGAAAAAAGAGATTCCCTCTTCCAAAGTCATTGAGTGTTCATTTCATATGAGGTTTGCTCAGCATGCAGGATACAGAGGCAGTGAACCTGACACACACACACACACACACGCAACCTGTACACACTCAGACCACACATGAAGCCTCACCCCACACCTACTGTCCATCTCTGCTCATAGAACACTATGGCTCTAAAAAGTATTAGGACTTTTTATCCATGCTTTAAATGTATTAATTTCAATGCATAACAAACTATCCAAGTGTCCCATGCACACTTTTCAAGCAAAACCTTCAATAAGGAAGAACTGATGTACAGTGTTAAAAATGAATACAAAATATTTTGACAGTTCAATCAGTTAATCTTTTTTAAAAGAAATATCTTATGTTCACCGAGTCCACATTTATTTGATTAAAAATACAGTAAAAGCAGTAATATTTTAAAATATTATTACAAGGAATTTAAATTAATTATGTAATATATTTTAAAATGTAAACTATTCCTATGATGGCAAAGCTGAACTTTCAGTCATCATTATATGTAACACGGCCTTTATAAATCATTTAAATATGCTGGTGAGGTGCTCAAGAAACATTTTTTATTATTATTATTAATGTTGAAATTGGTTGTGCTGCTGAATATTTTTTTGTGGAAACTGTGATACGTTTTCATTCAGGATTCTTAGATGAATATAAAGAACAGAATTGGAACTGTAGTGAACAACCACTAAAATAACCAGAACCTCAATTAGATAGTTCTGAGAATAGCTCTAGCGGCTCTTTTGACATATATTGATACATTTGTATCATGCAAGAACATTCAACACATGAGTATGTGTTTTGCAAAGAGAGCAGGTTTTAGAAACGCACTGCAAACTGTTGACCTCTTTAAAGCTGCAGAGGCGGAGATATCCCTGCAGTGTCTTGCCTCGAGTCTGCACTATAAAATCAAACAATTATTACTCAAGTGTTTAATATAAATGATTTATCTGCTCATCATTTTTAAATTAATATGCCCTTGTAATCTTCAATCAAATCATTAACTTCCCCTCCTCTTTGCAACCCCATCTCTTCTCTGATGATGTTTACGCCGGTGTAAAGGTGGGACAATCAGACTTCCCTTCGAGCAACCTGCCACTCACATGAGAACGCAGCAGTTAGCAAACAACAACAGTTTAACAATCCAAAATCAAGTCCTGCCCTACATTTTTTTCACTGCTTTCAAGAAGCTGTTTTATTTGAATATACGTCACAGTAGGGAAAAAAAGATGATCAAAATATCTGTTTCATGCTGACTTTAATAACAGCTGAGGTTCCAGTCTCTGAGCAGTCAGAGATGCTCATGTCAGTTGAAGTTGGACATTGAGCGTGCACACACACACACACACACACACACACACACACACACACACACACACACACACACACACACACACACACACACACACACACACACACACACACACACACACACACACGCACACACACACACACACACACACAATCCAGTAGATTCAGCCAGCTGGCAATGTACTCTTTTCCACTCTAAAACATGCCATATGTCTGGACTGTTGTCCATCCACACCATGCAGTAGCACATTATAGCAGAACAACTCATGACCATGCAAAGCAAATCCCGAATGAGTTACGAACCAGCAAGTGGTTCCCACCCACCGATCATGACATTTCTTGGCCACCTTTGGCTTTTCTGTTCACTAGGGACCTATTTTTGCTTTCAGAATCTGTGACTCTCTAACCTGCCATGACATTTGTAACTTTTTCATGTTCTTTAAAGTTCTCCCTTTGAAAAAGAGGAACACCTGAATGTGCTGCCAATGAAAATGTGCATGTTTTAGAAGAATGAGAGGCAGCTTACTGTGACAAGAACATGCAATGTATTGTTTTTAACATGTTGCATGAATACAATACGGGGAAGTGTGGGATATGCTCCCATTTCTAAGCAATTAAATAAGCATTATTGATGTACTGAGTCCTAAATTTGATTTGTGTGTTACAGCTTAATCTTCCTAGAAATTTAGCTTTGGTTGAACTTTGTTGGTTTAATTTTTGATTTATGCATATTTTTATTTTAAGTTTGGTAGGGTAACCTGGACATGTCCTGGCCAGGATCTCTAAATTGCATAAAACGTCTAAGTTTTGACCTTGTTTTCCTATCGACATGCTCTATACAATCCTCATATATTATATGTGTATTCGCATTGCTTTGATTGTTCTGAAGTTCCCACCTTATTGCAAGCAACAATTGGGATATTACAAACAATAACAGCATGCTATTGGTCTAACTACATTTTAGGCATTACTATCAGGAAGTATGAAAACAACAGGACAACAAAGCCAAAACTTAGACATTTAAAACGACAAAAGAGGATGTATGGTCACCTTGAAGTTCGGGGGTTAGACGATAATTGGCAGACCCTCTACAACCGAGGAACCCCTAGATGTCAAAGACTCCTGCTCAGGATAATCAAGAAGAATCAAAACCGTTTTCTCCTCTTTTGAAGGAACACATGAGCACTAAAGAGCATCTAATAAAGCCTGAGGTGCGTCTGGGACATGACCGAGAGTGTGAAGGTGTTGAAAAGGTCTCTTGTGCCAAATCCTTCCAGCCTTACAATGAACAAGAGCTATTAGAGAGAGACAGATAAGACATGAAGGGATCATTTGCTGGTCCTGCCAGCCAAAATATACTGGCTAAGTGTCCCCGTATTCAAAGCATACAACAATACTCGCTCGATTTATGAATTCCCGGTATGTATGAGTTCTTGTTCCAACTTTTATCATGTTTTGTTTGATAATTGGTTAACATAATTCATATCATCTCTCTTTATAGTTAAAGGCAGAGACAATGACGATGGCTCTCTGACAAGCCTCCGGGTTTAAGGCAAAAATGAGCATCACAATAGCAATGGCTTTCCAGGGACAGAATGAGATTTTCCAACCACAAAATAAACACCCAGTGCAGAAAAACGCATAAAAAGACGATATAAATAAATAAGAAAGAACCGTTCAAACAAATCTGTTAGTGAGCCTCAAATGCCCCGTCCTGAGGGCAGGGAGAAGTGAAGAAGCGCTACAATGCAAATATTGTTCAACAGTCAGAGAGTGTGGTCATAAATAAAAGAATGAGAGCCCTTTAAAACTGCATGAGACATTTTGATTTGTGATGCTTAACATTTTAGTTTCCTCCTATACTTCATATACTGTATATTACCATTATTTATGTTGTCTGATTTTACAAGAATGGAAGATAATTTGCTTGAATGCTGTATTGTGTTTTCTATTATATGAGACTCTTTAACGTCAACATGAATTGCAATTGTCATGTGACATTTCTGAGTGAAAGAGTATTGAACAAAATTAAAAAAAAATGTTTTAAATGACAGGACATTCATCTATTGATTGGATTACAAAAAGTCTATGTTACAAGCCAGAGAGGAGGCGAACAGTTCTTTGCTACAGAAGCTCTTTGGTTATTATAGTTTTATCTAATAGCCTGTACAGCTGTATCAGAGGAAGAGCAATTTGTTTACACTATGATGACAGATTACAAAGATAAACAGCCTTTTCTTTGGAAAAGCATGCAGAAATTCCCAATGAGTCCATTGAATGTGCATTAAGAGAGTAAATAAGGCCTAATTCATGTTGGTTTAGTCATCAAAGCTTTACTATTCATCACATGTTTTCTATAAAAGGACTTTTATACTTTAACACCCTGCATTCATTCTGTTCGTGCTGTACAGTACAGCTCCTGGCTCAGTTTACAATACGGATTTGTGCAAAAGCAACAGACACGATCTCCAGATCTGAGTTTGTTTCCCTCAGTTCTTCACCGCTTTTCCTCTGTATATCCCTCTCAGTCAGCATAGCCAAACAATGTGGCAGTTATTATAGGCGTCTCTGAGTCAGGTTTGCAGTAATCAGAGCGATAAGACCCCAGCTTTCAGCTGACTGAGAGAAATTGGGTTCAATAGGGTCTGGCTTCAGACATGCACTAGTATTTTCAGACCTGCACGTCCGCAAGTGACGTCACTTGCAGGTGTTTTTATTTTATTTATTTATATATTTTTATTTTTGACAAATATTTTACACAAGTAGTCAGGTGACTACTGATGGAGGCATTGTTGTTGTTTTTTAGCCTCTCTAAATCAGCGGGAGCAGCTTATGTAAGCCGCAGCTGGGATTTAAACACCAGCACCTGAGAATACCTCACGAGAGCGGTAATGCAGTCCTGTAACCCGAGCAAAAGAAATAAATTGCAGCGGGATGAAACCTAAAGTGATTATTTTGACAGTTTTTAAACTCTCAAAGTGGTGAGGGTTCATATTTTGGTTTGCAATGGAAATACACTGCACTTGATACTCAATGGAAAGTCAGAGTTACTCAAACTAGACCAGGCTGGGGCAGGTTTGAGTGTCGGTGCTCTGCGGGATCTTCACAGAGGTGCTCCTCAGCTCTTTTTTGACATGTCAGGAAAAGTTCATCCTAAAGTTTGGACAGGTCATATTAAACAGGCTATCGTCAGTGCACCACATCAAAGTGCCATCATCCACCTCTCTGAAAACCTTTTCCACCCTCTCCCCAGCTTTCAGCGCTGTCCCAAAGGTTCATTCCCCCGTCCAGCACTTCAAAGAACAGTTCACCAACTCCAAACGCAGATCACGCTGATGGATGAATTAAGCCTGTTTTGAGTTCCTGCAGGTTCGTTTTTTGATCTGAGGTTTGATAATAAAGAGTTTTGATGATAGAAGAGAAGAGAGACGAGAAGAGCTGATGTATTTTGATCATGGTGGCGTCTGCAGCCACATTATTAGCGTTATGAATAGAGCGCTATTTGTGTTTGTGAAACTGAGACCTCAGCAGTAATGACTGCCTGAATGTGTGTGTCTGTGTGAGAGCAACTAATAATACTAATGTTTACTGTTGTAGTCTAACAGACTAGAACAAAAAAATAAATATAAACTATTTTTACATACAAGGAAGGAACTGGATGGATGGAAATAAACAAATAAGCAACTGACAAAAAAAGATAAATTAATAAATATGCGATAAATAAATAATAATAATAATAATAATAATTTGTTACATTTATATAGCGCTTTTCTAGACACTCAAAGCGCTTTACATAGTAAGGGGGATATCTCCTCATCCACCACCAATGTGCAGCATCCACCTGGATGATGCGACGGCAGCCATAGTGCGCCAGAACGCCCACCACACACCAGCTTATTGGTGGAGAGGAGACAGAGTGATGAAGCCAATCAGTGTATGGGGATGATTAGGAGACCATGATGATCAGAGGCCAGTGGGCCAGTGGGCTAAATAAACAGTCAAAAAGGTAAAAATAAATAAATGAGTGAAAATAAATAAGCAAGCAACTGATAAAAAGTTAAGTAAATAAATATGACAATAAATAAATAAATAAATATATAAAAAAATAAGCATCCAACAAGAAATAAACAATTATTTTCTAAGCAAATAAATAAATACTCATTATAAATGTTATCTATGATCGTTTTTTTTTTCTTATGGGTAAATGAGGGTCATTTTTTTATTAATTTACCAACTTTTATATTATTGCCCACTGATAAGAATAACAGTAATTATTGTATATATTTAAATATATTCACTGACATAGATTTTTAACAGTAAAAAAAAAATATATATATATATATATATATTGTGGAGGGTGACGATTTCTTCTTTGTTACTGTAAGTGCAAACAATTTGTTTTGTAATTTTGTAATTTTAGACAGGTTCACACTTAATATATTACTCACACACAGCACAAATTTGATTATATAGCTGGCTTTATGTATAAGCAAAACATATTCATATTTGGGGGGCCTTCACATCAGAACGTTTGAAAAACCCCATAATAACTGAATGCTTATATTAAAGAGAATTTTCAGTCTTGAAACAATTGAGTTCAATTTATGTGGATTCAAAACAAATGTAAACTTTTCTGTAATAATATCTGATTGTATTTTGTTCAGATTATATATCAAAACTAATTTCACAGACTCAAAATCATTTAATCAGCCTGTGTTTGTGGGAAACAAACGTGCATCAGATTATGAGATCAGCTCGCAGACCCAGATAAACAGTAAACTGGATTGTCAAAGGTCTTCTTGTGCTTTCGAAAACAGGATTAGTCTGGCTACCGGATTTAGAAATCTCAAAAGAGTGATGGTTTGTGTGAGCATGCTCAAAGTTTCAGGTAGTATAATGTTTTAACACCAAATTACAGACGTTCCAATGTCTGTGATAGAAGAGAAAAATATTCACATAAAATGAACAATTTGTTGACAACTTGAATGAGCCAATTAATGAGTCAATGAGTGATTAATCGATCTACAGTGTGAGTGTATGACACATATGAAAAAGATCGTCTGGTAGAGGTGAGGCATGGCAACAGCAAAGACGCACATTACAGTCATTAGTCATTAGTAAACCTGTTCTGTGCAGGCACCTTCCCCACCCAAACGATTGTATGTCTCCCTCTATAAAACCATTAACGTAGACCGTACTGCCAACACACACACACACACACACACACACACACACACACACACACACACACACACACACACACATTCACACCCAAATATGTGAACGCACACCCTCATACACAAACACACACTGCATACCTGTGCTGACTTGTCATACACCTAAATGTCCATTACGGCAGAGATTAAGTGGAAGCAACAATAGCTGCCAGGATCATTTCAGACAGTTTTCCAAAACACATTCTTCAAAATGTCAACAACAATGCTCTCTCATAACCTCTGGGGGAAAAAATTAAAGAAAGAAATGAAAGTCGAAGGAGACAGGCACGAAATTCAGCAAATAAGACCAGCTGCTAAAAGAACGGAAAGTACTTTTGATAAATATTGTGTGTTTATGATGGACACTCACATGAGACTACGTTGCAAAAAGTTATTTTTGGTTGTAAATAAAACAAAGACTATTGGAGATTGTTTTGTGAGAAAATATTATCTCAGTCTTTCAACTTCAAATTCAGTGTGATATGATCCAGTGTCGACTCTTTGTAACTAATGGTGAAATGTACGTGTAATTTCTGAGTGAAAACTGGTTCTTTTTTATTACAGTCAAATTGGTGCCCCTTTAAAGGAAATTTTACACTTAGAATTCTTAAAAAAATGATTTCTTGCAAATCATGTTCATCCAAAGGTCTTTAAACTCTGACATTTTCCAGATTGTTGCTAAATAAACTTGATTTGGTTTTATAAGTAACAGGCATGTGTATTTTGCTAGATAATGTATTTAAATAAAAACAATTTATTTGAAATGTGTCATTTATTTAATGTAAATGAGTGAAATGTTGGTTTTATATGTTAAAAAATCTATTGTAAAATAATTTCTGACATAATAAGCATACGTGTTTTATATTTCATTCTCATTAAGTAGATAGGAACTGCCTTGGCATGACTGAAAATGCTTTAGCTGCTTTGCTAAAACAGCAGCCAAATGACTTTGCCATATGAGGGACTTGGATGTAAATTGTGGAATATCATCTTGGTTGAGAATCACTGAAGTACAGTTGGCCACTTTCATTGACATAATGCTGACCATAAAGAGTCGACACTAAAAGAAACTCCAAAATTGAACTGAAAAACTGAAAAAAATGCAGTGCAGACCAGATCACAGAATAGTACAATCCCTAAGAATACAGCCAGTGCGAGATTTAAATCTGCAGGTAGCAATTTCAGCAGAGCTATTTTGTTATATCGTAAGTTACAGTAATCCAAGCATCTAGAGATTTGCGGTATCATATCCTGTACATATAGAAGTATGACATATGTCTCTGCCTAATGTCTGCCCCAAATAGTACTTGGCCTCATGTCGACACCCCGACCTTAAACTAATGCTCCGCCGTTCCACACACATGAGCCACAGTTCAATCTTCCCTGACAAGAGATTTTCTTAGGCTAGCGGCCCAGTCGCTACCCATCCACCAAACACATAGTGCACACTAACATACAGCCTGTGCAATGTTTTTCTTTGAGGGATTGAAAAGATTAGTTTAATTTCAGATTGCTTTATTTGGACTTAGTCCGCTAAATGTCAATTTTTCCTAACTTTGACTTATTGACTGCAGAGTGAGGATTTATGAGCGCTCACAACTCTTTCTGTACATATAGAATGAATAGACGGTGACCAGGGGAAATGTTGGCTCACTTTGAATCATGATCTGCCTCAGACAGAATGTGATTTGTTTAAAACATAACACAATGAAAAAAACTGCTTGTCATGGTGAATGAGATCGGCTATTGTGTTAAAGGACCACTGGTGCATTTAAAACCGACTATTCAGGTTTTGTATTTGATCAGGAGCGTGAAGAAAAGTGCAGATACTTGCAATCAACCATGAAATGTATTGTAAAATTATGCAAATGTATTCTACAGTAGTCAAATCAATAAATCACAAGGGTTGTGACATGCACATACTCAAAGATAACTGTAACTTTGTGATTCCCCTATAAATAAAACTTGAGATATGCACACCTCAGCCCAAGGTTACTGAGAAGATGTGGTGCATCCAATCAGATAACACCATCTGAAAGATATTCACTGTAAAAATAACAAAAAAACACACTCACAGACTATGCTTTTCGTAGTCAGAAGTGTATCTGTCTCTCATTATGTTGTGATATTTATCAGTTATCAAGTGGTGATTTAATGTAGTGTAAATCAGAGAAACCGTTCCTCCAGAAAGACCTGAGGAAGACCTTGAATAAATCTGTCAGCAAACAACAACACATGGATCTACTTCCAAACAATTTCATATTTTAAACTACCGCAACTGAGAATGTCAAGTATTTCACTTGTATTTTCATTCTGAGCCTCTTTCCAATTTTGTAATTAACGTTCTCCAACACGCTTCACTATTTGAGCTTGTGTGGTGGTAATTTCATCTGATCCACCTCGTGAAATTAACCCAACAGTCAACACACACATACACACCCAGGCTGGAAATACACAGAGTGAGAAACACATTAATGTTGGTTGCTTAAAACATTGAATGCACAGGAAAGAAACATAAACTATCGACCCGCTTTTTGATTTCATGCACGTCCATGAAAGGTTCAATAAAACACCTCCATCATGGTAAAGGAGGCCACAAAACTCTGGAGCGCAGCAGAGCCGGACCACCTCAGGAGATAAATGCTACCACTTAGGGTTTGGAGCGCTTTGGATAAAACCAGCGGATCTCATGCCACCGTCCGCAAAAATGCCTGCTCTGGATCCAGATGACAGAGTAGAGCATGCCTAAAGGAGAAAAGCAGACATCTCAGGCTTCATGAGAAAACATCTCCAGCGCAGACAAAGTTAATCCTACATTTAGAGAACAACAGAGGCCGTCTTTAAGGAGGTCTCACAAATACCCACCCAGCTGCGTGGCTGAAATCATGTGCAAATGTGTTGTCTCAGGCAAAGAAACTCTGCGATCACACATCAGAATGTGAAAACAACACACTGAGGTGACTGAAGGTAAAGACACGAGATCTCCAGCAAATCACTGTTGTTGGGGCGGTTTTTATGTATATGGTAAAACCTAATTATTTAAAGGGATAGTTCACCCAAAAATGGTTACAAGCTTTCTTCAAAATATCTTCCTTTGTGTTCGGCAGAACAAAAACATTCATACAGGTTTGGAATTACTTGAGGGTGAGTAAATGATCATTTTTGGGTGAACTAGCCCTTTAAGGATTGCTAGGTTGAAGTGGCTTGAAATCTACCTTTCATGTTTGAAATAAGATTTATTTCCATCCTAGACATCAATTTAGATTAAATGGAAAGCAAATGGCGATTCCTCAGAAGGCTCCAGCTTCTTCTGAGAAAAAGACCCCAATAGCCATTGTGAAAAAGATGTGCACTTAATTGTTCTGTCTGTCGACTTGTAGTGTACTTTAGATCTTAAAGAGAGTAGAGTTTTATGATTGAGGTTAGCGCTTTTTAACACGCTGAAGTACACTTTTAAAAACTGCCCGTCAAATTAATATCAAGATATACTTTAGAGTATTTTCAATTAATAAATAAATAATGCTTTAAAGAAGTACACTTATTAAAATAAGTCACTGATTTTGAATGTTATTTGATCTTACATTAAAAATAGTATATTTTAAATGTACTAAATTGCAACTTCATCGTTATAAATGTGTTATTACAAATATATTAAGACAGAAAAATGTAGTTTAGCATAAATTCTTGTTAGAACATTTGCCAGTGCACTTTAACCACATTTCAAAGACAATAAAAGTAACATATATATATATATATATATATATATATATATATATATATATATATATAATACAATATATAATATAATTTATATTTAATGTAAAATTAAAATAATGTATTTTTGTTTAAATGCTAATAACATGCAGTTAAGTATATATATATTGTTCTATGGAAGTATTATTTCTACAGTAAGTACAACAACAAATTTACAAAATGCAGAGATTTATATGCTTAAACATTTCTCATCAAATTCTGCCAACAACAAATGAAATGAGCTATGCTATCTATATTCATTTAATAACCCTATACACTGCATTGTACATGAACAATTATCTAATTTGAGTCTATTTTTATTTGCCTTAAGGAAAAACATCTGGCGCAAACCATTTAAAACATAACAGAGGGCTCAATTAAGTTTCCTGAGTTACGAAAGAGCAACCTTTGAGCAATTCATCTTGGATAGGATAAATCAATGTCTGTGTAACAAATGTCTCTGCTAAATAGATAATTAACAGCTTAACCATCCTAAATAATGTCTGACAGACAGTAAGCAAAGCAGACGCTGCATCTCAAAAGACCTTTGATGAATCCACATAGATCCTTGGAAAAACATAGACTCAATCAAACACAATACAGCTCTGACATGCATAATAAAAAGGATCTGCATGTGGTTTAGAAATAGTTTGAGACAGGGTACAATGCAGGAGGCTTTGTTTTTGAGAAAGACTGTTGCCGAACTCTATATGCGGGGTAGAGATAATTATAATGTTCTCTGGCTAATTAATGGTTAACAGACTGCTGACACGGCATAGAGTAAATCTGTCACCCAAACACTCTTAATACACACACAATAGTGTGTGTAAGTTCCGATTGATGTCACGGCAGCGGAAAGCGACTTTGGATGAGAGATACACATCCGTCATAAATATTGAAGATAAGTTTAATGACGCATGTGTCTGTTTGAGAACAGATGATACTTTCACATCAGTCTGGTTTCTCTTATACCACCTCATTTTCTCTCTCTCACACACACACACACACACACACACACGCACGCACGCACGCACGCACACACACACACACACACACACACACACACACACACACACACACACACACACACTCTTTTATTGATCTGTTTGAGAGTGTTTGCATAGGCACCTGTCAGATTAAGTATCAAACATTTCATTTTTGGCCAAGATTACATTCAAAGATAGAATGGAAATGGTAAGCATTGGGGTAATTATTAGACCAATTCAAGGAAAATTCTAATTGATTCAGGGAAATATTAATCTGGTTTGGTAATTAATTCACTTGTAGTTTGTGTAACTGTTTTTCCAGTGAAAACAAGTCTTGTTGGGCGAGAGATTGAAAGCGAGATGGATTAGAGAGATGACTTTGAAAACCCAAGTCCTTTATCAGCCAAAAAGAACCATACAGTATATACTGCGGTGCGCTGCCAAAACTAGCATGCTAAATTCATTAACGCAAGTCTTAGAGAGGAGACCCTCGCGGCTAGTTGCATTCAAACAGTCAACTTTAATTCTGCTGAACATAAAACTTGGAAAGCGGTACAAAATCTCCTCCCCTCATTTTCTGATGGCATGTCAACTCTCTTTTCTTCTCTTTCCACCCTCCCTCTCTCTCTTTCTTTCTTGTTTTTTCTTTTGAGGGATAATAAATAGCTATGAAAATGAATCTTGAAAATGGAGTGACTGGCAGAGAACAGAGGGTAAAAGAATAGGAAAATAAATTAAAAAGTACTCTCCAACTCAAACAGAGCCGAAGTTCAAAGGCAGAGAGGCCGTACGCGTCGCTATATATGCTGGCAAACTTTATTGCTAGCACATGTCCTGCTGCTATTATGCTCTTCCTCAATCGGTTACCCAGAGGCCTGTACATATGTAACTGCAAAAAAATATTATCTCAGAAGTGCAGAATGATCTGAACTGGTCAAACAGGGGAAGAGACCTCAAATATCTGTCTTCTTCGTCTGTTTGAACATTCCAGTCGTCTGCAGAGAAGTATTCTAGCTTTCAGAAAAACACATTTAGGAAATCACTTTCAGCGTCATTGCAGATTTGCAAGACATTTAAGTGTCTGTCATTTTTGCTAAATGTTCACAAATACTTAGATTCATTGGTGCTCATTACTCCAAACAAATAAATTAAGTGTGACCACTTTTTAAAATCTAATCAATTCCTGACATATACAATCAAGTCTGATTGACTAGAATTAGAAAATCAATTTTTTTTTTGTGATTTACTGTTTTCTACACAAAATCATCCTTCATGTGGTAAAGAACATTCTGTGAAAATGTAACCTTCATATCAATAATATTGACTGAGTAAGGCCATGCCAAAGATTGAAATTAATGGTTGAAATCCAAATCTGATGCTTGTTATCTCATAATTATATTTTGAGACATTAGCCTGGATTTCACAGAGGGTCACATACACATATATATATTTTATCCAGGAATTTAGTTTCAGTGTCATTGAAATTTTGCAAGAGTTTGAAATGGATGTAATTTGTGCAAAATGTTCGCAAATGCTTAGATTTATTGATTCTCGTTTTTCCAAACAAATAAAGTACGACCACTTTTCCAAATCCAATCAATTTTAATCAATATATATATTAATATATGGCCTTTGCAAGTGCTGTTTTACACACAAACTACACTCATCATAACACACACACACACACACACACACACACACACACACACACACACACACACACACACACACAAAACATAAATTGAGCCTGCGTATTACAATCTTGCTTATCATTGTCCAAATGGACAGTGCCAATTGCAAACTGTGCATGTTGTAAATTGGGCATGTTAAGTACATTTTATGGTGGTTATTTAATAATAACCCACAATTTAGGAAACTAATACTCCACATTTGGATGTTCCGCTGAAACAGAAAGAGAACTGAGCATATCTACTGTTCTGTTAGCTTGTGTATGACATGAATGAATCAGTAAAGTATCACATGGATTACAATGAACATTAACCAGTTTTACCTTTCTGTACACATTATTTTTTATACAATATTTTTATTTATTTATACAGAAAAGTTATTTTCTTTAAGCAAAAATGTGGAAGATTTTTTTTAATTATTATTATTATTAGGCCTATTAATATTATTTTAAAGGTTTTAAATATAAAGGAATAGTTCACCCAAAAATAAAAAATGTGCAGAAAATGTACTCATTCTCAGGCCATCCAAAATATAGATGAGTTTGTTTCTTCATTGGAAGAGATTTGGAGATAATTAGCATTACATCTCGCCAGTGGATCCTCTGCAGTGAATGGGTGCCATCATAAATAAGAGTCCAAACTGCTGAAAAAAAAAATAATGTAGTGAAAAAGTCCATCCACTGTTGTCCTCTCACACCAAAATCTACCAACAGAATGGTTTAGAACTGTATTTGGATGGTTGTCACTTGCAAACAGTGCTGAATGTATGCTTATTTCTTTCCTGATTCAGACCAGACGACTTTTTTCACTGGAGAAAGCGATATAATGGACACACATTTTAGCTGGAAGCAACAGTTTGAAGTTAAAAACATCAGGTTTGTTTATTAGAAACAGCATGTTGGCATTAATTGATGGACTGGAGTCATGTGGATTATTGGGATGTTTTTATCAGCTATTTGAACTCATTATGATGGCACCCATTCACTGCAGAGGATCCACTAGTGAGATGTAATGCTAAATATCTCCAAATATGTTCAATGAAGTAACAAACTCATCTACATCTTGGAGTGCCTGGGGCTAACTACATTTTCAACAAATTTTCATTTTTGAATGAACCACTCCTTTAAAAGAAGTAGCCATTGCGGTAAGAAAATTAAGCAAGCAAGTCTTTTTTACATGTTCAATAACATTTGTAGGATCTCTGTAAACTGCATTCAAGTTTGCCCAACTTTTGTTTTTTCACCTCCTAATCTAGTGACAATCTTCACATGAGAGTGAGAACAGAACAGTGTGAGACTGACTGTGCTGATTACTGAAGCATTAAAGTCTCGTCTGACTCACCCGACACAAACAAAACACCACCGAACCGCTCCACGCTAAAATTAGGAGCGAGACCTCTCAGCAAGCACACATTGTTTATGGAGTTGTCTGAAAGTCCCTGTAAGCAGCACACACCCGATACAGTTACACAGCCTTTAATTAACAACGGTCTCACTGAAACTGCAACTCCACACTTTTGATCAGAAACACATGCTGTTTAAGTGATAAGATGGAGAGTGTGTGGATGTAAATATATTTGGAGAAATGGAGTCTGTATGTGTGTGTCCTTCTTGGTGAACGTGTGTGTTAACAGAATGATCCTATCTGCAGGTTTGTGCAAGTCTGCATCTGCCTGCAGCGTGAAGCACCATCTAAGCAGTCAGTTTGTGTTTGCTTGTGTGTTACTGGTGTTGAGCAATAGCACGTCTGCACATTTACAGGTTTGTTTTTGTTGTTTTTCTAGATTTTCTCTCTCTGTCTTTTCCTTGGCCTGCGGGTGAAGGCTGACATTAACACTTCCCGCACCCTCCACCCAATCGCTAGACCTGAGGGGAAAAGAGCCAATCATGGATTTGCCTTTCTAGTTAAAGAACAGATAGATAGCCAGCTCACCTCTCAGATAACATCTGGTAACCCCAAACAACTTTCTCTATTATGAAATATCTGGCTAATCATCAGAAACTGTGAATTGGCAAAGAACGGAGCACTAGGCATCAAAAATATAATCACATACTACTAAGGTTTATTGGTTTAAGATTTAGGGAGGAATACATGTGATCGGATGATTCATCAAATATGGGTTAACTTAACTTTTACCATATAAAACTTTTACTTATATCTCTATAAAATGTTGGCCAATTTGTAGTCAATGGATTATTTTGCTTCTTATTTACATGCATTTAAGAGCTAGAAATAGCATTTTAGCATACCATAATTCTACAGTAAATGTTCATAAAAGATTTACAGGAATTCAACTATTTTTATTTTTCTAATAAATAAATAAACAAGAAATGATGTTTGGGGTGAGTAAGAACTTGTAATACTTTTATACAACATTAAATTGATTAAAAGATTTAGATTTCACATAAATGCTGTTGAATTTATTGATCAAAACATTCTGGGGGGAAATGCATCACCTTTTCCACAAAAATTCTAAACAGCAAAAAAAATGTATCCTTAATAAATGCTTCTTCAGCATCAAATCAGCATATTAGAATGATTTCTGAAGATCATGTGACACTGAAGACTGGAGTAATGATGCAAAAAAAACAGCTTTGCCATCACAGGAATAAGTTACATTTGAAAATATAATAAAATAGAAATTATTGTTTTAAATTTTAAAAATACTTTACAATATTACTGATTTGACTGTATTTTTGATCAAAGAAACATACCTTCATGAGCAAATGAGACGTCTTACAAAAACATAAAAAAATCAGGCCAGAATATGTTTTATTTGTGAAAAAAGATGTAGTTGTTCAGAACAATTATTAATTAAGCTGAGATACATTAATTTCCCACAACTGTGAGTTAGTGTAAATATATTAACATTGCCTTTCGACAGCATAATAAACATATGTGTAAATGCACTGTATGCTCTTTGGATCTGGCTTCATAACCACTATAGCAAATTTAACCATATATAACTGATTTTAAATGCCATGAGGGGTCAGGGCGTCCAGCGTAGCATGGACTGTGGGGGTGTCCTGTACTCCAATGCCTGAATGGTAATGGAGATGAACCCAAAGACAGCGTTCAGTGAATATGAACAGCCCGTTGGAACATTCATCCTCTGTCAGATGGGAGAATATGTGAGGAATGTGCTTTTGCTTCATGTTAGAACATGGCAAAATTACCCTACGAAACTCAACCAGAGGAACAACCTTTCCAAAAATGAACCTACAGATCACTGTCACACTAAATCCACTGACAGGGGAATTTAGGAACTGTTCACACACCTTATCTAAAAGCAAACACACTAAAAAGTGAAACACCACAGATTCTACACATTTTACAGCTCCTCCCAATGCCGCAATAACATCCTGTTATTAACACACTGCACATTGCAGTATCACCTCGCTGCAGGTTAAGGGTTGAAATGGAAGTGAACGAACAAGCTTCTGCTTTTTCTCTCAGCACATAAACAGTCCAGTCTCTCAAATGTTCTGTTTACTTCCCTGCTGTCCTCTTCTTCTTCCTCCTTCACTCTCTCAGAGGAATGTGCTTCACCTGACCTTAACCTCACCCCAACTCCACACACACACAGAGGGGAATTCCTCCCATAAAGCAGAGTCCACTCTAAACATGGGTGGCCTGCACTTGTCACTCTGCTCCTTCAGGCTATTACATTCATTTAGAGAGAAAAGAGGCTCTAAATGAAGGAGAAACACGTCCATCTGCACTGAAACCAGACACACAAGTATAGTCACACAAAGATCTGCTACAGACCAGCAAACAACATGAACATCAACTTTTTCCATCACAACATTTTTTTTAAATGTTTTCATAAGAATGTATATTTTTTAATTAACTTATTCAATTACATTTGTGACAATGCAAAATGTTTATGCGCACCTTTCAGCATTGTAATAAAATACACTTCATATACTTCACAGACATAAGTGTGTCTTTTACGACAGGGCATGAGATCAAGAAATGCCAAATGCCAGATTCAAACTAACAATGTCTGTATTAGCTATAATAGTCAACGCACTAATTATGGAAGCCTATTTCCACTGAATAAAAAAAAAAGGTACTGCATTATTGCAAGATAAAATGTCCAATTCTGAGGTGGGGGGGGGATTGTCAAAATTTTCTTAAAATTGGGAGTTTATATCTCGCAATTCTGACTTAACTTGCAATTGCGTGTTATAAAGTCCGAGCTGCGAGACATAAACTTGAAATTCTGAGCGAAAAAATCAGAATTGAGAGTTTGTATCTCTCAATTCTGACTGCATAACTTGCAATTATGTCGAAAAAAATGTCAAAATTGCATGTTTGCAAATAAAAAAAATTGTACGTTTGTGTCATGTAATTCTGAGAAAAAAGTCAGAATTGTGACATAAAAAGTCACAATTATCTTTTTTATTTTATTATTCAGTGGCAGAAACAGGCTTCCATAACTGACTGCCAAACCATTTCTCCAACAAATATTTCATTCAACACATTATCTTTTTCTTCTTTGCCCTTCACTTCAACTGTTCTGCTGTGTGACAAAACATCTTTCAAATAATTAATAAAACACTGCTAATACTTATACTGTTGTTTGTGGTGTTGTTTTCCTGCCAAAATGACATCACTTCCTGAAGGATGATGCTATTCAGGAAGTGTCAAGAAGTCAGGAAGTGATATTGAGGATGCAGGAACGATTATACATTAATTACCAATTAAAATATATATATATATATATATATTTATTCAAATCTAATTGTTAGAAATGACTTAATAAATGTACTAACAGGGCATAACTGGCAACATCCAACCAAACCAATTTCAATAATGTGATGTTGATCATATTGAAGATTAGAAATGTGAGTTTTATATTTTATCCAATATACTAAGGTATATTTATGATGAAGGCATGAAAATGCATTGCATAGCAGAAACGACCCCTCCATGTGTCAGCTGTCGACATACAAACAGTGTGTTTGAGTGTGAGATATTTGGATGTGGAACAACAGCACGTTTTGAACACAACAAATACGACTCCTCACACAACCTTTACAACGGCCCTGTGCTTATTGTTTTATGATAGATGTGTGTGAGGGAGGGATGAAGAGGGAAACTCAAACAAGCCAGGCTGCTCTTATCTCCCTCTCGCTAGGCTTGTTCACCGAAGGCTTTGCTCTCTCTCTCTTCGCTTACACTCCAACAGTTCAGTTGTTCCTTTCCCCACACCATCCTCTCATGTTTAAACATCACTCAGGCCACTGACGCACTTCCCACCTTATCAATAACACCAACCTGTTCCTTTCTTTCTCCTTAAAGTTGTAAAAAATATATTTAGCTTACTTAGAAAAATCCTAGAATGATCTTAAGGAGAAACGTATGTGTGACATTTCTTATTTAGTTCATTGAATTATATAAATGACCAGCTCAAATCTGTATGACAGCTTACAGAATAAAGCATAATCGATCACAAGCGGATGTGAGCAGGAGCAATGAAGGAGGGAGCATCAAATAAATGTTCTAATAACCAGTCTGAGTGCAAATGTTCAGTTTCACACGCACACATGCAGACGAAGTGGAGTGTGAGACACAACGCTCGCATGTTGCGTGAATGCTACAGGAAGTAGTAATTGGTGGAGAAGAGGATAACAGGTGTGCAAGTTGATTACAGATCTGTGTAGATGACTTGGTAGCATGCAATCCTCGCTCTCATGTGTGCGCACACACACACACACACACACACACACACACACACACACACACACACACACACACACACACACACACACACACAATGTGTCAATGCTGTGTCACCTAAAGCTGTGTGTGTTTACTCACTATCAATCCCAGCTTTAGTAAAAATCTCAGCTTTAGTATAATTGTTAGTTCTTAAAAGTGGGAGATGTTCATGACATTAAAATCTAAGACAGGACAGAGATAAGTGTAATGCTAAATAATTGCAACCCCCAGTAGTGTGCTAATGCACAATTCACTCATTGTGGATTTACATGTATAATAAAAAAATGTCCTTGTGTAATTTTAGTTTTATGGTTGTAACTGTATTTATAATCAATTAAATACAATAAATCATACATCATTGTGAACATTTAAAATCTGTAATATCGCCATCAGATATCTCCAACAGATTCTGACAGCTGTTTTAAAATAAATATTATATTATATTATGCAATTTTGCACATTTTTACATTAAGTTTTTATTATATTACATTATATTATGTATTAATATTTTATTGTATTCAAAACTGTTTTACATATTTTATATTGTTTTACATATTCTTATATCACATTTTATTATGTAAGGTAAATTAAGTAAATTAACATGTAATGACTGCTATGATCAAGTAAATGAACAAACCCCCCAAAATATATCTGCTTTCCCTGCAGAAATAACCAAAAGATGTGTTTCTTTGTGAACTGGGAAAATAGACAAAGAAGAAAAACTGATGAAGAAATGGGGAATGAGTGAAAGCGAGAGAGAGAGAGAGAGAGAGAGAGAGAGAGAGAGAGAGAGAGAGTGTGTGTGTGTGTGTGTGTGTGTGCGTGTGTGTGTGTGTGTGTGTGCACGTCTCTGTGTGTGTGTGTGTGTGTGTGTGTGTGTGTGCATCTCTGTGTGTGTTGTGTGTGTGTGTGTGTGTGTGTGTGTGTGCATGTGTGTTTGTGTTTGTGTGTGTGTGTGTGTGTGTGTGTCTCTGTATGTGTGTGTGTGTATATGTGTGTGTGTCTGTGTGTGTGTGTGTGTGTGTGTGTGTGTCTGTGTGTGTGTGTGTGTGTGTGTGTGTGTGTGTGTGTGTGTCTCTGTGTGTGTGTGTGTGTGTGTGTGTGTGTGTGTGTGTGTGTGTGTCTGTGTGTGTGTGTGTGTGTGTGTGTGTGTGTGTGTGTGTGCGTGTGTCTGTGTGTGTGTGTGTGTGTGTGTGTGGGTGCGTGTTTCTCTGTGTGTGTGTGTGTGTGTGTGTGTGTGTGTGTGTGTGTGTGTGTGTGTGCGTGTGCGTGTGCGTGTGCGTGTGTGTGTGTGTGTGTGTGTGTGTGTGTGATTTGATGTAAGATGAGCGGTGGAGACCCGTATCTCAGCAGAGGGTCTCCAGACATTGAAACCAGATGCAGTTGTGCAGTCATGAGCCTGTACATGTGTGCACTCAAAGGGGTCGCCCGAGATATATTTAGAAACTCCAAATGCCATCCATCAATCCGACAGCTTCAGATTAAGCACTTGATGTAACCTTACATTGGGGCCTGCTCCAACTTTCCCCTCTTTCTCTTCCTCTCTTTCAGTCTATCTCTGTCTGTTTGGTTCTCTGTACCACACGCAGTCACAGAGAGCTGAGAAAACTCCCCCTGTCTGGGACAGGCTGTGAACCGTACTGTCAGCACACTGTCTGCTTCAAATACACTTTCTGAGAAAAACAAACACCTAAAAGATCATCTATGTCCAGCATGCACTGTGTCCAGGAGCAACATGATGTGATGAAACTAATATGCTGATTTGGTGCTCAAGAAACATTTCTTATTTCTAATTTTGCTGCTTCATATTTTTTGGAAACTGTGATATATGTTTTTTATGACTGTTTTTTGATGAATAGAAAGTTCAAAAGAACAATTTATTTGAAATATAATTTTTGGTAACACTGTAAAAGTCTTTACTGTTACTTTTTATCAGTTTAATGCATCATTGCTGAATAAATTAATTAATGCAATGTATTTTTTTATTTTTTTATTTAACTTTGATAGATATGCTGTCTAGAACAAGTATTTTATATTTTGGCACAGTTTACACTCCTGGGGCATGTTGCATAGACTACTTTAGGATGGCTCATAAATTTCTTTAAGGTTAACGAAATACAGGTTATACTGATTATCTCTTAGCTACTGGGAATTAAACGACATATTACTTTACTTATATACTGTATTTATTTAACTGAAGTCACATGCATTTTTGTAACTGGTTGCCTATAAACAAGGATGGTTCATCTTATGCCTTCTTATAAGGCAAAACAGCATACTGTGTGTAGTAGGCAGAAAAAAATGATGCAATCTTAATTATGCTTAATCAATTATAATCAACTATTATGATCAATTAAACTGCCAAAATATAATTTATAACAAAAACAGTCACTTAAAAGAACATTTATGACCATTATAACTGATGTTGTTTGGTTGCAGTGCAATAGAATGGCAGTGTTGTTGCTTCCCTGTGTTAGTATTAATGCCACACAATGTCTTTACCTTTGAGCGAGCAACCCTGGCCTCATTAAGACTTGTTTATGTAGGGAGCTATTCCAGAAAACTGAGGTTTATTTGTGTGTATGATTGACTGAAGGTAAAGCGCAGGTGAGTGTTTTTTTTCCTCTGAAAATGTAAACCAAACATGAAGTTTAGAAAGATGCATTATACATGCACAAACTCTCTTACTCAAAAACCATTGAAACCCACGCACACACCTGGACTTGGACCGTCCTCTTCACAGCTGGTTTGGCAGTGTGCATGTGTGTGAACACATGAGGTTGCCAGGTTTCACTGCAGTATCAGTGCCAACAGGTGTGAAGACTGGAGAAGTTATTGCTTTCTACAATGACACGTGTGTGTGTGTGTGTGTGTGTGTGTGTGTGTGTGTGTGTGTGTGTGTGTGTGTGTGTGTGTGTGTGTGTACTCCCGTTCCACTTCCCAACACACTCACGTCTAATACAGTAAACATTCTTTTTTTTCGGCACACATACTACACTTAAGAGTGTCTGCCTGGTTTTGAGAGGGAGGGAGGGAGGGAGGGAGGGAGGGGGTAAAACCACACAATGTCTGAAAGGGTCATCACTTAAAACTATTTACAAACACACCATTTCAGACAGGGAATATGAATCACTATAGTGCATGAGTTTGTGTGTGTGAAGGAAGTGGGAGAGAGAGTGAGAGATCCTTCTCATACAGTAAACTCTTTGTAAACTGGACCAAAACAAAGAGAGTGAAGATCCTCTGTGCAAACACACAGTATATAGGGCATAAAACAGTCCACACCATCTGTATCTTTCATAATTCACAGTTAAATAGTTATAATAATATTAGTATTTCATTATAATATCCTTTTTTGATAAAAGGAAAAACATATTTATGGATCCAAGAATCAAAAGTGAATTTATAATTACGATGGTGGTTCTTCATCCTTAAATTTGTCTGGACTTCATAAACAGTAAAATGCCTATATGGGATTTTATAATGATCTCAAGCTCAAGGTGACACTATAATAAGCAAATTAATTTCACTATCAATAATTCCAGAACTGTATTGATGACAGAGAATACATTATTCACGTTTTTTAAACAAATGTATTGGTCTTTTATGTTTCAACACATTTTCCACCGTTTTGATTACTCTGAAAAACTTCCTTTTCAGCAGTCCTAGACCTGTCCTGTTTGTATAATGTAGACTCCCTTCTGAGGAAAATCAAAGAAGTTTTTCAAAGAAGTTTGATTCATAAAACGGTTCGTCATGAATGTATTGAAAACATTCATGTTTTTGACATTTTGAAGACACACACAAAACTTTAAGTTTACACAAGGATGTTGAATTTCACCAGCTTTTATGTACTGTTGTGTCATATTTGAAAATTGTGCTCTGGCCCTGATAATTGCCATTTCCGGCTACATTTGAAATTCACACTTCTACAAGCAGGCATGTGTGCATGACAGAAAGAGTTCTGGGTTTCTGGAGAGTGTATTCAAACACTCAACACTTATGTGCCATGAAGGCACCTTTGTTTGGCAAAATCCCAGTCAAGCAATAAATGCTTTGCTGTGATTTCTGGCAATTTGCCGAGGTAAAGTCAGAAAACTGCTGAACCATCAAAGCCTCAATCAGTTGTCTGGACGTGTTTCATGATTGTGTGCGTGTACGCACGTGTTTCAGTGTTTGAACCAGTCGTGTATCTTTCCTCAGAATCGCTAAATAACTCTTCTTCAGGTTCAAACAAACAGCACGTCTGTAAACGACTGCCAAATTCTCCTCGTGCTTTTATCTGGTTTTACTGCCAACACTGTTATCTTTTTCTTTTCTTTTCTGTCGGACATATATGTGTGTGTAAGTGTTCTTGTAAGTTTGATAGTGATGCCTTGAAGAGTGGAAGTGCACACCCTTACTCCACCCAGGCCTGGAATACAACTACACACCAGCCAGAGCTTTGAGACATGCTCCTTCACACTCACACAGCTTACACGCAAGATGGCTCAGACTAGGCTTCTGCATGGTTTCTGACCAAGCAAATATTTTCATTAGGATGCTGAGACATTAGAGTTGCCCACTGTCTCACAAAATACAGAATCAGAAACACAGATATTTTTAAGCCTGCATTATTTGTGTGACAGCCCCATTTACTGTTACGATGTTACATTGATGCTATACACAAGGATCAAGGAAGACCAAGGGAAAACAGCTAACTTTATTCTGCTGACGTTTGGTTGAACTGTTTTTGATTAGCAAAATGGAGCAAGACAAAAACAATCCATGCATATTCAGTCACATGTATTTCATTGTTGCACATTTTTCACAGTATTTACTGCTGTTTGTAAAAATACAAAGCACTTAGAAACCCAATACAATACCTTAAATCCAAAGCATTTAAAAGTTTAACTGAATATGTTCATTTTAAAATGTTTATGAATACATTTCTCTGCCTGTCCATGCCAAATATGAAAATGAACAATCATGTGAACAATCCAAGTGCATCTCAAAAGCATTTTAGCAATGAATTATGTTGAGTAGTGACTGTTTTTATACACAAACAGTAGTCTACATAGCATGGAGAATTTCATATTTGTATTTCCATTATGGTCACTAATTATCAGTTCTCAAATGGCGTATGTTGTATAAAGAAACGAAAGTCTTCTGAAGTGGCGGTTTATCCGGGACACTCCCTGTTTCGTGAGGCGTGTCCCTGTTTCAGCTGTTAGGCTGACTGACTGAAAATGAAGTGTCTTCAATGTCTTTCTAGCAGCTCATGGTTCTCAACAGAATTGCATTACATTACAGAGAACTAAAGCTGTATCTCTGCCAAAAAAACGGTTATATTCAAAACTGTGACACACTAATCCTACAGAAACCCAATACACTTTCTCAAGAGCTGAAGCTAATTAAGGCCACAAATGCTCTTTATAAATCACTGAGGATCATTCCACTCTTTATTTTAGCAACATAAATCGATACTAAATCATTTTGAAAGGTGTAAATTGATTTACACAAATGCTCGTGGTTAGCAATAGATTTTTATTGTTTTATTTGTTTATGTTTTTTGCTAAACACTAAACGTTTTGCTGAAATGTAGGTCAGAAGTGTCAGATGCAGTTGTCCCCTGCTGGCCGGGGCTGGTATCACAGCATCTCCTCGGCGGCTCTGGATTGGCTCCAGGCGCATAAAGGCTGTCCTGACGGTCAGTGTGCGCACCGCCGCAGCCAGAGACTCTTCTGCGCTTCCAGAAGGGCAAGAGACGCACAGAAGACGCCGGCACCAATGAGCTGGGGACTATTCTGAGACTTATCACGTGTTTGGTATCCTTCTCGAAATTTTTTAATTGTTTGCGAGGAAGTCATCGCGTCTGTTGTGGATTTTTACTTTTTTCTGAGATCATGAACTGAAGTGTTATGCGTTGAACTCTTCATTCACGGAGTTTTATCCGGCGGGATTTCTAAATCTAAAGGTAACAACAACTCTTTAAGGCATATTTTCCTCCTTCATAGTCTAAATGTATAATATAATACAATACATTAAGTGTCATTTTTGTTTGTCTTTTAATTAAATAAGTGCACTCGTCTATGAATTATCCGGTAACCTACACGTTTGGAGACATATTCGGTGATGTTTAGAAACCTAACGAGCTTCCTACCGAGGCGGTATTTTGGGCATCATTTGCGCGTGGTTCTTGTTGAGATTACTGTTCGAACGCGCTTATGAGGCCTGAACATTTTCCTATAGGCAGCACACTGAGTTTTAAAACAGCCATTATTTATTGTAAACATTTTATTAATTATTTTATGATTAATTAACTTACAGCATTTTGTGTAAAATAGGTAGACCGGGGCTAGTTGTCATGGGGCTGTATCCCAGTAAACATATGGTTTTATGTGTGATTCTTATATAAATGTAAGCTCGGGGCAAGTTGTCAGGCATTATGTTGGCATATGCAAATACTATTTATATAATAATAGTATTTGTGGTGGCAAAACAATAGTTTGAAATAAAGTTACCATTTACCTATTTGCTGTTTTATATATTTATTCTTCTATAGCTGTTTTATTTTACTTTACTTTAGTTTCATTACTGTTTTAGTTTAGTTGAAAACCTATAATAGACTGTTTAATCACAGAATCTGCTGTGATATCTTACTCTATAGAGTGAGACGCACAGGATGTCATGCATTATATAGATTATAGTTAAGTGTCTATATAGAATTGACTCCTACAAAAAACCTACCCAAATAAAATAAGTGGATTCAGAACTGATAGTGAATTCATAGTGCGCTTGAGTTGTTAAAAGTGACAACTAGCCCCATTCGCCAATATAACATGCATTTTAATACTCTCGTTGTAGGCGTCTATTGGGACACCAGGACTCCTTCTGCATCTCTGATATGGGACTTTAGGTTTATATCTCTCATATAATTTTTCCTGGAGTGAATTCGGCTGGTTTAAAACATTTACGCTCTTCCAGAAATGGTGGGGCATTTACATTTGCAAGCTATGGATGAGAGTTTGAAAGGAAAGAACCGGGAGGGACTGCTTGATAGTCCGGATTCAGGACTCCCTCCAAGCCCCAGTCCGCCCTTCTACTCTCTGTCACCGGGGATCCTCGAGTCACGCTCTGGCAGCTGCTCAACCCCAAACGAGCTGCAAGGGTACTGCAGAAAGGAGAGCCGGGAAGGCAAACTGGTATGTATTCATCTAATGAAGCCTTAGAGCTTAAATGAGACCCAAGAAGTCCATGTTCCTCAATCAACATCCTGTGCTGGCAGTGAAACAGTCTTCATATCAACCAATCGGTGCACTGATTTTAGGGGTAGAGTTAGGGTACTGCTTGTTGTCCAGGAAAAGGATGTTGATGCAGGAACATGCTCTACTTAAATCGTGTGCAATATTTATTTTAGACCTGTGCATGAGGACAATAAGTGAAAGCAGTCCATTTTAAAAGGGGGCAAAACCATTAAACACATTATGTTTGCATAATGTTTGCATTATGCAATATGCATTATGTTTGCATTTTTAAGGTTATTTTGTACACACTTGTGCCATTTGAACTGTGTTCATGTGTGTCATCCAAAGGTTTTAGATCCAGTAGTTAGTTGTCTTCCATCAGTTTTGTCCTTTTACAGATGAACTTGCACCTTAAATGCACTCATTTAAGTCACTATGTAACAGAAGTAGTGGCAGATATTTTTTGATATGATCTTGTTTAGTTGATTAGATGGAGGCAGATCTGAAATGTGAGTTTGAGGTTGATAGCAAAAAAAGCTACGGGTTTAAGTAGACTACAATACAATTAGAAGATCAATATTGTGCATTAGCCATTTCATACTGATTTTAAATAATGTCATATCAGTTGCAATATGATTATCTGTTGTTATGGAGGTTGGGATTTTTTAAATTGACTTCAGTCATATTCACTATGGATACAGATTGACTTCAGTTACACATTCATACTGGCAGCATTCAAACTGCTTCTGTATAAACATGACCATTCGAAAGTCACATGTGAGCAACCAGTGGTTAAATGAAGTAGTTAATTTCAAAACAACATGCTTGTATAGAAGTACATATCATCATAAACACAAACAAACACTGCTGACAGTGTGGAGGCCAGGGACAAATAATGAAAAGTAATTGGGCAGAATCCTGAAATAGAAAGGGGTTCAGGTGCGCGTGCCTCTGGAGACTTCCTCTAATGAAGCAGGGATGACAAGGAGCAACCAGAGAGAGAGAGTTTCTGTAAACAAGTTAACCTTGTGTTTGGTGAATATGGTAACTGTAACTGATCTCTCTCTGTCCCTCATATCTTCCTCATAGCAACCCTTTTACAGCACATATACACGTGCAAACAAACAGGCAGTGCCGAGACACACAAACACACACACACATATATATATATATATATATATCATACTGGTACAGTATTACTAGAGAGTGCGTGTTCTTGTTAAAGCACCGCACAATTGCCTCAGCATAACCCAGAGTCTTATTTCTGCCTCTGAAAGGTTGCATAGCACGCTAAACTAACAATGTCCACATCTGACATGACCATCCATTCAAATCTGTATTGAAATCCTGTCAGTGTCTCAATAATTCAGTCATCACAATGATAGACGATTCAGATTTCAACATTTCTAGAGGCATCTTCTAGAGCAAACAAACAGGCAGTGCCGAGACACACAAACACACACATATATATATATATCATACTGGTACAGTATTACTAGAGAGTGCGTGTTCTTGTTAAAGCACCGCACAATTGCCTCAGCAATTGTGCAAGAGATTCCGGTTTCCGCTGCATGACTGTTAACATAATTGAGCTACATTTGTCTCTGTCGTGCATAAATGCTTTGTCCAAGCACGCCGCTAAGAGCAAGTATCTAAAGGTATTTTGGAGTGTATAAATGATCACTCAGACACTCCTCTTCAAGAAACATGCATGCACTTGTCGGGACGCCGCTGCAATAAAACGTCTCTCTCGATAAAATAGAAAAGAGCAGCATGACTTTATTTGTGCTACATGATTTTTTTATGGTTTTAAGCAGTATGTCTTTACCACTTTGGAAAGCTCTCGTGCCAACATCAACAAAACATCCCTCTGTCGCAGTTCTTCAGAATATGCTGTTTCCAAAATCCTATTACTTAAATGTATACAAATGTAGTGGAGCCTGCAGGCAACATGCAGTATATGTGGACCAAATGCTCTCTCAGAGTAGAAAAGAAAACGTAGCCATACAAAGCCATCATTGTTTGCTGCACTTTGTATTTTCCATTCATGGCAACTTTGCAAGGGTTTGTCTATCCCAGCATGTTCAGTATATGCAGTATGCATATTTGCAGAGGATATGTCTGCCTTTTTCCTCTCATTTTATGGCTGCAGGTCTATTTCAAGAGTTGTGTTTGCATAACGTAAAAAAACAATCTCTGCAATCTATTTTAGTGTGGCAGGCCTAACAGCAGAAGCTGTTGCATAAGAAACTGATGACCTCTGTTTGCTGAAATTAAAATGAAGGGTGCAGTGGCACCTCTGAAACAAATGAGAACGAGAAATGCTTTATGAGAACGCATTAGGGATGTATAATAATAAGCAACTTTTCAACAACTTCTGTTTGCACATTTAGATTACCTTAGCACAATAAACAGCTCAGCCCAGAATGAAGAGGTATGGATCAGGGAAACAAAGAGATCCATAACAAACACAAACACTACAACCGGAACTACAGACTAAAATATATGAAACCAAACAAGGAAAAGATCAATACCTCCAGTGTGAAGAGGCAGCAGTGAATAAAACATTTACTCGGGACGTTCAGGGGACTAGATGTCAGTATAGAGTCACAAACAACTAATAAAGAACAGCCCTGTGTCTGTGTCCAGCCTGAACCCCTCAATGTAAGGATAGGTACCAAAACCTGGCATTAAATGAGCCCCAGGGCTAAATCATGAAAGACTGTAGTAGTACCGAAAAGAACGGATGACTTTCGGTACTGAAGAAAATACACAATATGTATTATTGCTACATAAATGCTGTTGCAAATTGTATCTCGCCAAACATTTCTATATGCAAAAATTTCAAGAAATTCATCTAGGATGCTTTTTTTTTTAATTCATAAAGAGAGAGATCACTCTCAGAGGAAAAATCACTCATAGCTCTTGACCGAATAAATTTAGTAGCTTTAACAGTATTAATCAATCCATTTATACAGTGATAATAACGCAGTATTCTTTCATTTCATATCTATTTTAATGTATGTTTTATCTATTTTCTATTTCAGAATATGCTTGCCTAGTTCTGTTCTTAATTTGTTTATTTTTTCTGTTTTAAAAAAATAACAAAAAAACAATAAAAATACTGTCACAGTACCGGATCAGTAAGAGTAGTAATACCATTAAAACCTTATGCATACCAAGATATTTTAACTTGTACAAGTGAAGGTTTGACTAGTTAGCATGGTCCCGTTCTCCCCTGCTGGCAGATATTATAACTGCATCGTCATTGATGGCCAGAGGCCTATAACCATTTTTAAAAGTATCAGTTTGTATGATAGTAGATATTTTGCCAGTGTCTATATTTAGAGGGCTCGCTACATTATCAAACTGACATGGTTTTTGCATTTAACATTGCAGTGATATCTAATATAATGTATTAAGTATAATACCTGGCTTTCTCTTGCTGTTATAGACCTCCTTGGAAAAATAGTTAGATCTCCTGACCTAGTCAGTCAATATAGTGATGCCACTGTAATGTCAAACTCTCTTCAAACTTCAGCCTTTGATTAAAGGGGTCTTATGATGCGATTTCAAGTTTTCCTTTCTCTTTGGAGTGTTACAAGCTGTTCATGCATAGATAAGATCCCTGAAGTTGCAAAGACTAAAGTCTCAAAACCAAAGATATATTCTTTATAAAGTTAAGACTGCCACACCCCCCTTAAACGGCTCATTCAAACACGCCCCCACATGTCTACATCACGATGTGGAAATATTTGCGTAATGCCGCCCAAATGTTCATTCAAAGAAAGAAGGTGTGGTTTCAGTAACCGCAGTAGTGTTGATGCAGTCATGTCAGGGAGACGCTGTGTGTTTCACAAAAGCCTAGCACTTTATTTGGCCTTCTGAAAGTAGATGCATTTAGCCTAAGAATCATTAAGATTACTTACAACAGAACAGCAACACATTTTATGGACAACCGTTTCGTGAACCTAGGAGACTAAGTAATTCTGACTTTGCTATGACAATCTGGGGCTTCTGAATCAGCGACTGCAAGTATGTTTTGTTATTAGTTCTAGTATTTGCTATTGACTGTTCAAATGCAGTTTTGTGCATTGTTTGTGAGAGAGAGCGAGAGAGAGAGACAGGGTCACACCACAGTAGAGTCAGCTTTCTTAATCGCGGCTTGTGTAAACTGCAAACACATACGAGCTTCATCACTATGTCTGCCATGCGACTCTGTTGAACTGCTGGTAAAACTAAAGACATTATTAACTGTCTTTATATTTATTTGAAAGCTGAAGCTCGCGGATATGGAAAGGGGCGTTACATTTCCCATGCGGCTTCTGGTGTTTGGCCAATCACAATGCACTGGGTCAGTTGGCCAATCAGAGCAGACTGCGCTTGTCGGAAAGAGGGAGTTTGTAGAAAACAAAGTGTTAAAATAGCATCATATGACCCCTTTAAGAGACTTAAGCTGAGCCTGTTTAAATGTTCCTGCTGAGATCTGTCTCTAATGTGACTGGGAGTGTACATGGCTTGTGTGTGGAGTGGTAGCACATTGTATAACGGCACAGTGGACACAGTATCCGTCCTGGATCTCTCTTGTACTCACATGGACACGGACGCACATGCTCAAGGGTGCGATCCCTTTCTCACTGGCCCGCATCCATGAGACAACAGCATAAATGTTAGTGATAGGAGAGTTTTAATTTTCCTAATTATGCACTCACTTTCTTGGCTTAAACTGAGCCAGAGCAACCTCTGTCAACTTGAAAAACCGATTTAAAAATGCAGTGCATCCCAAAATCATAAATGGATAGTGACTGAATTAGACTTTTATCCAACATTGAGAAATTAATTTTCTGAACTGTAAATGTCCACTTTAGAAACTGACTGATACACTATTATGAGAATAAGAATATAATGATATAGACTATGATTGTATTTGCACAGACTTCGACCTTCTCATGTGGACCATCACAATTCTTCTGATTCCTCAAAACTGGTTCAGTCAGAACTAAATTTATTAAATGAACTGAAGCAAAAAATGCAGATTAGAATGCGAGTGTCACGGTACTGGTCAAAGGAGACAGACAGGTAGATGTAAATCAAAAGGGAATTTATTTAAAGTAACTCAGGAAGGGCTTCCAACAGAAGAGAGACAACGAAGAATGTTCTGGAAGCAGGATGAACAGTATCAACTGTTTGTAACTTGCGTGTCCACAGGCAGAGGCGAGTCCCAGGATCGACGGGCAGACAGGAGGACATCGACCAGTGTAGAGAGCTGCAACCTTGCAGCCTTGTAACCTTAAGACCATCCGATGAGTGACAGAGGTGAGTGAGCTTATGAAGGGTGGAGGTAAGTGATTGCAGGTGTGCTCAATCAATGATGAGTGAAACCAGGTGAGGGTGTGCGCTGTGATTGGAAAGGGAGCAGGATAGGCAGATCTGTGACATTACCTCCCCCTCCCGGAAGGGGGGGTGGGCGCCCTGGAGGCCTCAGGGACTTGGAGACCGGACAGGTGGCCTCCAGGGCGGTGCCCCATGGCGGGTCTGGGGAATCGGGAGGCCATGGTGGATCCGGGGACTCGGGAGTCCATGGCGGATCCGGGGACTGTGGCTGCCTTGGCGGATCAGGGAGCTCTGGAGACCATGGCGGAATTGGAAGCTTGGCCCTTATTTTTTCAGGTGGGTCAAGGAGTTCCGTGGCCTTGGCTCTGCGCCCGGCCACCCAGGCAGAGGATATAGGGCCCCCCCAAAAAATTTTCTTGGGGAAGTTCCCCTCTGCTGGAGCGTGCTCTGTGGGGCGCTCGGGAAACGCTAGGTTGGACGGAGCCAGTGGAGGCGAAGGTGAGCCAGACGAGGCATCGGTGAGCTGGACGGGGCTAGCGGAGGCATCGGTGAGCTGGCCGGGGCCAGCGGAGGCATCGGTGAGCTGGACGGAACCAGCGGAGGCATCGGTGTGCTGGACGGAACCCGCGGAGGCATCGATGAGCTGGACGGAACCCGCGGAGGCATCGGTGAGCTGGACGGGACCAGCGGAGGCATCGGTGAGCTGGACGGGACCAGCGGAGGCATCGGTGAGCTGGACGGGACCAGCGGAGGCATCGGTGAGCTGGACGGGACCAGCGGAGGCATCGGTGAGCTGGACGGGACCAGCGGAGGCATCGGTGAGCTGGACGGGACCAGCGGAGGCCTCGGTGAGCTGGACGGAACCAGCGGAGGCAACAGTGAGCTGGACGGAACCAGCGGAGGCAACAGTGAGCTGGATGGAACCAGCAGAGGCATCGGTGAGCCGGACGGAACCAACTCTTGGGGGCGCTCCAGAAGTGCTGATTCTCGTGGGCGCTCGGGTGGCGCGGACTCTCGTGGGCGCTCGGGTGACGCTAATTCTCGTGGGCGCTCGGGTGACGCTGACTCTCATGGGCGCTCGGGCGGCTCTGACTCTCGTGGGTGCTCTGGAGTGCTGGACGGAACCAGCGGCGAAGAAGATGAGCTGGGCAGGACCAAGGGAAAAATTTGAGAGCACTTGTGAGAAGACGGCACCGGAGGGCGTTGGCGAGGAGCAGGCACCGGAGGGCGCTGGCGAGGAGCAGGCACCGGAGGGCGCTGGCGAGGAGCAGGCACCGGAGGGCGCTGGCGAGGAGCAGGCACCGGAGGGCGCTGGCGAGGAGCAGGTTCTGGGTTCCAAACCCTCCCCTCATAATCTACTAACAAACCCAGGGGTACCTCGGGGCGTTCGGGTAACGCGGAACTGGACGGAGCCAGCAGAGACAAAGACGAGCTGGGCGGGACCAGCGAAGATGAGCTGGGCAGGACCAGCGGAAGCGAAGATGAGCTGGACAAGAGCAGCGGAGATAAAGATGAGCTGGGCGGGGCCAGCGGTAACACTCGTGGGTTGGTTTCGACTCGGGACCGATAACTTCCCAGACACCGGTAGATACCTTCTCTCCAAGACAATCCCGTGGTGTCTAGGAGATCCATGGGTTGATGGTAACCGGTCCCGAGCCGGAATAGATGGAGAATGGCGGCGTCGTGGATCTCTGTTCTTGCTGCGAGCCCGCAGAACTCCCCGGTATACTCAATGAATGAGAGATCCCGCCGGATCAGGGCGAGGACGTCGGCGGCGAACTCCATCGTGTATTTTTGAGGGGCTGGTCTTCTGTCACGGTACTGGTCAAAGGAGACAGACAGGTAGATGTAAATCAAAAGGGAATTTATTTAAAGTAACTCAGGAAGGGCTTCCAACAGAAGAGAGACAACGAAGAATGTTCCTGGAAGCAGGATGAACAGTATCAACTGTTTGTAACTTGCGTGTCCACAGGCAGAGGCGAGTCCCAGGATCGACGGGCAGACAGGAGGACATCGACCAGTGTAGAGAGCTGCAACCTTGCAGCCTTGTAACCTTAAGTCCAGCCGATGAGTGACAGAGATGAGTGAGCTTATGAAGGGTGGAGGTAAGTGCTTGCAGGTGTGCTCAATCAATGATGAGTGAAACCAGGTGAGGGTGTGCGCTGTGATTGGAAAGGGAGCAGGATAGGCAGATCTGTGACAGCGAGACTATAAAAGTTAACGTTTATTGATTGACTGGATGTGCCAGTTAAAAATGTTCCGCTCGAGCTGAGGAAGAGCCCACGTTTACCATGTCAGGTCAGATAACTGTGGGGATGATGATACGCTGCGGAGGAATTGGTTTTATGAGGTGTCAGAGACAGAGAGTGAAGCAGAGCGTGTACGTGACGCTGAGGAAGGTGCTGAGCGTTCACGTGGTGTGTGTGTGTTTGATGACTGGAGCAGGTGGAGGCACAGGACGCTCCAGCTCCACACACACTGCTTGCATTGTTGCCGTTTATCAAAAACATGTATTAAAACATTTTAACTTAAAAAAAAAAATGCAATGTCAAAAAAAAACGAAAACAATGAGAAATGTTGGCTTGAAAAATGTATGTAATAAGTACTAATTACTAAAACTGAAATAAAAAATATACAAAACTAAAATGAAAATCCCACACAACAAAATTACTAAAACTAAAATGAAAATAGAAACTAAAATAAATAAAGAATATTATAGCATATTAATAATACTAAAATAACACTGCTTGAAAGTGTATCAGACCCCTTAGAAGCCTGCTTATAAAATAAAATAAGTTTCCATCTAAAATTGAAATGGTTTGTTACAAACATGGTCTGAAAAGACCCAAACTATAAAGTACATTAGTGTTGACTGTTCAAACAGTTCATATTCAACAGACACCAAAACTAGGCATTATAGAACAAGTATTCTGGGATTTTTGCATGTTATATATTGCTAAAACATTGCTTTGCTAAACAGAGCTCTGATTAAGATGACAAACATTAGAAGAGCGGTCTTCTATATATCAGGGGTTTATTTTATTATAATGAAAGCTATCAAACGAAAATTGAGATTAAATGTGAGAATAGACCATAAAATGAGAAGAGGCACACAAAACTAGGGCTTATATGCATGTAATCAGTTGCTATGGCCAATTGTCAATTATACAGTTTAGTTATCATCATGCATGCATGATTTATGTTCTTGAACATAAAACGTATGAATATTTTGTCAAGGCTGAACATCAATTATTATGGGTTGTAATGGCTAGCTTGATGGCTAATTCCTGTTTTTATGTCTTCCCGTGTAGCTGCCATACTTGCTCCTGAACTCTCAAGGTCCAGATGTGAAGTCACGCATGTACCCTGTGGTCTACGGAGAGAGCATCGAGGTTAACCCCAAACCAGAAAAAGAGATCAAGTGAGCAGGGCCATCCAAACTAAAGCTGGATACAAAAGTCTGAGACAAACCAGTTTCTGTTTGGCACTTTTTCATTACAATTTATTCTATTACTTGTAACGAACATTTCAATGGCACAAACACTTGTATTTAGATACCCAAAATGAAAATTCTATAATTAATTAATTACCCTCATGTTGTTCCAAACTTGTAAGACCTTCGTTCATCTTCAGAACACAAATGAGGATATTCTTGAGCTTTCTAACTCTGCCTAGACAGCAAGGGAACTACCACGTTCAAGGCCCAGAAAGATAGTAAGGACATCTGTAGAACAGTCCATGTGACATCAGTGGTTCAAACATCATTTTATGAAGCTATGAGAATGATTTTTTGAATCTGAAGATCATGTTCTTCATCATGATTTGAGAAAGACCAATGAAAGAACATCTGCCCATTTGTACAGGGTCATATGTACAGTCTCACAAATTTCATAATTTGACTTGTGACCTAGAAATAGTGCAGAATCAGAAACATTTCTTCTTTTTTTATCATAAAATGTCTTTAAACTTAAAAAAAAAACCTGATTTCCAGTAGGACTCAGACATTGATTGAACATTCCCATATGTTTCTGTTATTTACGTAATGTCTGACTCGTGAATTCTTGTCTTTTGACCGCCGTCAGGTTCAACTCTGCGGTGAAATACGCTTCAGACAGACACTTCCGTGACCAGATGTTCTGCGCCCAGGTCCCGACCGCCACATCCTTCAGCGAGACAGTGGTGGCCGTTCAGAACTGCACGTGGCGCAGCTACAAGTCAGAGGTTCACTTCGAGCCACGGCACAGGCCACTACACTTCCAAAGCACGACCATCGTGTACCCCAAGCACACCCGGAATACATACCGCACCACGCTGAACTACAACGGCAACAGAAACGCAGCTGGGCGCCGGCGGTTTGTGTCCACAGTCAGGCTGGAGTCCACCGAGGACGCCAGTCCATGCATCATTTACACAGAAGACCTCTGAGAGACACACATGAGAGGCATGTTATCCTTCACAATATTCAAAAACTACAGTGAGAGTACATGGACTAAAACCCTGATTCAATGACGGATGCTCAGTGAGGGTCATTTTGTTCTTTTGCTTCCAGTGACGTTGGTACTTGATGGTGGAGATGAGCTGGTGTTCAGTGTGTGTTTGCGGTCTGTACATGTGTTTTACATGTCAGTGATGTATTTATGTACATCTGGAGATTTTTGCTTTTCATTTTAATATGCAGTCGTACCAGTGAGGTGGAGGGAAAAGCATTTGGGGCAAAACAGTTTCTGCTGTTTGCTGATTCAGAGGCCTGCAGGATTTCACGAAAGATCTGCAGATTTACACAGAACTCAAAAGAAAGTCAGTTAAAAATTCCACAAATTAAATCACAATCTTTTGATTAGTCATCATGTGTCTGGTTCTAAAATTTAGCTAGGTTGAATTTTTTTTATTTGAATACTTTGGCTACGATAAGATCGTAATCCAAAAATAAAACCGTAGGACTTTTATGCAATTTTCCATTTTAATTATACCATAAAATTCAGCCAATATTGCCCCCAAAAATGTAAAAACATGCCGAGTCCATGTGGGCCTACTTTATCATCTTAGTATTGCGGATTCTAACAAATGCTCACAGGAAAAAGTTCATAATTAAAACAAAATGCACAAGCACATGTGGACGAGAGCACAAAGTCATTAGACCTTAGTCAGGTTAGATGCCGTATTGAATTTAACACAAATGTCAAAGATTAAACACGTGCTAACCATGACTAAGGTCTACTGGCATTAATATGTAGACTCTCAGAACTGGCTGAGGAAATATAAACTGTATTTAAGTTGCACTTATGAAAAGTTGTTGTTTTTTTGCTGTAAATGTGTTGGTATGACTAAGGGCAAATCAACAGTTAGGAGCACTTGAAAGGTTGGACCAAAGATTCTGTAAAATTCAGAGAAAGGGAAATACAACCTTAAATATTTCCTTTGTACCTCAGAGAACGGAACGTGGAATCATTTCTTGCACATGAGTTTCAGAAGCCACCAAACGTGCTAATAATTCAGTGGCCAAAATAAGAGCTGCACTCACAGGATGACAGGAAACAGAAGGTTGGACATGAAATGACTGGACTGAGCATGTGTTAGATGAGAGAATTCGGCATATTCTGATCTCAAATGCTGGATTTGAACAGAGACGGGGTTTATTGACCTGAAGACTGTACGGTTATACTTACGATTGCACGGTTAGATACTGTCAAAGGTAATGAGTCAATTGTGACTTTGTTGGAGCCAGTTTGTCTAGAGCTCCTGTGTCCTCCACCCAGTGCATTTCCTCTTTCATGTATAACAAACTCTTTTGTGGAGCAGAGCTGTTGTTGTTTAGGACAGTGATGAGATGTAACGGAGCAGTGCGCTGAGAGAGAGATATCGACTGAGCTGTAAAGCATTATGGAGATGTAAGTACGTCATGTCTGTCTTACGTCTGGACTATATGCTTTCAAATCTGTAAAGCTGAAGTGGGTTTTGTAAATTTGGATCTCTTACCGCATTCATTTTCTTGTTTTTATTTCTGATTTTATATACTAGAGATCTTCTGGTAACTGAAAATAGACAAACA
Source organism: Oxygymnocypris stewartii (assembly GCA_003573665.1). Taxonomy (NCBI): domain Eukaryota; kingdom Metazoa; phylum Chordata; class Actinopteri; order Cypriniformes; family Cyprinidae; genus Oxygymnocypris; species Oxygymnocypris stewartii. The sequence continues at coordinate 1,991,957 of QVTF01018951.1, forward strand.
ATGACAGAGTATGTTTCTGTCTGGTATGTGTTTGAGTTTTGAGAGGAAAAGCCTGGCTGTACCAATCAAAAGAGCTACGTTTAACTAGTGTAATACTGGAAACTAGTGCATGAATATTCCATGACACGATGAAAAAATCATCAGGGGTTGATAAGAGATGAAATTACAGGAAGGCATGACCGATAAATAACTTCCTATTCACGCAAGATGGACATGTGATAAGTTGATAGAGGAATATTAGCAGTGTTGAAAGCAGATCTGAGGTGAGATGTTTTATTTTTTAATCATGTATGAAATGTTATGATTACGTTTGTTTGGTGTACAAATGCTTTCCGCTAACAGATGGATTTAGTTTGATTTCCTAACACGGGGATTTGTTTCTGTAAAATACTTTCCTGTTGTATATGTGGCATACAGCACTCGTAATTCTCTTTATATTTTTGTATAATTCCCAACTTGATGGTCTTCTTTAGGACAACAGATGAGAAAGTAATTTAAGGAAAAAATGTATATCCAAACCGATTAAATAAAAGCCCCAAACCCTACAACGGCTGTATGTTTGCCTTCTTTTGATAAACTCTGGATGTTTAATAATCTGTGAGGTAAGAATGAGTCTCTGTTTCCATGTACATTATCACTTACACAGCACTTTCCAGCTTAAGATGAAAAACCCTTCCACCGTTCTCCTTTAAAACTGCCAGCCATGAGAGCGTATATCATTTGAATCCATGCATTCAAGCTTGCTTTAGGCTAGATCTCATTTACAGGAGTAGAGGATTACATGAAAGCAGTCAAATGATAAAACATGAGTTTCATAAGAAGTGTATGTTAAAGCTACATATATTGCACTGAACATGTTTAATACAGTAAACGCTATTTTAATTTTACATATCAAAAAAAAGCTCTGAAATCAATTTCTGCTCCCGTCTCTCATGTATCTTTTTATCCTGCTTCAACAAAAGATTGTATTGCCTACTCGTTCCCAACGCCTGACAGTTTTACTTTCAGAAAGTCTAATGATTTACAAACATTTGGCGAATCGTCTTGCCGGAGTCATTCTAAAGGAACTGGACCTGAACAAATTGGATAGCAGTTCTTTGAATTTGTTTTACAGGATGGAAAGTGTGCTTAAATTAAGTGTCTCCACTTAAATTATTTGCCCCCTTTATTGCTATTAAACATAAAATGTTGAATGTTTGCGCTCTTCTGTGAACGGTAAGGCACATAAACATACCTAATAGGCTTCTAAAACAGACCCATTTCCCATTAACACCAAGAAGAACAGTCAGCCAATCAAACTGTGATAATGCTAATATCGTCGTCTCAGAGGCAAAACGTTTCACTATTTACATCAATACCTCAAATATTGTAATTTTACAATTGTTAAATAATATTTAATATAAACACTAAATATTGTAATATTCTAATTAATGCAAATGTGCTATGTTTATATGTTATAGACTATGAAGTTTTTTAACTTTTGTGACATCTGGGAATGTATTTTCTTGGACTGAAATATCAAGAGCAAAACATGAAAACATTTAAAATATATATTAGATATATTTTAAATCTTAGATAAAGATAATATATATTAAATATATAATTTAAAATATTTGTATGTAAATATATCATATTTTAGCAATTATATTTAATACTAAATTTCAATAGTATATGCTAACACTATAGTTCTGTGTGATGTTTAATGGGGGATTGTTCTGCCTCAAACTGAAGAATGTTCAAAATAATTCCTGTTTAGCTGCTTTTCATTCTTTCAGCAGCATGAACACAAGATGTCTGTTAAATGTCTTTGATAGAGCTGCAGAAAGAAGTCTGGGGTCATGTGACGGCCAGCAGCGCCCTCTAGTGCTCGACACGTGTTTACTTGCAAGTTCAAGTAAAAGTACAGCAGTACTTGCTTTTAAAAGTACTTACGTACCAAAAGTTCATTTTCATTTTTTGTCAATGTACTTTTATATTGCTGTAATACTTTCAATCTTTCAAGTGTAGTGAAAAAGTATTGTTTCCAGAAAAAATATTACTCAAGTGAAGTACAGATAGTCAAAAAGTGCATTGAAGAACAATACTCTAGTAAACTTTTACTGTCCACCTCTGGCTAGGAGTATGTACAGTCAGGAACATCAAAAAAAAACTGAATATGGTGAAAAGATGGAGCAACTTATTTCACAACAGAGGCACAATCAATACAAGACAACAAACAAATCAATGGCAATAAGCTTTTTATTTAAACATTAAGGCAGTGTCTGTTTTTTTCCATTTAATTTTTACACTGCTATCCACAAAGCTTGCTGGTGGCCATGTTGAAATACAACAGTGTGAATATCAATCTTGCAGCAAATCACATAAATATGTACATCCTTTTAGGTCTATTTACACTCCTCGCTATAATACAGTGGGTCTTAATACAAAAGAAAAGCAATATGCACAAAATGGTTGTACAAAAACAGAAGCCACCCAAATACCCACTTAACCTTTCCAATCTTAAGAGGCGCGACGATTACCGCTGTTTTCCCATCTCTCTCCTCTTCATTTGTTTTAATCTCTCAGCTTCACACGTTCATTAGTTACAAATGAGAATGCCTCCTCGTCTAAGGAAAGTGCAATACTGTCCTCAGTAAAAAGACCAAACAAACAGTCAATATTGAGGAAAGAGGGCTCGCTATACAAGAAAACACTGAACTTTAGAGTGACTTGTCCACTACATACAATACTGTCTGGAGTGATATGTCAGAGAATGAATCTCAAAATCAGAGCAGAGCATTCTGGGATGTCTGTGTAGATGTTATGGTAAAACAAATATAATAATTTGTATAGCTACTGTTCGCACACCCCATTCAGGGATCTTGAGAGTGTATTTGGGATTGAAGTGACTGAAGATAAAGCCCCATTTTACAAAACCACACTAGGTAGTGCACTAAAACTGTCCTCGACCACCAAAGCAACAACAAAAGCCCCCACCGGATAAAACCCACTGCTGAACTTTTACATTTCTTCTTTTAATTAGCTTCCAAAAATATCCCACAAGTCTTGAGATTACAATGAGCATTGCAGCTTGAACTGTTAAAGACACCTTTCATAGTAAAACCATGTGACAAATAAAAGTCAAACAATACGAATTAAAACATTTCATTATATCTAATATGCATGCAAAGCAATTAGTAACCCCACCGCTGAGGTGGTCCGAAAAAGAGGCGTTTTGGAGGAGACTGAAAGGGTAAATGTCTCCTTCACGGTTTTAAATTGTGCCTGCGTGACAAATTGTACAACCCTGGCATAACAAGGAGAAAAGTACTTTTAACTTCAGAAATGTGTCAAACACATGGCACTTAACACTAAAATTATCTTTAAAACTGTACAGAGTGAAGGACTACACGTTATATGAGGTGTGGAATCTGTTCACCTCCATTTTATTTTATTACGCAGGACATATCTCCTCAAAAGAGCCCACAGACACACAATAAAAACCACATCCCGAACCCTTCGTTCAAGCACAAAGAGCGAAAGTAAAGCAGCTCTCAGTGAGTGTCATGTCAAAGGACTGGCCAGACAGCATGGCTTTAACTCTTCAACAAATAGATGATGTGAAAACATCAGGCCTGCTGGGAAATTCAGACCTGATAAAGCAGCGTCCCCTAAAGATGCGTCCACTCGCTCAACTCTCTGCCAGTGATTGTCGCAAGAGAGTGGAACACTTGACAAGGTACGTGACGAAACAAATCAACAAAACACTGTATAAGAAAAACGAAAATAAATGCGGTGTAAAAAGTTGCATTCAGGTCGGCGTCTGTTGAAGTACACCGACAGGAACCGTTTGCCGACTAAGTGCTTAACTCGTTACAAAAAATATGCAAAGGCCCATGTACATAAAAAAAGTTCTGACTAAACAAAACATCTCGCACATCTACTATCAAAGAGAGATGACGGAAAAGACAATGTATTATTGGTCAGCTAGAGTCACTTCTGAGTGACAAAACTAAAGTAAAAAAATGAAGGTTTGATGTTATCAAAAGAACATTATGTGTACCCTGTAAACCAATGATTTGGCCACCCATGTAAACTCTCAGAAGTAGCAAGCTAAGGACAGCATGTTTCAGGATAAAATAAAATCCGCTTCAATACCAGTACAGTTTAGCGCAGGGATCAGCTAACCTGCTTCTTCTGAAGGTCTTGTGTCATCACACACATACTCGGAGGGCCCAACAGCATCAGATCCGAAAACAAAAACAAAAGACAGGGTCATCTTGGCAACACGAGTCATCATAAAGGACTGCAGATGCACATGAGAACTCAAGAGGTGTGTGTGTGGATGCTTATTTCTGCAGAGGATTCATCCAGCCTTTGCATTACACCACACACACAAAACAAAACAAACAATTTGCAGATGTACACTTACAGTATAAGTGTGTGTGTCCTGAGCAGTCTAATGAGGAATGCTCCAAAACGCTTCAACAAAACATGAGTCAACTCTGATAAGGCCTGCGAGACGACACGAATAGAAGTATATATATATAAAAAAACTAAAAAAGTGATTCACCCTAAAAGTAGTCCTGGAGTGACGCACACGCTAATACATGTGTGCGCATTCACAAACACACTGACACATCAACACACGTCTGCAGCCACGTAATGCACTTTCACTGATGGTGTGAGTGCGTGCGCTTGGGGTGGGTTATGGGATGTGTGTTTCTATATGAATGAATATGTGTGTAGAGGTATCAGAGGGGGCATGAGAGCAGATGGACATGTGTGTTCCCGTATGTCAGTATGGACATGAGTATGTGTGTGATCATGAACATCCCTGTTTACAGTAACAAGTTTCTGTTCATAAGCAGCAAATGTTCAGTCCTAGTGTGTGTGTGGCGTGCAGTGTGTGTTCACTCGCTGTCTGACAGGGTCTCGTATTGAGAGCACAGCAGAGGTTTGGGTTCTTCCTCCCAGGTGCGGGGTTGAGTCTGGCCCTGTGGAGGTGCTGATGTGCCCTGCTGCGTTGGGGAAGGTGAGGGTCCCGACATCATCCCGCTGGGGAGACGCATCTGCATGGTCAGGGGGTTGCAGGGGAATGGAGGGGGTCCTGAGAGGAGGAACCATTAAAAAAAATGTCAGATAATATATTAAATACATCAAATGTACAGTACCATTTGGTAGGATTTTGTAATTTTACAAAACATTGTCTCTTATGCTCACCAAGGCTGCATTTATTATATCATAAATACAGTAAAAAGTCACAATTTGAAATACAGCAATATAAAATAGCTTTTATGTTTAAAAATATTTTAAAATATAATTTCTTTATTTGATGACAAAGCTGAATTAACATGATCCTTCACAAACATTCTAATTTGCTGATTTGATGCTCAAGAAACATTTCTGATTTTAATCAACTGTTGAGCTGCTTGGTATTTGTTGTAGAAAATCCTGATACGTTTATTTTCAGGATACTTTGATGAGTAGATGAAAAATCTATTTTGATCAATTTATTGCAACCTTTCTGAAATTATAATTTTTTATCTCGCACAAAAGCAAAACATACAAATCTTAACATGGATTTAACAAATTAACCCAAATGAATTATATAATGATTTGAAATATTAGGTGAAATTTATTCAGTTATTTTAGTTGGCAGGTTTTGCTAATATTTAACAAGTTTATATTGTGATTGTGTGTGTGTGTGCACATGTGTACCTGTAGATGAGGGTCTGTCCTCCCACACTCTGTTGGTGAGTGGGGTGTGACGGTTACAGTCTCCCTCAGAGTGGACAGAGGACACAGAAGAAGGTCTCTCTCCTCCAGACAGACCAGGACCAGGAGACTTAGTCTTGCGACCGTTAGAGCGCCCTCCTTTGGATTTAACTGAATCAAAACACAGGACACAAATCCGAGATAGTTAGACAAACAAATATAAAGATATCTGAATATGTTTCCAAAATAATTCTCAGCTGGTGGATCATAACTCAAAAACAGGTCACAGGTTCTGACCAGGGAGAAAAGCAAGCAAATGCAAATAACACATAAGAGAGGCCATGCTTATTTTGTTGTAGACATGAAAGGAAGGAAACTTTACCAGTCGCTTAGTATAAATTAGAAAAAAATGGGGTGGTGCCAAAATGAACAGGTTAAGTCTTAACATTCTGTTAATAATTTACATGTGAGCACATTTGGTCAAAAAAAATGCAGCCAAAACCTGACATGCTGCCTTGATGGTAGCTGAATAATCAAGGGTTTATTTGGCGCACCTGGCAGGGAGTAGGGGTCTTCAGAACGCCCATCCGCTGAAGCTGGCGGCCCGACAGCAGCTGGCACGCCAACACTCATCAAGTTGACAGAGTTGGATGGCGAGCGATCGTCCATCTGTTCATCATACTTGCCCATGAGGGCTTTCCTAATGATGGCCTCCAGACCTATAGTATTACCGCTGGACTCTGGTGCCGGGTGACTGCGCACGCTCACAGGTCCTAAAACAGATGTTACAGTGGTTGTGTTAAAGAAACAGGAGTGTGTGAAGTGTTATTTGGCACGCTTTCCTTAAGACACAGGACAGTGTATAAAATGAACTGCTGTTGAGGAAAAAAGACCACAACTGGAGGAGCTGCACACCTGCATTTGTAGAGGCGGGCATGTTAAAGATTTCTGTCCCAGGTTGACCCTGGTCTAAAACAAAAACAGGAAGAGATAAGTTTGAGCCATTTTAGCCAGCAGCAATAACATACATATTAATGTCAGTTAAAACCCAACAAATTCAGTCCCATTAACTCACTGAATTCAGCCTCTGTGCCGACCACCATCTTCTTAATCATTTCCTTCTTGCTCTTGACAATAGCGGAGTTGCTCTCAGTCAGTTTACTGAAGAAGGCTGGTGGTTGAGAGCTACTGGCAGGTGAACGAGATCCCATACTGAGACACAAAAGAGGAGAACGAGTAATGAAAATACAGGATGAAATATTATGTCCAATTTGTGAATTAATCCTTCCATCGAGTCAAATAGTTTTATTGATTCAATAAAAGAATGGACCCTTTTCACAGACTGACGACGTGCTTCCATAGATATTAAAAATCTAATTAAAATGCAGAAATTATAATTGTAGTTTCTGTCCACCACTATGGAAGTTCACCCAATCATCAAATTTGAAAAAGGTCAACTTGATAGAATCAGTCTGAATCATTGTATGAACCGATTCACTCTAATGAGTCCGACTCCCATCAGTATTGTGTGAATGCATATGCTCGTATGTTATATACCCCTGCTCTGCCTGTTCATTAGGGTAGGTGGCTCCTGGCGTCTCCGGCTCCGAAACAGCCCCTGGTGGTGAAACAGGTTCAATCCCATCGGCAGCTAGACTCACTGGAGAGGCCTTACTCTGAGGAGGAGACCTGTCTCTCCCTCTCTCCCTCTCAGCAGCGCCTTCTGGGGTATAGCGGGCGTTAGGGTCTGTGGGGGTCTGGGCTTGGGGGGCGCTGGGAGGACGAGTGAGATCCAGCAGTTGTGAGGAGTTGTGATACCCAAACAAAGGCTGTAGAGATGATTGTCCCCCTATTTGGCCTTGCTGCGACTGGCGCGTGTAGTCTTTAGTGATCACCTCCTGTAAAGAGAAAACATAAATTTGGTGATGTGCAAGCAGAAGACAAGTACACATACATTTAGATTATATATTTTTTTACCTTTGTAAAATGTAAAATTGATAAAAAGATTATAAAATTGATTTTAGTTGTGACAGCCATAACAGATGGTTTAATTTAACTGTCTAGAATTTGCGGGGAATTTTTGTGACACTTACACTGATGTGCTGGGCGAGGGTGACCACTCTCTGAGAGCCTTTGACGGTTGAAGGTGCCTGCTGACCTGGAGAAAGTCTGTCCTCAGACCCGTACAGATGTTCTAGTGCCTTTTGTTGAGCTACAGAGAGGACAGGGAAGCACACATAGACAGGAAGAGAAGAAGACATGAACGTGCGGTTGAGTATGGTGTGGCAGAAGGCTCTGGATACTCTGAGGGTAAGAGCAGAGACGGGTGTGTAAGCGGTGCGGTCACATACAGGCTCTGGGATTACACTCAATGACTTGCTCACATGTGTTCAGAGATCAAGCCAACATTATGGAGGCATCTGACTGTAGTGAAGAGTAAGCACTGTGCTGATCAGCAGAAATGCTTTGAACATAAACACAATAAAACAGAAGCAAAATGTGTGTTTTAAATGAGCTGTGAAGGTAGGAGAGGTGGATATATCTGCTTTACTACCAGGCCTAAGAACCAGGGATATTCTCCTTTTTCTGCAGCTGTAAATTTGATTTCCCCCACTTACATTTTTATGATTAGAGCTTTACAATTAATGAAAGTAAAAAATCAGTATCTCAAAATATTTACAATTTCAATAAATGACCATCCATATAGTATAAATTGTGGGTCTCTCTTTTTCTTTGAAACCACAATAATGGGGAACACTGCTGACTTGCCAATGGTCCAGAAGACGATCATTGACACCCTCCACAAAGAGGGTAAGTCACAGAGGGTCATTACTGAAAGGGGTGGCTGTTCAAGGAGTGCTGTATCAAGGAATGGACTGGACTGGAATAAATTGGATAGGAAAATATGCACAAGCAACAGGGATGACTGCAAGCTTGAGAATACTGTCAAGCAAAGCTGATTCAAACACTTGGGAGAGCTTGAAAAGGAGAGAACTGAAGCTGGAGTCAGTGCATCAAGAGTCACCATGCTCAGACATCTTCAGGAAAAGGGCTACCAAGCCACTTCTGAAACCGAAACATCGTCAGAAGCATCTTATCTGGGCTAAAGAGAAGAACTGGACTGTTGCTTAGTGGTCCAAAGACCTATTTTCAGATGAAAGTGAATTTTGCATTTCCTTTGGAAATCAAGGTCCCAGAGTCTGGAGAAAGAGTGGAGAGGCACAGAATCCATGTTGTTTGAAGTCCAGTGTGAAGTTTCCACAGTCAGTGATGATTTGAGCTGCCATGTCATCTGCTGGTGTTGATCCACTGTGTTTTCTGAAGTCCACAGTCAACGCAGCCTTCTACCAGGACATTTTAGAGCACTTCATGCTTCCTTCTGCTGACAAGCTTTATGGAGATGCTGATTTCATTTTCCAGCAGGACTCGGCACCCACCCACACTTCCAAAGGTACCAAAAGCTGGTTCAATGACCATGGTGTTACTGTGCTCGATTGGCCACTTTATGAGAATCTATGGGTCATTGTCAAGAGGAAGATGAGACACCAGACCCAACAATGCAGATGACCTGAAGGCTGCTATCAAAGCAACCTGGGCTTCCATTACACCTGAGCAGTGCCACAGACTGATTGTCTCCATGCCACACCGCATTGATTCAGTAATTCATGCAAAAGGAGGCCCAACCAAGTATTGAGAAATTAACATATTTATCAGAAACCTGACAAATTTTTACACCCCAAAAATGTGTAAGCCATAATCATTAAATATTCAAGAAATAAAGCCGTGAAATATTTCACTCTGTGTAATTAATCTATATAATTTATGGGTTTCACTTTCTGAAATGAGTGACAAAAAATATCATGATATGCAATTTTTTTTTATGTACTTGTAGTCAATGTAAATTGTATTGCTTTTGTTTTATATATATATATATATATATATATATATATATATATATATATATATATATATATATATATATATATATATATATATATACTCATGTATTAAATTCCGATGAATTGAAAAATCTTATTGGACTTCCATTAAGCACATCCAAGAACAACATCTGTAAAATGCAGAGATGTGAATCTTGAGGAATTATTGATCATAATCCCACAATGGCACCTCAAACGTTTGAACAGCAGTGCACTAAAAGCAAGACTCATGTGTTTGATACTAGTGAGATTTTAGTCTTTTGGCTGTAGATTCGATAAGATGGTGGAAGAAGCCAGTTTTTCAACAATCAATAAGAACCAAACACCTTGAAAATCATTCAGCTCCAGATCCATCTTGACCCTCTTTCTCTATAACTTGTAAAATTTGTTTGCTTCATGCAGCTATCAAACTGCCAGTGCCCTCCCTCCAAAAAAAGAGGAAATTAAACAGGAAGCAAACATGTAGAGCTATGGAATGTTCCCCAAATAAAAAATAAAAAAAGAGGCAAAGGGGAACACAAGAGGCAAGCCGATAAAGACATTATGAAACAATGAGCAACCACATGACTGTTGAATGACTGAGCTCTTAAAGTTCACCTCAGGATCTCTCTCTGGTCTAGAAAAGCATGTTTCCAGACACGTCATTCTGGACCGTTAGGGCGTAGAGTGAATTATCCGTCCACTAAGATATACGCCTGTGGCCGTTACAGAGCAGAAGCTCAATTCATTTAATGAGCTTCGTTACATTAATTAGAGCTGTGCGATATGACGATATATATCGGACGAAATAAAAAGTCTATGGTTTCATATTATGTTCTATCGTTTATATCGTGGTGTCGCAAAATGCATCGTTTCCGGTAATACCTTTTCATCATTTGAGTGACTGCGATCTTTATACGCCGCCCACCACGGGGCGTGAAGGAGAGACAGAAGCAGGTGGAGATGAAAACGACCAGCTAGGACAAAACCAGGAGCTCGTTCCTAAACGAGGGACTACATCTGTAGCATGGTCATGCGTATTTAAGCACAGCAGTTTTAAAACAACCGATTTTAAGCCATTGAAAATCAAACAACAGAGCTATATGCGGGTGCCGTCAAACACCTCCTATATGCGTGTGCCGTCTCTTTCTGAGTGAGAGGAGCACGGCTTTTCTTATTTGCCGACTTTGAACAATTACATAAACACACTTATATGCGTCAGAATCCCCGTCTTTGCAAGTATCCTCAAACACAGCGATTTAGGTCTTGAGAGCGAGTAAACGGCAGAAAAGAGAAAATGCAATGTAACAGTGTAAATACATATTCGTTCTGTCTGTCATTCATGTTAATCACAGAACATCTCACTGCTCTTGACTAAATCACTTTTGTAACTTTAATGAGAATAAATACAAAATAATAATGATATATTTATAATATGTATAGAATCTATACATAATACACGTGTTAATTATATTTGTCATAGATAGATATAATTAACACAGTGAAGACTAATTAATTTACACAATGTAATGTTTCTTATGTATTGTAGTTTTTTGTCCTATTGCTTACAATTAGTTTTTTATCCTTATTTCATCACTGACTGTTTCTTTATCTTCAGTAAGGTTGAGTTATTTTTTCTCTCTCTCTTTATGCTTGTATTAGTTTGATATTGGTGACAAGGATTATGAAAATTATATGGAATTAAAGATTTTAATATAATAAAAACCTTTTTAAAAGAAAAGAAAATCACTATACCGTGATATATATTGTTATCGTGATATAAAATGTGTCATATCGTGATATAAGATTTTGGTCATATCGCCCACCCCTAACATTCATTTGTGGAAGTTTTGACTGAAACGTGCAGAATCTCCCCTCAAAATTTGGATTTGGCAAACGGTTAAACATGTTAAGTGATGCAAAATGGGAGGTAAACCTATGGTGGTCTTTAAGCAATGCTTCAGATGCCAAAAAAATATAAAAAGCAATAGGTAGAATCATTAAAAAAAATATATAAATATAAAAAAAAAATAACGAAGGATTATGGAAACCGAGTTGATTCTGATCAATGCCAACCACCACAAGCGTGCACTAGGCCACAGACGTAAGGGGATGGGGCAGGGGTGCAGGAGAGGTAGAGGAAGAGTGGAGGGATGGAAAGGTGTTGGGTGGATTGGTAGAAAACAGGAAGGACGGGGAGGGGAAGGGAAGGGAGGGAAGGTGGAGTTAACAGCCCAAAGGTCCCAGAGCGTCTTACCATCACAGGTGCCGTTGGTTGCGAGCGCACCAGTCTCTGGCATCGCCGCATCACAAGAAATTTGATGCATGATTATCGCGTTTATGAAGTTGGCCGCTGTCATGGTGGTCTTACCGAGTGCTCGAAGTTCGTGTTCCTGTATGGACATCACTTTGTTTTGAGTCTTTTCCCTACTTGACGAGCTGCTGATGCCATCCCCACCGCGGGACGGTATGGAACTGTTGCCGCTGTTGCTTTCGGAAGCCAGCAAGGGGTGCCCTCGACTTGTGGGCAGACCGAGGTGGGCACCAGGGGCCTGGCTGTACGGAGAGGGGTATGACCCACCCGCACCAGGGCTGGCCAGCTTGGGGTCAGACTTGGAAGATGAAAGGTCCTGATGTTTGGGCAGACCTCCACGCCCATGGCTTTTGCCCCCATCTCTGTTTGAATCTTTAGCATTTGAGTCTGTAACGGATGGGTAACCCTCATTGGCTAGACCAGACCGAAGGTGCCCACTGAAGCCCTGGTAGCGAGCAGATCCTGGTTGCCTGAAGAAAGCAAGGCAAACAAATGATGTTGTTTATCTCACTGGACTGACCATCAGGCAGCAGTTTGAGCAGTGGAGACTCACCGCAGCACAGAGGGACTGTTGTGTTCAGAATTGGGAAGGCTCTTTGAGCTGGTGTTGTGCAGAACGCTAGGTCTCTGCTGCAGGCTGTCCTGGGGACGAGGGGAGAGCGCAGACGACTGGTGACTGTATGGATGAGACAGGGGACGGGAACTGCTGCTGCCACCTATCTGTTCTGGTGCTCCTGTTTGAACACAATGTTCAGACATTTAGCAAAGCTGATCTGCATATTGATTATTGGCTAAAGTACACTGACACCGAACAATTCAATATTAATCCAATTATAAAAATGGAAAATCTCAAAAACTAATTAAAATGACTAAAGCACATTACTAAAATAAGTAAAAAAACTAACTAAAATTAAAAAGAAAACTGAAAATATAAAAATAAGTAAATTGAACATATTGATAAATACTATATTAATGGTTCTAAAATAACAGCTGTAAAACATTTAATGATTTGTCAAGTTAATTGTAAAATCTGTCAATAAGCTAAATTAATTACAATGAATCCTATAAATATTTGCTGGGAAAAGCCCCCAAAGACGACGATATAAAGACGTTCCTTAAAGTGGCTGTACACATTAAAAGTAAAAGGCAGTGAGGGCGCTCACCTGGTCTCCATATAGGGGCATGTTCCACGTTACCATGACCGAGGGACTTGTCTCTTTCTCTGTCCCGATCTTTCTCACGCTCTCTCTCTCGGTCTCGTTCCCTGTCCCTCTCTCGATCCCGTTCTCGCTCTCGGTCTCTCTCACGATCACGCTCTCTTTCCCTCTCTCTCTCCCGTTCTCTTTCTCTCTCTGAGGATGTCGAACTGCCTTGGATCTTGCTCATGTGAGAGGCTCCCACTGTTGAGAGATACAGTTATAAAGTGAAGTGAATGGCTCTTATACAGAAAATTAGTTTTAAATCACCATGTTGTGTTTGTTTGAGTGAATGTGTTGCTTTGTACCTGGTGAGATGGGAGATGTGTTGTAGGCTCCGCTGGGGAAACCTGGAGAGGTTCCTTGGATGTATGCGATACGATCCATTTGAGATGCAGATGTTCCTGCAAATGAACATAAAAAAATGACTGTGCCTCTGACGATCATAAGTATGTAACACGTCATTTTTAATATAACTGCCTATTTTTGTATTCAGCTATATGACCAGGTTATTTGGAATAGTTCTCCAAAAAAATTATTTACCATTGTTTACTAACTCTCATGAAATTGTCAGTGAATAATGACTTAAAATTTGCTCTATTTCTTTAGAAGATTTAAAATATGTTAAGGTAAAAGCCCCTTTAAGGACCCCTAACCTCTGGGTGTAGGTGAGTAGGTTAAGTTAAGAGACTGCTCTCGAGATGTTAGGCCTCTGAGCAAGTCGGGTCTCTGCGCAGCCATGGCAGCAGCGGCTGGCCACTGGTGCATCTGCTGGGAGGTAATGTAGTCGTTGAAGAGCGTTTGTCTGTTCTCCAGAGCTGCTGTTTCAGGGAATCCTCTGATCAGGTAGGGTGGGTAGTGGTGAGAGTAGCCAGGGCCAGGGCCAGGGTGCAGGTGACGGGGCAGGTAATACGCTGCTGTGGAGACAAGAAACTAAATTATAAATACATTACATAATGCATGATATACTACAATTATATTCAAATATAAGTTTGGGGCCAGTTTGTTCAAGTCGATTTTGTTCACCAAGGCTGCATTTATTTGTTCAAAAATACAGTAAAAAGTTATATTGTGAAATAATAATATAATTTAAAAGAACTGTCTTCTATTTGAAAATATGGTAAAATGTGGTTTATTCCTGTGATTCAAATCTGAATTTTCAGCAATTACTACTCCAGTGTCACATGATATTTCAGAAATCATTCTAGTATGCTGATTTGGTGCTTAAGAAACATTTTATTATCAATGTTGAAAACAAATGTGCTGCTTAATTTTTCCAGAATTCATTAAACATGAATTTGAAAATAATATTTATCTAAAATAGAAATCTTTTCTAACATTATAAATATTTATACTGTCACTTTAAAATGTTGAATTTAAAGCATCCCTGCCAGGGGTGTCAAAATGAATCGTTGCATCGTGATGCGGACATGGGCGTTTCTGCATCAATGCAGTAATGGACCATAATCGATGATAGCCTATGATGTCATTCGCATATGTAATTGTCACATGAGTATTAAAAATGCACTCTATTTTTAAATCTGAGCTTGGCTTTTTCCAGATAATAATGTTAGAGACAAACGATTTATTGCACAGAATATGCGCTGAGACGTGTGCGCATTGCTTGTGCTTCTACGCCACTCGCTGTTATTTTAGTCTTTAACTTTAGATATGCTTTAATTTCTGCTGTTTGGAATGCAGTACGTATTAGATGCATTAAAATCATGTAATGACAGACTTTCACGTGTGCTTTGTGTTTGTTTGTCCTGAAGAACGCGGCTGTGGTTAAATGCACTTGCATTACTTTTATAATACGAAATTAATGTAAAACAGTCAGTTATGTTTTCAGAACAGTTCAAAACATCTGATATGTGGAAATAGATCTGTGCATTAGTGTGAATGAAGTCTATTAAAGTTGCATGTGTCTATGATCTCATCAGTAATAATCAAATGGCAATAATGCTGAGGAAAAAAGAAAAACCCATAACTATGATTATCTGTAAACTTTCGATACTTAAAGCACTCCCAGATACTGAAAGTGCTTTTAGTTCATCACTTGTAATGATCTTTTCCCCCCTTTATTACTTTATATTTGCTTGTATGTTTTGAAGCTATATGTACTTTTAATTCTTAATAATAATTAACAATTATTTTAAAAAGAAGCCTGCTTATATAATTAATACAAATTCACAAAATAAATTAGATATAATCGTGAAGCATTGTGCTATCGAATTGAATCGTTGACATGATCGTAATCGAACCAGTGCTGATTCACACCCCTAATCCCTGCTAAAGAAGCGTGCCAATTAAAAACGTTTTAATTTTAATAAATGTAATTACATAATTATTATTATTATTTTATTAATATACATATACATAAAATGGGAAATATCCTGATATCATTATACATTTTTATTAAATATGTTTTTTTTTTACTGGTCTGGAAATCATATGTTCCCTGATATTTCCAAGTATTCCATAATCACATCATATGAACCCTAATATTTGTGTTGCTATACTGCAAATACCTGGCTCAATCTGTATTCCCCTGGGCAGAGTAGAAGGGTCAAATGTTAGAGGTATCTGGCCACGGTACATATCCGTTCCCAGCCCCTGTAGGATCCTCTCGTAGGCCAAAGACGCAGTGTGCTCACCAACTGCCAGTGGAGACTTAGTGGAGCTCACCTCTCGAGGGCTGGGAGTGGCTTTTCTCTCCTGCTGCTGGGCCTTACTAGAGCCTAAGTCACACAGAGTGGAACAACATTTAAACATCGTACAAACTACCACCAGCTCTTGAAAGCCAGTGATTGGTAGAACATGATACCTTCATGTGTACGCTGTGAGGTTTCTCTGCCAGACAATGGAGAGGCTCTGTGCGAGGGCGGAGGGTAGCCGGATCTTTTGTGATCTTCATAGCCCACTGGACTGTGGTGGGGTCTGCTGCTCTGCTCTCCACTAAGTGCCAATGGAGAAGTACGGGACAGAGAGCCGGGGGTGCTGACTACAGCGCTGGGTCGTGATTTGCTCCCTACCTCCTCATAGCGGGCCCTGTCAGACCCTCTGTGCTCGGGCCTGAGCTCTAGATGAGAGGACAGTCCAGAGTAAGGCCGAGGAGAGCTGGCGATGATGGACCGCACATCATGACGCTTGGATGAGCCAACAGGCTCTTGTTTCAGAGGGGTGCCCTGTAGAACACACATTTAGTGAATATTCAGTTAATTTGACACAGGGTGGAGTGGTATTGATGTTTAAAGCATACTGTAAAGGCAATATTTTAATCTCATCAAGTCTTGTCAAATTTTCTTTATATTTTTGAATGTATTTAATGAACAAACTATTAAAGAATGAAGAAGGATTTTCATCCAGAATAAATGGGGTCATTAGAACCTCTGGGAAGTGTTATTGGTTCTGTCAGGCACCTTTATTTTTAAGAGTGTAGAGGTACAAAAATGTACCCTAGTACTCATAATTTTGTAAATTTCAGTAGTTATAGCTTCAGACAAAACTTCTAAATATGAACTAAACATGGGAAGGAAAGTGTAGTACTTTCAGGATTTTACTGTATTAAAATGAATTTGTCAGATATCCTGCCATACCAAGAAAACATCAATCAAAACCAGTCACCTGGGTGATTGAGCCCTCCTTAGGTTTGCCGATCACAACTCCCTCAGGAGGGATCAGGTGGATGGAGCGTCCTCCCTCTTTGACGGTGGTCACCATGCTCTCGTGAGAGCGTGATTTAAGAGTGTCAGTGGGATGACCAGGGCCCCGGGGTGATGGGGAACCCTCTCTTTTCATCTGTTTAACCTCTCGGCGCTGACAGTCATCCCGTGGGATTCCTGTGTGAGAAAAAAAGAGATGCAAGTCAAGGGAAATGAGAGCAAGAGTTAAAGGTGATCAGTTGAGGTTGAGTTTCTGAGATCATGCTGACCTTGGGATATGGATCCACGGATGTGATGTAGATGAGGACTATCACGCTCGTGAGGCATTGCTCGACTGATCAAGCCTGCAAAAGAGAGAGAGACAGTAGGTGAAAGAACGTTAACAGTGGAGCTCTATAAACAGTGGAACTCTGTTGTCCATGCTTGTTAAAGAAGGGCGTCTTATGCTCACCTTCAGCAGCAGATAGTGAGTCTCTGATGGGTGGCACACGAGAAATGCCAACATCCATCATGTCATAGGTCCTCTTCAGCCCAGCCATGTCTCCACGACCTTCTTCCTTAGAATTTGGACCCCCTGTGTGTTCAAACACAAACAGTATTCAGAGAAAATTGCTCCTTTCATTAGGTTCTGAGCATTTGCATGTTTATGTACACTTACGGTCAAAGGAAAGGATGTGTCCACTAATGCCCTCGTAGACTACGTGCCCCTTAGAAGGAGTGTCTTCTCTGCTTCTCTCTCTGCTGGGGCTGTCCTCAGTGATCAGACGGGTTATTGTGCCCTTATACAAAACATCTGCAGGAGTCCCCTGAAGAAATGACAGGAAAGGCTTGAAACAGAATGATACATTTTTTTTACGTATATCCAAGTGATACTTTGTTTAATGAAAAAAGTAGGATGTAACATTATTCTGAATGGATTGTTGCTGTTTGCCAATTGCTGCGAGTAGAAGTCATCAGAGAAGAGATCATTTTGAGGGGGGAGGGGACATTAATTCTTTGAATGAAAGATTACAAGACTAAATTATAAAAAAAATAATAATGATGTGCATGGATAAATCATTTATAATAAACATGGCAATATTGCATAAAAACAGTCAAAATGACTTTAATGCACACATAAGAGAAAAAAACTGAAAACAATCAGCAGAAAAACTGCTTCAGAATAAGAAAAAGTCAAAATATGAACAAAATATGAAATAATTTACTTTAGAATAGTATGCAATAATAAAATGTGAACTATAAAATGAGGTAAATTTACAAAGATAGTAACTGGTCAATTTTGATTTACATTTATGCATTTAGCAGACGCTTTTATCCAAAGCAACTTACAGTGCATTCAGGCTACACATTTAATGTCAGTATGTGTGTTCCCTGGGAATTTGAACCCACAACCTTTGCACTGCTAACACAATGCCCTACCACTGTGCCACAGGAAGACGTTTGATGTTGTCTTTAAAGGTGATGCATGTAATACCTCCCTGAACCACACATACAAAATAATAATTATATAAATTATTTAAATGTATATTTGTATGATGTGATATATTAGAAAATCTTCTGTGAAAAATATATGTTTTCACCATCACAATATGACCTCTCTGCCTGTCAGCACGTCTCAATTTCAGCTGAGGGGTGATCGAGAATTCACCCACAGGAGGCGGGTCTTTGTAGAATTTAGTCAAATCCTGATTTAAGATATAAATATATTCAAGATGTGACATAAAATTTAGCCAATCAACGTCCTCAAATCTTAACTGCAATGGGCGATTTTTCTGTCGTCCCAAGCTGCTAAAATCAAGGCTGGTCTCGTTGTCTGTAGTGGCGCAATTTTCAATTACATGACAATGGCGGACTCAGGTGTTATTAATTCCGGACACGAAACTAACTCTGTACAATCTCTACTCCAATGTCCGTTTGAGAGGAGAACTTTGGCAGAAAAACTGAAGGTACAGGAGCTGGGTCCAGATCAGCCTGACGGTTTGATTTATTGTGAAGGAATTGTGTGCAGCCCCACCTCAAAAAAAAATCACCAGCCGCGACTGGTAATAAGTAAAAACACTTGTTGAAATAATTTTTCCAATTATAGTGTGTAAAGGCAACTATGAGTAAAAGATGTAAAAAAATTATTAAATCATGCCACACAAAAACCTTTGTCATTTTAGGAAGACTACAATGTACATGAAGGAGGGTAAGACTTCCTGGGGCCTGACTTGATTTGACCATTTTGTTGTGAGAAAAGAGGAAGCAAGCTCTCTGTGTCAATGGTATTTCATAATTATATTTTAAGGTTACAGTAACTAAAAATATGATCATGTTGATTTTGTGCTACAAAAAAGGTAGACAACTGTTCAAACTGTTGCAAGAAATCATAGCAGGACAAATTAATTTTAATAAAAATGTTATATTTAACTGGCAGACTGGATAATGTTTCAGCATTACATAACACCGTATGTCACGCAGCTGCATATAACCGTATCTCAGGTGAACTCTTACTGACAATGACTCCTTATCTCCCAATAAATCTGCCAATGTCACACAGTTAAACACACAGAGCTTATCTCTGGTCTGATTAAATGCTCGCTCTAACCCATTCTGATTTGCGTGAGCATGTAATGCGTCACAGTAGGTCAGTTGGCACACTGAGTACGTGTTTGAGTGATCAAAACATCCGACTGCGTAGGCGTATAAACACATTAATAAAAGGAGAGAATAGGATTGGACCCTGTATACCTGTTGCTATGGCAACTGATTACCAGTTATGTCATATGACGTGATATCGCTGTGACGCAACCTGCCGGTTCCATTCAATTTTTGAAGGGGCTTTTATATGAGCTGACTGCTCACTGTAATGTGAGGATTCCAAGAACGTGTGCTGGGCAGACAGAAGCTTCTTACCTGAGTGATTGAACCTCCTCGATATGATATGGAAGGTTCTTGTTGCACACGTGTGCCAGGGATACCCTTTGTGATGCTGCCCCCCTGAACAGCTGGCATGGGGCCTGTGAGAGCGAGTTAACGTTTTCAATCTCTTCATGACATGAGCCTTAATTCTGCTTTTTAATCTCTTTGAATTAAAACTGAATTAAGATGAGGAATAATGATTTGTCACAAACTCACTCCGTGACGTAGCGCTGTCTTGTGAGGAGAGATTCTCAGTCTGAGAGGAGGCGGTCCCGCGTGGAGACAACTGCTCCTGTTTAACCACTGGAAACCCTCCTGAGGAGATAGAAAACATTTTTTGGATATGGAAAATGGACAGTTGACGTGTGATCTCTCACAATAACGACTCAAACTCACCCATTTTCCTCTGGTCCATCCAGGAGAGAGCCAGAGATCCTGGTGCTGGGATTTTCCCATGGTCAGAGCCATGAGAAGGGTTGTGCAGTTGCATTGGAGTACCCTGCAATACAAAACAACATGAACACAAATGTAATTATGCATGTTCGCATTAACAAGCCGTTAAAACACTGAATGTATTATACATAATACTAATGATAGGTCCCAGTTATACGACTTCCAAAGAACATTTGTACTGTGAGAGATTATGTGCTGCTTTTACCTGCGTGATGGAACCACCAGGTTTGGCAGAGGAGATGAGAGGAGGGGGTTCTGGGATATGGAGAGGCCGCACTGCAGCCATTCTCTCCTGTTGCTGTAGAGTGGGAGCCAATGCTGAAAGAGGGAAATTAAAAATATATATAGTCTCAATAAGATTACAAATAAAGTTTAACTTATTAACGATATTATTTACACTACTGGACAACATTAGGGAATAATTCAGAATTTTTTTGCTCAACAAGCCTGCATTTATTTGATCAAAAATACAGTACAAACATTGATGGTGTAAAGTATCAGAGTTTAAATTAACAAAATGGCCTAAAACGAAATGGCCTAAAACACGAACGATTTGCATGTATTCAAACAGCGCTGCACGAGCTCGCGACACCAGGGTTCAAAGTCCAAAGCGCGAGGAAATTCTGCGCTGAAACACTGTTACTCATCATTTGCTCATTTTTATTATTTCTTTTAAAGGCGTGTGACAATGTGATACATGTGACAAACATCTTCCTAAATTCGTAATGAGATATATCTGAGAAATAATAATAACTACCCTACAACAGCTGTATTAATACATTTACTATAACATTCACCAATAGTATTAAAATTGGGATCTGTAATATATTCTAATGTTTTAAAAGAAGTCTCTTCTGCTCAGCAAGGCTGCATTTATTTGTACAGAAAAAAATACATGCCTGATTCAGGAAGGGGGTCTCAAAAATGGCCAAAAAATATTATTTTACTATCTTATTCATTTTAAGTTAAATTGTGTTTGCTGATATAATGTCTGATAGGATGCAGGGCTCTAGACTAACTTTTTGCACTGGTTGCACTGGTGCGCCTAACTTTTTTTCTTAGGTGCACCGGCACAAAAGTTAGGTGCACCCAAATTTTCATATAGGCAATATTGACTAGTAAACGATTAACTAACAATCTGGTCAACATAAAGTTCTTTATTTGAAGCCCAATTCTACAAGAAAGGTAACTTACTGAAAAAGTGATGGTGCTTAAAGTGCTTCCCTGAGCTAATATTTAAACTTAAAAACATCAATAAAAACAACAATAAAAACAATTAAAAACAACAATAAAAAGAAAATCTAAATTAAGTGTTTTAAGGCTGTCAAACTGAACATCTCATGGCTCAATGTCTTATGGACTATCCTCCATTGCAGTCACATGCCCCTCGAAATGCCAACTCCTGTAGTTTGGCCTTGGCTAAACCCGCTGCCACACTCTCTCTAGCATCAACATCTTCCAGACTTGACCCCTCTACACTGATTCTTATCAGATCTTCCACTGTGTCTGAATGAAGGGATGCTCTAGTGCAGTGCTTCTCAAACCCTCCCCTTAAACCTATTAAAAAATCCTTCAAAATATACCACAGACAACATTCTTCTAATATTGTTATGACTTTTCTAACTTCGAGAACCATTGTAGGGCTCCAGACTAGCATTTAAGGACACCAGCACCAGTGCCTTTAAGTTCTACAGAAGGTGGCACCAGCACCTGACAGTAAAGCACTCACCCTAATCACACATGTACATCTCAGAGATGTCTGCATTTACATATTCAAGAGGTATTTTTAAGTGTGTTTGCTCATCTGCAATACATCTCTAATATGTTTCCAGTAGATGTAAATATCAAATAGAGATTTATTAAATGCATGTAAAACTGCTTCTGAGACAGATGTAAGTTTACTGCTTCTGAGACAGATGTAAGTTTATCAGATTACACCACAGATGTTTCCCAGATCTTTAGCAGATGTCTTACAGATATACTTGTGCTGTCTGGGTAGTTGAGATGCAGTTCAAAATTAACTTTTATCAATGTCATTCATAATGTCTAAATATAATTTAATAAATACTATATATATATATATATATATATATTAGGGAGTGGAAATGGCTGATAAGCCTATAAGTACTTCTCTGCAGCCATCTAATAGTGGTAATTTAATGTATTTTTTATTTTTAAATAAGTGGTTGCTTTCCTACATTATGAAACGTTTAGTTTTATAAATGGGGCAACCTATGAAGGATGAACAAATAATGTCATCACATTAAAAATAACTTTAAAATTCAGTAATACTTAAAGTTTGAAGTGCTGGGAAAAGTTGTGTGAAGCATTTAAAAACAGTTTAAGACATTAGACCATTTCTGCCACAAGTTGTTCCTGTAACATTAGTTATATTAAATCCATGGTGAATGGTGGAGATTTGTGTTTATTGAAAAAATTTTCTCCTGGTTTCCACATCAGTGGCGTTTGTTCTGATGTCTGTAGCTTTAACATAATTCTGTGCCGAATTTGAATGCTTCTCACAAGATTTGACAGAGATGTTATTGATTCTACTTTATTCACTGTATCTCCCAGCGCTGTGTATAACGGTGTAGCGTGATCGAGAGCAGCCCGCGGCTCCGGTCCGAGCAGATAAACGGTCTGTAGCCCAAATGAGTAGCGCGGATTTGTTCCGCTTTCGGTTCGTTTGTCCGATGTAGCTCTTGTAAATCGGGCATTAAGGGAACGCAAAGCTGTTCATTCCATTTTTGGAACTGAGAAACAACCTTTCTTTGACTGAATGCGCATTGCGATGACGTCACAAGACGCGTCTAAGCGCAAAATCTGCGGCAATTTGGAAAATAGCGGAGTTTGCTTGATTTTGCAGAATCGCAGAATCCTGGAGGGACTGTCAGACGCTCACTGAACAGAGCAGATTCAGAGAAAGAGCTGCGTGCATCTCTACTACTCACCTCTCTCTCTGTCTGACAGCAGGAGCACACGCATCTTCAAACGCACACACACACAAATACAGGAATATCTGGACCACGGCCAATCAGAGGGGGGGTCCGCCCTTCACTATCTCTGATTGGTTTAGACCACGATATGAGACTAACGTGTCTGTTGTCGAACAGCAGAGACTTTCTGAGTCGCGGAGACTTTTTTTTTTCTCTCGAATGGCTGGACGCACCAGTGCGACCAAAGGTTTTTTTTAGTCGCACCCTTGAGAAATTGGTCGCACTCTAGAGCCCTGGGATACTATTTTCTATCGACACAACCCTACTTTGCACTCAAAGGAATTTTTTTTTTTTTGAAATATAAAAAAAAATCTAAAATCAGTTGTTTTAAACTGTAATGATAATTTTCAATAATATTACTGTTTTAACTATTTTTTATCAAAAAAATCTAAATTATTTTAAACTTTCTAACATTTTATATTTTAGCTAATGTTATTACTGTGTATGTGTGTATATATACACATATATAATGTTTTATGACAATTATTATTATTTTTGACCTAATTAACAGGGCTATGTTGTCTTACAGGGATTGTAGAGTAGCAGCTGTTCATGGGTGAGTTTGGCCATGTCTCTGGGAGAGAGCTGGTATGGTGACATCACTGGCCGTCCTAGACCTACAGCCCGAAGATCATCAGCCCCGGGAATCTTTTTACCATCTGCAAGAGGAGAGAATGCCCGAGATTTATCTGCACACATAAAAAAAAACACATTCAAAGGTGATTGTCAAACTGATCATTTCTGGATAGCATTCTATGACACTCTTTTTTACCGAAAGTGAAAATCTCAAAGCTCAAATCATCACAACCCCTGCATCAAAAGCAGCAATCTCCAGTGTGAAAACACATAGTCAGCAGTTATTCAGACTCTTCCTTGCACACATTCACAGGTCATCAGGCTCATCAACACACTGTAAGCTGGAATCTGCGAGCTTAGCGGCATGCAAACACATCTGCAAATCATTCACACTCCCAGAAATCAACACGCTTGATTAGAGTCTGCTCCAACAGTGAGTATGCGTGTGGTGTGTAAACCTACGTAATCCATGTAGCAGAGCCTGAAGCCATCTCTCGTTCCCCTCCAGCTCTGCAGGGACAGACACACTGCAGCTCATCACATGGCCATGACCCAAGACTCTTTCTCTCTCCAAGTACTCGAAAGGAGCAGTTTTGTGACTTAACTTAGTTCTGAGTGCCCAAATTAAATAACACCATAATCAATTTTTAATAAAGTAAAATGTCCCTGTTGAGGACTCCTCCCATAAATAACATGTAATAAAACCGAGATTATATGATAATCATGTTATGGTGGATAATAATAAAATAAACAAATAAATAAAAACTACACCAGTTTGTCTGCACTTTTAAAAGGAATACACTGAAATATAGAATATACAGAAAAGAAGAGTTTAAGTAAAGGATAATGCACAGTCGGTATACAATTACT
Organism: Oxygymnocypris stewartii; assembly: GCA_003573665.1. Taxonomy (NCBI): domain Eukaryota; kingdom Metazoa; phylum Chordata; class Actinopteri; order Cypriniformes; family Cyprinidae; genus Oxygymnocypris; species Oxygymnocypris stewartii. The sequence goes on from QVTF01018951.1 coordinate 2,016,539, forward strand.
GTTGAAAATGCCAAAATGACCTGCTGACTGTACATTATCCTATTTATTATGCTAATACCCAAATAAAATAAAATAAATAGAACATGACATATTGATTTGGGCTGAAATGGTTTTACTTTGAAAGAGGAAAGAGGCCACGGAGTGGTGCGAAAGATATACAGACTAGCACAGCCATGTAGGAAATGAACTGCCAGGGGCAACAAGTCAATTATACACTTTAGTGGTCATTATACAAAACACATTTACTGGCAGAAATCTGCAACTGGCCTTTCAGAATCAAGTTTACCAAAGAGCAGTGTAATAAATATGAAATCATGTCTGATGAATATTACACAAAATAAGAATCACTTATCTCAGCTCATACCAATATGGTCACAAATCTATTGTGCTACCTTATGTGTGTTCAGAGAGTAGAGACTGGCAAGGTGATTACAGTTTTGACCATTTTAAAAAGACTATTTTTTGCTGTATTTTGGTTTTCAATTTCAGTAGTTTCAGTTGATTTTAATATTTAATAAACTCACGATTTAACTTCTGTGTTTAGGTGGATCGCGGCAACATTTCAGCACTATTTTGCAGACAAATAGATTAATCTATGGACAATAGTGTAGTGATGTATGAAGCACAGCTCACACTTTCAAACCAAGCAGCTTTCTAATGGTCACCCTGGAGAACCTGTGAGACCGACTTGAACCCTTGAATCTGTATGAGGAAATTGTTCACCTAAATGTGAAATTCATGATCACCTGAAATGATTTTGCCACTGAAAATTTGCCAAACAACGGTACATGTGATGCACCCTTTGCCTGTAAAACCTGTCACCACTTTGTTGCACATCAGGCTGTTACTAAAATAGCATCAATTTCATTATTGCACATGTCAAGTAACAAAGTTCGTTCACTAGCTGTCCATCTAGGTGGCCGGGTTTTTGCTAAATATACACTGCCATTTTTTTTTTTACTATATTTACAACCAACACTCTTCACTGCACTCAAAAAGGCAACAACCCTAGTGCTCACTCCACATGTGTACAGACACACACATCAGAACTTGCTTAATTGGTGCAGTAGACACAACCGACGAAAACAATGGTGGTTGAGAAAGCTGGAGAGGAAAATGAACTGAAAGATTAGATGAAAAGATAATAAACCGAGGGATTAAGACCAGCTTACCTTCTCGGTCTCTGTCAGAGACACCAGGGCTGCGAGTCCTGACCCATGGGCTGCTTGAGTCTCCGCCCCCTGTGTTATGTTGAGATTTGGTTGGCTGTGGTTGTTGCTGTTTGGCCTCCTGGGAAGATTCATGTGCCATGGTAATCTGCTGCTGGTACAATGCAAGAGCGTGGGGCATAGCCTGCTGCCTCCCCAGCATCCCAGACCGGTTATCGAGTCCTGCTACCAACATTTCTGGCATCTTCAAGCAGAGGCACAGAATGTTTTTCAGTTTTTTTGGCTATTATCTCACACCCCTAGCAGTCATATTATAATATCATATCATATCTATCTATCGTGATATTTTAAACTAACAATAATTTTGTAAAAAACAATAGTTTTTTGTGCTGGTACCTTGGCTGGTTTTGGCCTGTATACATTACAGGCTACATTATGTGTGGTAGTTAGTTTACAGCAGTGACAAAAATCACATTTAAGGGGCAATAATTTTTTTCCAGGATTTCTTAAACTCTATAAGAGCAATATTTTCCAACCTTATTAGATGTATGCATCATTCATCTATGGAGCTAAAAACACCAACTGGTGGTGGCAAGTCACTGTCTTAATAAGTGAGTCATTGATTAACCAGATTTGGTGAAATGGCTGATTAATTCAGGAATGAAGCAAGTGACCGTCTTCATGAATGGGTCACTGAATCATTAACTTAAAAAAAAAAAAAGTCTCATTGACGTTTCAATGTAACAAAACATTGTTGTGTATGGCTATTTTCTTCATGGAAAAACAGCAAAAACAGACAATATTCTAAACATAACTTGCAATATTAACTTATCATTCATTTAAAATCAGAAACATCATAAGGAACATACTTGATAATGTCAGCTCACACATCATATAAACAACAAATACGGTGTTAGAAAATAAATCTTGCACACCCCTAATGACCGCCCACATCCACATCATTGTCTTTAAACAGGGTGGTGTTCACAAAAGGCTAATCAATCACAACAGAGGTAATTTACATACAGTCTTAAATGAACAGCAACAAAAACAACCTGTTTGAGTCATTTAAAACAATTACGCCTGTTTTGTTGAGACTAACACCATGCAAGCTCCTTTTAAAACCATGCATATCAGTTTCCACACATCTCCTCTTGCCAGAGCTCTGACGTTCTGGCTGTTAGCTCATCATGAGTGTCTGAATAGCTAAGAGCAGAGGTGGAAAACTAGCATCTCATGGGAATAAAAACAGCTTTAGTAACCATGGCAACATGGAGAGAAGATGCGAATCTGTGTAATCTGGCCAGATATGCCAGTTGTTAACATGAAAACCTCATCAATTTCAAACCACGAGTGACTGAAAACAAAGATGAATCTCAGTATGGGTAGGTACTTACTATGGGAGGTATAGCGGCTGCTCTCTGCTTGAGCTGTTTGAGGTCCAGCGGTTTCTGAACTGGAGAAGTGATCACTCCATCATGGGCGAAATTCAACAAACTCGGCCTAGCAGACGTCATTGTGTTGAAAGTGAGAAGAGCAGAGAAGAGTTATTGCTTAATATGGTCAGAGCCTCATTCGCTCTTATTTACGGCCTTTGTAAACAGCCCATTAATGCCACAAAACCACAAACACACACACTTAATCATCATCGCAAAACACATAAACAAATATAGACTTTCCAAATGCAGTCTTATGGAAATGTAAAATGCAAAATACACAAAAGACAGCCAGACAGACACACACACTTTTCGCTCTGTTATGTTTGGCAAGCTCACAGGCTAATGTTTCCCCTGACTCGGCCAACATATACAGTGTTTGCTGTCATGGAAAAAATAGAGTCCTACAGGACAAATCAACAATCACAGCCTCCTTAACCACAAAACACATCAGACCCCACCCAAGCAACCAATCAGCCCTCACCCTCATACACACACTCTCACCTGTTCTTGTCTGAGCTTTCATTCTCCTCCACCTCATCGGCACTGCATGTGGCGCTGGAGTCACTGTCTTGAGCTCCACTCTTTCCTCCATGCTCTTTCTTTTTGACCTCTTTCTTGCCCTCCTCCACCTCCAGGGCAGGAGGCTTCTTATCTTCTCCTGCTGCCTCCTTACCACACTCCCCTGGTTCGGTCTTTACCTCCTGCTTCACTCCTCCCTGTTCCACTTCTCCTTTCTCCACTTTTGGCTTTTCATCTGGCCCCATCTCTGTAGATGCCATGTCCTTGTCCATGGAGGATGAGGAGGAAGTGGCGTTGGGTGCGGTTTTGGGCCGTGCCGAGCCCTCTTCTTTGACCTTGCTGTCATCTGAGGAGCGTGGGGAAGGGAGACTCTCTGTGTCTGAGCTGTTATTGGCTCCACCTGAAAAAAAAAGAACATCATAAGAGGGCAGGACATGAATATCAGCTGATCTGTTAAGTGTGGTTTGATTGGTAAGGCGTTTGTTTTGGGCACTTCATTTTTCAATTTAGCGCCCTTGAAAATTCTATGATTTGTTTTATCCATGTTAAAACATTTCCATGTTCTGGAATATAGATCTTATTATGGACATGATAAATACAATTTTGGTAAAGTACATTGCTGTTCAAAAATGTGGGGGTGGTAAGTCTCTTATTCTCACCAAGTGTGCATTCATTTGTGAATCTATTTTAAAATGTTTTTTTACCTGCCAACTGTAAAATTTCTTCACTGTGCAAACAGTTGAACAAAGCCATTAAACAGATACCATAAACAGGTAAAATTATCTAAATCTAACACGTCCTTTGTCAAAACAAAATTAAAGGTAACTAGTAAATACACAGCAGGGGATTATGATAAGCCTCATTTTCCCACTGGCATAACAAACCCCAGCCGTTGAGTGTGCTCTCCCAGCTGGATGTAATTACACAATAACCATAACATAAGCACTTCCCTTGCTGGCTTTCTTTCACAAGCTTTGACCTGATACATGTGGCTTTATGAAAGCTTACGAAAGCCATTTATCGGCAAGCCACACCTGCTTGCCAAACACACAGTATAAAGCGTTTGTTTCATAGCTTCCTGGCGGACTTGTGGAAGTACGACGTCCACAGCATGACACACACTTTGACACTTAGACAGTTTGATCGCTCCGCTATAACACAACAACTTCACAAAACGTAGCTCTCCTGGAAAAGCAATTCATGTTTGCGCAGAGAGCGTCGCCTCTTTCTGAGAACTTGACAAAAGTAGGTCAGGGTTGTACCACGGGTGAGGTCATAGGTGAGTCTAAGCTAGGGCTGGGCGATATGGCTAAAAACTGTATCACGATATCAGTGTTTCATATCGGTCGATATCGATAATTATTGATATTTTTTATGACCCATTTAAAATAAGGACCAGGAGAAAAATATATTAAATTTAAACATTTTTATTTTAAACTTAACCTTCCTCTGATCATAATCCCCTCAGTTATTAAGACAGAAATGTCAACAACCATGGAAAACTCAAATAATTAAAATGTAAACATAAGTCTAAAGTCACAATGAACATTTAACAATTATCTAAGCGGAGCGGAAGCATGTCTTTGGCTATATGATATGCCACTGCCTCCGTTATATCTTTGTACCGTTTAGATTCTTTGTCATAAGGCACTGATGCAGAGTACCACCTCTCCATGGTGGTCTGCTGCTTGTGCGGTGTTGCAGCTACAGATGTTGATGGTTGAATACGGATGTGCTCCAAAGGGTGAGCGCGGCTAAGGTGGTACATCAGGTTCGTGGTCTTGGCGGGGACGACGGTCTTGCATAATTTGCAGACGACATTGGTCTGACTACGGTCAGACTTATAATATCCAAAAAACTGCCATATTGGCGAACTGACTTTTCCTCTTTTATTTACAATTTCCTCGCTCGCTGCGGCACTCATTTTCTGCTTATGAAAAGGAATCCAGCAGACCAGCACGAGACAACGATATGGCGCAACTAAACATGATACTGTTACATGATTGGCTGTTAGCGTGTCACTCCCTACGTTGCTAGGTTACCAGAGAGAGAGTGCCTTTGTTAATGCAACCAAACTTGCTTCGCAACCTCTGTTTTCTTCCGACGAAGAATAAAAAATATCGAACGTTTTATCGAACACATTTTTTATTGATATCGATCACGTGTCTATCGCGATACATATCGTTATCGTTTTATCGCCCAGCCCTAGTCTAAGCCACGTGCTCCTGATATTCTGAGAAAAGCACTCTGTCGTCAGAGGTGTTTGGTTTCAGAGTGAATTGTTTCATAGCTACGGCTGATAGCATAATTACCAAACTGCTCATTTGTTTCTCAGATCTTAACTCTGAGCTTCATTACTTCTTTTACACAAAGTCAATGAGTAATGTGCAACAAATGATAGTGTTTAAATGGACATTAGTCTTTGTGTAATAATTACTGCACAATGATGTGGCTGTGTGAGTGTGCAAGAATCAAGTGTTTGCGTTCATACCCTCTCCATCCTCCTGAGCCTCCTCCTCATTGCCGCTGACGCCCGATCCCTCCATCTCCTCTTCCTCTGCAGCAGATCGAGCGCTGGCCTCCTCGTTCTGAAGAGCTTTACCTTTACGTCTAGCCTTACGCTCTTTCTCCTAAAACGAACACAAGCACAAAATCAACAACATGAAACCAATACTACTGACAATTATAAATAATTAAACCTGTACTCTCTAAGAACTGACCGATTTTATTTTATGCTGTTGCAGAATCTCATCCAGTTTTTGTCTCTTCTTGTAGTTAAAGTAGAAGTTCTTACACTGGGAGACTGTTTTGGATCCCACCATCTTGGCGATAGCGGACCAATTTCTGCCATACTGGAGCAGACCTATGAAAGTAAGAGAAGGAACATTCTCACTTTACTAATGCAGAAACAGGAACAGAACTACGAGTGATAGCGTAACTATCGTCATAGTTATTGCAATGCACATTCTACATGACACAACTAAAATGTCCCTTTATTGATACAGAGAATGGGAAATGATGAGGAGACCACTATAATGGCCAGACTGATTAATTGTAACTGCGTTTTAAATAGATTCAAATAGAAAACAGGTATTTGAAATCAAATCAATGCATCCTTGGTCCCAAACGTTTTCAAAGTAGTGTATACAGGTCTCATTTTTTTTCCCCTACCTGGTGTCCCACTAAGTCACATGCACTCAAAATAGGGCAGCACCAAGGCTGTTACAGTTTATATAAGATTTATATTACACACTTCCTAACAGACAATGCCTTTCAACACTAACACACAAAATCCCTGTGCACTGGGTAACGGAAGCCTCGAGCGTTCCCATTTGCCCAGCCTTGCGTCGTCATTAAGAAAAATCTCAATAAAAGGTCAAAGATCATGTGCTGCCGCTTGCCGTCTGAAGGAGGAAAGTGGGGCAACAGCCTGACATGAACTGTTCTCAATCATTTAACACCAAGCTAACGCACAGCAGACATCAGCCAAGTCGTGTGCTGCTTAGCTTCACATTAGGAACCTATCTTGTCCAGACTAAATAGATGCTTTTATATCGCTAGTGACCACATTAAAGTATTGCTGCCCTCCACATCAAAGCTACAAGACAGTCAGTGTAGATTGCACAGGGATGGAGAGAATGAGATGGAGAGATAAAATGAAGAGTGTAAGTGCAAAAAAATGCCCTTACAAACAAGCAAAGCAAGAAATCATTTGAAGTCTGATTTGTATGCTTATCCTCAACATCTCTGATCCTTGTTTCTGTCTCTGTTTATTCTTCAAACTTCTAGTTGTTTGTCAGAAACGCACGCACGTCCTAATCTATGTAACATGGCAAACACACACAGACACTGCAGTTCAAAGGCTGCTTAAATAAAAGCCTGCTTAGCAATGTACACACACAATTACTCAGAAGTACTTCTATATAACAGGTCAAAAATCAAGGAAACTCCATTCTTGCCCAATCCAACAAATGGCAAAGTAGTGGTTATATCCAGCAAAGGGTCAAACACGGTCCTAAACTTCCTGATATGCAGGTTTCATTAATCTTCAATTTCAAAACATGGCATTTTGTCCAGTACCTCCAAATGTTAAGAGTACTCCAATAAGACAATGCTGTCCAATCAGCTTTGGTAATTCAAGAGCATGTACCAATGCTACATCCAATTGAAATCCTCAGCATTGGCCCACTGTGGATCATCCAATCAGGGAGATGCATAAAGAAAATATGCAACCCTCTGGTCCATTCTTTCTCTCTTCTCTATTACTCCATCAGTCTTTTCTTCTTCTCTCACAAGATTTCCATGGAAATGCACAGCAAAGGCTCTTGGAGCACCAGAACAGCACAAGGAAGAGCAAGAAAGTAGAAGAGAGAAAAAGGGAGTGGTGTTCGAGAGGGAAATGAGCTCCCCATTCTTCCTCTGATAGTTGCGCCGTCGTTTCTCTTACTCTCTCTAAACAGAGCAGCCCTTCTCTTTTTCTTCTCCTACTCTCTCTCTCTCTAGTATTTATCAAACTCACGCGCTTTCTCTCACCAGCCCTCTCTCTCTTTCTGTCTCAAGGCCATAGTTTTTTTCCACTCCTCTTCACTGGCTGCCGCTTGGCTGGACTTTAACAGCAAAGTGAAGCTGAGATGCAGTGACTCCTCCTCCCGAATGCCCGTCCTCCCTCCCTCCCTTCACAACCTCATCTGATCTCTTCTATCATTCTCTCTCTTCTGCGCTCTCTAATGCATATTATCTGTGCCAAAACACATCTACGCTCAAACACACAAAAACAAACAGACAATGAGAGCAAGAGATTGTGGCAGAAATAAAGAGAAAGAGAGAGATTTGAGATGTTTGATGTTGATATCATGAGAAAGCAAAGAGAAAGCAATTCATACTAAGTGACTTGCTTTTCTTCTTCAATGTGACCTCTACACACAGTCCTTAACAACAGTGTGAGAGAGGAAGAAACAGGGAGGCTTGCCAAATCCTCTAATTCGTGCCAACCCACAATTCAGCTACTTCCTTTCTCTATGCACTCCAACAACTGAGTCTAACCACTCACTCAATGTTACAGAAAGAAAGCTCATGTTTATTTAAATTAGGGGTGTCAACGTTAACATGCTAACGCATGCGATAACCGATAAATCGAAATTTAACGCATTGATATTTTATTTAATGAAAATGAATCGTTTCATAAGGTTTGACCCACACTTCTTGCCATCTTCACAGCGCGGAAGGTTATCTATCATCGTGCGATAAGGGTACAGCTAGTGTTGCCAGGGTCGCGGCACAATTGGGCTATTTTGAAAATACAGTCATGGGAAAAATTGCATAGCCGTGGGTTGCAGGTTTTTTGGACCACGGCCGGCAGACAAATTTAAATAGATCCTTTTAATAATGTGTATTATCCACTTGATTGGCTCTATGACTCTCTCTCCTCTCCACCTGTATCTGGTGTGTGGTGAGCGCACAGGCGCTGTTGTCCTGTGGCAGCCGTCGCATCCTCCAAGTGGATGCTGCACACTGGTGGTGGTTGAGGAGAGACCCCCCCACATGATTGTAAAGCGCTTTGGGTGTACAACAATACACAAAAAGCGCTATATAAATGCATCATTCATTCATTCATTATACTTTAAATGTATACCTGGCAACTTAAGAACGGAGAGGCAGTTGTAACCTCACAAACAACGTGAGTTTCAGCCAGAGCATACATGTTAAGGCTTTTACACAGCACAAATAAACATGACAACAGCCACTATAGATTATATAAGCTAACAAACACACGATTACGATAGAATATGGTTTGTATGTGGTTTTCTTGAGATGAATTTTACATCTGAAATGCTAATTTGTGAAGCGGTATAAAAGGCTATAAATAGCTTATTTTAACAACAGTAAACGACCAAATTCCACATGTGATCGCAAAAGGAAGTTATTAAACACTCGATGGTGGTTTGAAGCAAGTTCTATTGTGTACTATTGATCTCAGAAATTGTCTTATGAAGCATGATGCTAATATTAGCTGTATGCATCTGCAGAACATGTCCACTTCTTATTCATAATGCACTTTGTCATTATACTTCACGTAAGGTTGCAATAAAATGTTTTGTATTTATTTAGAACTACTTTTGATAATAATTGGGTAAATGTATACTGGGATTGAAGCAATGTGGCTTGGTAAACATTTTATTGCTAGTATAAAGGCTGATAATGGCTGAATAAAACAAAATAATAATGATTAAGTCTCATACGTGTGAAAGGTTCTGTTTCCTTGAACTAGTTTGTCATGTATTTCTTTATTTCAACACATTTACAGGTAAATCCTAGTATTTTAAATGTGTGATTAATCATGATTAATCACAGTCCATGACTGTGATTAATGCGATTAAATTGTTTAATCGATTGACAGCACTAATTTCAATACAGCTGTTACTCTCAAAACTGCAGTGTGTATGTGGCAGGGTGTGTTTTTGAGTGGTGTTTAAACACACACATTTTTTTTTACAATGTCACACATTTATCAGCATTTACTAGAGCTAAGAAAATGTTCATATGCACACAAAACGGTCTTGAAAGAACACGGGAGGAGAGCTGTGTGCAGTTATATGTTACACAGGCCTTTATCCTGCCATCAAGTGCCACCACGGCCACATACACACTCACTTCCCCTCATTTAATCCCGAGATGTGAACACAAGCGAGGCCACCCTGCCTTTAAAAGGCTGGGCCAGCGTGCATTAGTCACAGAGCAGAGCTACTCTCTCTCTCACTCTGTGTGTAGGAATGCAGCGAGACGGCCAGGTGCCATTAACATATATTACTGTTGTCTCCCTCTCCCGCTTTAAAAATAATCACAGATAAACACATTAGCATAGAGAGCAGTAAGCGGATTTAAAAAGCACAGGCGAGGTAACTGGCTGGTTTTAAGAGGGTCATGGGGTGAGGGGTGGCCGTATATTTTGGAACAGAGTAATAGTAATACAAAAGACAAAGCAGGCACACTAAGGTTAGTAACAGCAGTGTTGGGAAAGATTGCAGTCTAGGCTTGGCTTTGATGGTACACTATGTTACCCAGACACATCAAATAAAAAATGCACGTTGGGGAAATTATATGAATTAATAAATATTAATACATGACTAAGTTAAATAAAAGGGGTTTGAGCATTAAAATAATTTCTTTAAATCTATAAATTAATATAAATCTATAATAAATAAGGTTATTGGAGAATTTAATGAATAGATAGATAAATAAATAGGGTTCTACCACCACAATAGCTCATTTAAATGTATACATTGCTGAATGAAAGAGTGTGTGTGTGTGTGTGTGTGTGTGTGCGTGCGTGCGTGCGTGCGTGCATAATAATATTTTAAGTGTTTTTTACACCACGTCTGACCCTCAAAATTAAACAGATTTCTATGCAGATTACCTTTTTTAGGACTGCATGAGAAATCACTAACTGCTTTCAAGTTACTGAACAGAAAATAGGCATGAAATGTAAAAACAAACCATGTGTTAACTTGCCCAGAGTTGTAGTGTACTGTGTTGCAATATTGTGACAACTTCTGAATGAGCTGTTTTTGCAATTTAATCATCAAGCATTAACACCAAATCCTCATTTCAAAAGAGCACTCTCTTCAAAATAAATGTGAAGATCTATAAAAGCTAAAACATTATATAAACTGATACTTGTTGACATGGAGTCAAGGACAAGTTCTTGTAATTGTAAACAACAAACTAGATTAGGCCCAGGGGACTTTATCATTAATGAAATGTTATTAAGTTGCAGATCCTGTGAGTGGTGTGTGGAGCAGGCGATGTGATGTGCCGGTGCCAGAGAGAAAGAGAACTTTAACAGAGCGACGTGGAAGCAGCTCATCTGAAGTAGGTCAGCAGAGCGTCCGTTTAACACTCTAACAGTCTACATTACAGACCAAACACTGACACGTACAAGAAAGAAGATTAGACCTTTGCTCTTTACTCAAACTTTCTGTTTTCTGCAAATATAATCCCACATGAAGTTTTGAAGGTCCATTAATGAAGCTCTTCTTATTAAACAATGAGTAAATAATACGTCCAGCTGTCATATAAAAATGCAGCTCCCACATTTAGACACATTATTATGTGAATCACTAAGTGCATATGTGTGAAATGAGGCCAAGGGCACAGTGTGTGATCTAGTGCTCATGTAAATGTTTGTGGAGTTGCTAGGCTATGTGTTAACCCTAACTCAAGCAGAGTTACATCTAGTTATCTGAACACAGGGAAATCCTAACTGTCAACATCCATCAAGACAAACAAAGAGCCCATTATAACCTTTCTGAAAACATTGTCTTTGAAACTATATTTTGATCCAGGCCACCAAAATAATACAAAACACATTAGTGTTTTTTTAATGTTTTTTAACTTTATTGTGTGCACCAATGGCTCTACACTGTGAGAATACTGTATATTCAATAAATGCAGTAGTGACAAAACACCAAACATGGGTTCTGACCTTTCTTTGCAGTCTCCATCTCCTCTTCAGTCCAGCGAGAACTTTCATTCATCTCCAGATTTGCTAAAATGTACAGAAAAGAAGAAGTCTCTATAATACAATTCAGCGACCATCTTGGTAATCAACCCCAGGTTGCTGTTTTCGGTTTATTTGCTAAGTGCAGCTTCTATCTACATGAATGGGAGACATCAAAATCTCCAAAACGGTTTTAATAAAATGGTTTCAATAAACTATTTAAATAAGCTGTAGCGCGTCGTCTTTCTTTTACTCTCTCAAAAGCGGCTTCACATCGGCGCATCTCGGCTGCACTACAAGAGCTACTGCACGCTACATTTTCGCTCGCATCTTGGGACAGTTGACAGAAAGAAACACATGCATGGCATTTGGTCTAGTGATAGCAGAGGGTCCGTTCACATGTCGCGTCTTTTGCATGCTTAAGTTCATTATTTAAAATATAGATATGTGGCAAGCGCGCTCATAATAGAAGATTTTAAAAGGAAATATATGCATGCTATAGGTCAGCACGAACATCTTTCATTGGCAAAAGGTCTGTTGCTGGTGCAGATGTTCAGCCAGGCGGACAAGTTGAGAACCGTTTCACGGGGGATGCCAATTGTTAGAATTTTTTTTGGGGGGGGGAAAATCGAATGCCAACCCACCAAACAAATATTCGAATAATCGAATCCAGCCCTAGAACACTCTTAGCTAAGCTTGATGAGCCCTAAAAATCATGAAAAAGTGCATTTCAGAAATTGAAATGTCTTCTCATTGTAAAATCAGGGAACACAGTGACACTCGGAGGACAGATGGTTTCTACTCAACCATCAAAGTATTTGTACAGCATTTCATTATTATGATCATTCTCGTTCTGTCGATATTGCTGTTAAAATGTCCTCACATTTAGGGAAAACAGAAAAGGCAAGATATAAAACTACAAGTGGGACAATGTTATATAATAAAAGGTTGTGCACGGTTAATTTGCAGAACAGAACAAAGAACTCATTTGAACACATGTGACCTCAGAGACCCACAGAAAAAGTCAATGGTATGCAAGTGTGTACTAACCCAGCTCACTGCTTAGCGGTGAAGTGTTCTCTTCCTGCTCGTTGGTCATAGAGCGAGTGACTCGTCCTTTCCGGTGACCGCGGCTGTTTGCGGTACGCCGGCCTTTAGCGGTTACAGGAGGCTCTTTCTCCTCCCCATCCTCACCAGAGGTGTCATCTCTGCGATAACAAAAAATATCATTACCATAGCTGAATCATCCTCTTATCGCAGCAAAATTACTCATACATTATTTGTAATTATCAGATAGATAGACAGACAGTCAGTCAGTCAAAAAGTTTAAGACAAAACATTTGCAAGATATAATAGAATAACATTTTAAACCGTTAACAGATAACATACACAACGCAAAAAAGCCCTACATGAATGTGAACACACTATGCAAATGCTTGCTCACTAGCTAGTGTATCCCCTTCAGCTGTACGGCACAGTGTCAGGAAGTTGCTGTGGGATGAGCAGACTCTCATTTATCTTACCTGCACATTATCCATCTAGCAGATACAGTACTAAATATAGGAGCAGCAGCTGTGCCCGCAGGTTGTAAGAATCATGGGGGAGTAGTCCGAGAAATGCACACAACTCTGCTTCATTCACTCATTTAATGTATAGCTGGCATGCTGGGGCGTATACTGAGGCCTGTGTATTTGGGCCAGTGCTAATGTGCTCTAATCACACCCTGCAGTACTGCTGACTGCACAGGTTTAGTTTAGATTAATACATTGTTACCTGTACTTCCCTAGAGTATTTTAATATAGTGTGCACCTGCGAGTGAACTAGTGTTCAGAAAATAACAGCTCACTAAATTAGGCTGAAATGATACAGAACCGGCATCTGTGCATAACCATTGTTCAGTGAAAACTAGAATGCGGTGTTTCTACATGGACCGGTCTATTATGCTGTTAATATTAATCAAATTAGAAAAAAAGAAACCCAGTCGTCTTTGGTATTTATCATTTTAATATTAATTTAATTTAAGTGTGTTTATAAACTAAAAAAAAAAAAATAATTTTTAATGTAAACATTTTTTTATGAATATTTTTGTATTTTTATTATTTTATGTACTCAGATTCAGTATATTTAAATTTGTTTGTATTACCATTTATTTTATTGATTACTTTAAAGTTTAAATTAAATTAAATTAGTGATGTGGCAAAAAAATAAAAATCTGCAAACATGTTGGTATCATGCCCACAGTTCTATCCTATAGTCTATAAAACCCAAACTGCTTAAAAGAGCTCTGAATCAGAGGACTTTAGCACTAGCATTGAGTGGCAAGTCAGCAGAATGCTTTTTCCACCTGCCGTTATATAACCGCGCCTTTGCTGTTTAAGCTGAATTACAGAGAAAGACAAGCTGTAAGGCCACAGGTTCAAAGGATGTGATGAGAGAAAATGCAAGGAAAAAACTGCCGATGGATGGGTGTGAGATGAGAAGGAGAGAAGGCGAGTAAAAGAGAAAGATGCTCACTTCATGCCGTCCTCTTTCTCATCTCCCTCTGCTTTTTCCTCCTCACGGTCTACCTCCTTCTCTTCTCTTTGTCGTCTTTCTCTTCCTGGCTGCTGCGGTTCACCTGTGGCTGTGCCTGTTGGTTATTCTGTGAAAGCAGCCAATCAAAAAACAGCAAATTAAAACATCAAAAATCTAATTCAACTAAAAAATGACTTCCACCTAAAAAAAACACCTCTCCTTTCTGCTAGAATAAATGGACATCCTGATTAAATTGTAAAAATGCACACACAAGCTCAAGTTCATCCATGATGAACTGATGATTTTAACAAAAGCAAACACAAGTGGTGGTCTTAACACCCAGGCCTCACTTCTATCGATATATCTGGGTTTTCCTTCACATAAGAGTTCCATTTTGAATTATGATGCACCATAAACCATCTATTTTTGTCAGGAAAGAGAGAGTATGCTCCACTACAGCTACTACAAGAAGGAGAAATGGATGACAGAAGGATGAAGGGGGAGGGGATAGAGACAGAATCTGAGGGGACTGAAGATGGACAGATCATTGAAGTGAAAAAGTGCAGGAATCTCAACATCTCCATACTCTCATTCCGCCTCAGAGCTTTTCAGTTTGACAGACGACACATCGTATAACCTTACGCACACACACGAGGACAGTCACAATACAGGACAATTCACTTGAAATTTGACCATATACATTTAAGCTAAATTATTCTTCCATGCTAACCAATTGATTCCAAAAAAAACAATCTTCTCTAAACACGGTCAAATTAGACATGTCAGCTGCCCACATCACTCATTACAGCGCAGCATGCATACACACTCAGTTATTCATGCACAGTTAAACACACACATACAGATGCACTCATCCAAATAGTTACTTGCTTTCTGTTTTTCTGTCTCCCTTTTGTTCATGCTTTCTTTCACCCATCAGGCTCATCCCACCGTATCCTTCGCTTTCTGTGTTTGTGGCACTGGCTGAGAGCGTTTTAATGCGAGCCCATTAAGATCAGGCGATATTTAATGACCTGAGCAGAACCGCTCCAGCAGCAGAAGACCAGTAAAACAAATGTGTTTGGACTGTGGGCTCATTATTCTATCAGCTTTTATTGAGCCTGCTATTATTGCAGGCAGCGCACGCACACACACACACACACACACACACACACACACACACACACACACACACACACACACACACACACACACACACCACACACACACACACACACACACACACACACACACACACACACACACACACACACACACACACACACACACACACACACACACACACACACACACACACACACACACACACACACACAGAGAGAGAACTCTCTCCCTAACAAGTTCACTTCATGCTCTCTAGTTTTAAAACAAAACACAAACATTTCCTACATTCACGATGCAACAGTTCCCTGACTCTCTCTCTGTGCGTGACCGCCCTCACACACACATACAGAACTTAATAAGTGTGTAAGATCAGGAGAGAATCACTGCAGACTCCAACAGGGCACAGAGCTAGATAATTATTTCATATGGTTTGAGCTCACTTTGAGGTGTGCGTCTGTGATACTCATTAGAATCATGCTGATTTATTTTTAATAACACAATCTCATTAAAAAGACAAGCCGAATTCTCACCACCACTATAATCATGTGTTTTAAATGAGGTGACAAATCCACAAGCAAATAATAAATGTTTAAATAATTTAATATACAGTAGCATTAGGCCATTGTCAACATGCTTGACGTTTTCATGGTTTATGCTGCATTCCATTCAACTCGGAAAGTCATAATTCCAGCGTTCAAATTGGAAAGTGCAATAGGACACCACTTGATGCAGGACTTTCAATTTCAACACTCTCAAAGAAGTCTACAATTGGTTTTGCAGAAAGGTTTGTGACATCATGCAAAATAGCAGGACTTTAAACAAAAACACAGCAGTGTTTTATTGTGCAACATTACACAATAAGAAACCGGTTTACAATGCATAAAATATCTTAAATTATATTTTCTGTTGATCCATCACACACCTCAAAAACTAATTCTAGCATTGCTTTTTGTTTCTTTATAGATAATCTTACATGAAGGAATATCTTGCACCTAAATTTGAATGAAACTGAGCATTAAAGTGTCAAAGGGCATGCTGGGAGATGTAGACTCACGCTGACCTGGCTCCTGCCTCGGCGACGGTAGCTCCTGCGAACAATGTTCTTGTAGTTCTCATTCTTCTTAGTCAGGTAGTAGAACAGGACACACTCATACACAGTCTGTGAGCGGACACACACACACACACACACACACACACACACACACACACACACACACACAGAGAAAGCACTTCAAAACTTATCATTCTGCTCATACAATCTGATCATATTCATGCACACTGCCTGCAGTGCAAACAATGAGATGAAGAGGATGGTATTAATAAAGACGCAGGTGTACCTTTCTCTCCAGAAAGGAGGCTATCAGGGCAAAGTTTTTTGGGTGCTGGATAAACCTGCAGTGAGGGAGAGGAAGAGCTGTGATACAGAGCAAACACAAGCTTCAAATGCTGTGTGATCATCTTTAGGTGACTTTTGTGAAGGTTGATTCCTCTGGTAAGGTTCAACATTGGCTTATGCTTAAGAGCTAGACTAGACAAGATCTCTCTCACTTCCTTTTGCTGCTGATCTTGGTGTCATGATCCAGAACATTACAGTGCCCTTGCCACTCTCAAACCAAATATGACACAGATAGGTAGTACTGCACTGAAATATATATTTTTTTAAGCAAAACACCAAAACAGCTTTTATTTAGCCTAAAACAAAAATAAAGGTTTGTTCATTAAATGTCAGTAATTGTAACTCTGTATGCTATTCAGGGTGTTGTATTTACAGGTGGTAAACCACTCAGTCAATTTCTATGGCAACAAGCCAGCTGAACAAATTTTCTCTAGTATCCTTTTTGGTTAAAGTTAAGTGTGTTCACACAACTGACAGAGTTACCTTTTGCAACTTAGCTATGTTATGTGCACAAAATCGATGCTGATACAATCAATCGTGTTATCAGAAAAGTGCTAATTAATCATTTCAACCCTCTAATGTGTTTGCAGGCAAAATCCAGAAATCTATGCAGCTGGGAATGATTTGCCATGTTGAAAAAGCATGGCTGCTTTGGTTTAAAAGTTACATTTGTGTGAGATATGCTTCATATATCGCTGCACCTTTTATGTCTGTGAATATCCATTACATTTTGTTCTTTTCATCTTAAATTTTGTGTTCAGGATAATTTATTATGATCCCGAGTCCAGAATGTTTGCCTCACAGAACTTTAAGCTTTAAAGTCTGTGGTCATTCTAAAACGGTGCAGCATGTTTATTTCAGTTGAATGATCTTTTAGTTTGCCTGCAGAGGACTGGAGACGGCTGCTCAAGCAGTCGTGCTTACATCAGCATCAGCACAGAGATGTAGATTTCAGCTGTTCGAGTTTCACCTAGTGCAGCACCACCAGCCAAATATAAAACATAACCAATGCACACAAACTGCTGAGCTCTCGAAAACCAGGAGAGACTTGCTAAACCACACGCAGACACATTTCAGTACCGATTTCATAACTCCTCATTCCTTCAAGCAAAATCAACATACACATTAATGCAAAGACAGAACGTACTTCTCACGAAAAGTGTCCTTCTCCTGTTCGCTCCACATATTCATGACCTGTCTGTCTTTGTAAACCTTCATGGGATCGTTTATCAGTCCGTTCATGTTGATGAACTTTATCCTCTGCTGCTCGGCATCAAACAGCATGGGAGGAATGACAGCTAACTGACGCATCTGCTTCTCTGAGTTCTGCAGTGAAAGAGAGCGTGAGAGAGAGAGAGAGGAAGATGCAGTCACAAAATGAAATGAAAATAAATATGCAACAAGAAACCGAGTAACCGTAATGCCAAAAGCAGAGACAGTCAGCAAATATGTGGGCCACTGAATCTTATGTCTGTTTAAGAAATGCATCAGCCACAAAACCCTACTTGTTGTGTAAGAGACATTTAGTTGTGAAGCCACTTTGATAATTGTGCACTTTTTCCAGACAGACATCACGATGCTGAGCCAATATTGTTTTTCTGCCATGTTTAACACAAAAAAGACTCTAGAGCAGAAGGTAAAGGTTAGTATGGCAACATCACTTCAAAGAGCGTTAATAGAGCGTTCTATTATTATACGACCGTCAGAACCCCGCATATAGCCGCACTGACGCCTTTACATTGTCAGGATTCACATCCACATTCAAGCTGCGCTGAATGAACGGAACAGCATGGGACATCGAGTTGCCTTTATAATCATGACAGGTTTAATTCACCCACAGAAACGGAGAAGGAGAAATGATTCGCGTTAATCTTAAAATCCACCGGAGCTTTTTTATTTTATTTTGTAAAGTATTAATTATGAGAAAAAGTTTGAATAAAATAAAAGATTAATACCAGAATTTACTGTTATTATTTATTGATAGTTTAACTAAAGAATTCATCAACTGATGAGAAAATTATAAATATATTAATTGAAATATAATCGATAGATTAGTCGACTAATCGAAAAAAATAATCGATAGATTAGTCGACAATAAAAATAATCATTAGCTGCAGCCCTAGTAGGCACCATGTAATAACTTGAGGAGGCATGAGATCTGTTCAAGATTGCATTTATCTACAACAGAACATGTCAATCGGAACACCGTTCATGCACGGAGCTCACCTCTAACGAGCTGGTGTGTTAACAAAGAGACATGCTAAATATGCAGAGCGGGGGTAAGCGAGGACTGGAATTGAGAACCGTTGCTTTAGTGGCTACGTAGAACATGTTATTTGTTTTCCGTGCCTTTCTGCATCTGGATAGACGCGTCGGGCACACCCCTTACCCCTCCCCCTGATTTTATCGTCCATCACGATGATTCATAATAGACATGGTCCAATGCTAATTTGGTAGACATCACCCAACCCTAACAGATACATAAATAATAATTTTATATTCATGTGTATACTTGTCTATTGAGTCTAGCAACGTTTTCTCCAGAATTGTTACTGCAGTTTTGGTAACACAAACTACTGTCCATGTTTGGTGAGGCATTTACAATGTTTTTGAAAAAGTATCTTATGCTCAGCAATGATGGATTTGTTAGATTTTTTTTTATTTGATAGAAGCATTTTTTAATATAATATTTTTGCTGTCACTTAATTCAATGCATCCCAGCTAAATAAAATGTTTCCTAAAAAAAAATCGTACTAACTCGAAATATTTAAAAGGTAGTTTGCAATATATGATTTGACTAATATATTATTAGCCCCAAAAATACT
Source organism: Oxygymnocypris stewartii (assembly GCA_003573665.1). Taxonomy (NCBI): domain Eukaryota; kingdom Metazoa; phylum Chordata; class Actinopteri; order Cypriniformes; family Cyprinidae; genus Oxygymnocypris; species Oxygymnocypris stewartii. The sequence goes on from QVTF01018951.1 coordinate 2,036,020, forward strand.
GCAAAGGCATATCTTTAACTATTTGTTGTCATATGAACAAACAGTTTTTGTTTTATACACCAAATTCTCACTAAGTTCTTTCAGTGAATGATTTAGATTATTTCAGAGGGCTAACTGGTGAGCTGATTCATTAAAAGTTTACTGTATATGTGAGTTAATCATTCATTAATTAGATTACTGTTTTGAATGCACAACACAATATGAAGAGATGTGTCTTGACATTAATTGACGGTACAGTGTTTTTTTATCTCCTCAAATTCAAACTGCAAGCTCACAGGTATGGTAAAATGTATTATTCTATGGTGCTGTAGATTTGGCACTGAAAAGCAGTGCAGGATACAATGCATTTATGCCAGCTGCACCCCTACCTCTTGCTCTGAGATGCCATCGATGATCTCAGAAACCTCATGTTCGCTACGGGCTGCTGAGGCCAAACCCCCACCTCGTTGAGCCCCTCTACTGTAGAGAAACACATAAATGTAGATATAAATACACTTATGAAAGCACACATAACCATGCAAATGTCTCCAAAGCTCACAACAATACAGGACCACTCACTTCTGCATGCGCTCTTGCATCTCCCTCTGTTTGCGGATCTCAGGAAACTGTTTTTCGTAATACTCCCGCACTTTGCTCTCTTTGGCTCTGCGGCGTGGGTTATTCTCAATGCGGTCAACTTTCTTCTCCCAGGCCTCCATTAGCTGGTCGTAGCGCTGACAGAATTTCTGTTCCTGAATACACAAGTCAGAACATAAAGAATGAATATCAAAGTCTAGACAGTGGACACTGCAATAGACTTATCAAGAGAGGAAATATTAGAATGAATGTAATTACTAAAAGCTAACAGTCTAGTTTTTAACCAACGCATTATTCAATAACTACAATCGAACCACTATTTTCTAACATTTAGATCCTCACTGGGATCCTATGGCAGGCTATTCTTGTTGTCCTAGTACTGAATAAACAAACGTACCCGATATTCAGGTACAGCGAGCAGCAATAGTGCCATCCAGCTGTATTTATATGCATGCATTCACTTACCCACTGTTTGCGAGCATGATTTCTTCTTTTGAAATACAGAATGAGCTTCTTCCTCATTGCCTGATTTCTGCAAAAAGGGAATACATAATCATTAAGCAACATAAAATGCTACTTATAAACTTCAGTTGATGCATCTCATCATGTAAAAAGCTGTATTTTTCTTAATACCCTGTCTTCCTGTTCTGTCTACCCCGTTGTCATATGTATGTTGTGTATGTATGGACAGGTTGATGGCTAATTTCGCTGGTACTTGTACTAGTGACAATAAAGGGCTACTACTACTACTAAAAGAGTCCAAAACATCAGTGAGCTTTGTGCAACAGAAAGCAAAGGCAATCATATTTTGCATAGGTCTAGGACCCTAGATATGGCTTGGGCCCCTCCTTCAATGCAGTCTTTTTTGAGCTTATATTATTTTCCACAAGGTGAAAAAAGTCTGAACACTTGGAAAAGGAACAGCACAAACATCACTATCACTATCACTATCAACATACATAAGGACCACTAAAAATGTAACAAATTTATGACAATATAGCTAAAGTTCAATTTTTGTTTGTTAATGAGAGAGTTAGCTAGGTAGCTAGCCAGCAATGCAGGTCAGATCTTTAATTCTCTCACTGCACGCTGATTAATTCTCTCACACAGCAGAGGTCACGACCATTAATCTACTCACTTCTTGCATTAATAAAACTTACACAAGGGTGTGTTTATCTTCCAGCACTTCACACAAACTGCATATTTATGCCAACACGTCGAGGGAAATCGGCCTGGCATCATGTGCATTCAATGAGACACTGGTGCACTTGGCAAAATCTCTTTGAGTCATTGTTTTGTGTTTGTACTTGGGCGAGTGAGATTAAGCGTGTAGGTGCAGAGGTGGCCTGCATTACACAGCAGATGGCCTGCAGGATTAGCTGCTGTGCGAGACGCACTGGAACCTAGAATGCAGCTCAACACCCATGATCTTCCCACACATCAGCTATTACACATATTTCCCACTGGTGGTGCTCAGGTTGATAAAAGACTCCTGAGAACAAAACCCTCAATTGTTTGATCAAAGAATGGCTGAAATGCATATTCTAGCTTTCTCAAACACATTTTTGCCTGTCTGTAAACTATGAGGCCAAATAACCCAAAAGACCACAGAAAGATTGGAAGTAAGATATTTATTAACCACAATAAATAAAGGCAAGATCACACCTGCAAATGCAGATCTGCTGTCAATGAAGTACAGCTCACACCAAATATGTTTTCAAACTAAGCAGCTTTCTAATGGTCATCGCGGAAAATTTGACCAACTTGAACCCAGGTGAAAATGTATTAATTTTAATCATTTTTGTTTCTCTGTGCAATCATAATGGTCATCAAATAAAATGGTCTTCCGCTGCATTATGCACAATGATGAGAACCAAAATTTCACATAAAAGATGATAAAACAAATTCTGCAAGTGTGAGACTAAATAAACAAACATTTAAGAAACTGTACAATTTGAATATTTATTGGGCTCTATTAGGGGTTGGCAATATGGCCAAAATCTTATATCAGGATAGGGGTAATTTTATTTGACTAACTAATATATATATATATATATATATATATATATATTAGTGGTGGGCCGTTATCGGCGTTAACGTGCTGCGTTAACGTGAGACTCTTATCGGCGATAAAAAAAAATATCGCCGTTAATCTATTCTCAAAGTTGGGTTGGGAGCTGGGTCTATACTACGCAAGCTATGATGACTTTCACCCTGATATTTTAACGCGGATGTATACCTAGCCGAATTGCACTGTAGGGGGCGAGAACGAGTCTTCGAACTAGAGGCTCGCAGTCCGTGATGGACAGATTGTTAACGGCTGGTCTATGTGGTAATACAATCGGGCAGGACATCCAAACGCTCACCTATCATTCATCAACCTCAAATATGGCTTTTCATCTGAAAGATGTATGTAGTAGCAACTTTACATGGCCGCTCAATATGATGTTAACCTAGAGAAATGTGCGCTATTGAAGTGTTTGTGTGGAAGCGCATTTGCTGCAGGACAGGCTCCGGTGCGCTCACTTGCTCTTAAAATCTCCGTCATTCTTGGTCATACAGATAAAAGTAGCCTAATACATCTTTCGAATCTGTAAAGACTCTACGTTTATTTGTGTGCACTCAGAATAACAACGAAACGTTGCGCTTTTAAGCAAACAGGATGCGCTTTAGGTCTCATGTGAACTTGAGAATTCACTCCCGTGTCACCCTCTGCTTCGAACCTGTGTGTATGCCTAACGTTACTGTGAAATTACCACATCAGACGTGACGTGCTAACATGGATGCAGCTATGAAGCCGCCGGGTTTGCTTCAGGGAAAATTTATTTTTAAGAAGCTTCCCAATGGAAACTGTAAACAGTTCATCACGACCTCTTATGTAGGCCTACAGTTCAAAATTCATGTTTAACTGAATAAACAGTTAGTAAACACAAGTACATCTTATTGAACATAGTTTATTTTCATCACCAATTATCATAGTAGAACAGCTTTCTCAAGCAGTTTGTGATGCATTTTGGAAACAGGAGATGAGCCCCTGGTCTAATGCGCCACCTGGCTTGAGAAACCCGTTCTCAAAGACTTACTTTTAGTCATTATTTGGGTAGCACACATATTCTGAATGCCTTCGGCAGAATTCAAATGAGCCTTTTTAATCTAGATTAATCTAGATTAAAAAAATTAATCTATGCCCACCCCTAATATATATATATATATATAAAACAATAACTATATATATATATATATATATATATATATATATATGATATATAATTTGTCATATATAATGTCATTTGTCATAATCCAATATAAATAAAAACGATATCCGATAATGGTAAAGTGCTTAAATATCGGGAAATCGATATATCGATCGATCTCTACAAATAAGCATGATTGTAATTGTTTAAGCTCAGTAGACAGAGTTGTTTATGGTTTTGAATGAAACAACGAGAGACACAGAGAAGTATACTCACATCTTGATGTTCTCATGGTACTGCTTGGTATCAGACGGCTGGTTATACAAAGGCTGTAGGGGAGACACATGAAAGCAGTGGAGTTCAGTTTCTCAAATACACACACACCGCGGTCACATCAATGCATCCCAGCTCTGGGAGAACTTCTCTTTTTCTACCGTTTTTCAGTCAAGCCCAGAAACACAGAGAAGAGTGTCCTCTCCAACACTACATCTAAAACCTTCAGCTATAATCATCATCAACTCACACTCGTTTGAGATACCAAGAGAAGGATTTTTCCATGGGGAAAATGGACATGTGGCAGTGTATTTCTTATTTCACAAAGCGTATGATAAAAGAGGTGGTACCAGAAGGGCTGTTCTATCACCTCGATTATCAAGGTGGTCCATTCCTGTTAGGTTTATAATCTAATGTATTTTGAGTGGCGTTGCACCAAAAGTCTCTACACGAGGTCAAAGCCATGTTCTAAACAAATAGGCAGCAATGAATGTAGTCACACACATGCTGAATGAGTTCATATTTCACACTGTGGAGGTCAAGTTACAGCTGTAGGTTTTCATACACCTCAAATAATACAATCACATAAAAGACAATACATGTACAGGTGCATCTCAATAAATTAGAATGTCATGAAAAAGTTGATTTATTTCAGTAATTCAACTCAAATTGTGAAACTCGTGTATTAAATCAATTCAATGCACACAGACTGAAGTAGTTTAAGTCTTTGGTTCTTTAAATTGTGATGAATTTGGCTCACATTTAACAAAAACCCACCAATTCACTATCGCAACAAATTAGAATATGGTGACATGGTATGGTGGTCAGCTAATCAACTCAAAACACCTGCAAAGGTTTCCTGAGCCTTCAAAATGTTGACACCCTTCACAAGGAGGGTAAGCCACAAACATTCATTGCCAAAGAAGCTGGCTGTTCACAGAATGCTGTATCCAAGCATGATAACAGAAAGTTGAGTGGAAGTAAAAAGTGTGGAAGAAAAAGATGCACAACCAACCGAGAGAACCACAGCCTTATGAGGATTGTCAAGAAAAGGCTGGGGTCAAGGCATCAAGAGCCACCACACACTGACGTTTCAAGGAATTTGGCTACAGTTGTTGTCAGAGGCGTCTTACCTGGGCTAAGGAGAAGAAGAACTGGACTGTTGCCCAGTGGTCCAAAGTCCTCTTTTCAGATGAGAGCAAGTTTTGGATTTAATTTGGAAACCACGGTCTTAGAGTCTGGAGGAAGGGTGGAGAAGCTCATAGCCCAAGTTGCTTGAAGTCCAGTATTAAGTTTCCACAGTCTGAGATGATTTGGGATGCAATCAATGTCATCTGCTGGTGTTGGTCCATTGTGTTTTTTTTAAAAACCAACGTCACTGCACCCGTTTACCAAGACATTTTGGAGCACTTCATGCTTCCTTCTGCTGACCAGCTTTTTAAAGATGCTGATTTCATTTTCCAGCAGGATTTGGCACCTGCCCACACTGCCAAAAGCACCAAAAGTTGGTTAAATGACCATAGTGTTGGTGTGCTTGACTGGCCAGCAAACTGACCAGACCTGAACCCCATAGAGAATCTATGGGGTATTGTCAAGAGGAAAATGAGAAACAAAGAGACCAAAAAATGCAGATGAGCTGAAGGCCACTGTCAAAGAAACCTGGGCTTCCATACCACCTCAGCAGTGCCACAAACTGATCACCTCCATGCCACGCCGAATTGAAGCAGTAATTAAAACAAAAGCAGCCCCTATCAAGTATTGAGTGCATATACAGTAAATGAACATACTTTCCAGAAGGCCAACAATTGACAAAACATTTTTTTTTAATTGGTATTATGAAGTATTCTAATTTGTTGAGATAGTGAATTGGTGGGTTTTTGTTAAACGTGAGCCAAAATCATCACATGATTTAATGTTTTAATATTTAATACACGAGTTTCACAATTTGAGTGGAATTACTTAAATAAATGTACTTTCCACGACATTGAGAGGAACCTGTATATAAAAAAGATGAAGAAATCAGTTCAATCCTTTCAGAAAAACTTGTTAAACACTGTGAAAAATTCTGAGTAGCACTGCAAAGAAAAACATTAACATTATAAGCATGAATGTGAGATATGCTGTCACAGGATATGATGACAAACTGAAGACCATCAACAATCGGCTGATGTGTCACCTGACCCCATTACTCTTTGAAAACTACAATGTGCAAGAACATGAGCTGAACTGATCCAAAATATATTTACTCTATTAGCATCATTAGCTATTTTTAATAGAGAAGATTGATGAAAAAAAAGAACAATATGTGAAACAAGGATAATAAGAGGAGAAATGTGGACTCACCAGCTCTACTCGGGGTCCAAGTCCCTCCAGGATGCGATGAGCCTCCTCTGCCTTTTTCTGTTAAAAAAAACACACAGCGCACATGTCAGCGGCACATCACCACAGCAACACACCTTACAGTTTCTCTAGCGCACACACATAAACAAACCAGTGTATAAGTGATGTACTATTAATAGAGCTCTCAACAGAAGATACTCGTTACCCTCTGCCATCTACATCTCTCCCCACTCTCTTTGTGAAAGAGGAGAGAGAGAGAGAACGAGAGAACGAGAGAGAGAGAGAGAGAGAGAGAGAGAGAGAGAACGAGAGAGAGAAACAAAAACAATGGAGACCTTATGGCTGGATATTTTGTGTTTCTTCCACATAAACATACAAAATGAAAGCCCTAAAACGATATTTCCTTTCTCTCTGGCAAACAAAACTCAATGCTTTAAGAGCAGTGATGGGCTTTATTCCATTATTTTGAGATGGATAAATAGGGCACTTTCTACTAGTCATTCGTCTGCTAGCCATTTTCCCGCAATTATCTAAACCCTGTGCATTAAATATTATTATGCCCCGACCACAGGCAGCTCACATCATGAAATCATCTTTTTCAGTGAGCAGATCTGATCACCAGATGAAATGCAAATTTTTAAACTGTCAATCTCATCTTCAATAGGCCTACCATCATTTTAAAGGGGACGTATCATGGAAAACAGGACTTTTCTCAAAGCAGACATCTCTTTCACTATACCAAACACATTCATTATAGAAAATAAGTCATTCAAAAATCATATTATGATGAGCTCAAACAAATATGACTGCCCACATTTATATAACATCTATTCAGAACACAGTAACGTGAGCCACCCTGACATATGAACATCTGTAGATTTCACAAAAGCAGGGCTGCAAATAGCAGCCGTGCTGATAACCGATTAATCTCCTGTTTATTTTGTCAATTTACTTTTCATATTTAAGTTACACAATTCAATTTTTTTATTACTAATAGTAATAAATACTACTACTACTACTATTACTTTAAAATATAAACTAAATCAATCAATCAGTTAATCAAACATATCACGTCAAAATACATATCTGTTCTAAATCAATGCTCACCCTTAAATGTATGTTTTTTTCTACGTTCGACTGACATATGTACACACAGTTGCTCTTTCTTTTTGTAGCTTAACACACACTAGATTGACGTTAGGGCAAACTATTAACAATTTTATTGATCAGCAGTTTTATTGATTAGCCCAATTTGCGTTGGAGAAAGGATCCAAAACCCTTTTTTGCTGCTGGAATTTTGACTAACATTATAAAGTAAAATTAAAAGGAAAACAACATGGCACCTTTAAAATGACAATTTCCTCTCCCACAATGAATCAGCGTGATATCGGCAATTTAACAAAACTACCTACTGTATTCTATCCTGTGGATTTAAGAGAGCATCGAGCACTTCCTGGAAGAGAACAGGAAGGTGTGAGTGCTCTTTGGCAGTATCGCAGCATGAGAGGCCTTAATGGATTAAGAGATGGTGGGTGTGATTAAAAGATCACAGCAGGACAGAAACCAGAACCACTTGACAGAAGAAATGAACAAACAGACCTGGATACACGAGGCAGAGAACAGTAAAAGCCAGATAAAATTACGATGGAGATATATGAAGCTTTCTAAAGGGCGTGTTAAAATGTAGTGCTAAAAATGCCCTCCAAGATGCATTCAAAAAGGACAGCCAGTAATCCAAACACTCAAACCTCAGGAGGTGGATTCAGATGCATACAAGATGTGAAACAGCAAGAAAATAATAAATAGAAATCAACCACCACAATAACAAAAAAATGTGCTACAAAGGCAGTGAACTCTCAGATGGCCCAATTATTAAATAACTGTCATCGTGTTGTGTGCCTTTATATACAGATGTTGGCAGATTATCACAACCAAAACTTAACATATCTGCTATATAAAGTTATTAGAGTCAATGTTCCATTAGAAAAATATACAAATAAATATTTCACATCATGTATATGAGACATATAGCCCCAGTTTAAGACCCTTTGCTGTAATCCTCCAGTCTCTCCCCACTAGAGGGACCACTAGCACCAAAGACACATCGATGCTGCAGTATACAGCATGCTGAGCCACTCTCCATGGCTGCATACCAAATTACACACAATCCATAGTATATAGTATGTAAGCGTGTAATGTATTGTACTGTAGACAAGTGGCAAATAAATAATGTCAAATATTTAACTGCTTACACTACACAACAGAGACTGATGCACAGATGAACAGAGAGCAGACTGATGGTAAAACACCAATTCTGGTGGACTGTCTTTAGAAAAATTAAGAAATATGTACTTTGCCATAAAAAACATTAACAATATTTATAGTGCACAGTATGAGAATTAAAATGTATCCAGGGGTTCTGTTTGAGAATATCTACGGAGATGGAGAACTGGTGTGATTCAACACAATGGACTGTGTGTTTGAGTCATATGGTGTGTGGGGGGGGGGGCAGTTCACCATCAATCGATTGCAGCACATAATTACACATTTAACAGCTCGTTTCTCTCATTAAGATCTGTCACAGCAGTTCGACTTACCTGCTTCTGTTCACAGAAGAGCTTCTCTAAACACCAATATTCGTTTAACATTTATGTGTACTTGTCTAATGCAATGCATGTGTGCATATATGTAATCCGATTCAGTGTTTTTTTGTTCTCACCCTGTTTTCATCATAGATGATCTGGACAAGGCTGCGGTGTTTGGCTTCACTGGGTGGAGGTGAGATGGTGCGCTCTAGCTCCTGGGGTTTCGCAGCTTCTTCCTCCAGCTGATGCTAAAAAAAAAAAAAACACGGAGTATGAAAGACCTTCCTAACAATCCTGACTGCTATAAATCAACAGTGACAAAGGTTTAAAAATGAAATAAGAACTATATTGACACTTATTTATACTGATTAATGAGGACTAATGCAACCCTTCTAGAATAAGAAGCAAGACACTTCAAGAATGCAATATTACGTGGGCTAATATTAACGTCGCTATCCCCACATCAGACACACTGCTAATATCAGATAAGCTCTCTGATTGGCTGAGGAGCACTAATGCTTTAGCTAAGTGAGTCAGCTAGACAACTTAATAGTCAAAGATTGATGATCAACAATAATTTCTCAGCTTATACACAGATGCACACAGAAACGCAGAGGCCCTGGCTCCAATGAAATCCTGAAAGGGGCCTCCATCTCGCAAACATGAACCCAAACTCATATGGATCCTCTCCAGTGCAGGATCAAGACGCTGTGTGTGTGCCGAGCTCAAGAAAATAAACGAGCCGTCCCTCTGCCCTCGCAGACAGTCAAACACACGGTAATCTGATATTCTCACTTCTTCTCTCTTCTCTCCATCACTCCCTCGCTTTACGTTAAAGTTTACTGTACCATTTAATTGCCCCAGATGTTTTAATGCTTGGAGGAAACCTAAGGGGAGAGGAGAGCGATGGACGGGGTCTGTTACCTCACTGAAAAAAGATGCCAAATCTTTCAGAAGAAACAGTATGGGTTTGAGGGGCAGATGAGGAGAGGTTCATTTTTCTTGGTAGCGTGACTGTACTTATTCAACCACTCAGACTCCAAGCCGTTTCACTCCCTCTCCAATACTCAAACACCCCCTCAATGGACTAGCCTATGAAGCGCAGGTGGTTTCGATTTATTGAGTAGCGGTTTGGACACGGTCCAAAACCTCAAGTGAATGAGGGGGTCTGTTTTACAAGACGACGGGTCTGCTTATGTATTTTCTGCAATGCCCTGATAAGCATCGAAATCTGAGAAAACATTCTAATGCAACCTTAAAAAAATTATGCAATTATTCCACTGAAATAAGTGACCTAAAATTATACTGCTGCATTAACACTTGAAGTAGAACACTGATTAATGGCACTGCCAAGAAAAAAGAGAGAGGGAAAGGAAACCGAGAGAGGGAAGGAGACCGAGAGGAAAGTGTTTGTAGCCGTGTGGCCTGCTGAGGCAATAACCACACAATCATCACAATTTTACTGCGCACACACTCATCTACTGATGCTACTACACTTCGAGTGTCCAGATTACATAACACTAACTGCACTGTGGATGAAAAGCATCTACTTATTGCAGCTCTGAAAGCTGTACTTAGAAAGAAATCCTTGTGTTCATCTAAATAAAACACTTTATAAACTGTCCTGGTGCTTATTTTAGAAGGCCAACTTTTCTGAAATAAATGAAAATGCATTCTAGTATCCTTTATGCTTGGGTTCAAAAGCAGGGACAATCATTTGAGATATCTTAGATTTAAGATAGCTGGGGTGACGGTTACCTGTTTTTTACGCAGTTTACAGATCTGCTGCTCCACCATGGTGATCTCCCGATCCACTCGGTCCATGTTCTGGATTAGCTCCTCTTTGGAAAGACGAGAGGGAACCAGGTCCAGGTCGGGCTCCATGGGCACTGGGCTCACAGGGGAGATGGGCTCAATCTTTCCAATGGAGCTGCTGCTGCGTTCCTATATGAACACACACAACATTGTACTCAGTCAGACCTGGTAAATGCTTAATTTTTTTTTGTAAAAGTGTGTTTTCAATTGGCTTTTTTACTCTAATGATCATTTACCATACAAAATATTTACATATATGGATGGGTACTGAGACCTGGTATTAAATTGGCCCCAGTGCTAAATTATGAAAGACATCAATAACCTCTGACGTTAATGGTTCTGCTATCAGTGCTGGAGAAATTAAGAAAATGCACATACATTTATTATTGTTATATAGATTTTATCTTGTAAATTCTACTGTAAAGTTTCCTTGTTTATGTTCTTAATGCATCTTGTTTTTTTCATAAAAAAACACTAAAAATGCCTGCACACTGGTGCATTTACAAATTGTGTGTGTGTGTGTGTGTATACATTTATTTGTGTATATGTATGTATGTATATATATATATATATATATATTAGGGGTGTGACGAGACACTTATCCCATGAGACGAGACACCAGACTGGGTTCACAAGAACGAGACAAGATTTTTAGACTTTTTTTTTTTAAATCCTCAATGATTAAATCTATAGGGAAAAATAGCCTTTTATTCAACTGAAAAACACAAAATGCAAAAAAAATTGCATTTTGAAATGAACTTGTACTTTATGATATTAAACCTCTATTTGAATTAATTATATAACAACATGTAAACTAGAGCTGCACGATTCTGGATGAATTGAGAATCACAATTTGTTTATATAAATTGGAGATCACGGTTCTCTCATGATTCTGAAAAAAAAAAGATTAGAAAACTAAACTTATGTAATTTACTAGTAGTTCTGACAAAATGTTAATTGCTTAAGTCTTTTAAAATATATAATCAGTTTGAACAAAATACAAATTCAGAGGAGTCAGCGTCTCACTACATAAAGACTTCTTTCACTATTGTATTCTCCTGAATGAATGATTAAATGACAAATACTTTTTAAACGGGTTGTCGTTTACAATACAAGTGTTAAGATACTTTCATCCCCCCCCATGTAGGCCTAGTTTGCCATTTTTTTTTCACCATTGCATAAATGAAATAGCCAAAAAGTGTTTTTTACTGTTTTGTACTGCTTTTTAAATAAAATACATAAATTACAAAACAACTCAAAAATATTTACTGAACACTTAACATTTTTTAGCATTCTATCAGACATTATACCAACAAAGCACAATTGTTGGACTTTTTTGAGACCCCCTTCTTGAATCAGGCATATTTTTTTTTCTGTACAAATAAATGCAGCCTTGCTGAGAAGAGACTTCTTTTAAAACATTATTACAGATCCCAATTTGAACCCTGTGTGAATGTTATAATAAATGTATTAATAGAGCTGTTTTAGGGTAATCATTATTATCATTATTATTGTCTTACTTTATTGTTTAATTTTACAGAACAACAGTCAAATTACAATACTAACATTTATGAATGTTGAAGGAGCTTTTAATTTGAACCAGGAAGACCTCGGGGCTTATTTTTGTTGACAGCAGATTTATAAATGATTCTGACGAGTTTGGGATTTCTGTACATTTCTATCTCGTACAGTTTTACATACTTTCACGCTGCAGATGTGTTTCTGCATTAGTGCACGCCTCTATTTGATCGTGTCACGTCATTGTTCGGTACAATTTATTCGGTCGTTTCGCTTATTCGTCCGAACACCGAAAGTGTTTTTTTTTGCTATTTTCGGTTGGCGAACATTCCTATTCCCTAGTACTTCTGTTATTTAAATGTTTTGAACACAGAAATGATGATGTGTGGTTGAAAAGTCCGGTTGTGTTGCTCTTTCTGGATCAGCAGCAGCAGCATGACTGCAGAGTTGAATGTCTTTAACACCTGTTTCACATCGCGAGTGTCAGTGTTTTGTCTCCGCCCATATCAGTGAATGACAGCATTCACACATGGGAAGCTACAAAACGTGCTTCTCACGCTCCACTGACACTCACCATGTGAAACAGTCGCAATAGACATAGCTGGATCGTTGTCATTCAGGAAAAAGATCACATGGGTGATTGAATCAAGATCGCAATTTTTTAAGATTAATGGTGCTGCTCTAATGTAAACACTGCAAAATGTTTTGGGAGGATCTCGTCACGTTCTCGCGAGAGAACCCTTCAATGATCAATTTAATGCTTTCTTGCTGAATAAACTTTTGAATGGTAGTTCAATAAATTAAAAGATTTTCATGATCACACATTACAATTACTTGTTTTAATCACAGTCAGGTAAAAATAAGTCACACTAAAACAAGCCGCATCATTTGAGAACTCCTTCAAGTCCACAGCATAAATGCATTTCAAAGTTTCATGCTTAGGTTTGAGGATTTGAACAAACCCCCTAACCTCAAGCATGAGCAATAGCACTAGTGATGCATGCCTTGGCAAGTACCACTAATTAATGCTATTCACCATTTCAAGGTTTTGACATTGAGTTCCTGGAAATAGATACAATGCACTCGTTCTTCTCTCGTTCAGAATTATGAAAAACATTGTTACGGCACAGTACCGCTTAGAGACTGTTTAGCGGTAAAAGTCTTACCTCTTATAATAAACTGGTGAATACACACAGCAGATCAGTGTTTAAGGCTATTGAATATTCAGCTAGTTTGAAGTGTGGTAAAGAGTCTTTGGGTTCATTCTCTCACATGAAAAGAATGTTACATAAGAGTAGTGTTCAGGGAGGGTGTTTTCTATTCTTTCTCTCACCGCCCCTTAAAGGTCACTCAGGCAGATGCATGGACTGGACAATCACATACATCAAAATCACACTAAATACAAAATAAATAAATATATTAGGGATGCACGGTATTGGATTTTGCCGATATGCCGGTATTTTTCAACTAATTTTGGCCGATACCGATATATATCCTTTTGTTTGAAAACAACACCAAGTCTCTCCTGTGCAAAAGCAAAAAGTTTAGACCAATCAGAGATAGTGCCTAATGAGATGAGCCTAATGTGTGTCTGTTGTTGAACCACAGGGAGACTTTCAGAGTCGCAGAGACTTTTTTTTTCTTTTCTCGAACGGCTGTGACTTCAGATTTGTTTTTGTCACACTGAAATTAGGTAGGGGGGACCAAATTAGTCGCACTCTAGAGCACTGCCTAATGTACATACAGTTAAATAAGACTATAACTAATTACATAATTAGCCTATTGAATAGAGTCTGAGGCAAACTTATTTAAAAACCTTGTGTACTTTCTGTATTCTGATAACTTCAATAATTGTGCTTGTAAATATCTCTTTATATCCCCTTATTAAGCTAAAACACATAATTTGAAAAAATGTAATTGCGCCCCTGATTTGTTTTAATGCCAAGAGCACATGTGCTCCTTGTGAAAAAGGTAAGCGTCAAGCCCTGCCCCTACAGATTAAAACTCCTTAACGAATGGGCGTTAAGACCTGGGGGAGGCTGTCACTGCACGTGTTATTACCGGTTACTCTATAACACACCGAACGCACCATTCTTTACGTGCTTTCACAGATTAAATGCAGAGATCCAAAAGAGTGAGTCTAATCATCATCATTCACACAAAACTTTGCTTCAAGAATGAGCCACACTGCTGACATGATCTAATCACTAGCACACCCTGAGCACATGCAAGTTAATGTACTCCTCTTATCAGCAAGACATATCTGCATAATGTTTAATATCGGGCCGATGCCAATATTAACATTTAAATCCATTATGATATCTGTCCGATAATATCGTGCATCCCTAAAAAATATAATTATAACAGTTGTAAACATGAAATTATATTTAAATAGATTTAGGCTATAATTTATGGAACAATAGACAAAGTAATCTTTCATAATTATGCTCATCTTTATGAAATCCCTGACAGTTGAAATGTGTTGCTCCAATTCCAGATTGTCCATGGAAAGAGGGAGACAAAGCCCAAATGTCCAAGGACAGCCTGAGAGCTTTGCTAATGTTCAAAACGCATTCCTAGAGGCATTCCAAACTTCAGGCGGGATTTAACACTTGAAAAGAATTTGATAGCGGAGTCACTTTAGGATTCAAAGCTGTATACACACACACTTACTCTCTCTTTCACACACACAGTGTAGAATGAAAAGTGCCTTGTTAACCCCACACAATTACTTTCAAGGACAAGCACTATAATCCTGCCAAGTCTCAGAAACAAGAACCAACCAAGAATCAGAAATGTGTGTATGAGAATTAAAACCCCAAGCAGCTTTACATAAACACAAACCTGAGTGCTAAGACATGGATATGCACTGCAGTAACCCTTACACAAACAGATACAAGGGCCAACACACACACAGACTGAATTAAACTCCTTTTGCAGGGTTAAAGTGGGGCAGAGACAAAGGTGTGGTGTGTGTATGTGAACTAAAGGTGTGTTGAGTGCTTATCCCCATTTATTTCTCTATGAAGTGCAGTGGAAACATACATGCATTCAAGTTAATTTAACACCTATAAGTACATTCATGGGACGTTTTAATTTATCAATCAACCAAGTCATTCAGGCTGAAAGAGACTCACCAGTAAGTGTACAGTTCAAAAGTTTAAGATTGGTGAGATTAAGAAATTTTAATTTGCATTAAATTAGTCAAATGCTGTTCTTATTAACTTTCTATTGATTGAATCATAAAAACAAGTACACATTACAGTTTCTACAAATATATCAAGCAGCACAATTGTTTTTAACATTGATAATAAGAAACGTTTCTTGAGAATAGGGATGCAACGATTATAGATTTTGTTGGTGCGGTTATAGTCTGAGGAATATTCACGGTTATTATGATTATTATGCATTTATTAATTTCACAACATAAAATCACGAAAACTCTCTTTAGATATTAAAGTGCTATTTATTGCTGCCTTTTGAAACAGAAATAACACAGTAAGCAATAATGCAGCACAAAATAATAATACTAAAGAATAAAAAAAATCCATCTCTTCTGTTGGAATTAAAAAGGTGACATCTGCTCTGTAAACATCAGTCAATATTTCCCTTTTGAAAATAACAAATGGAAATAGAGCACACATTTTTATGGTGTTTTCATTTTGTATAATCTTTCTACATTTCTTGTGGACCTGAGGTACAGAACTTGGAAAAATGGTGAAAGTTTTTTAAACTTATGAATAATACTATAACATGAATGACAAATCACAATGTTAATTAAGTATTATTAATATAAGACTAATATTAACTTTATTTATCCCACAGAGGACACTGTTACTAATGAGGGGAATAAACTAAACTATAATTGTAATCAACTGTCATCCATACTTATTAATTTTAATAATATTTATTCATCTGATTTTACATATGACCTGAGAAAATCATGTCTATTATTTTGGTTTGTGAGATATAGATCGAGCTCCCCACACAAACATTTAGGAGGACAGAAACTTGTTGTCAACGCTGCCCAGCGACTTTCATTAATAAAATAGCTTATAAACTGGATCGCTACATTATAATAATCAGAAACGAGTGAGTAAAATGACTGTTTAAATAACTAAACTCAAATCTTCATTGTTTGTAGTGACGCGCAGATGAAGGTAGACTAATTCAACTGTCACGTCTCTCTCTCGCGCGCGCGCGTGCATGTGCGCTCTCGCTCTCTCGTTCCGCATCACTGTCTGAAGCGGGAAGAATGCTAGAGCTATCGAACTTCGAGTCAGGTGGTCCTTGCCTTCACGTTGTGCATTAAAATAGTTTATTTCACAATGAGAACAGGTTGGCTAGCCGTGCATTATCCATTATGTAACGTATACTCTTTAACGGCAATTTAAACGGCAATATTTAAATGACGCCCTGGTTATTCTTGGTGTACCCAAAATGGTCCCACACTTTCAACTTCAGTCATTCTCTGGTGGAAATAAAGGATCGTTGAATAAAGGTTCCTCTGTCATAGTTAATCTAGTGTGTGTAGTAGCCTCCGTGTCTCTGATAAGCACGGTGTTTCAAGCTGGTGCACCGCTCGTGTAACTTTTCTGTTTTGCGCAAGCTGCAACAGTTCCGCTCCGTGCAACAGAAACACTCGGTTTAACGGAGCCTTTACGATTAATTAACCGTGACGTTTTAAAGCGCGGTTAATAGTAAAACCGGTTAATCGATGCATCCCTACTTGAGAAGTAGATCAGCATATCAGAATGATTTCTGAAAAATCATGTGGCACTGAAGACTGGAGTAATGATGCTGAAATTTCAGCTTTGCATCAAAGGAATAAATGACTGTGAATATTAAAATGCAAAATGAGCATGTGAGATGATTTCAAAATTTCAGTTTATTAAAAGCTTTTTTGGTCACACTTTTTCATCTCATTTTAATTTCAACTGTAAAACTCTGTTGGGCAGCACTTTGTTTACCAAATATGAAATGCTAAAAGTTTTATGCAGAAAAATTAAACATGTCATACTTAGGGATGGGTCACGATTATCGAATATTTGAATATTCTATTTAATTATAGAATATCGATTAGGTTGTGCGATTATTTTCTAAAGGTGTACCAGGGCTTGACAATAAAGACTGTCCGATTGCGTGAAGGACGCTCGGATTTGTCACATACCAGATCGGGCCACTGCAGGTAGTCACTAAATTGTATCATTTGCATGCGTTTTTAAGCCTTGTTTGTTTAAAAATGTAAGCGATTAAAAAGCATTTGGCCGCGAAAGACAACTCCTTTCAGTACATGCGCGCTTTGTTCTGTTTTGTGTGAACAGCGCGAGCACATACAGATGCGTCTCTGACACGCGCGAGCAGCCTGCACGGGCAAATACATGAAGCATGTAAAACTACCCCTCTTGGCAAGTAACTTTAGCAATAATTAATTCATATTGAATTTATATACTGGAGTACAGATGCACAGATCAACAGGATATTTGTTTGTTTTATTTTAGAGCATCTTCTTTTCCGTGCTTGAACACAAGCTGCACTGTCGGCACTCGGGCGGCACACATACATACACACACACACACAACCACGCCGGCGAACGAACTTCTGATACGTGCAGACTGATTGCGTGAACAATAGACCTGTTAAGTAGGCCTAATATATTGTGAGAGGGCCGTTTGTTACAGCTTCCCAAACAACTCAAAATAATAAACCAAAGTTAACAAAACGATGCACTCCACAGAGCGCTTCTCTGCCGCCTTCACGTGCCGTTTCCCATTAATGAAGCCGTGACGAGCTCCCTGCATTCAAATTATTCGTTTTTTTGCTGAAATAATAACGTAATATTCCACTGGTTGATATATTATATTTATATGCAAAAGATTTGTGTTGTTTTTCATGTTAAATGTGAAGAATAACAGGTTGGATGCCACACTTATTATTATATTTGTTTTGGCAGAGTATACAGGTGTAATTTTCACTTTAACTTCAGGCAATGTAACATGATTTTATGATCGTAATTTTGACTTTATTCTTAAAATATTATGACGTTAATTATTTATTTATTTATTTATTTGAGAAGGATAACCTGATCAAACTTGCGCTGGCCGCTTGGTATTTAAAAAAAAAAAAACTTGAATTTAAAAAAAATAAGATGTTCCAATCATATTTCTAAATTAAATTAATAAAGGAAACAAAATAATGACCAATTTGCTATTAAAAACCAAAACGGAATTATTTAAATGGCTCAGCTAGAGAGAGAGAGAGAGAGACTGAGAGACTGAGAGACAGAGAGACAGAGAGAGAGAGACTAAGAGAGAGAGAGAGAGAGAGAGAGAGAGAGAGAGAGAGAGAGAGAGAGAGAGAGAGAGAGAAACACGGGCTCAGACTCAGGCGGGGAATTCTGAGAAGCTGCAGGGCTCTATATTCGATCCCTTGTTTCAATTCAAAGTTCACTGAACTAATTGTGAACAACACTCCCGTCTTCTTTCCGAGCATGTGAACATGTTCATTTAATATATTTATATATATGAAATAGGTTATTGTTATGAAGACAGACGTTCAAATGAATGTTCACATAATAAGTGCCGTCATTCAGGCGGTTCACAATATGTTTTAGCGCGTAATATGTTTTAAGAATGATATTCTGTTTAGCGCGCAATATGTTTGACGCCTATTATTCATTGATGCATTAATCAGATTTAAGATTTTCTTTTTAATAATATGAATGTTCATGCTCATTTTTAAAATAGAAATGTCTAGCCTTATGAGCAGTTGATAATCGACGGACTGTTCTGTTAACAAATGCCGTCCTTCGGTTATGTTATATTAATATGTTTCAGCAATCATACTTTACAACCATTAATTTTCTTGGGTTAGGATAGACTATTCTCTAATTAATTAAACAGTTTGTTATCATACAGATTGAAAGCCTGGATGGTCTCTCTCCCCCCCCCCCCCTCTCTCTCTCTCTTGTGGGCGGGTGCATGCGCGGGAGGTGTGCGATTTTCGAATAGTAATCGAATAATACCCAGCGATTATCGAATTTTACTTTTGCTTAAAATGCCCATCCCTAGTCATACTACACTATTACTGCTTAGACATCCTTTTTTAATACAAACCATTAAATAAAGCATTACGACTGAACCCAGAAAATATACCAAAACAAATAAAATAAATAGACAAAAAAAATACTTAGAGTGATCGTAAGGGACTTCTTTCAAAAACAATGAAATCAACCTCGAAAGTTCAAACTCATTTTCAAAAAAAACAACAAAAAATAAAACCTTATGACATAACAAAATCCTCAACCAAAAAAAAAACAGATCACATGATGTGAGACATTTCATCTGAACTACTTAAATGCAGTGATATTATAACTGTGTGTCTATGGAATGACTGTACAGTGAGTTCTGGTGATATTTCCACCGCTCTCAGCTGCCATGACAACATCTGTGGCTAATAGAGTTGTGATGGTGAGGAAATTTTTCCATCAGTTAATCGACGTGTTGTCACACCAGTTATATCGATATCACCGTGGTGGGGGGGGTCGTTAGAATTTTCCCTCTTTTCCTCACTTTCCTTTGGTTTTAAATAGCCTGTAAGCACTGTGCGCGTTTTACTTTGACTTTCATATCAGCGGCAATTCGGCATCAAGCAGTTGTTTGTTTTTAGTTATTTTTAGTTTTCTCTCTTTCCCTAACTTTCCTTTGCTTAAATAGCTTATAAAAGCACCGTGCGCATTTTATCTTCATTTTGAAGAAATTCAATTCAAGCAACAACAAAATACAACATAGAACATAGAACTTTTATTAACCAAATGAATAAAAACACACCGTGCTATATGCTTAATATAAAAATCACAAATAACGTGCACAAAGTTTAAATATACAAAACTAAAAATCAGTTAAGAATGAGGAACAAACAATTATGAAACGAAGAACGTTTATTAGCAAATATGAATAAGAAAGTTTGAAGGCACGGACGGCATACATCAGCAAATACTATGGTACCAAATAAATGAGAAGCGAATGTTTTTTTAAAAACATTATCATTTAGATCAGGGATGCCCAATCGGTCGAACGCGAAGGCAATGCTGGTAGATCGCGCGTTAAGTCAGTGGTTCTCAACCAGGGAGGGCGAGAGATAAAACTATAATATAATATATTCACTAATATTATGACTCACATGTTATGTAAAAAATATATATAGCCTATATAGGGCTCTAGAGTGCGACCTAATTTCTCAATGATGCGACAAAAAAAAAATCTGAGGTCGCAACCAGCCGTTCAAAATAAATAAATAAAGTCTCTGCGACTCTGAAAGTCTCCCTCTGGTTCAAGAACAGACACATTAGGCCCATATCGTGGTCTACACCAACCAGAGATAGTGAAGGGCGGACCCCCCCTCTGATTGGCCATGATACAGATATTCCTGTACGTGCATACTTGGGATGTGCGATATGATGATATATATCGGATGGACGAAATAAAAATATATCGTTTCATATTTTGTTCTATCGTTTATATCGTGGTGTCACAAAATGCATCGTTTCCGGTAATACCTTTTCATCATTTGAGTGACTGCGATCTTTATACGCCACCCACCACGGGGCGTGAAGGAGAGACAGAAGCAGGTGGAGATGAAAACGACCAGCTAGGACACAACCAGGAGCTTTCAGTGAGGTTGAGTTATTTTTTCTCTCTCTCTTTATGTTTGTATTAGTTTGAAAATTATATGGAATTAAAGATTTGAATATAATATCTATATAATATTAGAAAAAAAAATCACTATACCGTGATATACATTGTTTTTGGTCATATCGGACCAAGTTTGGTCTTGGACACAAGATTTTGGTCATATCGCCCACCCCTAGTGTATACAATTGAAAATGCGTGCGCTGCTGCAGTCAGACATGGAGAGGTGAGTAGTAGAGATGCACGCAGTGTTGCCAATTTAACGACCTTGTCGCTAGATTTAGCGACTTTTCAGAGCCCCTAGTGACTCGATAAGAATAAAGCGCAGATATGCTGTTCTGAAAGGATGTATGGAATGGGATATTGTTAGACCGCCCGCTCCCATTCAAATTGCACCAGAGTTACCGACCGCTACCGCATTGTATTCAGGAAATTAATCCCGCGGCGAAATCTGGTCGGGACAGCCACGTGCGCTGCATTGAGCAGCTGCGTTCAGTTTTAATTGTAGTGTCCTCAAACTGAACTAAAATATTTTATTACTATAAAAAAAAATCTAAACGACGGTGGGGGACGGTGCCACGGTGGGTAAGTGGCGTAACGGTGTTGCGGATTAACACAGGTATCACCACCAACACCTTCTATCACGGCAAGCCTAGTGGCAAAACATCTCTCCACTGTGGACATACAAACATGTATTTGAGTGTATTCGTATTCGAGTATGTAAACATAGTATGTTTGTAACTATCCAGTTCTGAGCTCTGACTCAATAAAACATTTATGAATCATAGGATGTCAGGGTACAATGTGTCATCTGACACCCTGAGCTGCAACAAGCCATTAGACACAGACATGCTGGTTCACACCTGTCAGAGTGCTGCAGGTATGCTGAAAAAGGCACACAACTCACACTTGCTTGTGTGTGTGTGTGTGTGTGTGATAGACTATTCTCCTCCCTAAGCTTTCAGTTCCACTCGTTCAGTTTCATGAGTGTTATCGAGTGTGACAGCTCTTACATAAAGAGGATGAGAGATTTCCTCTGTCCACTTTGACTTGAGTGTCCTTTCAAATGTCCCGCTGTCTGTCTCTCACCCAAAAGCACTCAAATCCTCATAAAAATATCCTCAACCGCTCAACTGTCACATCTAGGTCAGATTCATTACTAACGAATTACTATCGCACAAGGACTTACACACACACAGTTCTGCCTCCAAGCCCCATATTGTCATGGCTGCTAAAAATACACAAAAGCTTTAGGTGGAAGTCATAACAACTCAGCACAACATCTCTAGATAGGGAGTATGATCACACTGACCTTAGCGCTTGCTCTAAGGGTGTAATCATTCTGCCCTTTACATCATTCTACAAACAGGAGGTGTGATCCCAATTACCTTAATCCTGCTGCACAGTACATACACACAAACTCAGAGATGCACATTAAGAGGTGCACTCAGCTGTCCTTCCTTAAAATACTTTAACAAATGCTAGGGCTGGGTAAAAATATATAGATTTCACGATTTTAATTGATTCTCATTTTCACAAAATGATATTGATTCTTAAATCCCAAGAATCAATTAGTCTAGCCTGTTTTCAGTTAACGAACGTAACATTATATGACAAGAACAATTACACAAATTACATTTACATTTACGCATTTAGCAGACGCTTTTACCCAAACGACTTACAGTACATTCAGGTTATACATTATTTAATTTTTTTGTCAGTATGTTACAAGCATATTACAAGCATATATGAACAGCCTACAACATAAAATTATAAATAAAGACAGTAACAGTAGTATTCAGGTGCAATAATGTAAAAATTAAGTGTAAAACAACACAATAATGCTTACTGCTTAAGTTAAATACAGATGATTAGCAGAAAGACGCAAGTATTATAGGCTACTGTCTCTTTAAGACTAAATGCACGGACCAAATACTGACACGCATCAGGTTTCTTTTGAGCTGTATACGTTAACCGACTGTGTTTACCAGATTACTTGCCAAAACGGGTATTTTAACATAAATTTATGTGTATGTATCCATCCATTGAGGTGCTGTCTGAAACGCGGTATCTGAATCGCGCCTCTCTCTCTCACTCTCTCTCTCTGCGTGTACGCGCTTCAGTGTGTGTGGCAGCGGCTGAACACAGAAAATTGAGAGCGAGTCCCAAAACGCGTGCAAATGATAATCTTTCACTCTATGGTGGTTAAACTTATCAGTTAATCCGCGAATCACATACATGCCGAACCGCGGGGACTGTTCCGTATCGCGGATTATCTACGATCCGTTGCACCCCTAGTGAAGAGCGCATGAACTGATCATCTCCTTCGTTTTAAATACAGAGCTCTAGACTCATTCTTCCCACTGGTCGAACGTTTGCGACTAACTTTCTCAGTTGGCCGCACAAGCACATCAGCAAACATGTTCACCTTCTCTGGTCTAAGAAGCGGTCTTTTACTTTAGTTTGAAAACCAAATCCTCCATTGCGCTCTGTCCGCGATGCACACCTTCGTGCTCGTGCTGATGCAGCGAGTATTAAAACATAAATACAAAAAGAATTAAAACAAGTGCGCTGAAAGTCTCTTCACGTGATCAGTGAAATCTAACTCCTGCTACAATGTGCCGTCACAGACGACACATCACAGCATCACAGACCATGCACTCGCACATGTGTGACCACATAAAATTTTTACTCGCACACTCAAAAAATGGTCGCAGTCTAGAGCCCTGTAATACCAGTTACAATGTGAAATAAATATGAATAAGCATCCAAAAGTAAAAATAAAGGGTACAACTTACTGGAATCCATATCCTATGGATATCTATGGATAGACACTAAAATCCTGTCTCATGTTATCGCTCAACCAGTGTTTTAACCATGGAAAGACGTCAATATAACTGCTTGTACACACTATATGTCAGGAAGTGTCACATTTACCTAAGAAAAAACATAGGCCTATTCAGTGACCATAAACTCGTTGGTCAGCTAGAAAAATAAAACTGTAGAGAAGAGCATTTTGCTAAATATATGCATATTATTATATATAAATATATATATTTTTTTTTTACTGTTATTCAATGTTTAATTTTTGTTTTAATAAATCCATCAAATTTTTATGACAGCCACCATTTAAATGTTTGAATTTCTCCGCATCAGTGAGTGTGGAAAGGTCTGAAATAGATAACCAACTACAAGACACCATCCCTCAGTACTGTGGAGAATCAACAACAGGCAGACAATCTGAATGAGTTCTATAGCAGATTTTAAAAGACACCCCACATCCGCTCTGGACACCTCACCACACAACCATTAACACCTCCAGCAACCCCCCTCTCACCCACACCTGCAATTCAGATCAGCGAAGACGAGGTGTGCCAGGTCTTCCGGAAGCATAAAAGGAAAAAAGCACCAGGCCCAGATGGTGTCACACCAGCCTGTCTAAAATCCTGTGCTGATCAGCTGGCCCCCATCTTCACAAAAATCTTCAACAGATCACTGGATCTGTGCAAAGTCACTTCATGCTTCAAATGCTCCACCATCATCCCCATTCCAAAGAAATGCAAAATTACAGGACTAAATGACTACAGGCCTGTGGCTCTAACATCTGTGGTCATGAAGTAATTTAAAAAAGACATCACTGATGTCACCTGAAGGGCATTACTGGACCCTCGCTGGAACCTCTTCAGTCTGCCTACAGAGCAAACAGGTCTGTGGACGATACAGTCAATGTGGGACTGCATTATGTTCTGCAATACCTGAATGCACTGTAAGTCGCTTTGGATAAAAGTGTCTGCTAAATGCATACATGTAAATGTGAGGATCCTGTTTGTGGCCTTTAACACTATCGTCCCAAACCTCCAACTGCCCAAACTAACTCAGCTCTCCGTGCCCACCTCCATCTGTCAGTGGATCAACAGCTTCCTGACAGACAACCAGCAGCTAGTGAGGCTGAGAAAATACACATTCAGCACCCGTACCATTAGCACTGGAGCTCCTCAGGGCTGTGTTCTTTCCCCACTACTCTTCTCTCTCTACAGGAATGACTGCACATCTAAAGACCCCTCTGTCAAGCTCCTGAAGTTTGCAGACGACACCACACCGATCGGCCTCATCCAGAATGGTGACGAGTCTGCTTACAGACAGGAGGTTAAGGAGCTGGCTGTCTGGTGCAGTCTTAACAACCTGGAGCTGAACACGCTCAAAACAGTAGAGATTATCGTGGACTTCAGGAGAAACGCCCCAGCTCTCCTGCCAATTACCATCATGAAAAGCACTGTGACTGCAGTGGAGTCATTCAGTTTCCTCGGCATCACCATCTCCCAGGACCTGAAGTGGGACAATCACATAGACTTATTTGTGAAAAAGGGCCAGCAGAAGTGGTACTTCCTTCGCCGGCTGCTGAAAAAGTTCTACTCTGTCATCATTGAATCCGTCCTCTGCACATCAATAGCTGTCTGGTTCAGCTCAGCTACCAAATCTGACCTCAGAAGACTACAGAGTGTAGTCCAGACAGCTGAGCGAATCATTGGAACAACCCTCCACACTCTCCAAGAACTGTACTTATCTATAGTGAGTAAAAGGGCTGGAAAAATCACTCTGGACCCCTCACATCCAGCACACTCCCTCTTTGAACTGTCACCGTCTGGTCGACGCTACAGAGCTCGGAGCACCAGAACGGTCAGGCACAGGAACAGTTTCAATCCATCTCAAGATCACTTGACAATAATTATGGTACACACACTGTTTATACACTTATTTATCTAACACACATACTTAGTTTACACTTCAATTGCATATAATATACCTGTACATACAAAACTGTCCATTGTTATATACCTGTACATACAATTGTCAATTTGAATATTAAAAATTCCTTATTTATTTGTTCTTTTTTATTCTTTTTATTATCTGTGTTTTTGTTCTGTCGCTGTCATTCTGTTGCACTGCGGTAACTTCGGTCACGAAAACAAATTCCCGGTATATGTAAACATACCTGACAATAAAGCTCATTCTGATTCATTCTGATTTCCAAAAAAAAAAATATAATTAAACTGGCGTAAAAATATTATTAATAACTACATAAATATTACGTAATTGTAACTATTATTATAAGAACTTCATTGAGTTTAATTTAAGTGTTTGTATATAAATTGTTTATTTTAACATTTAATATTATAGTAATGTACAGGTGCATCTCAATAAATTAGAATGTCGTGGAAAAGTTCATTTATTTCAGTAATTCAACTCAAATTGTGAAACTGTTTGTCAAACAAATTGTCAAACTGACTCTCATATTTAACAGCATTAGTTGAGAGATTTTCTTTCCTTGAGAAAATTTGGCATGTACTGTATATGTACCTGGCATATATCCAAAATAATTTATATTGAATCGAATCTGTAATCTAATTAAAAGCTCGTAAATGAGAATCAAATCGAATTGTGTGTCAAAACCCAGCCCTAACAAACACAAACATTTTCCTTTATACAGCTTATTTAATCCTTTTAAGACTTGAACAATAACCCGTGTATTCATGCTGCGCACACACAAAAAAAAATTAGGGTTGGGATATACAAAAAAAAATCTTAAGTGCCACTTCCTTAACTTAAGAATGAAGTTAAGAATAATTTGTATTGCCAACAACATTTCATAACACTTTTCCAAAGACAACATTTTCTGAAGTTTTCTGTCCTACAATTTCTGAAAAGAATGTAAATAAACTCTTTAAACTGCAATTTAAATCTTCAATATTTTTGGTTATTTTTTTATCTTTTACAAATGCATTTTATAATTTAGGACCCTGGGACGTCATGAAATGTTATATTGACAAGAATACATTTCTCTTTGGAAATTTGAATGTGATTTTCACTTTCGGGGAACTGCTGTTGTGGTCAATAAAGCACAGAGTGACAATAGATTACAGAGAAATGTTCACGTTCTAGTGTCAGGCTGCTCTGTCCACAAGGTGAGACCGTTCCTAAAGCCAAGATTTTACTGCAAATGCTTTACAAATTTTACCAGCAACATTGTGACTCTTCCCTCACAGTTTGACTCATCTACTGGGTCTCATTGTCCCTGTGAGGAAGAGACTAGTGCGAGTCTCTTAAGCAGTCAATAAACACTCTCGGTATTGGCAATGTGAAAACCTGATACAGTCTGGTGACACCTACAGTTGTAAAGCATCAGAAATGGATTTCACATGGTGTGAGGCAGCAGTATGTTATTATAAAGGCGCTTCATATATTCCATCGACACACACCCTTCACAGAGCCCCTGACCTAGAAAAGAGAGTTCCTAAGATGTTGCGGAGTTATTCCAAACATCTGCCTGCGCCATTTACCGTTACACCACATACATGTTCATTCCCTCAAAATCTAACATATAAACCACAGCTGCAAAGTAAGAGGTTCTGATATTACTGACATAACTCTTTAAGATGCAATCTTTTAGATAAGCACAACTAAGGATGGCTCGATACCACAATTTTGGCTTCGGTATGATACCAGAATGTAATATTTTGAATGTAAATATAAATCTCACTGTCTCGGGTGGCTTCATATTAGCGGTCGGCAGCGTGGCAGAAACATTCCCTTCATATTATTGATACTAAAATGAATATAGCAAAACTCTTGCTTAATTCAAATTCAAGTAATATTCGATTGTTTGAAATGCAAGTGTATATATTATGTGACCAAAACGTCACTGTTCTAGCGTGTCACACATGCACGTTTGAGCTTACTGTATCACATCTGCATGAGGGTTGATCAGTTGTAAATAAAAGTTCAAATTAAATTTATGAATGATGCACTCACCTGTCAATCTCTTAATGCTCTGAAAAGATCAGGATGAGCAAGCGACAAATGCTTAAAAATATTTGATGTGTTGCCTTCCTGTGGCAACACATGATTTATAGCAATGCTTGCATACAGGTGCAGTAAGGTCAGTTCATTCACCTTTGTCATCTGTTTTGTATGCAGAGTAATGCCATATTTCACTTCTACTGTTCTCTTTATTTATTCATTTCAGGTGCGTTGAGAGCTGTAACGTATATCGGCAGGAATTCAACTGGCTCTACACGTCACCAGAAGGGGGGCAGCTAAAAAAATCAGCAACCCTTTTCAACCCCCCCCCCCTTCTGGAGAGAGTGAGATGGTCATCTGACCTAAGGTGCTGGCTCCTCCAGGCACTATCGACTCAGCCCCCTCCGCCTCAGCGCAAAAGTGTCCAAAACCGAACAGTTTAAAACGACGCGCGAGTGCGCGCGCTCTCTCTCTTCTCTCTTGACCTGCTTGAACATGGCTTGACTCTCTTGAACTCTGTGGAACTCCTCGAAGCTATGCTTCCCGTTTTCGCAACTGCGCCATCCAACGCGCGCCGGTCCGCTGGACTCTCACAACGAAACAAACCAAAGAAGTCCAAGACCGTGCCAAAGCCGTAACGGAGCCACGAATTCAATGACTGCAGAGGAGAGCTTCCCGGTGACGTCACGCAGCAGTTTCAAGTCTCCACACGAGACCAACCGAAGGAGCACGAACTGAGCACGTGACACCCGAAACAAAGAACTGAACTCACGCGGGAAAACGAAGACAAGACCTTCATCCTGCTTAAACCAACATAAGCAAGTACAAACTAAGCATTCCTAATCCTGACTGAACTGGTAAATATGATCTGAATGCAGTAACAAAGCAAAGATTTGTTCGTGATCTTTTCCTGGTTAGTTAAGTTATGAAATAGAATGGTATTCTTTCCACAGTTAACCTCAAAACTCTCGTATGTGTGTATGTCTGTGTATCATTAGTTAATCCATTTATGTTAGAATAGCAGTATTACGAATAAACCTTGTTTCATTTTATAAAGAAGTGTCTCTGGAATGTGATTTTAAGTATTTTCATCCTTATTTGCCCAAAGATAACGCAACCTAGCTCAAACTTGAGAAATTATTAATCTCGTTTATCGTTACCGGGGCCACGGCAACGAAAGCGAGATTTTAATTGAGATTAACAGAATGTACCTTTTAGTGATTGCTGGACAAGCACTTAATAAGGTGTAAACTGTAAAGAAATATTAATATTACTTTGATCAAGCAAGATCAAATATTTAATAACTAATTCCCGGAGCTGAAACAATAGCTCTATATTAAACTGGTTTATTACAGAGCGTTAAATCTGTCGCGTTGTTCTGTTGTCACATTTACAAGTTTTGCAGCAATTTGGGAAGCACTGCCACCTACAGTTGCACATCGCAAAAGCAGTGTATGAAATACCGAATTGAGCAAAATGATGATATCGTTCCATTTAAAATATAATATATACCAGTACTTGTACAGTACCGGTATACCGCGCATCCCTACTCACAACCAAAACAGTATCTACACACACATGTCGGTTCCCAGCAGGCCTGTGTGGTGGTAAATGGCAGTGTTGGCTGGGATGATAAAAACACAGGCCAATGGAAACAGACAGGATGATTTACGAGGCCAATAAATATGGACTAAGTGATAATTTGCTGAACAGACTTATTGCTCTTCTCTACAGTCGGATTAATCCACGTACAGCATGCAGCATCCTTTCTAGCTTAATCCCACAATAATCACAATGCACAAGCCTGAGGATTGATTCAGAGTCAGTTAAAGCTCTCTGTTTGCCACAACAAATGTTACATTTAAAGATACTTAAAGGTGTGGGAAGAACAACAAAAAAACATCTTAGGCTAACTTTTTTTTTTCTTAATTTGTACACCAGAGACAGTCACATTCTTTTTGCTGCCAATTACACACAAAACCATTGAATAATTATAAGAACTTAAGGTTTAAATGGGCAAAGCAAAACACAAGGTCAATCATGAGTTCCCCGAATAGTGAGGTCAAAATATAAATTGAATGCAGGATCTAGTAAAAATCTAAACGTGATTAAACCAGAAAAATGCTAAATAAAAGAACAAAAACTATTTTTAAAGCTTGGGCTCCTAAACATTAGGTCACTCACACCGAAAGCAGTTATTGACAATGAAATAATCACAGATAATAGTTTTGATGTACTCTGTCTGACTGAAACCTGGCTTAAAACAAATGATTATTTTGGTCTAAATGAATCTACTCCACCAAGCTACTGTTATAGGCACGAGCCTCGTCAGACTGGTCGTGGCGGCGGTGTCGCAAAATATATAGTGATATTCTCAATGTTACTCAGAAAACAGGATACAGGTTTAACTCATTCAAAATACTTATGCTTAATGTTACACTGTCAGATATGCAAAAGAAATCTGTCCTATCTCTTGCTCTGGCTACTGTGTATAGACCGCCAGGGCCAAATACAGATTTTCTAAAAGAATTTGCTGATTTTCTCTGACCTATTGGTTAATGTTGATAAAGCACTAATTGAAGGAGATTTTAACATCCATGTAGATAATACAAATGATGCATTAGGACTTGCATTTACTGACCTAATAAACTCTTTTGGTCTCAAGCAAAACGTCACCGGGCCCAAGCATCGTTTTAATCATATGCTAGATTTAATAATATTGCATGGAATTGATCTTACTGATATAGATATCGTACCTCAAAGTGATGATGTTACTGACCATTTCCTTGTATCGTGCATGCTGCATATTACTGATATTAACTATATGGCTCCGCGTTATCGTCCAGGCAGAACTATTGTTCCAACCACTAAAGACAGATTCACCAATAACCTGCCGGATTTATCTCAACTGCTCAGTGTACCCATAAATACAGATGAACAATTGTAAATAAAAAAAATATTGCTAAACCTTTTCCATTTCCTCAGCTCTACCCATGGTGAAGGACTGACGATGAGTTGAGTGACGAATAAGAGACTCTGTCCCGATTTCCAAGCGAGGACGCTTCATCTCTGAGTATTCCACTTCTGACTGGCTGTTGGGGTCCTGTAGGTAAATGTGTTCATATCGAATGTGGGTCTCTTGACCTCTGTAGGGGGAGAAAAGAGCAAGAAGAGAAGTGAATTATGGGTAAGAGACAGACATTAGTCTAATCAAAAAGAATGTCGGGATTAAAAGGTTAACAAAGCAGTTTTGACTTTGTACACACATTGGCATTTAACAGCAGTTACACTAGAAGGCCACAACAGACCTCCGATGGGTGTATAAGATTCCAGTAATACAAAATGCTTTAAATTCATAACGAGGTCAAGACTTGATTTTATCCACTGGGAATTAATAGGATCATGAAAGATGGGGATTTAATACCAGAATGGGCCAAACTAAATTTGTTATAACAGATAGCAATAAGACCTAACTAATGACAAGATTTTAGAAATGCTGTGCTTACCTAAACAGTTGACATGATGCATTTATTTTAACAAATGAGATAACAAATTAAACATGTCTAATAAAATCTACAAGATACAATACAATGAACAGAATGACTAAGAAACCACATAGACATAACTAACATAACACCAGTGCTATATAGGGCTGTGAAGATAACCGCTTCACCGCAGTAATGAGATGGCGACCGTGGCGTTGAGGTCATCACCGTACTTTTTTTGCAAGGTATTTGCAGGAGAAAGCTAGAGGTCTGCATCCCGCGGGACCCGATCAGATTTCTTGTGACACGGATTAAATTCCTGAATAAAAAACAAGAGTGGGCAGTCTAAAAATATCCCGTTCCCGACGTCCTTTCAGAACAGCATATTTGCGCTTTACTCACTCTTATCGCTCACGTGCTGCACGCACGGACCAATGCTTTCTGTGTCATGTATTTTATTGCGCAGAATGTGCATAAAGGCCCTCAGACAGAACAGGCAGGCTGTCGATGAGTGACAGAGCAGAATAGGGATGGAGCAAAGTGTGGAAGCGCTGTCCTCGAAGGAAAATGGTCAGTTTACTGCTAAGAAACCCACGTCAGGCAAGTCTGACACGGGACATTCTTCTCAGGGATGTTAAATTGTTCGGCTTCATGAAAAAGTTATTTCCTTTTGCAATGTCTAAGCCAACAGTATTGTTAATATTTTGTAGTGCTGGGCAGTATACCGGTTCATACCGAATACCGGTGTTTATTTTTCTTACGATATGAATTTTTAAAATACCGCAATACCGGTGTCATTTAAATAACGTTTGAAACGCGACACTGTTAGAGAGGGGTCTCTTTTCACTATTGCATTTTGGCGAGGATACAGCTGTATGTGTTACTAAGCGTGAAAGTTCAGAAACTGAAGCACTAGTAGAATGTGATGAGAGAGAAGTCATCCACAACAAATATCCACCATCCGCTGCATAAGCTTCCGCTTAAATGAAGGAAAGACGAGGTGCATTTAGTCTGTTGAGGGGGATGTGATCAAAGCCTGGAGTGGATTAAAGCATGTTCCTCTCTCCACTCTAAGCGTTCTGTAATCACTCCGCTCTGGATCCACTCCGGGTTTTACATTCCCGCTCACGGAATCATGTAGCACACTGTTGTTGTTCTGCGAAACACCAAAAATCATCCCCGCCTCGGCAAACAACATAGTAACGCCACTCGCATCATTCACAGTCGGGTTCTTAACAGAGAACACCGAGCAGAACTTGAATTTCGGCGAGGGATTGCGGCTATTAATAATAATTATACTCATTCACGCAGGTTCTGACAGAATGCATCACATTTGCACGTGCTTTTGATTCTTGAGCTCACTCATGCGCTCTTAATTTCTGTGCCCCTGTATTTAGTGTGGACTTTTTCTACAATATTCACTCATCATGACACTAAAATATGGCATTCTAAGTCAATCTACTGCAGTTTTTCCTCAGTCAGTAGAAAATGTGGTTAACACCCGGTCATGCATGAAAGAAAAAATACCGTCATATACCGTGAAACCGGTATAATTTAGAAAAATACCGTGATATACATTTTTGGTCATACCGCCCAGCTCTAATATTTTGCATATAAATTTAAATGAGAGATGTCTTTTTTTTTTTTTCTCTGCGACACTTTTCCTACTCCGTTGACAGCAAAAGGTTAAAAGAATTTTGTATTTTGGCAAAACGAATAAAAATAACAAATATGCTTCTTTTTTTGTACAAACTATAGGTCTACATTATAATTTTTTCTCTCTGCGACACTTTCCTACTGTGTTGACAGCAAAATGTAAAACTAATTTGATTCTAGACAAGACGAATATAATAGCCTACAATAAAATAAATTTTGCGCAGACTACATTTTTATTTGTTATCTCTCCCTCTTTCGGTAGGCTAGTAGAAATTTAAATGTGCGATTTTGGAAACGACATATAAGGCTATATTTAGCAGGAATGGTCGGCTCAGGAAGAAAATTATTCTAAGCGGACAGTGGGTGAACAAAGTTAATTTATAGCGGGTGGGTGTGGATGCGGAATACAACCTTGTGGGAACGGGACTAAAAAAAACACTTAAGCGGCTCAGTAGTTGTACAGCAGCCGAACACTTGTACAGACAGGCTACCCTGATGTTCCCGTTTTATGTTGCACTTTGAAAAACCCAAATCAGAAAAAAGGCCTCTTTTATGTTGCACTTTAAAAAGTTTGTTAATATAAATGTAGCCTAATTAATCGTTAAATAATATTAATGGCATCCTGATTGCTGTTACAAATGATTGGTTTCAAAAAACAAATTTTTTACCAAGTTGCATTTGGACAAGTGCTTTTATATCCACGCAGCTTGTAAAAACAGTAAGACATATCCAGAGGTGAAATCAGGTCATAAAAATTCTCAAGACAAACCAGACAATGTTTGCTGAGAATCTAAAGAGCATAAATCCACATGCTATGAAGGGAACAAAAGTGTGTGGGTGTGTCTGAACATGTGGGTTGTACTGTTGAAAACATAAATGGTGTATCCCTCATATTAATTACACGGTCTGCCCAGCCTAAATAAACAGTACACACAGACTCCGGCACTGACTGATTAATACAAACAAATACTGACATGCAAGTGGGCTATTCCACACCACACAGACAATGAAACAAAGCAGGAAATGTAGCATAATATGTGAATGCTACAGACAAAAGACGCCTTCAAAGCATTTGACGCAAGGAGAGGAAAAGCCATCAGTCAATGTTACACTTATTATACAAATCGCACACAAATTCTCAATCATGGCCTGTATCAGAGTCAAAGAACCAGTCACACTGGAATTGTTTTTAATTGAAAATGCCTTAATGTATGAATAAACATTTAGGGCTGCCACAATTCTTTGATTCAATTCCATTTAGGGCTGTCACGATTACTTGATTCAATTAGAGTACTAGATTTAAAAAATCCTCAATTGCACTTCGCCATTGTTGAGTAACTAGATAAATACTGGTGGTGATTCATTCCATGGACAGGAATTCATGAAACGCATTATTAGAACATTTTCCAAGGCTTCATGGTATATTAAACCCATTTAAAAATCATAATAAAGCATAATGCTATTGAGAATTCACAAACGCTATGATTCACTTAAATAAATATATGCGATGCAGGTTTTATATGTGCGCTTTAATTATTTACTTGTGTAAGTTACATATGTGCGTGGTAGATCATTTATAAACCCACACAAACACAGAAAAATACATCAATATCTTTCTCAATATGCTAACTGTTCATTTCAGAATAAAAGTTTAAACCCTTGCTCTGAGTTGACATGTTTTGATGTCCACATATTCAAGATTGTAAAGGGGCTATTAGCATTTCGGTCATAAAAATGCCCAAATATTAAAGATTAATTGGATTAAGTGCCTCATTGCTAATATATATCTAGCCTATTTAAAGTAATTTAAGAGGCTATTCTTCACCACAAAAAAACATTATAATTATAACATTTCTCGATTAATTGTCAGAATAATTGACTGATTACTTGATTACCAAAATAATTGTTAGTGACCTGGGCTTCCATTACACCTGAGCAGTGCCACGATTGATTCAGTAATTCATGCAAAATGAGGCCCAACCAAGTATTGAGTGCATAGAAACAAACATACTATTCAGAAGCCTGACATTTCTGTTTAAAAATATCCTTTTTTATTGATCTTATATAATATTAAAACTTATATAAAATTTTCTGAGACATTGAATTTGGGGTTTTCATTATCTGTAAGCCATAATCATCAAAATCAAGAAATAAAGGCTTGAAATATTTAAATCAGTGTGTAACAAATCTATATAATATATGGTTTCACTTTCTGAAATGAGTGACGAAAAATATTGACCTTTTTTTTTCATGATGTTCTCTTTTTATTAGATGTACATGTATATGTAAACCTTGTGTGTTTTGATAGTATTAGCGCAAACAATAACTTTGTTCAGTAATCAGCTGCTATTTGACAGGCCTTTTAGTGCACGCGCTTCGGGTGTACACAGAAAAAGTGCACGTCAGACCAGCGTGCGAATGAAACATTTAAAATCACATGAAAATAATGTACTTGTGTGATTGCGAATAAGTGCAGCGTCTGGCGAGAATTTAGTTAATGAATGTGGTGTACAGTACATTGAGACTGAGGTGTCAGACTCAGAACTGCAACTGATGGAATGTGCGCTGTAGCACGATACGACAATTTTTCTTCAAAATAATTTTTTTTATCATCCATGATCAAAAATCGTCATATCGCAATCGATAATTATCACGATAAATGTCAAATCTTTATTTCTTTCAAATTTAAAGCCAGATTTTTGCTCCAAAAAGAAAGTTGTAGAAACCAGACCATTAATTTTCCTTAAAATAAATATCTAAATAGAAAAAAAAAGTATTAGTTTCTGCATGTTCTAATGAGTGATATTGTTTCAAATAAATAAACAGGTTTGGTTGCCTCATAATATTAATATCACTTTTTGTATCTTAGAAATGCACATTTGATAGTAGCTTGAGTTAGGATGCAAAGGTACATTTTTGTTCATTATTAAAATCAGTAACATCTGTAAAAAATTGCAGCAACCTCAGTTTTATATGGTAAAATGCATACATTTAAATCATGATAAACAGTTAAAACCACACATATATCACCTCAATAACATGGTACAAATATAACTATATGGTTTTTAGGTAGTCTATTTGTATGAAAAAACAGTAGTCTAAAACCATTCAGTATGAATGCACACATGCTATAGCTGCCTTAACCACACATACGTACTATAATTTTATACCAGTACTCTTGTAAAAAAAAATGTATGTGAATATCCCACATTTTCTGCCACAATACCATGGTGCAGTGAGAGTTACTACAGTAAACTCATGGTAAATCCTTCTGACTGTCTCGCTGCACTCAGTGTTTCTCCTGTTGTGCTTGTGTTCTTCGCTGAATTCAAGCGCTTCTCACTGGAACTCACAGCGCTGCTACTAGTTCACGTGACCAAGGAAACACATCTGCTCTAGTGAGCTCGCACCACGCGGCAGTTTAAACTGTGATCCGAGCAGATAAACTGTCCGTGTGACGTGATTCAAATGAGTCGCACGGCTTCGTTCCGCTTTTGGCACATAAACATTATATCGAACATTTATCAAACTCTTCACATCATTTTATCGAGGAAAATGATGTTGCGATAATTATCATTATCGCCCAGCCCTATGCACACCCCTACTCTGCACTGAAGTGTTCACTGGAGGAACTAATCTAAACTAGAGCAAAGGTAACAAGTACAATTAGCAAAACACAATGTGCGATAACATACCGAAATGCTTGAAAACACACATAACCAAAATCCCCCAATTTCAATAGGCATTTGGCACTTACATAAATCACATCACACTGCAGCTTTCATCCATGCTCACTCTCTTTCTGTGAGTGGGAAAGATAATCTGATCTGCAGGCAGGATTTGTCATATACAGAGTCACACACACATGAGAGAAAGAGACACACAGAGAGCAACAGAGAGAGGTTTAACTGACCCCTGACCTCATTCTGAATTGAGGACAGATCATGCGTGCTGAATGTCTGAGCTATTGTAGAGGAGCTTTGCCCCTGTACTGCTGTATTGCACTCCGTCTCTCCTCTTCTGCCATCATTCCATCTCACTATTACTCTTTCACTCGCACAATTACTAGTGGTGGACGAAGTACACAAATCAAGTACTTGAGTAAAAGTACAGATACGTATTATAAAATATTACTCCAGTAAATGTACTGCTTTTTCAATTTTACTCGAGTGAAAGTACAAAAGTACTCAATTTGTTGTGTACTTAAGTAAAGAATTACTGATAGATTTATTTTTCTATTTTATATAGACTACTTAATTTAATTTTATATTTACGCATATTTTTATAATCCTACTGCCCAAAATACCTGAAAATAACCACTATATGGAGTCAAGATATATATTTTGTTGTTGATATGGACTACGTTGACGAGAGTGATGTAGTAATGTTCACTGTGAAGCTTACATTGTAATGTACCTGAGAGAAAACAGAGTTGACCATCTAATTTTCACCAGTAAGAAAAAAGGGTTTTAAAGCTTGGTGTTTTGCAGAACGTCACAGTTATAAATGACATGAGAATAAGGCCTGAAGTCAGGAAGAACATTAAGGAAAATATCATTTATAGTTTCATAATGATTTTTTTTCTTCTCAAACCTTGTCTGTGGTGTAAAAACACCCCTGGCCAAATGTCCCCAGAGAGCGTCACTTCCCACTTTGATAATTACTGTAGTTATGTTCTGAACATCACATCCTTTCTTTCTCCCTCAGATGGAATCTATCTAGGTGGTTGAATAAATAATATTTAGACTTTATATCTAAAAAAAAATCCTTAACTTAGCACCAGAAAGCTTGTTAGCTATACAGTTAGCATCAGCTAACAATATTTACATATTTTTAGTATGGTTATGAATAAACATTCATCTGTCTACTCGGCTAGTTGAGCTAAACTATATAAACATTGATACTGTTGATAAACAATATAAAAACAGATGTCCCTTATGGCTAAATGTGTAGCATTTTAACAAAACTGCTAACGTTACAGCAGTTGGGAATATGAACGTGCATGAGTTATTTTATTAAATCCGTTTTATTTTAATGTTTTGTTTTTTGACCTGAAACATAGAGACGCTAACATTGATCTGTCTGCATTCAAGCATTTCAGAGGGCTTAAATAGGTCACCTTTGGCCTTTACAGCAGATTTAATTCACTAACAAGTGACAGTTTGACCTAAATATGAATTTCAGTTACAATAATTAATCCTAAAATTCAACATTAGTAGTATTTTCGCAGCATCAGTTGCACGCTCGCGCGCGCTTCACAAGATCTCACGGTTATTTCTTGTGAGTTCAGTTCACTGGAGACTCGCTCTAAACGGTTCATTTGAATCAGTGAATTGTCGACTCGAGAACAGCAGAAATCGGATCATTCAAATTCGTGAATGAATCGTTTGTTGGGATTTGCGAACCGATTGAACAGGTTCATTGAAAATAATCCGTTTGTTTATGAATCCGACATCGCTTCTGCGTCTCGGAGCATGTGATGAATTATAAGGAGTAACGATATGTTTTATGAAATGTAGTGAAGTAAAAAGTACGATCTTATGCTTTGGAATGAGTACAGTAAAAAAATAAAATTAAAGCTACTTCGTTACTGACCACCACTGACAGTTACCGAACCTCTTCCTTTCCATCCATCTTGCTTTAATCTCACTCCATCTCTTATTGTAGAGGATAAAAGGTGAGAAGACCACAAAAAAATATTTTCAATCCCTATCAATTACCTCATCACAAAACAACACAAAAGGTTTATGTCGTTAAAAGACCAAACATCTTATGTGTACTAGACCAAAACAAAAAACTAGACTTCAACTGGCTCAGGTGCATTTGATTCTTTGAATTTTAAAAAGTAGGGCTGCATTTTCAATTGCAGAACATTTGATTATTTATGCTAGGAAATTTTAATAGCACTAGTGGTTTTTCCATCTTACTTGGATGCCCATCAAAAAAGCAAATTGACAGTTCCGCAGTGGGGAAGTAAAAGATGTGGAAGTGCAGACATACACACCTTACCCGCACACAAACACTTTAGTATTCAAGTTAATCCATCCTACCAGCAGCTCTCGGTGTCTCAGGGGGTGTTAGTCCATCTCCTGTGAGAACAGCCAGCTCTACTCTACCAGGCTCTGATTATAGAGCTCAGCTCAGACTCAGACACACACACACACACACACCACATTCAGCATTCAGACTGAGGAGGAACAGCTATTTCCAATACACCCACGCATGTATTCAACACTGTGCTTCTTATACGGCAAAAAGAATCACAGCATGGAGGAAAGGAAAAACATGATATTTTTAACCTAGCATGCACACACTTACAAGCATCAATGGTATGGATGAGAGAATCACAGATTGGATTACGGACCACAAAGGTAAACGAAGTGGAAGTTGTTGAAATCTCCTGCCCAAATATACTCTAGTTAACTGGTTAAAGTTATGATATAACCATAACAAGTCAGTCAAACTTATTTGTTTACATGGATGTATTTGTACACTTGGAAGTAGCAACAGATCTTTTCTTCCATATTGTGACGTACATCCGAGAGAGGTTACCAGCGAAGACCGTCATTTCATCAGAAGATTAAGTAAAGATATTTTGATTAAAAATGTTAATGGCAACATTGATAAAAAAGAAATATGCATGGATGAATTGTTCACAATAAGATTGATAATATACAAAATCGTTAAGGTGATTTTCAATTCCATGCTGACCTCGTAGACCAAATAAACAAACAGTTAATATGGCTCCTTCTCTGATGGGTACAAACTACAGATGCAAGACACATCAGCCACCATATCAGCCAATAAATGTTTATTTCACTGTTACCGTTATCGACCCGATAAGACAATTTGGCCAATATATCAAAGGCTATAATGCATTACTTCCTTCAGAAAGTAATGCATTATAGAAACTCAGAAAGTTGGTACATGAGTATAACATTAGGGGTAGGAGTATCAAAATTAGTTTTAAAATGCCCCTATTATGGATTTTTTGAAAATAACCTTTCATGCAGTGTGTAATACAGCTCTAAGTGAATGAAAACACCCTGCAAAGCCTTCAATCTGAAAGTGCACTGTGAATAAAGTTGTCTCTTCAAAAAAAAAAAAGAGTTGACTGAATAATTTTTAAAATGAATCCCAAGCCATTTCATGTTGATGTCAACATGAAACATTAGCATTGGGCTGGGCGATATGGCCCATAAAAATGATGACGATAATTTTTTTATATCAGTTGATATCAATAATTATCACAATAAATGTCAAATCTTTATTTATTTCAAGTTTAAAGCCAGATTTTTTCTCCAAAGTGAGAATAGTAGAAACCAGACCATTAATTTTCCTTAGAAAAAAAAATATATATTAAGATATTTATTTTTAGTTCCTGCAAGTTCTAATGTGTGATAGTTTCAAATCAAGAAACGGGTTTGTGTTGCCTCGGAATATTAATAATATCACTTTTTGTCTCTTAGAAACGCACATTTGATAATAGCTTGAGTTAGGAAGCAGAGGTACAATTTTGTTAATTATCAAAATCAGTAATATCTGTAAATAATTGTAGCAACCTCAGTTTTGCATGGTAAAATTTATTCTGACTTTGTTTTTTTATTAAGCATTGGTCCCCCATAGTCGCATACATTTAAATCATGATAAACAGCTAAAACCACACATATAGCACCTCAATAATAGGGGTCGACCGATATGTTTTTCAGGGCCGATACCGATTATTACAGATCAAGTAGACCGATAACCGATATTTTGAACCGATATACGTGTCTGGTGTAAAAATGAAAATGAATGCCAAAATTAATAACAACAAGAGCTCTGACATTTTTTAAATGCTTTTAAACATGTCTTTAATTCTGAAAACTGTTAATAACAACAACATTAAATAAACAGTAATATTAATAATATTAATAATAACATAAGTGCAGGGATCACCCAGAAGCATTCTGTAAACATTTTGTAAAACTTAAAGTAAACGTATTTAGCGTATTGTGTGATTATTCTCAACAAAAGTTGTAATAATTGTTGTATTACGTATATTATACTGCACCACAGTAATATATTCGGCTAAACCAAACTTATATTTTGACAGGTTGCCATGAGGACCTTTTAAGTTTCTGTAGCCTATGTATATATGATATGACGATCGTTTTACTCCAATGAAACGGTCAAATGCTCATGAAGTGACTCTCCGAGCAGTTCTGGGGATGTTGTTCATGTATTTATGTCCTCATTTAGTGAGACGGCAGATGCTGAAAACACCGCGAGCATCACACGCTCTTCAGTATGTATGTGTGCAGTAAATGAAACCTCACGTCTGTGTCATTCATTAACAGAGATGCAGAACATGCAGGATTCATATTTAAATAGTGTTTTTGCGGCTTAATATTTATAGATACTAGTCCATAGCGCGAGTTAAATGAAGTGTACTGACCTACTTTTGCTTAATTCATCCAAACTTCGACACATTCCGTGACATTCCGTGTTATACGGTAAATTCCATTATATGACTGCATTCCGCGATTCCGCCCGCATTTTCCGTATCGCGGACATCATAGTGGATTGTGATTTATTGCAACTTCAGCAACGTCTGCTGCTGCTTTACCTTTGAGAGACAACTGATGCGTGATCACTGCCGCAGCTCCAGTTAGCAAGTGTTTTCGGTGTGAGACTGCCTTCAGTTTTCCGCGTTGATTGGTCGGATTCGTGACTCCCTACATATCAGATGAGCGGTGGGCGGAGATTGCTCTAGCCCACAGAGTGAGTGTTGAGCTCAGACAGGCTGCATCGAGCCAAATAGTGCATTTAAACATTAAATCATTTCACCTGTATTATTTATTCACCAATAAATAATGTCACCTGTAAATAGTATGTTTGTTTGCATAATAAAAAAATAAATAAAAAAAATGTAAAAAATCATTATCGGCAAATCTGTTTTGAAATTGGCCGATATCGATAATCGTAAAAATGCTTAATATCAACACCGATAATCGGCTAGGCCGATAATCGGTCGACCCCTACTCAATAACATGGTAAAAACATAAATGTTTTTAGGTAGCCTATGAAAAACAGTAGTCTAAAACCATTCAGTATAAATGCACACGTTATAGCTGCCTTAATCACACATACATACTTTACTTATATCCCATTACACCTGTAATAAAATTCAATGTGAATATCCCACATTTCTGCCACAATACCATGGTGCAGTGAGTGTTACTACAATAAATCCATGGAATATAAATGGCGAAGTGCAGATTGAAAAGCCTTCTGACTGTCTCGTTGCAGTGTTTCTCCTGTTCGGCTTGTGTTCTTCACTGAATTCAAGCGTGTCACACTGACTGGAACTCACAGCGCTGCTTAGTGTTCACGTGACTGAGTAAACGCATCTGCTCTAGTGAGCTCGTGCAGCGCAGACAGTTTGAACTGTGATCCGAGCAGATAAACTGTGATGCGATTCAAATGAGTCGCGCGGTTTCATACCGCTTTTGGTGCATAAACATTATATCGAACATTTATCGAACTCTTCATATCGTTTTATCGAGGAAAATTATATCACGACAATTATCGTTATCGAATTATCACCCAGCCCTACATTAGTATATTGCCTACCCACTTGCTATGCGAGCAGACCTCGGAAAACTTGATTTTCGCATTGGTCTGAATGAAAATGCAAATTCATTCATTGCCACTAGGTGCTGCTTTTGGAGTGTAAAAATACCGGGAAACGGCTGTACACAAAGCAGCACTGTCCTCATAAACACTGCTTTATCAGGCATTACAGGCATGATTAAATGAAACTGACCAATTGGATCAATCAACGCAGATTAGCATCAAGCAAAGGAGGGTTTTGGAAAAATGAATCGTTGAGTGAATGGTTTGGGAGACGTTGAGCAAATAATGTAAACATAAATGCATTTTTTTAGACAATGGAAGTGTTTTTGACCTTGCATGCATGTCAACCTGTTGTTGGCGACTCCCAAAACCAAAATATGAACCTTTCATAACCCATAATAGGGCCACTTTAAAACTTACATTGGTGCAAACTATGCTGCTGTACTGCATGTTTGATTTATTTACAAATTGTTTCGGACATGGATTTTAATTATGAATTTTTTTATCAGGCTCTCAAAAATTATATAAAAATTAGGATTTAGATTTATCAGCCAACATATTAGTTATCAATTATAAAGAATTATTGTATCAGCCAAAATGTTCATATCGGTGCAAACAATGAAGAACTGCACAAATTCACACAGGAGTACCACTTCAGATAACGCTGGAAGGAAATGTATCCTCTCATATTGAAAGTGGCATTCTAAAGCATCATTGCATAAGCACTACATAACAGCAGTAGTTTGCTTTAGTCACCTCCTAAAGCCAAGTAAGCAGAGTAAAACTGACAAGGGCGGTGGCAAAACAGGACTTTATGTCCAGGCATAATAAATGCTTCCCTAAAGCAGAATTTTGAATGAGAGCGGTAGTTTCTTTCAGTGTTGGCCATTGCTGTCACAGCCTTCTGCCACAATTTTGAAAGGCTCAACAATAGATTGTGGGCAAAATGGGCAACTAGCCTGAAGGACATACATTGACAGGATTGAATAGACAAGATCTGGCAGCCACAATATATTGTCTGTTCATGTGCATGTTTCTTTACCTTTCACTGCCTGGCTGAAATTCAGACAGAAGGGATGGTCTGCGGCGGTGAGGCTGGGTCAGGGATCCATGGGGCAGATGGGAACCATAGTCCCGAACATGAGGATGGTAGTCCATCAGTCCACCAACATCCTGAAATAAACAAGACATTTCACATACTCGCATGAGCAATTCCATGCAATTGTCAACCTTGCCATGAATGTTTTTTTTTTTTTCAAAACAACAAAACCCTTTCAAACTTGTCCTTTAAGGTCTGTATTTTACAGTATTGATGTGCTGCCATGGAAATGTTAAGTACATTGCTTTGTTTATTCACCATATATGAGGTTTGCACAGATAGAAATGTAAAATTTTAATTCAACCATATTTCATGCTTTCAAAAGCTTTCTTTTTTATACATTATGTTAACAGTAAGCATTTTGCAGAAAGATGGGGGCATGCATGATAAATAAATGCACTCACTTTGTTATGACAGCACTGCCTTGTAAATTTATAAGCGATATATTTAGGAAGTCATGACGCTTCAGTGCTGTGTCACGTCCGTAACGATTTAAATATAAAGTTTATACTGTATAATAAATATTAATACAAATAATGTCAAACTTCATATACAAAGCCAAAATATGTCCATGCTAATTATGATTGACAATTAATCTCACTTACTCACTCGAAACAACCTTAATTATGCATTACGGACGTGACTGTTATGGACGCTTCGTATTAAATCATGCAATTGACCAGCTCATATTTGTTCACCATGCTGCTGCTATTAAAATCTCTGGCTCATATTAAATGTATCCCTGTTACTGTAGGCTATATCAAACCATTTCAGAAGCCAATTCATTGTAGTAACATAAAAAAAGACGTGCACAAATGTTTACTCAATCGATGCCTACTTCCTACCTTACCGTAAAGGACACACCTCTCGTGATGACGCGGTTTTTTTGCACATCTTTTTCACACATGTTGCTGCGTCTTAATCTTCTTAACATCCAAATGCCAGCTATTAAACTTGGTAAAACATACTAATTAAGTAATCTTTAGAGACTAAAAATAATATGACGATTATTCTAAAACATTGTCTTACATTGC
Organism: Oxygymnocypris stewartii; assembly: GCA_003573665.1. NCBI lineage: Eukaryota > Metazoa > Chordata > Actinopteri > Cypriniformes > Cyprinidae > Oxygymnocypris > Oxygymnocypris stewartii. Next base: position 2,080,701 of record QVTF01018951.1, read on the forward strand.
AATTATTTTGACAAACATAATGCAGCCATTTTGGATCACGATTGCGCATTTAGCAACGTAAATTGGGAAAAAACATTGCCATCAAACATACTTTTGCGATCATTGTGACGATTGTATTTTGCATGCCATTCTTCACACAGACACAGGCCTACACAGTAGAGTCCTGCAAGCCCGTCGGAACCCGATGGGTCCCGACACGCTGAGTCCATTCGGGCCGGGTTCGGGCCATTTTTTGTTTTTACAAATCGGGCTCAGGTCGGGCTCGGGCTCATTTAGCTTCTCTCCTTGTATTGTGCCCAAATACGCGCAGACTGTTAACATGTTATTTCCTCCCTCCTCTGTTCGCTTGGAATACGGTTCTTCTGGGCTAAGAGTGTGGTTAGCGCATGCGCTGGTTCAAAGGCAAGCGCGCGCTGTGAGAGGGGAGGGGTTGTGAAGGACCGGGAAGAACGTTTGGAGTGGATGCAACAAAGTGTGCTAACTGAATAAACGTTGTGTTTTATTCTATTTAACACAGACCACACATGTACTGTATGAAATATTGTTATAATAATTATATTACACTTCACCTATGCAATAGGCAACGCATACACGCACGCATTAGCATACAGGTGACCGTTGACCATGCAGAGCATCAGGGAGAAGTTGGAGCGTGGGGAGTTACTAAAAGTTCCCAATGCTTCGGGAAAAGCTGCATTTTGGAAGAGTTTTGTCCGTATTGATATTTGTGGGCATGATTGTCGGCGGTGGTAGTTATGTTTGAGGCCTATAATAAAAGTGTACCTCTTAGTAGCGTGTGTGTGTATAGCAGAGACAGCACGCGTCAGAGAGCTTAAAGTGATATTGATGTTGGTCTTGGGTCGGCATGAATGTGTTCGGGGGGAATTTTATATTAATTCTATATTAAAATTAATAAACTAGTGTTTTCTAAGTCGGTGTCGCAAGGATGAAGTTGCAGATCCCGACTTGCCATCTCCTCATTAGACGCACCTTTAATAAATACATCTGTATGGATTAATATTATAATGAAAGAGTTTTTGTATTCTATATGTTTTATTTCGTTAAGTACTAATTTAAAGCTTTCTATAAATATATTTATCATGTCTAAATTGATCAAACAGGCTATGATCAGCTGGTCGCTAGCTACTTTAAAAAACAAAAACTTACGAATAAAAAAAATATCGAAACGAAATATAATCACTTTGCCATTTCATACAAAACTGAAGTATTCTAATTGCTGAAACAGTATAGTATAAGCTGTTACGGGCTCGGGCTGGTAACTCTGATTAGATGTCGGGCCAGGGCCTATATTTTAGGCCCGTGCAGGGCTCTACTACACAGTACACACTAATGGCTAACTTCAATTCGCCGAAGCTTGTTCTGAATGGGCACCGCGCCGACCTCCGGGACTTGGTAAACATTTATTATAGCTGATTATATATATTAGCACATTCTATATTATTCGGGGTCTAAAGAACACATTAGCAAATAATCATGTCTGAATTCAGTTTTGAACATATCCGCACTGGTTACATTTTAACACCACACTGGCGCAAACACAAGCTAATGTATAACAAGGTGATTTCAGTATAAATGTTATTAATTGTGCAACCTTACCATACAGATGTCTCAGAGGGAAATGTTTGTTGATTTAAATACCCAACAGAGACCCAGAAATAGATCTCGGTTAAAGTTTTTAAAGCATTTTATCTGATTCGGAGTAAGATAAAAGGGCGTGAGCCAGAGTCGGACAAGTGACAATTTCAGATCTGTCACGTCCGTAACTGAGAGTCCGTAACGATGGTTTTTCCTCATAAATGCAAAAATGAAAACAAAATAAAATAAATAATTTATGTTCCATGGAGAGACAACCCTTATCCTTTCAGCTGGTATTATTTATTTTGGCTTGTGCATTTGAATTTGCAGAATTTATACAAAGTATGTGGACTCCCAAAAACTCAAGTCCTTTGTCACGTCCGTAACGCATGCATATTTGCCTGATTTAAAATAGAAAACACGTGCATAGACTGTTTTTTTTCGATGCCTAAACTCTATGGTTAGGGATTTATAAAAATAATAATAGATGTTTCCGTATATTGTTAACATTTGCATTTTCTGAGAATTTATATTTCAAGTTTTTACTGCAAATGTCACGTCCATAACGCTGGAATTGCTCGCATAATGAAATTGAATGAAGGATGTGACTACTGAAATTTAAGATAAATGATTCTATCCCAGATAAAATGCAGATGTTTCCAGATTCAATCGTGCTTTTAATGACATATAAACCAGAAAAAGATCCCAGATCAGTGCTAAATGCAGAGAGCAATTAGCCTAAATCTTTGGTACTCAAACCAAAACTTTCAGATATTATACAACCCTTTAGATGCAGCTTAAAGTCTTAATTTTTGCACGAAACCGTTCACTTCATCAGTCATGCACCTACTCTAGAAAGTAATCCATCCACGAAAATGAACTTTGATCAAGAGTCTCAAACTTTGAAGTGTTACACAGTTACATTGCTAGTTTAGGCTAAATTCTATTAACACCGATATTAAGGATTACCAAATTTTTGACATCAAATGGTACAGGAAAACTTGAAAATCTGCTTTGTGTCAGACAAAGGACATATTCCAACATGAACAAAGGTTTGGAGGATGCAGTGTTGTTCCACTTGGCTTCTGAGCTGGCTAGGCTTGAGTGCCACTGATTTAGATTTTCTGTGTGGTTAAAAAGACCAGATCTCTGCTGGATAAAGATGATAGCTAAGAGTCCAATCTTACGTGATAATCTTCAGTAACACAAGATAGTCCTTTGTTACTAATTTCTGGTCAATGATTAGATCTATATGTACATCACAATAGTGTGTGCATGTTTGATAAGGTGTATAATAGAAGATACAGATTATTGCTACATACATTGTAAAACAAATTCTTAGCTCACAGGTCATGAAGTCCAAAGTTGCAGATTAATGATAAAAAAAAAAAATGCATTTTTGGACAGATTTTGTTTTCTAGTCAGTGCAGTACCGTACCGTATGGGCTCTCAGCTGCAGAGGAAGGGAGGCGGGACTAGGAAGGTGACGAGCGTCCACAGCCCTACGACCCTGAGGCACTGTCTGAGGGTGCGAGGACATGCTGGCGATGCAACTTCCTCTACACACTGAAAGTGGGTGTGGTCTTGTCACAAACGCTGTTCATCATGGGGCGTTGAGTCCTGGCAGTCACCAACCTGGAAGGAACAAGAGAGAAAACATTGTAGATTAATTGTTAATAAATATTTTTTAACAACAATCAATCTGTGGAGTCCATTTATTTATTAACTTTTTGACGCTATGCCAGCAACAAGGCTATTTTCATGGTGATCTCTGAATAAATTATAAAAAGGTATACAATTAACAAAAGGTTATAAAAGACATTTCAGGTATACACTAGAGAAAAATTCTAAAACACATTCTGGTGACACATTTTAATAAATCAGATTGACACACCTCTGAATAAAACTGTTGTCTATTTACATTAAAAACAGTACAATCCAATAAAATAGGCTTTTAAAATATGGAGTCTAACAAAATTGTAGACAAAATCATACAGTGTGCACCAAACTTCAGAAAGTCAGGATAAGCAACTGTGAGTTTGATGACAAGTGAGAGCAAAAGCGAGCGAGCGAGAAGTCCTAGCCACCACCTGCTGCATGTGAGCACACGGTGTGAATGAATGGATCACTCTGTATCCCTCTCTATATCCTCCTCTTCTTCGCTCTATCGTATTCTATACTCATTAGGACAGCTGGTGTGCTCTGCTGCATGATGATACTCTCTTTTTCACAGGTACAGCAAAAACACACAGTATGGCTAAAATATAATGTTGAAAGTTTCTTTAAGGCAAGTCTATTCACTCAGCAACTATCATGGTAAGATCGCTTTGTAGACCACAGGCATGCAAGTACAGCTCATATCCACTTAAATAAGGACAGACAAAATCGCATTAAATGCCTAGATCATTTTAAATTTACGTTTGTTTTGAAAACAGGTTAAAACTTACTGTAAAACATATGCATAACTCACTTAAAAATCTTCTTTTTTTTTACACAAGACAAAGAACTGTTATACAACAGAATGTGTTTCACTGAGAAAATGTCCGCAGAACTAGAATTAAATTGCAGAATAAAAGTACTTAGCCATACTTCAAATTTACCTTACATTAAAATGCATTTAATCCACCCCACTTCTTTGGGTTCTCAAAGCATCACTGAACAGTCAGACAAGAGAGACTGCAGGGCCAAGAAAGAACTGCAGTTGTAAACGTTTTGATGGTGTCAGTCAGAGGTGGTGGTTTCTAGGGCTGCAAAAACTAATCGATTATATCGACTATTCTAGAATTCTAAAAATTATTCTAAAAATATCCATTGTGCTGAATTATCTGTTGTTGAAAGCTAATTTAAGGTTTAAAAATCAACTTGCAGTGTGAATATTTTATGAGAGTAGGAACTTTAACAGCATGTAATTGTCTGAATATAAATATGAGATGCTCCATAACCGCCTTTTACAGGATAAAGAAATTACACGTGACTATGATCAAAGTGAACGTGTGTTCCTGCAGAACATTCCTCACCTGTTGTCTTTTTAATCTTTATTATTATTTACATTTTTTAAATAGATTTAAACTATATTCACTAAATACAATGCTTAACAAATTTATGTAAGGTTTTTAACAAATGATGTAAGGTTTGTGCCACTGCTGCTCTAAACTAACAGCATTATTGATTACCAAAATCATATTTTAGCTTTCTGTACTGGTTAGTCCTCCAATACGCGTAAGCTCTTTAGTAACAGTAGCAGGCTATTTCTAATGCTATAATATAATTATTGCTGTTATCAATGAAAGAAAGGCAGACCACTTTATAGAGTTTTTTTTTTAAACCTAATTAGTCAAAAAGTACATAAACAATGCAAGCAAGAATGCAAGCTGTTATGAGGCCATTTTTGTTATTATAAATACTAATTAGTTGTTTCTGTTTGTAATTTGCCCAATAAATGACAATAACATTTTTTGATTTAAAATGTTTTGAAAGATTCCTAAAATGTTTGTGTTCTCTTTATGACAGGTGGTCTAATACATTAAACACTGTATGTTTTCATTGCATTCAGTTTGTTTGAAGGACATTGAGCATAATGAGGGATTGTGTGTTTTGTCAATAAATTACAATAATTATATTTAATCTGATTAATCGAATTAATAATCAAAATAATTGTTAGTTGCAGCCCTAGTGGTTTCCACCACATCATGAACTGGAGACAGAAAGAGCAAAGCACCAGGTGTTGAGAGCACCAATGCAGCACGGATCAATCCAAACAAACCAGACAATGCTTAAGAATACAACGGCGTACCTAGAATCATATATGTTGCTGTCAGCCAAATCTGGGTAACCAGTTGGATATGCAAGAAACATGCCAAAATTTTGCACAAAAAACGTAACAAGCAAGTGAGATCTACAGGGTTCGCATAAAGCAGTGACCTTACAAAAACCATCACAAGCAGATGTTACCTGCGTGGTTACTTTGTAACATGAAGACAAGTAGTGTGAATTGTTATGTTTGGATGTGAGCCTCTTGTATTTAACTACTGTGGTTTAGTTACACAATACATGTAAAGCAAAGTAAAGAATTAACATGTTTTAATGGACTATTGATTGGCATTCGTCAACGATTTATTTCTCCTTTAATATTTTTTGCATTTATTTAGCTGAAAAAATATTGTAGTGCTAAACATAGACTGTCTTGAAAAATGACCCCAAGATTAACAGTTATGGCACGAAAAAAATGTTAGCTGAGTTCTCCCTTGTTACTCCATCGCTAAACAGTCTTCTTTATATTAATTTTTTAAAACAGCAACAAAAAAAATTATATCAGGAAGGTATCAAAGATACACACAATTTGAATGTTATATAATGAAAACGAACCATAATGCAAATTTTACAACCCAGTCCAACAAAGTGATGGATAGTGATTATTTGAAGTGTAACCTCTGTACAAGAGCACAAAATCCCAAAGTCAAGGGTTGTACAAGTATACCAGCAGAATGGTATTTCTTACCAGGAGCAATGCACCAAAATTTCAACAACCAAAAATATTCAGCCAAAACCACAATAAATAAATCAATAAATAGCTTTAGAGCAGGGCTCTAGAGTGCGACCAATTTGGTCGCACGTGCGACCTAATTTCTCACGGGTGCGACTAACAAAAATCCCAGGTCGCACTGGTGCATCCAGCCATTCGAGAAAAGAAAAAAAAAGTATCCGCGACTCAGAAACTCTGTGGTTCAACAAAAGACACATCCGTTAGGCTTATATCGTGGTCTAAACCAATCAGAGACAGTGAAGGGCGGACCCTCCCTCTGATTGGCCGTGCTCCAGATATTCCTGTATGTGTGTGTGCGCGTTTACAAATGCGTCACGTGTGCTGCTGCAGTCAGACAGAGAGAAAGAAGTGAGTAGTAGAGATGCGTGCAGTGTTGCCAACTTAGCGAGATTTAGCGCCTTTGTAGACCCCCATAGCAACTTTTTGTTTTCCCAAAAAAGCAACTAGTGACAAATCGAGTCTCTCAGAGTGTCTCTGTGATCGCCGCAACGGCGCGAGATCAGCGCGCTTTCTCTGCATCTGCTTTGTTCAGCAAGCGTCTGAGAGGAGCCCGTTCAGTTAAAACAAATATTATTGCTTCTCTAAATGTACATGCAAATATAGAAGAAATCACAGCACAGGAATTGTCTTTGTCTTGTCTTATATTGTGTATTATTTGATTTCATCAGACAACGGCTCAATAAAATTATAAATTAGTATTTTTGTGCAGACTCGCTTCTTGGAAGGGAGAGTTGGTTATGTATTCTTAAAGGGACGTGTTTCAGTCATTATTTCATATTCATCCCGTTGACTGACAACATAAACAGTCAAATATATAAAGTAAAACAGTTTTATTGAGAATTTGGCTGCATTAAAATAGAGTATGAGCACAGAGAGACGATTAGACAGAACAGAACAGTTATTTTTTTCTTTACTTTACTTTTAGTCATTTAGCAGATGCTTTTATCCAAAGCGACTTACAAATAAGAAAAAGTTACTAAAATTAAAAGTTAAAACTATACATATGTACACACATAATATAAAAATAAAGACATGAAATAAAAATGACAAATGCATACAACAACATTTAAAAACTAAACATTTAAATGAAAATAAAGCTAAAAACAATTCAAAATATTAAATCAAGAAAAGGTATGAGTATAAAAATGCTTCTAACATAACACTAAAGGACTAAGTATACTTCTTTTTAGCATAGTAAGAATTGGTTATAAAAACTGTAAATACTTTTTTTTCCATAATGTTTAGTGAAAATATTTGGTAGTCTGAGGTGCGATGGGGGCGCCGGATTGTTTTATGGGTTTAAGGGGAGGGGGGGGGGGCTCAATCTCATGGCTCAATCTCATTGAGCCATGAGATGTTCAGTTTGACATCCTTCAAACACTTAATTTAGATTTTATTTTTATTTTATTTATCTTGAGATGTTTTAAGCTTAAATCTCAGCTCAGCTTTTCAGTAAGTTACCTTTCATGTAGAATTGTGCTTCAAATAACAATGTTATGTTGACCAAATTGTTAGTTAATCGTTTACTAGTCAATATTGCCTATATAAAAATTTGGGTGCACCTAACTTTTGTGCCGGTGCACCTAAGAAAAAAAGTTAGGCGCACCAGTGCAACCAGTGCAAAAAGTTAGTCTAGAGCCCTGCTTTAGAGGATCAAAACAGTGATGTTGAATTAGCACTTCTCGGATCATATATTTTGCCCATGTCTATTTTGTTCACACAACATTGATAAATGTGATAAATGTGGACATACTACCAAAAATGCTACGGTAGAAATATGTAAGTTTTGCTAAGCTGAATATCAGGAACTGGCTCGCTACCAAAGAACTTCTGTTTAATTTATCACCTGAGAACCAGGCACAATGAACAGCATACTGAGTTCAATTACCCAAATGCAATTACCCAAACTTTAATTACGGTTTTAGTGTTTCTATAAAAAAATTAAATGTAGGTACATCACTACTTTGCAGGCATTTAATTCAAAATTACAGAGACAGCTTCTTCAAAGCAAAGTATCTTGGCACCTTCATGAGACAAGCAGATCTGTGGCAATTAGTGGTTTCTAAAAGTAGATTACGTGTACCTGGCTGCAACCTATTTTACAATTGGGCGTCCAATGGAATGACCTTACAAAGCTTTTCATACGGTCAGGCTGCTCTAGTTCAAAGTTAAAGATTAGCCCTTTACACTCTATGGCTTCAGATAAACGGGAAGTAGCGCTATCACACTAATAAACACAAATGCAAACAGACATGCTTCTCTGAATGTGCTTTTCCCCCTGTGACTGCTCTGTGTCATTAGCCCTCCTGCTCAATACAGACATACAAACCACTGCCATCTCAAGGGACCCCACACGCAAAAATTACCATGTGACAGAAGTCTGTCTCTATAGATGTATATGAACAGTTGTGTGTGTACATTATTGAAAACAAGGTCACTGAGTGTTTTCAAATACTTTGACATTAAAACAAGGAGTCGGGTCCTCTGCTCTAAAGCCCTGTAGCTCTTCTACAACACAAAGAGGGGCACGCTACCGTCCTCCTTCCTTCCTGTCTGTCACTGAATGATTTACATGGAAAGAGCAGAGTATTTTACTGTGCTGGGGGAGGAGATTCAATAGTTCAGGAATGTTTGGAGCTCTGAGGAGGAACAGAAAGTCTTTGTCATCCTGAAGGCAATTTGTAGACTCACACATACACATGAACACACATGCAGGATCAAATCAATCACACATTACTCACAGAAAACACTTTTATTTGAAAAAGAAATCTTTGGCAAATTTATAAATGTCTTTACTGTCACTTTCGGTCATTTGAGAACTGCGACTCTTGTAGTTTCACACTTGTATAAATTCTTCTAAAAAAAATGCCATTGCCCTTTGCAGTTAGGACTTCTCCTCCAGGTGAAGGAACGTCTGTATAACTACCACAAATTCCTGTGGATAGTAGTTTATAGCATTTAGCTGGCCACTATATGAAATGCAAACTCTCATACATCAGAATGAACTTTCACTAAAATTCAATGGTTAGTACAATTACAATTAGCCTTTGCATTATGGGTTTAATCACATGCCGATTGACAGGCACAATCATCACACAAAAGATGAGTCCCAGAGAATGAAGATTTATTTAAAAAGGAAGACACTGTGTGTGAAGCACTCCGTTTTGGCTGATCTACTGGCACAGTATGAACTGTGGAAATCTGGAAACAAACTTACCACGGTTTTCTGGCAAAAACAATGAATGAAAATCCACAACTGCTATGACCGACTTAAAGAGAGACTGGGAAAGAAAGTGAAAGATAACAAGAAAAGAGGAAGAGAGAAAGGAAAGTAGGAACAGTGAAAGACTTGGAGAGTGGAATGAGAAAGAAAAAAGGAGATATTGCTCTATGAGAGAGAGACTAGGCCCTCAGACAGAAGGGGAAACACATGCCCTGGCACGGATACAGACACCCACAGGCAAGCTCATGGCTGCCTGCCAAAAGCACGAATGAACTCACTTACCCCTCGCTCTCTCTCTTTTCTCTCGTTCTCCCTCTTTCAATCACAGTGCTCACTCATTCCCAACTCTTTCTTCTCCCTTTCTAGGAGTGGCTAGCTTTTGTATGATCTCTCTCTCCCTTTTTTCTCTCCACCTCGCTCTTGCGTTACATCTCTCTTCCTACCTTTTTCCGCCTCTCGTTCAGCTGATAAACACACATGGGCAGCTTGAAAGAACTGGAAAGAACCAGCGCAAACTGCCTTACCATTAACCACTGTGTATTTCTATCGCACACATTTTATGTTTTGACATCTTTTATTGACTCTCACAAAAGCTGAGCCCAGTTCTTCTGTCAGTCATGATGGACATTATAAATGAGAGGCCTGGCAGTTTGCGTTAGTGCTGGAAGAAAGGCATTAGCTGATGAGACGCGATCAGGTCCCTCTTGCTGGGCCAGTAATGTCGGAGACAGCATGAGGTGGGGCGGCCGAGTGTGCGTTCCCAACCATCTGCATCACCGACCTCTACACCACATCATCTCCCATAATCTCACAGCGCAAAATGCCACTTCAATCAGCAATGTCATTATCACCTCTAATTTCCCACCAGCATTTAAGCTTGAATGTTCGGTCTGGGTTTTAGTTTGAATCTGACACTCTCTGTGAAGCATGTTGTGTATTAATCAGCGCACCACATTTAGACTGTAGAAATGTTGTCAATCTAATTTCTGTCCTCTGAAGACAGGCTGTATATTCTCTTCTGATGGAAAAGGAATGTCTTGCAGCATGAATATTACTGAGATGCGCAGCTCTTCCTTCTCAAATTACTTTCCAGTTCCTGGATGGAAAAATGGGCTGTCAAATTCAAATCAAAACTAGATCACTAATAGTATCATTTCTGAAGCTGTCTAAATGAAAGCACTCAATATAGCATAGGTTTACTACTGCTCCAGCTCATTTATTTTCTGCATCTATCAACAACAACAAAAATATAAAAATTATATATTTGTATTCACATTAATTAAAAAGTATTCAGAGAAAATAGTCGTTTTAATTTATTAATTTTGTAATCATTTTGTAGAATTTAATTTTAAATTAACAATACTGCATGGTATCGTGATACTACTTGGTATCGTGATACTTCAGAGATCCGACTGGTCTTGCGAGAAGGTGACGATATACTCAGAAAATATTTTGCAATGTTTACATTAGAGCTGCAAAATTATTTGTTAAAAATTGCACTTGCGATCTTGATTCAAGCACCCACGCGATCTTATTCCTGAACAACAACGATTCAGCTATGTCTATTAAGACGGAAAAAAATAACCTTCCTACGTGTACTGCGTTAAGCTAACCAGGAATTATAATAGGACTTGCATGTTGTTGCTCTTTTGTTGGTTTTGATTGCTTCTATAATGTCCTCATTTGTAAATAAATAAATAAATAAAGACTGTCACATCACAAGTGTCATTGGAGCGTGAAAAGCACGTTTTGCAGCTGCACATGTTGATGAATCAGAGGGTTGGCCATCATCACGCTTCCGATGTGAATGCTGTCATTCACTGATATGGGCGTCGACAAAACACGCTGCTCAAGCTCCACTGACACTCGCGATGTGAAACAGGTGTTAAAGACATTCAACTCTGCATTCATGCTGCTGCTGCTGATCCAGAAAGAGCAACACAACCGGTCTTTTCAACCACACATATCTGTGTTATAGGTAGGGTTGGGTATCGTTTGGGGTTCTCTCGATACCGGTGCCAAATTGATCCTTTTAAAACGGTACCGGTGCCTAAACGGTGCCTGAACCGATACTTAGAAAAATACAAAATTACCAATTAATAATTTGATTGGCATTAGCACTAAACACATGGGCCCGGTTTCACAGATAGGGCTTAGACTAAACCAGGATTAGGCTATAGTTCAATTAGGACATTTAAGTATTTTTTATGAACATGCTTAGAAAAAAAACATTACTGGGGTGCATCTTGAGACAAAACAAAGGGACTGATATATTTTAGGATCAGTCACTGCAAGTTTATTTTCAGTTAAAATAGCTAAGAGTTACATTTTGGTCTAGGACTAGATTCAAGCCTTGTCTGTGAAACCGGGGGGTTTGTGAACCGTGTCTTTTTCGTTCAAACTGGACGCCAGAGAGCACCAACGCACAGAAAATCCACAGATCCAGTCACAGAAGTAGTGGAACTCATGCAGCTCTAGGGATATAGATAAGTAAACAGAAGATATAAACGTTTATCGGTGTTATTCAAGCCATCTGCGGTATTTTCATAATTAAATATATTTATAATCCATTACTAATCGATGTATTAGTAGCCTATGGAGTAGTAGTAGCTTAGCTAGATAATTGAAGGCTACCTACTGCATTCACACGCTCCTCGGATGCTCTCATTTCCCCGAGTTGTGCTTTTAAGTCAGAATGTGAAAACTTGTATTATTAGAGCTTTCCGAATTGAGTTCATGTGCATTTTCTCAGTCGGGAAATTATTTTGCACGTGTGGTGCCGGAGATGATGCTTCTTACGGCCGTTTCGGAGAAACAAAGGACAAATATTTCAACCGATCGCTCAGGCATGGCACTGAAATGAGGCACCGAAATCTGCGTTCTAATTCGGTTCGGTACATACTGGTTCCAAAGGTACCGGTGCCTTATTGATACTGGGTTTCGGTACCCAACCCTAGTTACAGATATTTAGCATAATTAGCACGGAGTGCGTCGACGTGTCGGACATTTAGCCACACCCATTGCGCGAGCCTGCAGTTATCCCTACTTAAGACAATTTTTCTGCCATGTTTATCACAAACAAGACTCTAGAGCAGAAGGTAAAGGCTACTATGGCAACATCACTTCACTTCATTGAGCATTCTCTTATTATACAACCATCAGAACCGCATATTTTATCCGAACTGGCGCCTTTACATTGTCAGGATTCACAATCGCATGCAAAGCTGTGCTGAATAAACGGAACAGCACAGGACATCGAGTTGCCTATATAATCATGACGGGTTTAATGCTCTCACAGAGACGGAGAGAGAGAAATTATTCACGTTCATCTTAAGATCCACCAGAGCTGCTGTCAGTGCCATGGGCGCAATCGCGTGCACCAAACGCACTCTCTGCACTCGCCAACAAAGCATTTCAAGTCATTGTTAGTTGTTTAACTGTGTGATGGATAGGACAAGTCTCAACTGAGCTCATTTATTTAAAAACGGGCTGTCAGCTGTGATAAAACTTCCCATTGTTATGATGCCATTTTTGATTCTGTCGCTTTAGTGTCCTGAATGCGGTTGTGACTTCAGCTGTTCATTCATATACAGATATGTATTCAAGCAGATGTTTTAATCTGCTGAATAAATAAAACATTTCAAGTCTCTCACCTGTAAACAACTGCTGTCAGTCCCAAACAGAACTGTGAATGGACCATAATGTGCATTTCTATTGAATGTATCACTGCCCTGTAATTATCTTTCTTTATTTCTTTTTTATTAATTGTTTATTGTTACTATTTTTCTTTTTCTCTCTTTTGTTATTTTTTATTGTTATTTTCTTTCATTTTGATTCATTATTTATTGTTGTTATTTCTTTTTCTCTCTTTTCTTGTTATTATCTTTATTTATTGTTGTTATTACTTATTTTTTGTAAAGTATTAATTATGAGAAAAAGTTTTAATAAAATATGTATTGTTATTTTCTTTCTTTCCTTTGTTGTTGTTATTATTATTGATTTTTTTGTAAAGTATTAATTATGAGAAAACGTTTTAATAAAATAAAAGATTAATAGCAGAAGTTACTGTTATTATTTATTTATAGTTTAACTAAAGAATTAATCAACTGATGAGAAAATAATAAATATATTAATTGAAAAATTATCGATAGATTAGTCAACAATAAAAATAATTGTTAGCTGCAGCCCTACAGACATTTGAATAACAGAAGTACTAAGATAAATGTTTATAGTTTGTGTATAAACACTAATTGTCTACAGTAGCGATCAAAACTAAGTATCTTAACACTTGTATTTGTAATTCTTATCTTCCGCCAGGAGGAACCCATTTAAAAAATGTATTTGACATTGAATCATTTATTCAGGAGATCCCAATAGTGAAACAAGTCTTTATGAACGGAGACACTGACTCCAATTAATTTTTTTAATTTTGTTCAAATGAATATTTTATTTATATATATATATATATATATATATATATATATATATATATATTAGTGGTGGGCCGTTATCGGCGTTAACGTGCTGCGTTAACGCGAGACTCTTATCGGCGATAAAAAAAAATATCGCCGTTAATCTATTCTCAAAGTTGGGTTGGGAGCTGGGTCTATACTACGCAAGCTATGATGACTTTCACCCTGATATTTTAACGCGGATGTATACCTAGCCGAATTACACTGTAGGGGGCGAGAACGAGTCTTCGAACTAGAGGCTCGCAGTCCGTGATGGACAGATTGTTAACGGCTGGTCTATGTGGTAATACAAGGACATCCAAACGCTCACCTATCATTCATCAACCTCAAATATGGCTTTTCATCTGAAAGATGTATGTAGTAGCAACTTTACATGGCCGCTCAATATGATGTTAACCTAGAGAAATGTGCGCTATTGAAGTGTTTGTGTGGAAGCGCGTTTGCTGCAGGACAGGCTCCGGTGCGTTCACTTGCTCTTAAAATCTCTGTCATTCTTGGTCATACAGATAAAAGTAGCCTAATACATCTTTCGAATCTGTAAAGACTCTACGTTTATTTGTGTGCACTCAGAATAACAACGAAAAGTTGCGCTTTTAAGTGAAATGTCTAAAAAATTAAAATAGAAGACGTGTGTGTTAGCATGGATGATTTACATGAAATTTAATCTGTGCAACACTGTGCATAAAATGGCTTTCAGTTCAATATAATAACAAAAAACGACATTTTGGGTTTTTATTCAACTAATAAGGTGGGCACGCTGTGATCTGTACTATATTTGTACTGTAATTGACAGTTATCGGCAAAAAAAAAAAAAAAAAAAACACGGGAGTGGGAGGGAATGGGAGTCATTCTTCCGGGAGTGGAACGGGATTTTCCTCCAGTTTTTTCGTGGGATTGGGACGGGAAGAGATTAAAGTTTGTGATGCATTTTGGAAACAGGAGATGAGCCCCTGGTCTAATGCGCCACCTGGCTTGAGAAACCCGTTCTCAAAGACTTACTTTTAGTCATTATTTGGGTAGCACACATATTCTGAATGCCTTCGGCAGAATTCAAATGAGCCATTTTAATCTAGATTAATCTAGATTAATTCCAAAATTAATCTAGATTAAAAAAATTAATCTATGCCCACCTCTAATATATATATATATATTTATATATAAAGACTCAACAGGGCTCTAGACTAACTTTTTGCACTGGTGCGCCTTTTTTTCTTAGGTGCACCCAAATGTTCAAATAGACAATATTGACTAGTAAACGATTAACGAACAATCTGGTCAACATAAAGTTCTTTATTTGAAGCACTATTCTGCAAGAAAGGTAACTTACTGAAAAAGTGTTGGTGCTGAAAGTGCTTCACTGAGCTGATATTTAAATTTAAAACATCTCAAGACAAATTAAATAAAAATAAAATCTAAATTAAGTGTTTTAAGGGCTTCAAACTAAACATCTCGTGGCTCAATATCTTATGGACTATCCTCCATTGCAGTCACATGACCCTCGGATGGCCAACTCCTGTAGTTTGGCCTTCTTGATCTTTGGCCTCGGCTAAACCCACTGCCACACTCTCTCTAGCATCAACATCTTCCAGACTTGCCCTTCTACACTGATTCTTATCAGATCTTCCACTGTGTCTGAATGAAGGGGTGCTCTAGTGCAGTGGTTCTCAAACGTTTTTATAATTCGATTGAGCCGTTGTCTGATGAAATCAAATAATACACACAAGACAAGACAATTCCTGTGCTGTGATTTCGGCTATATTTGCATGTAAATTTAGAGAAGCACGAATATCTCTTTAAACTGAACAGCCGGGCTTGCTGCTCCTCTCAGACACTCACTGAACAGAGCAGATGCAGAGAAAGAGCTGCGTGCGTGCTGATCTCGTGCCGTTGTGGCAGTACCAACGATCACAGAGACTCGCTAAAGTTTGTCCAAGAAGTCGCTAGATTTGTCACTAGTCGCTTTTCTGGAAAGTCTTTATTTTTTTAAGTTATGATCACAAAACATTTCCAACATGTTTTAATTTGAATAGTAAATGCCTTTTGTTTGCAAAAAAAGTTTATTTTTCAAAAATAAAAACATAAATGAAATTGATGTTTTATGCCTTCATTTGATAACCAGATGCACAATACAACATTTCTGAGGAAAAAGAAAACATTTCATTTGGCTATTTTAAAAAACAAATAACAACAAATCATTAGATGAGAGAAAATAAATAATAACTTTATAATTGTTTTATTCAATCATACAATTATTATAACACCTAAAATACATTGCATGGAAAAAGTGTTGAAGGCTACATTGTGTGCACATGATCAGGATGTACCACCTTTGAGATAGACAAAACCCTGTTTGCAGGATTATACATTATTTGGATAATTAGTCAAAAACAACAACAGTTATGTCTGATTCTGTTGCATAGAACTGAATAAAAATAATACATTTTTAATTAATATTAATATATTTTCTGTCCAATTTCTTTCAATAAAAGTGTGGTTATTTTATTGGCTTGTTTTTTTTAATTCAGTGTCATTAAAATTGAGTTAAAATAAAAGTCTTACAAAATTACTTTATAGTATTTAATAAAATAAATCATTATTACAAAGCATTTTCAGATTTGGTTTTCGACCAAGCACATCTTGGATTCTGTTTAGGCCCAGAATTTTCATTTCGGTGCATCCCTACCATTTACTGTAACTACATCCAGAGCACTGTTTGCAACCCAGGGCTCGAAATTAACTTTTTTACTTGGTAGCACTGGTGCTCCCAACTTCAAGAAGTTAGGAGCACCACAAATGTTTTAGGAGCACCCACTGAATATTAAGGAGCAACACAAGCGCCAATTGAGCGGAAGGGCGGGCAACATCCTTCCTGATGATTAAAAGCTTCATCAATTGAACCTGATCCTTAAGCTGCAGTGCTTTGTTTTTTATACATGCAATATACAGAGGCAAGATGAGAAGAAAATGTCATTTAAACTTTTCTCAAAACAGTTCCCCTCAGAAATACATTCATATAGACCCCCACTCCCAATTCAATATTTAGGGTTTCCTTTCTATATTTTGCATAGTGAACGTTGAGCTTGCTCAGGCTGCTACAGTATTTTATGTTCTTTGTGTCCGTCTTCAGCGTCTCTGGCTTCTGTTAATGGCTGTTTACAGACTTGGTAATATTTCCACACAAATGAAAATTTGGAAAATGATTTCAATGCAGTTTGTGCAAGTGCGGTCACAAAACCGGTCAGTTCCAAGTAGGGGTGGGCGATATGGCAAAAATATCATTTTATTTTTTAGACATTTCACGATTTTATCACAGTTCTTTGTCATGTTAGTTTTACCAGTTTGTCTGAGCAGTACTGCCAAACTAATTTCCCTATTATAAAGACAAAGCCTTTCAAGGAAACAAAATATAAATAAGAATGGTGGATATTTAGGCCAAAGTGGGCGAAGATAAAAAATCTTTCTCATTATTTTATCTTTGTTATGAAAAAATAAGAACAAAGATACACATTACAACTACACATAATATACAAACAGTGTTTAATTATCAGGTACAATAGGCATATTTAGTAGGAGCATTCAAGAAATTGAATGAACAATTAATAAAAATAAAACACTATAAATTGATGACAGTCGGCTGCATGTTTAGTTTTGTCCCTTTAAGAGCTGCACGCATCTAATATACAGGCACGCTTCGGTTCCACTCACCGGTTTACTTTCATTTTAAACATAACCAACTGAGTCTATATGTAAACCTTGTGTGTTTTGACAGTATTGGCTCAAAAGATAACCTAGTTGAGTAATCAGGCGCTGTTAGACAGGCTTTTTAGTTCGCGCGTTTCGGGTGCACGGGCTCAGAAAAAGCACACTTTAGACCAGCGCGCGAATGAAAAGCTTAACCTGCTTTAGCTCCCGGTCACGTGGCACATGCTGTGCAGTAATTCTTGAACGTTTAGCAGAGAACTGTAGAGATCGCACCACAGCAATTATTTGCACTCGCACAAATGCTCCCAAATATATTTTGGAGTCGCACAGATTACATTTCGGGAGCATATGCGACCAAAATGGTCGCAATTTCGAGCCCTGTTGCAACCGCATGCTCCTTTAAACTATTACACACACACACACAAGTATGCAGAGAGACATTTAAGAGGGTTTATTCTCCAGATAACTTTAAATTCATGTTGCTGAAAAATGTGTTAATGTTATGTTTACATTTACATTTACATTTAGCAGACGCTTTTATCCAAAGCGACTTACATTGCATTCAAGTTACAGTTTTTACATTTTATCAGGTCTTGCTTTCCCTGGGAATCGAACCCATGATCTTGGCGTTGCTAGCGCCATGCTCTACCAGTTGAGCTACAGGAAAGCTCAATGTGTATGGACTCTTGTTTTTGTTCCACATTAGCTTCCTGTCCACTAATTTTTGCCTCTTACAAAAGTCACAAAGCCTTCTAAGAAGACAGTAAAAGGCTTGTGTCATGCTTGACCTTTAGTTAGGATCAAAGTTGGAAGTTAAGTTGCACATTGTTTAGGTTTTATTATTATTTTTGTAATACTATTATTTTGATTTATGTCTTAGTTTGTATGTGTACCTTACATTATTTGTATTTGCATTTTTAATGTAATATGGCAATTAAATGCACTAAATGGGTTTAGTTTTCAGTTAATAATATATGCTATTTCAGTAATACATTTTTTTTTTAAAGGAAACAAAAGATTTGTTCATTAAGAGACTTGTCTTATTTTCTATTGTATATTTAGAATTGCGCTATTTAAAAAGAAAAAGTAGTTCTTATGCGATTAATCAATGGAATTTTTAGTAGAATACTCGATTACTAAAATATTCGATAGCTACAGCCCTAGTTAACAGATTAGAGCATAGACAGATTAACAGAATAGAGCATAGAGATTAGAGTGCGTTTAAGTAACAAAAAAAAGAGGGCATAATATTCACAGACGATCTATGCTCATATTTATAACTCCAAACTGTCAGTAAGTGACAGGTGCTTGGAAACACTGTTTTGTACTCCTTTACTGATGGCTCTGCTGCAGTATGGCCAGCTGAATGCACTGCTTCTTCTCTGCTGCTCAGCTCACTCCACAGAACAGACGCAGAGAGAGGCAACACTGTGCCGGGAGAGTCAGACCTCGCGCTCGCGGGGCAGCACTGGTGACATCTTCTATCTGAACCATAAAGTTTATCCAAAAAAGGCGCTAGGTTTGTCTATGGGAATGTCATATTATATGGGAAATAGCCGCTAATAGGGTCCGAAAGTTGTCAAATATAGTGCTAAAGTTGCGCTTTGTGTGTGAGAGACGCGGGAGCTGATGGCAGCGGACAGTGGATATTTGTGGTGGTCGATGTGGATATTGTGGATGACTTCTCTCTCATCACATTCTACTAGTGCTACAGCTTCAGTTTTGAAACTTTCACGCTTAGTAACACATACAGCTGTATCCTCTCCAAAAGGTAATAGTGAAAAGAGACCCCTCTCTAACAGTGTCGCGTTCCAAATGTTATTTAAATGACACCGGTATTTTAAAAATGTATATCATAAGAACAATTAACACCGGTATTTGGTATGACCTGGTATACTGCCCAGCACTACTCTCGTGTCTCATCTCGCGGGCTAAGTGTCTTGTCACACCCCTAATACACACACACACATATATGGTGAAGCACACCATAAAATAATTGTATCAATTCATACAGGGCTAGAAGTACATACAGCTGTATAACCAGATACACACCCAGGTATCGGATCAGTACTCGGTATCGGCCAATACCCTGAGCCTAGGTATCGTAATTGGTATCGGGAAGGGAAAAAGGGTCTCCACTTAATATTTTGTTGTGGAAATTGTTAATTTTTTTCAGTTTTCTTTGATCAATAAAAAGTTCAAAAGAACAGCATTTATTTGAAATAAGTCTACTTTTGTCTTAACATTTGATGAATTGAATGCATCCTTGCTGAATATATTGATTTCTAATCCAGAACTTTTGAATGTTAGCATATTTTAAACATTTATGATGGTGGAATTTTATTTTTTCAAAAATCTCCATCCTTACTATTTATAAGACATTATAATCCAAACAAAGCAAACGGCAAAGACATTTTACTCCTCAAGCAGGCTGAGGTTTTATTCAGATCAACTAGTAAGATGTAAGCTTTTGTATCAGCAAACATTTAATGTGTGAATTTTGTGGAATAAGCCTTCAAACAGGAGCAGTATTTATAGTGCTCAAACACATACATTCATTGAGCGGAGAAATTACATATGATATGACAGCTGTTGGGAATGGACCTTCACCTGCATCCATGCTCATAAACAAAGCTTTTCATATCACTGCGGCTCACATGCACAGTTACTGCTTATTATTATGGTTATTGACTGGTTGACTGGTTATTATGCCTACAGTGGGCCTGATTTTAAAGACCTTCCCTGTGTGTGTGTGTGTGTGTGTGTGTGTGTGTGTGTGTGTGTGTACAAGACAGACTGTATTTCCCTTTTTCAGTGCCTCTTTCTGTTCTCTCCTCTGTACCGCCCCTTCTCTCTTCCTTTCCTCCCTCTTTCCCCTCTCATCTGACCTTTCCATTGTTCTTTCACCCAGTGGCCCCTGTAGGTTATTTGGGGTCACCATGCAGGGCAGCTGTCTGACTTCTGCGACGGGCTGTGAATAAAAACACCCTCCCCCTCCTAAAACTCAGTTAAAGCTCTCTATACAGTCTACATTGCCGAATCACTTTAATCCCTGGACTTCAGTCAAATGTCTACAGCTCTGCAAAAAATTACATTCAGAGCAATGATTGCTTACATCCACCTTCAAATCAGGTCATCAATCTGCTTTTCAACACTGCTGAGAAACCACATCATAATTCATATTTATGGAGTTTCATTCTGAATAGATGCCAAATGGGAAAAGGCGATAAACAGAATGCTGATTAGGGCTGTGCAAATTGTGCAATTAATCGAAATAAAACAAACTGCAATATGGCTTAGTGGCTTATACAAACAAACAAAAATCTATGCAAATATCAACAAAAAATTATTTACATAATACAAATTAATTGTAAAAAAATTACAATTTCCCAATCTGGATTAATTTACAAATTATCTCTCACTTAAACAACTCTCAAAATAAAGTGCTCTGTGACTGGAAAGAGGAAGATTAGTTGAAAATGAGTTTCTTTATGTAACAAAACAGATGTAATTTCCCACTGTTTATAAATGGTCATTTCTTTCCCCTAACCTTATTAAATGTGTCATCTTTCACATCAAATTCTTACTTTGTTTCAATTAATTCAGTTAGCATGAAAAGAAACTGTAGAGTTGTTACCATTCAAGGCAAGGCAAGGCAAGGCAAGTTTATTTGTATAGCACATTTCATACACATTGGTAATTCAAAGTGCTTTACATAAAAGAATGTAAAATAATCATTCACAGCAATAAAAACAAGAAGTTAAAAATAATAAAACAAGGAATTTTAAAATGATATAGAAATTGATTTAAAATGAGATTTAAAACAGTTAAATAGAAAATGATTATACATAAAATACAATGCAGTCAGTTCGGACGTAGCACAGTGCTCATTCAACAAATGCACAGCTAAATAGAGGAGTTTTGAGTCTGGATTTAAATGTGGCTAATGTTTTAGCACATCTGATCTCTTCTGGAAGCTGGTTCCAGCTGGGGGCGGCATAATAGCTAAAAGCGGACTCCCCTTGTTTTGTGTGAACCCTTGGTATTTCTAACTGACTCGATCCTAATGATCTGAGTGGTCTGTTAGGTTTATATTCAGTGAGCATATCTGACATATATTTAGGTCCTAGACCATTGAGCGACTTATAAACGAGTAAAAGTACTTTAAAATCGATCCTAAATGTAACTGGAAGCCAGTGTAAGGACCTGAGGACTGGTGTGATATGCTCAGATTTTCTGGTTCTAGTCAGAATCCTGGCAGCAGCGTTCTGGATGAGCTGCAGCTGTCTAATGGTCTTCTTTGGAAGGCCGGTGAGGAGACCATTACAATAATCCACCCTGCTGGTGATAAAGGCATGAACAAGTTTCTCCAAGTCATGACTGGAAACAAAACATCTACTTCTTGCAATGTTTTTGAGATGATAGTATGCTGATTTAGTTACTGCTTTGACATGACTACTAAAACTAAGGTCTGTCTCCAGAATCACCCCAAGATTTCTGACTTGATTTTTAGTTGTTTGACCCCTAGAGTCAAGGTATGCATTCACCTTGAGAACTTCATCTTTGTTTCCAAATGCAATGACTTCAGTTTTCTCCTTGTTTAACTGAAGAAAGTTTTGGCACATCCAACTGTTAATTTCATCAATGCATTGGCAGAGGGAGTCAATGGGGCTATAATCATTTGGAGATAAGGCTAGGTAGATCTGGGTATCATCAGCATAGCTGTGATAGGCAATTTGGTTCTTCCTCATTATCTGACTTAGTGGGAGCATATACAGGCTAAACAAGAGCGGTGCAAGAATTGAGCCTTGTAGGACTCCACATGTCATGGACGTCCACTTAGACTTATGCTCTCCTATACTCACATAATAACCTCTCCCTTCTAAGTATGACCTGAACCATTTGAGTGCCATCCCAGAAAGCCCGACCCAGTTTTCCAGTCTCTCTAGAAGTATGTTATGGTCGACAGTGTCAAATGCAGCACTAAGATCTAGTAGTACCAGCACTGATATTTTGCCAGAATCAGAATTAAAGCGAATATCATTTATTATCTTAATGAGTGCTGTCTCTGTGCTGTGATGCACGCGGAAACCAGATTGAAAATTATCCAGGTATCCATTTGAGTTTAAGTAGTTGTTCAGCTGATTAAAAACTACCTTTTCAATAATCTTACCTATGAAAGGAAGATTTGATATTGGTCTATAGTTGCTCAACACGGTGTTATCAAGATTGCGCTTTTTCAGAAGGGGCTTAACAACTGCAGTTTTCAGGGAGTTTGGAAAAGTCCCAGAAAGAAGTGAGGTGTTCACCACTGAAATCATTGATAACAGTTCTGTGAACTCTTCAACAAAGGCTGGAGAATATTTTGGGGGCCTGTAGATTATGATAAACAGAATGCGTGGAGCACCTTTCAGCACAATACCTAGATATTCAAAAGACAAGTACTGACCAAATGACACTTGCTTGCATTGATAAACATCTTTAAACAGAGCAGCTACACCTCCACCTCTCCTAACAGTCCTGCAGACACTTATAAAATTAAAGTTAGGAGGGGCTGTTTCAGTGAGGACTGTTGCACTGCAGTTGTCTTCTAGCCATGTTTCAATTAGAAACATAAAATCCAGGTTGTTTGTGGTTATTAAATCATTGATCACAAATGATTTATTTTTTAGTGAGCGAGTGTTTAAAAATGCTAACTTGATGGAATTACATTTTGTCTCTACAGCAATCTTAGACTGATGCATAACAGGCCGCAGATTAGATGGGTCAGCCGTACGCCTTTTGAAGGCCTTAGACCTTCTATCACGTGATAAAACAGAAATAGAGAAGGCTACAGGCATACTGGGTTCCCGCTTGTTTTGTAAACGTTTGTGAATGTTGCTGCTAATATAGCGGGGACCCGACACATATCACTGAGAGCTGTTATCAGTTGTCTTTGGTTCACCTACAGCAGATGGAGG
Source organism: Oxygymnocypris stewartii (assembly GCA_003573665.1). Lineage (NCBI taxonomy): Eukaryota > Metazoa > Chordata > Actinopteri > Cypriniformes > Cyprinidae > Oxygymnocypris > Oxygymnocypris stewartii. Next base: position 2,104,197 of record QVTF01018951.1, read on the forward strand.
AGGGTTTGGGCCCTTGCGTTGTGGCAGTGGGCGGAGAGCTCTCACAGGAGGAGGCGGGAGAGCTGAGTCTGCAGTCTTTGGTGGTTGGGGGGCCCGCCGTTTCATTCAAATGAAATTAGTCCAAACAACTATCTTTCCACTGCTGAGTCTGAAGTGGTATTAGATGCATTTACACAGACAGTTTGATGAAGCTGAGGTGCCATAAATGCATTTACACTGCAAAATTTCAAATGCTTAAATAATTTTATAAGATTAATCTTTTACATAGTTTTTAAACATAAATTTTTTTTTTGAAAAATATGCAATGACACTTTTAAATATGACTAAACCACCAGTAGGTGGCGCAAATGTCTGTTTTAATGAGCGAGTCATTTATTAATTAATTCAACCGATTCATTCAAACGTCTGATTCATTCTGAAAGGAGTCAATTTGCTGTCCTTATGAACTTTGTAGCAGGAGTCAGATTTAACTGATCACGTGAAGAGATGCACTTTCAGCGCGAGCGCTTCATGGATAGAGCCAACACTCACTGCATCAGCACGAGCGCGAAGGTGCAAGCAGCAAGGATTTGGTTTTCAAACTAAAGTAAAAGACTGCTTCTTAAACCAGAGAAGGCGACACAAATAATACTGATGAAAAAGAACGGGTTGAAAGTTGAACACTTTCGTTACCATATAGCTATAAACTAGATTAATCAATGCATGCTGATTAACTTATCATAATGTTGTATCGAAAAAAAAACTGAGAAATAGCGACCAGTGGGAAGAATGAGTAGAGCCCTGAATGACTTGATCAAGAACGCATGCAGCTTGTAAGCTTGTAAATGAACATGGAAATGAATAATAATAAAGTCGTCTTATTTATTCTTAAAACAGCAAATTAAATGAACAATAATAACAAAATAATATTAATCTCTATAACTTTGTTTTTTTTTCAATATCTTCTGAGTTTAATAGGAATTATGGAACAGTCTTTGTCATCGTTTGTAACCCATTCTTTGTACAACAAATTATTAAAAGAATAACAACCTGAGCAAGCTGCAGAAACAACAAGCGAGCTCAACATGCCCCATGCTTTGTTCTTGTGAGTTGTGCTAAACTTCGATTCCTATTTCTTTAGACATTGTTTTTCGGGTAAGAGTCCGTGGATATAAACGCACTTGTCCAAGTGCAACTTGTTAAAAACTGTATTTGTTGAAACGGATAGGTTGTAACAACAAATTAGGATGTAATTAATATTATTTGACGATTCGTTAGGCTACATTTATGATAACAATATTTTTAAAGTGCAAAATAAAAGAGGCTTCTTCTTCTTCCTGACCCGACCGTTCCCGCTAAATATATCTCGTTTCTAGAATCTCACAATTACATTTCCTCTACTGAAAGAGAGAGAGATAACAAATAAAAATGTAGTCTGCACAAAATGTATTTTATTTTAGGCTATTTATTTTATTCGTCTTGTCCAGAATTAAATTAGTTTAAAAAAAAAATTGTCAACAATGTCGCAGAGAGAAAAAAAATAATAATAATGTAGGCCAGTTTGTAAAAAAAATTAAAAATAGCATATTTGTTATTTTTATTCGTCTTGTCAAAATACAAAATTTGTTTAACCTTTTGCTGTCAACACGGAAAAGTGTCGCAGAGAAAAAAAAAGACATCTTTCATTTAAATTTATATGTAAAATGTGAACAAAACCGTTGGCTTAGACATTGCAAAATTAAATCTCTTTTTCATGAAACCAAACAATTGTATGCACCAGAGGTGGAAAGTAACGAATTACATTTACTCGCGTTACTGTAATTGAGTAGCTTTTTTGTGTACTTGTACTTCAAGTAATTTTTTTAATCTGTAATTTTACTTTCACTTAAGTATATTTTGTGGGAAGTATTGTACTTCGCTACATTTTAAAACACATGAGTATCTGAGTAAAAAAAAAATTGCTCCATGGAAACAACTGCAGCGAATAATAGGCAGAAGAAGAAACTGGCGCTAAAATCACAAGATGCAGATGCAGACGGACAAGACAGGCGTTATTGGTGCAGACCCAGCTGAAAACCAGACCCCGTCATATTCTGCTGAAGTTGAACTCAAAGGAATGAAGTGAATCCGTGGCCATATATTCATGCTCTATTATGCAGTGTAAGCTGTGTTTGCCTCGGGAGACCGAACTAACAGCTTATAAAATCTCGACATCAACCCTTCGCAAGCATGTAGAGGTAACGTAAGGTAAATACTTACATCATTGCATTGGTGGTTAAAATGAAGCTTTAACAGTTTAACAAAAGGTTTTGCACAAATGAGCCAAAAAGACAGTGGTGCAGGGTGTGCAATATCGTCTGCGAAAATATAGTATTGTTGTTTTAACGATGTGCGATTTGACATTATCAGTATTTTGCCAAAAACCAAACAAATCACTCTAAACAGTGTGCCGTGAAATCTAGTAACGTTAGATTAGACTAATCCATATGAGGCGCCGCCTAGGATTTAAATCAAACTTCGCTTATTAACACACAAAAAACACGTGCATATACACCTATAAACACTCGCACATACATGAATAATGTGCGAGTGTTTATAGGTGTATATGCATGGAAGTTTATATGTATGTGCGAGTGTTTATAGGTGTATATGCACGTGTTTTTTGTGTGTTAATAAGCGAAGTTTGATTTAAATCCTAGGCGGCGCCTCATATGGATTAGTCTAATCTAACGTTACTAGATTTCACGGCACACTGTTTAGAGTGATTTGTTTGTTTGATTGTTGAGGCGGCGCCTCATAAATCCGCGTGCATATGGAGTGCTTTCTTTCACTGCGTGATTCAGTCTGTTAAAATGCGTTTAGAATGATCACAAAATTGAAGATATAGAAGCAGAAAATGTATATATTTATATAATTTAATATAGTAAGTCAACGTCACACGAAGAATGCCGTTTTTCTCAAAAAAATCACCATGATTACACAGGCCTGTAGTTTTTCTTTTTACACAGTTCAAAAAACAACAAGTTAATTAAGAGACTTACGTTTTAGACACCATATTGCCTGTTTTTGCTCTATTTCGACAACAAAAATAATTTCATACACAGTTTTGCGTCTCTGACTCTGAGCAATGACGTGTTTTGTTCCTGAATGAATTAACCGTTTAAATGATTGTTCAATCGCAATGATTCACTTATGAGTGACTTGCTGACACCTACTGGTGGTTCGAATTTAACATTTAAAGTATCTTTTGATTTATTTATTTTTGAATTTCAAATGACTATTTAACATTTGTGACCCTGGCAAGGAGCACAAAACCAGTCTTAAGTCGCTGGGGTATATTTGTAGCAATAGCCAACAATACATTTTATGGGTTAAAATGATACATTTTTCTTTTATGCCAAAAATCATTAGCATATTAAGTAAAGATCATGTTCCATTAATATATTTTGTAAATTTCCTACTGTAAATATATCAAAACTAAGAGCTTAATTTGAACAACTTTAAAGGAGATTTTCTCAATATTTGGATTTTTTTTGCACCCTAAGATTCCAGATTTTCAAATATTGTCCTTATCATAACAAACCATACATCAATGGCAATATAATCTATTCAGCTTTCAGATGATGTATAAATCGCAATTTAGTAAAATGGACCCTTATGGTTTTGTGGTTCAGGGTCACATTTTATGTCTTATTTATCAAAACATTATTTCTGCATTTGGAACTGCAGGCTAAATGCATTCATGTCAGTGTGTAATACATCTATGCAACTTCAGATGAAGCTTCTGCATTTCATCTGCATTGCAAAGATGCATTTTGTTGATACTGATTTAATTTGCCTGGTAACAGCCCAAATGTCTTATTATTCTAATTAACCGATTCATTTAATTAAAAACACCTAGTTTGAGATTTATAGGCCTATCCCAGGTGTGTCAAAGTCAGTTCCTGGAGGGCCACAGCCCTAAAGAGTTTATTTCCAACCCTGCTTCAACACACATACCATGCAGTTTCCAAATAAGCCTAAATGATTAGTTTAGCTGGATCAGATGTGTTTAATTAGGGTAATATCTACAATGTGTAGGGCTGTGTCCCTCCGGGAACTGAGTTTGACACCTTTGGTCTATGCCATTTTTCCCTCCCATTGTTAAAATGTAACTAAGTAATTTTTACTCAGAGTATATTTTAACTGAGCTACTTTTTACTTTTACTTGAGTATATTTTTAAACTGGTACTTTTACTTGTACTTAAGTAAAATTTCAGTAATGTAATGGTACTTTTACTTGAGTAGAATATTTTTGTACTCTTTCCACCTCTGGTATGCACACAGACGTGGTGGTACAAACGCCATTTTACTTTGATAGAAGCAAACCAAATAAAAAATAAAAAATAAAATGTTTTGTACAACGGTTTAAAAAATATATTTTAGACATTTAATAATGCTCATCTGACATGCCAGTATGAAACGGAATCGCTTTAAAGACATTAAAAAACAAAAACAGCAAGACGCAGTGGCTAAGTAAGTTCATTTTAGGGCTGTCGCGATTCGTCCATGGGCGTAAATCCCGGGGGGGACGGAGGGGACATGTCCCCCCCCATTCGAGGGTTGTCCCCCCCCCAAAAAATATTTAAAAAATAAATAAAAAAAAATCGCACTCTCTATTGTGAAAAATATATGTATGTATACCTAAAATAATTGTGTAAGTAGAAAAAAAACCCCGCAAAAAATGCTTTTAGAAACAGTTGATTTCCCCCTCCCCTTTCTCACAGTGGTTTGGCCCACTGCCTGCTTTCCCATTTCATCTCACCTACTCCACACACACGAGTCAGGTGTGTGGCTGCGGCTCAGTTAATGTTGAACTCCAGTAAGTAGGATACTTTATTCACTTTAAATAAAGCGATTCTCTTTAATGTAGTTGATGCAGCAGACTCATTCATAAATTAGTTGCGGCAAAAATGCTGATTAACGTTACCGATGTAATTTTCCAAGAATCTGCTATATTAGCGATTAAAATATTACTTATCTAGTTAACGTTAGCTTGTTTACAATAGCTTGTTGCATAGTGCACTGCAGCTTATGGGGGTTTTCCACTGACTGGTACCAGCTCGGTTCGGTTCAGTTCGGTTCTGCTCTGTTTCGGACCTACAGTTTTCCACTACAACTGGTTGCTATAGCAACCAAACATTCTGAGAAGCAGCGCGAGCAGAGCGCTCTAAGCTGAGGTAAACAACCTGGCATCATTACAATCGTCAGCATGGATGAAATAAAAGGGATTGTATTTCTTATCCTTGGTTTGTGGCTGTTTTAAATGTGCTGATCTGCTTTGTCATTGAACCTGAGAAAAACTTTGAAAATAACCATAATGACGCAGTCTCCATGCTACAATAATAATGATAGAAGCAAAGTTTTTCACTGTGGGGACATATCTTTATAAGTACAATTTGACTGTATTATTTGTGTCCCCTTCAAAAATTGCTCATGAGAAATTTTATATTTATTGTCCCCCCCTACTGTTAAATGAAATTTACGCCCATGGATTCGTCGCAACTAGTTGATTTTTTACAATCGTCGACTTAATTTTGCTCACGTCGACTAACCGGCAAAATACCGGAAGTGGCGCATTTCCCGGACTAGAATCCTCGTCAGGGGATTATTACCGGGTTTCGGTACCCAACCCTACTCTTCTGTGTGTTAAACACAATCTATTACAGTGTTTCTCAACTGGTCGGTCAAAAGTGCTGGGTATGCAACCCAAAAGTGGGTTGCGAGACGTTCTGAGTGGGTCGCGGATTATTTACAGCCAGAAACGACATCAACAAAAAACGTAATTCTAAATGCTTTTCTGAGACTTTTATTTTAAAAGACGTGCATGAAAGCTGTTGTCACTTCTGTCAGATCATTTGACTCAGATGCAGTTTAAGTAAAGAAAGAGTGCCTGAGAAAAACGCGCTGTCCCAATTCAGTATCTGCGGTCAGATGAGATGTTTATTCCACGTTATTTTCGTAACGCGATATGAAATAAAAAGTATCTCATCTCAGAAGAAAACGAACTGTCCTGTCAGATGTTATACTGTGCTGGAGGCGCGCGCTCTTCTATAGCACTTGCGCTATAATGTTATATAACTTCACTAAAGCGCAGAAACTACAAGCATGCGGCAGTACAGTACAATAAAAAGTAGCCTACAGCACCAACAAATCCCATTACTGTACTGCGTGTGTTTGCTGGGAAGGATTTGCATGACAATGTGATATTCATTCTATTCGGGAGCAGTTTCCACGTTTCATTAACAGTCCCCTAGGTTGTTTTCATAACCAAAAAATACCATGATATTTTAACTCCATGTCAATTTGTAGGCTATATGTTTAAATCAGTGGTTCTCTACCTATTTTTCGACCGTGCAGTACTATGGTCCACGTGCAAGTCTTTCGGGCCGCACGCATGTCATTTACATATTAGTCACCAATACAAACCAACCAGATTTATAATATTATTTATAGCCTAAATATTATGATATCTAAACAATTTCATTTATTTAAATAAATAAATCCTACTCACCATTAATAAAACACCTGATGCTGTCGGGAGCTGACAATTACATTTAACTGCTGGTTATATTCTGTATAATTATGTATGTGACGAATACAAATCTTGAATCTTGAGAAATTCTGCTGGAAAGGAGTAACGGCACAATAAAGTTGTGAATGTAAGTTACAGTCTGTAAGATGCGCACAGAAGGGTGACTCGACATTGCAGAAAAGTTCACAAATGTAGCCTATGTTGATCCAAATATGGAGAGCATTTTCGATTTTAATAATCTAAGGTTCTCTCCAGAGATGTTTTGAAATTTTCTGCAATTAAGGATAAGGATGTTTCTTTTTACCTGAACATGTTCAGTGTGAGGCAAGCACTGCTGATTCTGATATTGTTCCTTCGCTGGCATTTTCCACATTTCGTTTCCTCCCTTAACAAATGTGTCCATTCTGATGCTCAATTTTAACGAACGAAGGGCTGCTGATTAATATCTGAATTAAATTCTGCCAAAGTGCGCGCTTGTTAAATGCGTAACATTAATTACATGAATGCATATAGTCTGCTCATGCCTACAAATAATATGAAAATCTAAATTATTTGACATAAAAAACATTGCTTTTATTTTTTTCATATATTTTTTAATTAATGTAAAAATGAAATTAATTGTAGAACTAAAAGTATTTTTTATTATGTTCAGCACGGTGAGAACCACTGCTTTAAATGAATGTGGTGGCTCATACCAAATTAATTTTATTAACAAAAAAGGAGTTTGGGATGGCTATTTAACAGCCTTGCGTTATAGGCTGTTTATTCAGTCATATATTCATAACAATTTTATTTATTTTTTAAATAAACTCGCTTTGTTTTTTATATATATATATATATATATATATAAACCTAGTGAAACATTTTTATTTACAAATAAAAGTGAATAAGTGTACGAATAAATCTGGTAAAATGTCACACGTTGCTCTTTTTATTATAAAATACATTTAAAAAACAAGCAAATACATTTATATATAAATATTTAATATAACATTAAAATAAACATATTTTAGATGTATAACAATAATAAGGCAGCAACATATTATAGATGGGACAGAACAAGAAAGACTATTATTATCTTTCATTGTGCAGAAGTATTCTAAAACGAAATGCTCAATACAGCGCGGTGCAATGTGCATCCCGTGCGCAGAATGATGCTCTTGAAACACAGAGTCACAGCACACAGGCTGCGCAGCCCTCCGAGTCCGCATAGAGAAGAAAAGTACAGAGGAAAGAGATACTGATGCGAAGTGTATTAAATCTGTGAGTTAGTTTACTTTGAGCCTTTTCTTTTAACAGTTTTAAACCTCAGTGACTGTGTGCTCTTGAAGAGTTTGACTGTAGTAACCGAACGCGACGCGCAGTTTGAATGCTGAATGGAGGATGACAGGCAGACAGACGCAGCGAAGAGAGAAGTTCACGTGGACTTGAATTTAACGACTTAAATATTCATCTATACCTCAGATTAAACTATGGAACAGCTTCAGAACACTTGAAATATAGTGTGCGAACACTTTATGGTGCTTTATGATGTTTTTGTGGCTTCCCTGGGGCTTAACAACAACACAGAATAGTATTTTAATAGTATAATATCATTCCTCAATACACAACACGGAGGAGTGGAACTGGAGTTGATGCGAGTCCAAAACAAATCTGTTGTTTTCTGGCCATGAGTCCTGGCAGCCCTGTGGAGCAAAGAGGTTGTCTGAGGCCAGTTCTGTTTGGGGTTCAGGCATCTCGCTGGTCTACTTATGACACTGTGCTTTGTTCTCTTCTAATGTACAGTGGGAAAAAATGCTGCTCAAGAGAAAAAAGCCCCTCTGCTGGTCCATGGCCAATTACACTAATACACTTAAGCTGCGTGGCCACCATTTTTCACATTCCACTGCCTTTCATGTGCCAATCAGTAGCTGTTGACAAGCATTTGGTATCCGCTATGATTTATTGACCCTTAATAATAACATGAAGTGTAGTTCCAGCCTCATCATCAGCAAGCTATGAAGGTGTTAAGAGAGCTTTGTGAAGGGGGCAGGGAGGCCCACAAACACCGTTACACGTCGTGTTTATGCAAGACTTTACCGCTATCCTAGTGATATTTAAAGTACAATGAAAGAAACCAGAGTCTCTGATTCATGATCAATTGTGTTTCAGTACATCACTGCATGAGCTCTAGCACTAAATATGGGCTCACAAACCACTGTGAAAGCTATTCCCATGCACTATTGGTCTTTAACCCTTAAATTATCTATATACTGTGGGCATACTCGTTTGATGTCATTCCAAAACTTTATGAAATTCTTTCTTCTGTGGAACATAATTTAAGAAATTCAAGAATGTTTTGTCCATACAGGGAAACCAAAATAGTTTGGTAACATTCTACAAAATGTTACTTTGTGTTTAACAGAAGAAAGTCATTTGGAACAAAATGGGGGTGAGGCTTTTCTACGTGACAAAAATGCATTATTAAGTTTGTCGTGAATTCAGTAACATCTATAATTTCTGCCCTGTGTTATTTATTAATTTACTCTAATTAAAGGCCCTATGACAAAATGTTTCATAAATATATACATGCACGCGTGTGTATATATACACAATAAATATACACAGTATACATGTATTATCAATCGTTTAGCAGCACTAATATGTATATGTTATGTAAATGTATACATGATTTTTTTTATTATCCATCATTTTTTAGAAATGTTCTGTGTCAGTCTACCTGCAATAATTTTATTTTTCTAGTAACGTTACAACAAAAACAGCCAACTGGCAAACCGTTGTTGATCAAAGCTCCTTGAGTGGCATCATTATGCAGCTCTATTCTTTCTAAACCAAGACAATGTTCCAGTACGAGTAAACATTCCCTCATCTGGAAACGTGTAATAATGAGATGTTGACTAGGAATTTCTAAATAGCACGGGTCTAATCTGATTAACACCCAAGAACCACATCCAAAACAGACTGAAACTATACGTCTCATCCTTAGCTTGACCCCGGCAGCGTTACTACAGAACTAGCCAAGCACTCACTACAATAACAACACATAAACCGAGCTAACTCGGCTAGCTCAACAGCCGACCCCCAAAAAATTGCTCAACGGAAGACAGTGTGCTTTGCAGAACATTGCTTATAACGCTAGAAAACTAAGAGAAGACGTAACGTAACGTGCCGGGCATACTTTAACGGCATCCCGTCTAACGTTAAATCACAAACACCGCTAGCTATGCTAACTAGCCAGTGGTTGATTTCCGCCTTGCTCGGAGACGCTCATTTAATGTAACAGAGGTTCAGTGAGGTAATAATGGCCGTTAGTCACAGAGAAACCCCGTGACTCCGACAACGGCTCTGAGAAGTCTCGGCACCCCTAAAACCGATAACCGGCTGATAGACTCGTGGTCAAAACGTCTTGTAGTAACTTACCTCTCCGCGGAAGGTGAAAGTCTATCGTCACTGGACGTTTATTTAGTTTCTGAGGAGAATGCAATTAAGAAATTTCCGCGAATAATCCACATGTACGGTTTGCTACGGGCGTGTTTTTTTTCCTCGTCGGTTTGAGCCGCAAATCCACTTGAGCGCCGCGCGCCTGTCGCGTTCGACACTAGGCTGCTCTCGCGCTCCCTCGATGGGTTCGGCCTTCTCGAGCTCCTCGTCTGTTTTTCGTTCTCCTCCGCCTGTTTTACTCGCGTTTTCGCCCTCTTATCTCCAAACGGCTGTGATTCGAGAAGAGCAGTTCGTACCCATTCTGTCTTGTGTTTTTTTTTTCGCAGCCGTGGCTGTAAATACGCGTAAGTGACTGAAGGAGAATCTCAGCGGTTCAGAGATGACTTTAGTCCGTGTGTGTGACTGACTGACTGCTGCTGCTGGCAAAGCAAGAGTCTGGACGTCAAATGCAGTTTCTCAGCTCTTAAAGGGCCAGTGCGCTCCTTTTGAAAATCGGTCCCACTTCAATGTCAGAACACCACTCGTCAGAAGATATATGAATCGAATATGAAGATAAACCAATACAAATATACTAAAGATTTACTAATTAAGTAATTTCCTAAGTAAATCATGCAGAGGACATTTTAAATAAATAAAATGTTATTTAAAGAACAAAATGTGTAGGGGTTACAAGTAGCAAGCAGCGATTTTTGGTTTAACCCTTATGCGGTGTTCGGGGTCTTTTTGACCCGCAAATGACGTATGCTAAATGTTAAAACAAATGTATGTTTGTCAAAATGGCATGAGACTTTGCATGGTGGTCAACAATTTATAGATCTATAAATAAATAAAATTGGAATTATATCTTGATTTTATGTTAGTGTGAAAAAGAGAAGTCTCACTTGTGGTCTTTGAGGTCTCTTGAGACCCCAGGCAACTAAATTAAATTTTGAAACAAAATATTATTATTTTTAAACAAATTTAATTTTACTCTGTTTATTAATGTTTTTACTCCACATTTGTGTAGTTTTTTGAGGATTTATCATATTTTTTATTTATTTATATAAATACATGTAAAAATATTTTGATATAGCTTTTTATACAAGAACAGCTTTTAATGTCAAATTTACTGTACAAAAGACCCATATTTCTTACTTTCATTCATGGGGATAACATGGATCATTTGATGTGGTTTAGTGTAAAGCACATCACCACATGTTGTTTAGGAGGGTTTCAAGAAAAAGTATAGCTCATCCAAAAACAAACTCCAGCATATTCAGTCATCAGACACGACTGGAACTGGAACTTCAGATGGGACTTGCTTCTATGGTCAGATTAAACTAAAATATGAGCTTTTTAGCAGCAAACACTCAAGATGGGTTTGATGAACGCAGGGATAAAAAGTACCCCATGTGTACACTGAAATATACTGCTGTATTTTTGATATTGTGGGTCTATATTTATGCTGGCGGTCCTGGACATCTCGTTTAGACACATGACATCATGGATTCTATCAAATACCAACAGATAATAAAATAAGTGACTGACTCTGTTAGAAATCTTATAATGGGCCATGTTTGGATCTTCCAACAACAACAGCATGACCGTATCATCATTAAAACTATAATTCAATACTCAAATGCTAAATCAAACACTAAAAGAAACATTGCAAACGAAGATTCAAATGCTCAAACATCCATATGGCAGGATTTAATCGTTTAAATTTTAATATTTTTATTTTATTTGTTATTGTTTGTTTGTTTATTTACCTTTTATTTTTTTTTACTTCTTGTTAGGAAACAATGTCAGTAATTTAATGTCTAAAATCTAAAGAATACAAAATAACATGAGAAGGTGGCTTGTTCACTGTAAGGACAGCCCTGACTCACACTTACAGGTGCATCTCAATAAATTAAAATGTCGAGGAAAAGTTAATTTATTTCAGTAATTCAACTCAAATTGTGAAACTTGTGTATTAAATAAATTCAATGCACACAGACTGAAGTAGTTTAAGTCTTTGGTTCTTTTAATTGTGATGATTTTGGCTCACATTCAATTCAAACAACCAATTCACTATCTTAACAAATTAGCATACTTCATAAGACCAATAAAAAAAAAACGTTTTTAGTGAATTGTTGGCCTTCTGGAAAGTATGTTCATTTACTGTATATGCACTCAATACTTGATAGGGGCTGCTTTTGCTTTAATTACTGCCTCAATTCTGCGTGGCATGGAGCTGATCAGTTTGTGGCACTGCTGAGGTGGTATGGAAGCCCAGGTTTCTTTGACAGTGGCCTTCAGCTCATCTGCATTTTTTGGTCTCTTTGTTTCTCATTTTCCTCTTGACAATACCCCATAGATTCTCTATGGGGTTCAGGTCTGGTCAGTTTGCTGGCCAGTCAAGCACACCAACACTATGGTCATTTAACCAACTTTTGGTGCTTTTGGCAGTGTGGGCAGGTGCCAAATCCTGCTGGAAAATGAAATCAGCATCTTTAAAAAGCTGGTCAGCAGAAGGAAGCATGAAGTACTCCAAAATTTCTTGGTAAACGGGTGCAGTGACGTTGGTTTTCAAAAAACACAATGGACCAACACCAGCAGATGACATTGCACCCCAAATCATCACAGACTGTGGAAACTTAACACTGGACTTCAAGCACACTCAGCGTGAGTGTCATCAGCGTGCAGGGGATTCCCGCACGTCTTACGAATTATGACGGTGCGGCATTTGCAGCAACGCTGCGCTGAAATTTGCTCTTTTAGTAAGGCTTGTTTAGATCTCACCGGATTGCAGCAGGGGATGACCGAATCTGCGAGCTGGTCGCTGCAAGAGGTCCTATCCGGCTGCTGAGGCGCTTCAACGGCGGATCCCGGCATCAGCGAAGAGTCAGCGAAGAAGGGTCTTCGTCGCTGAAGAGAAGAAATCTGATTTGCGTTGGAAGAGCAGCTGATTATATAGCCAGACGCCCCTCCTATTGTGGCGGGCTATGGCGGGCTGCATAGCCATTGGCTCATGCACCACTGCCGTGCATTGGTTCGTTTTTTAATCCTACGCGAACCAATCGACGTGCAGTTATAACTGCGTGATTGAAATAGGCTTCAGTTGAAGAGGAAAAAAGAGTTTTTCCCATACAAAGTCGACACTCGACGCAGTACGAGTGAAATATCGAAAGGGAACTACAATGGAAGTCAATGGGAACCAAAACTGTCTGGCATTACCAGATCCATGAATGTGTGGCTTAACTTATTTAAAACCACAAATGTTGTCTACATAATGATCTAAAATAGTTTAAAATGGCCAAACTAAATATCAAAGTTTCTGTCATCCAAATAAAATATCACTGCTTTTCCAGAAAACACATGCACTCTTTGGCAAATGACTCTTGCAGACACTAATGCGTTATACCCCCTGAGCTGCATCTCTCCAGGCCCTCAACATCTGAGCTATTTGAAGCCCGTGGAGACACAAGCTGTGGATACAGTGTTTTAACATTGACGAATAGTGTCATAGAGATCACACTGTGGGCTCAGTAAATGACCTGTGGTTTTGCAAATGATCTGAATCCTTTTCTCTGCAGCTCAGCCACCCACGGCCACCAGGCACCGACAGCCACGCATCCGTGACGCTCCAAAATTAATCAACCTTTCACACACATTCTAGCCGAGGAGTCTTATATGTCAACAGTTTCATTTCCATACCTCTGTGTAAATGATGTTGACCCACTAGTGGCACATTGTTTGTGTGGGCACTGGGCAGCTCCTTTATTCAAGCCTTTGTGTAATCAGCAGTTTATACTGTAAGCATGTGTAATTTCATGTGTTCCTGCTTTTCTAACATAAAACAATATGGCGGTGATCTCACAGGTTGATTCTCTGACATACAGCCACCTCATATCGTTGCCTCGTGGTGTTAATCTCATGTGTGCGAGTCTGCACATTTGCATGTTGACATTTACAATGGATGTGTGTCAGGGTAACCCTCAGAGAGCCAGCCCAGCGTGAAAAAAAATCTCAGAATTGACATTCATAAGCGTGAGTCAGTCATTTTTCACATATTGCCTCAAATGCTGAATATTTCAGTGCTCTTTCATCTTGATGGAGAGGCCAAACAAACTACAGAAATTAAAGGTATAGTTCAGTCAAAAATTACTTTTAAGTTGTTCCAAACCTGTATATGTTTCTTTCTTATAAAATAACTATGAAAGTCAATGGGGACCAGGAACTGATTGGTAACCAGCATTTTTCAAAATATCTTATTTTGTGCTCAGGAGAAGAAAGAAACTCTACAGGTTTGGCACAACTTGAGCTCATTGTAAATGGTGACAGATTGTGGGTGGAGTGGACTATCCCTTTAAAACAAGAATAGTGTTGAAAGCACACTGTTTGGTGTTTTGATCAGATTTCTGTTAAATATATATTTATGCCTTAGCCATCTGATCTGATTATCTGCCTGTAAAAGTGTAGTAACATTAAGACCAGGTTGGGTTTGACCTACATTCAATTTCAAAGTTGCTCCATGATGTCAGGGTTTGTTTTTCTTTAGCTCTGTCCTTCTTTCTGCTCCGCAGTCTTTTCATTCTCTTTGCCCATCCAGTTTTCCGCCCATCCATACAGTTGCAGCACTATCCTTCCCTTCCTATGTCGTTCTCTCTCTCTCCTGGGTCACCCGCCACTGAAGGGGATAAAGGGTTGTTTATTTTATCAAAGTTCCCCAGAGCCTGAAGTGTCACAGTGTTATCTCACCCTCCATATCTACAATGGGCAATTACTCAGCACTACGATTGCAGTTACAGTTGCCTGCCCGTGTGTGTGTGTGTGTGTGTGTGTGTTAATTGCATTAACAGACAAGCAAACCCAGTGGGGTACAACAAATATTGCAATCACATTCCACCGCCCATTATAGCTTGAGTTTATTTTTTATAGTTTTTCAATAGATTACAATGTGGTTTTAATATAATAAACTGTCCATGAAAAACAAGCTCAGAGAATTGGATGAGAATTTATGAACTGTGTAAGAGTAAAACAAGATATTCTGCTCAAAAAAATGTAGGGCCGGAAACATTTACATTACATTTAAATTTAGTTATTTAGCAGACACTTTTATCTAAAGCGACTTGCAAATGAGGACAATGGAAGCAATTATAATCAACAAAAGAGCAATGATATGCAAGTGCTATAACAAGTCCCAGTAAGCATAATGCAGAATAGGTAGCAAGGATTTTTGTTGTTGTTGTTGTTTTTTAATTATATAAAAATACAAATAAAACAGATAGAATAGAAAAAGAATAGAGCAAGCTAGTGTTAGAGGCCTTTTTGCTTTTGTTAATTGTATAATAAATAAAAAGAAAACAGATAGAATACAAAAAGATTAGAAAAGCTAGTGTAAGTTTCTTTAAAGAAAATAAGCAGTAAATTAATTATCAAGTCTAAGAGGGACAAGTTTTTTTAAGAACAGAATTAGAATAGAGAGTGCTAGAGTTAGAAGGTCAAATAAAGATGGAAGAGATGTGTTTTTAGCAGATTCTTGAAGATGGGTAAGGACTCAGCTGCTTGGATTGAGGTGGGCAGGTCATTCCACCAGGTTGGAACATTAAATGTAAAAGTCTGTGAAAGTGATTTTGTGTCTCTTTGGGTTGGCACAATAAAGCGACACTTGCAGAACGCAAGCTTCTAGAGGGCACATAAGTCTGAAGTAATTAATTTAGGTAAAGGGGTGCAGTGCCAGTGGTGGTTTTGTAGGCAATCATCAATACCTTGAATTTTTTGCGAGCATAGGTGAAACGTGAGGTGTGACGTGCATTATTTTTGGCTCATTAAAAATGTATCTTGCTGCCACGTTCTGGATTAATTGAAATGGTTTGATAGCTGGAAGACATGCCAAGAGAGCATTTCAATGGTCCAGCCTGGACAAAACAAGAGCTTGAACAAGGAGTTGTGAAGCATTTTTCCTGAAAGAAAGGGCCTGATCTTCTTGATGTTGAATAAAGCAAATCTGCAGGACAGGGCAGTTTTAGCAATATGGTCTGAGAAAGTGTGTTGATCATCAATCATCACTCCAAGGTTTCTGGCTGTTTTTGAAGGAGTTATGTTTGATGTGAACCTGGATGGTGAAATTGTGCTGAAAATGGGTTTGATGGAACCACAAGCAGTTCTGTCTTGGCAAGTTTGAGTTGAAGGTGGTGGTCATTCATCCGTCAATAAATGTCTGAAAAAAAAACTTAAACAGAGGATACCTGCAGGGTCTCTAGGTCAATATGTATTTTAAAATATCGGATCATGTGACCTTGTTTTGACAAGGCAAGGTTAGTTCATGTTATAAAATGTCATGTGGTGCAAATTCCCAAAAATTTAATTTTTGACTTAATTATTCATGGTATTTATAATACTTTTTATAATTTAAGTAATGTTTTTAATACTTTTTAAACTTAATGCTTTTACTTTTATACCGTTGCTTCAAGCTTAAAATGTGAGTTCTCTATCCATAATATTGCTTTCTCTTGTGAAAAACAGTAGTCTCATCTGAATCAGTAGAGAAATATGCACAGATCAAGTACCGTTTACAAGCAAAAACTGTTCAAAATAGCTCTAAACAAATATGTTGGGGGATTTTGATGTAGCGAACAACAGGGGATGGACTTTATCACTGGAGGAAGCGTTATTATAGATTATGGACAAAAACGACAGTTTAAAGTTGACTATAGACCTGTGGATGCCTTATGTTAACCATAGACCATGATGGATTTGTTTCTTACAGACATGCAATAGTTGATGGACTGGATTATTGTGATGTTTTTATCAGCTGTTTGAACTCTGATTCTGACGGTACCCATTCACTGCAGAGAATCCATTGGTGAGCAAGTGATGCTAAATTTCTCCAAATCTGTTTTGATGAAAACAAACTGATCTTGGATGGCCTGAGGGTGAGTAAATGTAACTAATTTTCATTTTTGGGTGGACTATTCGTTTAAGAAATGAAATACAGTCCATTTTTTTATTCCATGTTGTCTTTAACACTTCTTTGGAGAATCAACTTATGAATAGCACACTTTCAGTTGTCTCTGTACATTAAACTAAAAACAACATTTTGGTTGAAAGATTCAGTGGAAGCAAAGCAGTGGAAGTCCCTTCTCACCACAACACCTTCCTCTTCTGGTCTTTTGTTCTGTCAGGCTTTGGGGGGAAAATCTGCTCAGCTGCGCACACACTTTCATATCTAAGCATCAAAGTCTTATCCCTGCTGGCTCTTCTGCAAGCAAAGCTTTAGCTACAAGCTATTGATTTCAAAGCCTTTAAATTGGTGATTATCTAGCAGAGAGCCATTAGCCTAGCTCAAATTAATGATGAGCAACATCAACAGAGGCAGCAGACAGAGAGAGGGGGGTTGAAAATGATGGAAGGCGCTCAAAGTAGCTCTCCCTGTTGATACAGCTGAAGACATTACCATGGCACAAAAGTGACAAATGAATTTGGCTGACAAGAAAGAGAAAAAGAAAATGCCGCTTTTATTTATATACTCTCAGACGGATGGTTACTTCACACAGCCACATCTGTGATAACAATTCCACATGCTGCATTCCTCGGACAGATCATCTACATTCCAGACTCTCACCACACAGATTTATTTATTTATTGATTTATTGATTTAGACATTTAGCAGAAACCTTTATCCAAAGCGACTTACAAATGAGGACATTATAGAAGCAATTAAAACCAACAAAAGAGCAATAACATGCAAGTGCCATTACAAGTCCTGGTTAGCCTAACACAGTTCATGTAGGAAGGGTTTTTTTAAGAAAACGAGTGTATAGAATATAGAAAAAAGAAACCTAGAGTTAGTTTTACAAGAAAAACTAGCAGTTAGAGAATAAATATGCAATTGATAGAGGGTCAAATGTGTGTGTTTTTTAAATAAAAAGAAGACAGATTAGATAAAATAAATTTAGAATAGAGAGTGCTAGAGTTAGAGGGTCAAATAAAGATGGAAGAGATGTGTTTTAGCCGTTTCTTGAAGATGGGTAAGGATTCAGCTGCTCGGATTGAGTTAGGCAGGTCATTCCACCAGATGGGAACAGTTAATGAAAAAGTCTGTGAAAGTGATTTTGTGTCTCTTTCGGATGGTACAGTAATGCGTTGTTCACTTGCAGAACGCAAGCTTCTAGAGGGCATATAAGTCTGAAGTAATGAATTTAGGTAAAGAGGTGCAGAGCCAGAGGTCGTTCTGTAGGCAAACATTAATGCCTTGAATTTAATGTGAGCAGCTATTGGTAGCCAGTGCAAATTGATGAATAGAGGTGTGACGTGCGTTCTTTTCGGCTCATTAAAAGTTAATCTAGCAGCAGTGTTTTGGATTAATTGTAGAGGTTTGATGGAACTGGCTGGAAGACCTGCCAAGAGAGCATTGCAATAGTCAAGTCTGGACAGAACAAGAGCCTGAACAAGGAGTTGTGTTGCATGTTCTGAGAGAAAGGGCCTGATCTTCTTAATATTATATAATGCAAATCTACAGGACCGGGCAGTTTTAGTAATGTGGTCTGTGAAATTCAGCTTATCATCAATCACAACTCCAAGGTTTCTGGCTGTTTTTGAAGGAGTTATGGTTGATGAGCCTAATTGGAAGGTGAAATTGTGATGAAACGATGGGTTTCAAAAGCACACATTTCGATTACTCAAAGCACACACACACACACACACACACACACTCTCTCTCTCTCTCCATTACGCTTTCTATTACTTCTCATCTGCGGAAATGAAGCCACCCGTCAAAATGGTGACAAATGAACCCATTTTAGGCATTACATAATTAGTCTACAAGGAAAAAGTCATAGGAAAAGATTTGAGCGCAGATAATAAAAATGAAGAGACATATTTGGAACAGAGTGTGGGTTATATATAGCACCATTATAATTATATCACAAATTCTCAATCAGCAGAAGGACAGAGAGAGGTTCAGGTCTAGACAAAATTTTACATACCAAAGCTGGTATTCATTACAGCAACCATAGAACAGGGGGAACATTCCGAGGAATTATCCCTCCCCAGCCGAGAGAGAAAGAGAGGGAGAATAAAAGAATAGAGAATACGAAGAGCAGGTGACATTTGCTCACAAAAGGCTAGAGAAGAAACAACAAAATACAACATCAATAAAAGTGAGGATGTAGGGTGGCCTTTAAATTAATCTCACCACCCACACACACACACACACACACACACACACACACACACACACACACACACAAGCTCTCTGGCGGAATGGCTGTAGGGTGTGTTGAGTAATGGATAAATCATCAGCTCTTCAATGTTTCTAGCTCTGTCTAGAGGAAGGAGAGCTTGGCTTTAGGGTTTACAGAGTCAATACGGTTTACATACACAGACCTCAGAATATATATTACTGATAATGTCTCATAGGCATACACTGTAAACATTTCAACCCACTAAAACAGAAGAGTGGTTCAACTGCAGCCTTAAAGTGAAATGAAATTTACAACCTGCAATGATAAGCACTTTGAATTGAATTATTAATAAAAAGTTAAAATCTCATAAAATCAAGTGAAATTAAAGAAATTATTTTGACCAGTTAAATTCATAGAAACAAATATGTTATATAGCCATATTACATAAGAAAGGGTGCTACTATTGTGTGTGATGTTATCATGCAACAGTTCAATAAACAAGTTAATTATGAGTGGCTTTCCTTTTGGCCAAAATCTGTTTGGAATGCCGAAACACAAACAGTAAAGGCCCCCATCACACCAAGGAGAATAGCTGTAACTCTAAAGTGTAACACCACAACTATATAACAATAATGGCTCAGAGCAATGATATTGTTGGATTTACTCGCAGAACCATTTTGTCCAGCTGATGAATTGTCCAATTGTCCACTGTATAGTCAGGGCTATAGTGATGTATAAAGCACAAAACACACAGAAGTAACTTTCAAACCAAGCTGCCTTCTTTTGGTCAGCACTGCGATTGTGCATGAATTTCATGTTGTGAAGATTTCTATTGAAATGACTGGATCTTGTCTGTGAAATTTTGCTGAACAATGGTAAATGTGACTGGACCTGTTATAGTACACTCATTTCAGTTGATAATACTCAACAGCTGTTTATGCGCACTGTTTATTCATATCATACATTTATGCTAAGCCTTTATGAACATGCAGTGTAAACCACAGTCTCCTGCTTTTGGGATCTGATAGAGCATTTGCTGAAAACCACAAGGCGCATGACGTCAGACTTAAGCTGATTGATCTAATCGAGAAGATGAGTTGATGAGGCCTGAAATGATTTATGATTCAGTTTGAATCATTTTGACAGTTCACTCACATACTCATGTAAGGAGAATGTACCCAGTGACACACTAGTGTCCAGGGCCTTTAATGTAATCATTCTTCTATCTTTTTTCTCTCTCTTTTTCTTTGGTTCTTTAGCAGACATACACAGATGGCCTTATTGACCGCTCACATACTTGACATTCCAGCCTTTATTCCAGTGTCTGCCTTCCTCGGGCCTGCAGCCAGCGCTCTTTTCCCCATTCCTTTTTTTTCTCAAGTTGTTATGTTCAGCATTCTTAGAAAAGCATCTTTTGGTACCAAGTACAGCCTGGTAGACTGCAATCACAGCACTCTCTGTAAAGCCGTCTGTTACACACACACACACACACACACACACACACAGACAGAAAGAGAAACCACCCACATTTTCCTGTCCTATACATACAGCTGAAGAACTATAACAGAATTTGGCAAAGTCTTTCCATTACAGACCATATGTCAGCTGGAGGGTAAGACTGTAGGAACAGGTTTATATATGTTTGCACTATAGATCCCGAGAGTGGCCATCATGGCAAGTATCCACTAAGACAGTTGTTATGTTTGTCCTGAAGAATTGTAATCTGCATTCTATTGGCATTATTCAAGAGATGAGGAAAACCAGTAAAGGACTATTAGTGTTGGGTAAGGGATTTGAACAAACCTATATGCCTAAGTGCCACTGCCATACACTTCCATACACAAATTGTATGCAAAGTTTGGGACACTAAATAAAATTATAGTAACAGTAACACTAGGATGTCCAATTAAAACGTCCAAAATGCAAATAAAAACAAACATGTATGCTTGCTTTAGGTGTATAATAATAATAATCATTACATTTCTTTTGGCTAAAAAGACATAAATGATGATGGAAACGCAGTTTAATAATAAAATATTACAATATGCATTATTGTCCCATTTTTGGGGAAATGTATCTTGGACAATCAACATGCATAGAAAAAGTCAAGTGATTGAATAATTCCATCAGACAAGACAATGGGTCTCATTTACTAATCACTAATCTGCGTTTTCACATACAGATCATGATTTATTAATAGGTTTCATGCTAAAAATTCATTCTAAATATATGAAAAAATGTAGGAACACATTGAGTTTGCTTTGAGGATGACACACTTTTGACGCATTGTTTAAGGACCCTGCTGCACGTTCTAGTGAGACTGTGTCTTTAGAGAGCATTAAAAAGTCAGCAGAAACCTTTTTATGGTAATGTTTTGGGTGTTTTTTTATGTTAATTACTACCCATAAGCATGCAGCCACTCATTTGGAAAACACCAAATGTATCAACTTTTAAGTGTTAACAACCAATTAAGTGTTTTATTCTCTTGTGTGTGTAAAATACTAAAAAAATCATGCAAGTGAACAAGACCAAATATCGCTAGCCTAATCGTCTATCTGTGCACTTTGTATAAAACGGCAATAATTTACATTTCCAACTTCTTTGTTTCAGAACGGACAATTTTGAGATAGAAGGGCAATGCTTTGTATGTAATTTATTGTATAAATTCAATTCGGAATTTGGATGGAAACATATTTAACGATGTACATGAATGATACCTAAATTCATGTGGCTTGATGAGATGTGTGCTTTTATAAGTAATCAAATTTGCCAAAATAACATCCATATCTAGGCATTAGAATATTACAAAGACCTGGGAGTGATTTAGCTTGAACATCTCAGCAGCCACTTTTTCTTTTCATTTCCAACCCTTGTGCCAGATGAGAGTAGTTGTTTGATATTTCCACAGGCTATTTTTGAGTTCACAGTCAAGGAGAAAAGAGGTTTGAGTCTTCCAAGCAGGAACCTGGCACAAAACACATAGGAGAGAAGACAAACAGCCTTTAGATATGAGAATCCCATATTCATCATAGAGAGCCTATTAAAGTGCTCTCCTGCACACTGTAACTCTGCAGGGATCAGGAGATATCAGGGAGTACAGAAGGGAAAAATAAGGACACCGCGTTAACATTTGGGAAACGGATGATCTGCGGCACTTAAAAATGCAGCAGTCAGGGAAGTAAATCTTCCGAGATTATCAAGCTATGATCCACTGAACGTATCATAAATATTTATGCCGTTACAGACATATTATCTCGCTGCATCAAAACAAGAGGGCATCATTCACGAATCTCATAAATAAACCCTGCACATTCTCCCAGAGCTGAATAAAATAACTCATCCCGTGCGTTTTTTTTACACCGCTCTGTCAGTTTACTCGCCATGAATAAGGTGGAGATCCACAATTGGAAAAGATAAAGATGCAAGTTCAAGGATGGAGGAGAAAAGATAGGAGAGCTTGCCAGCATTCTGTGGGAGGATGAAAGAGAGAGCAGGAGAGAGAGGGATGATGGGGTGGAAGGAGAGAGAGGGTCATCTGGGGGGGCTGGAAGGCCATAAATAAGGCTAATGAAATGACCGTGCTTTATATGGCTGAGGCCCAGGCCTTTAGCCTGATTTATTCTGATTGTGTCCCTGCACACAGCAGACCCATCTATCCAGCTCTCTCTAGGTATCTCTCCATCTTTCTTCCTCTCTTCCTATCACCCACCCCCACCCCAGACACATACATCCTATTCCAGGGTACTAATATCATGTTGCTCGCAGATATCTATCACACACAACCATGAGAAGAGGGCGTAAGAGCCAGGGGTGTAAATTATTTCCGTAATTGTGCTTCATTACTATAATTAAGTTTTATTTTGGGCAATTTGTACTTTACTTGAGCACCATTGAAACTTAATGCCTGCACTTTTACTCAAATTACATTTATAAGGTAGGAATGATTCTTTTTTACCTCTTAGAAAATAACCTTTTCACATTTCAGGCATTGGAACATACAAGTAAACGTTATAGGAGAGTAAACATTTGCATTTATGTTAACAAAAAAAATGATAGTTCATAAACGGAAATATTAAAAAATCTGAATATATCTTGGACAATATATGGGGCTTCAAGTAAAAAAAGTTGAGAAGTACAAGATAAGCAAATTTCACCGATCATCGCAGTGTAATCCTATACTCATATTTTATGATGTAACCAATCAAATATAGGCCTACCTGTGAATTTGACATTCTTTGTATTTAAAGAAGAGTTTCTGACCTAAAGCATAGTGTTTTAATTATATTATAACTATCACAAACCTGACTGTGTGTGTCAAGTCTATATACTACTTTACTGAAATATAAAACAATTAGTTGCGGGTGAATGTTTGACGATTTTGGTTAGCAGGCTTCTGTTTAATATCTGGTGTGCAATTAAATGTGGAAGCATTTTTACTTTTCTTCAGTCAGTCAGTTTTTGGCTAGAAACTTTGACTCTACGTATTATTTCTGAGTGCCAGCTAAGAGGTTTCCCAGGCCAGAACATTGAGGGTTAACTACTTCCTGTGTCTCCTGTTCATGGCAAGGTCTTTCATCCTCTCTGTCTAATACGTACCAGTCTAAAATCTGAGTCGGACTGCCGAAACCCAGGAGGATTTCTCTAAAGTGACGGCACACACTGGATTGGTCTGTAATATTGGCACATTTGGAGCTCTTTTTTGTTTGTTTGTTTGTGTGTGTGTGTGTGTGTGTGTGTGTGTGTGTGTGTGTGTGTGTGTGTGTGTGTGTGTGTGTGTGTGTGTGTGTGTGTGTGTGTGTGTGTGTGTGTGTGTGTGTGTGTGTGTGTGTGTGTGTGTGTGTGTGTGTGTGTGTGTGTGTGTGTGTGTGTGTGTGTGTGTGTGTGTGTGTGTGTGTGTGTGTGTGTGTGTGTGTGTGTGTGTGTGTGTGTGTGTGTGTGTGTGTGTGTGTGTGTGTGTGTGTGTGTGTGTGTGTGTGTGTGTGTGTGTGTGTGTGTGTGTGTGTGTGTGTGTGTGTGTGTGTGTGTGTGTGTGTGTGTGTGTGTGTGTGTGTGTGTGTGTGTGTGTGTGTGTGTGTGTGTGTGTGTGTGTGTGTGTGTGTGTGTGTGTGTGTGTGTGTGTGTGTGTGTGTGTGTGTGTGTGTGTGTGTGTGTGTGTGTGTGTGTGTGTGTGTGTGTGTGTGTGTGTGTGTGTGTGTGTGTGTGTGTGTGTGTGTGTGTGTGTGTGTGTGTGTGTGTGTGTGTGTGTGTGTGTGTGTGTGTGTGTGTGTGTGTGTGTGTGTGTGTGTGTGTGTGTGTGTGTGTGTGTGTGTGTGTGTGTGTGTGTGTGTGTGTGTGTGTGTTTCAAATCTCAGCAGCGACGTTATTCATCACAGCCCGGAGTAGTGCTCCTCTGGGCTTGTGTTTCACCCATATGTTAGAATCTTTCTGCTTCTCTCTCGTTTTCTCATAAACACACATATCCACAGCAAAAATGAATGTCTTCACATCACATGATGATATAGAGCTTCTGTTTCAGTTGTTAGGCTTTTATCGGCTCTGCTTCTCTCTGCTGTATGTATAATTGTGTTGTCAGGAGATATTAATAACAGGCCCACGGGCTGCTCGACAGACTCACATCAGTTATAATTACCACGCTGGAGGGATGAAACAGGAGAATCAGTTCACACCAGTTGTTCCTCTCCATACACTTTTATTAAACCATTATACTTTCTCTGCTTAATACTGGGTTGACATTTTGAGCATTTGGAATAGTGCATGCTGTTAACAGACGTAAGTAACAGGGGAGAAAGTGGAAATGGAATCAGAATGTGTCAGACTTTAACCTGCATCACTCACATGAGGACCATGGCTCAACATGCACAACTGATTTCAATGGAATTAGGCAAGAGCACATGCTGCTAGGCTAATGATGTGATAATCTGAAATATCAGATTTAATTCCTGAGTTTAAATTGTGGAAGCAAATAAAATGTAGATTTGCCATTCAAATACAAATTTAAGTGCAATTAAAGTTGCTATGGAAGTAGCAGTTTCCTTCCATATTTTAACGTACAACCGAGTAAAGTGGATTATCCAAAAAGAAAAGGATGAAATTTGCAGTGCGGGGACTTGCAGTCAACTGTAAGAAAGAGGCGGAGTTTAAGCAGACTAAATGACTGTGGCTACATTCAAAATCGCATACCCTAGAAGCGCAGTGGCGGCTGCTGGTCTTTCAAAGAGGGGAAGCTCATTTTTGGCCAACATCATAAAAATTTACCATTTATTTATACCTAAATTCTGCCCAACATTCCTTTTCAAGAAAATTTTCTAGCCTACTGTATGTATGAATGAATGAATGAATGAACAAACGATCTAAAAAAAGATATTAAACTCGAAATATGGGAATTAGGTTGAACTGAAACAAGGAATCTGGGTGAAATGTATGATGAAAATTGGCTAGCAATTTCACCAAGCAAATACCAAGAAATAGGTTGCAGCAGTTTGTCTTTCGACTACACTTCCGCGATGGGACTGAGCTCGAATAGCTTCAGTGTCAGTGACTTTTATAGTACAAAATCGCTGTCAATCAAAAGGAGATGCAGTCTTTCGACAGACCCTGCAATCATCACGCAGACGCTCGGAGTCCGGGCCAGCCCACTCCTCCATTCATCCCAGAGACGCTGAGCGTCCGTGGGCGGGACATAATCGCAGCATTATCGAATGACCGTCTTGTTTCTAAGCACTGAAAAAAACTGTTTAAAGCAGCCCCATTGAAGTCAATGGACGCTGGGCTTCAACAGAGTAATGCACTGTGACGCTACGGGAATGAATGAGAAGGAAATCGAGTCAGCCGACCTAAGTAGCTGATTCTGAACGAAATTGTTTTCGTTCGAGATGAACGTGTTTAACGCATTTTTAGTCAATAAAATGTTAACATAATAGTACATATATTTGACCATTCATTTTTTGACAATTATAGGGGAAGCTGAGCTTCCCTTGCAGTCTTAAAGAAATCGCGTCTGCTAGAAGGTGAAAAAGAGTATTTGACAAAGAAGTATGTCCTAATACACTCACACAAGGGTACCTGGATGACCTACTACTTCCAGTGTGATTGTGAAGTGTGCATACGATGGATATTTTACCATCCCATAAGGCCACGGGAGAGGATCTGTGAATGGCAGAAAAGCAACGTAACTGATGCTGGTAGGTCACATGACAATGACAACATGGCAAATGTAGTACGTCCAGATTACTTTCATACTATAAGCATTCACGCTATATTGAACATACTTTTAAGTGGTTGCTAAGTAATTACTTCAATTAACTGAAAATAAGCACTTACTCAAGAGAGCATGTGATTTTAGACCCAGCATGTGTCTCATTTTGAAGGCTACACCATCCGGAGGTCATGTTTGCCAGCTGCATGCATCATCAAGTGTGCTGCATTTCAGAAAAGTAATTTGCAACAAACGTGGCTTCCAGGTGGTGCAGCCTTCATAACGAGGCACCATATGATTGGAGAAGTCCTGCATATATAATTTGAGAGAAGTCTATAGTTTCAAAAACAACATCAATATCAAATCAACAGATTAAAATGCATTTATCAATATTTATTTTGTGGTGGAAAAAATGGTGATAGCAGAATTTATGGAGTCATTATTTGTGTTGTTTTGCTTGTGACTAATATATTCCTATTAATCACACGATAATTGCTCTGTTGTAAATTCTGTGCATTTTAATTCCAATTATAGACAATGAATTATAATGGAATTTTATGTTTTGAATTGTGCCAACCCTTTTCTAAAAGAAAAGAGACTCTCTCTCTCTCTCTCTCTGAATATATATATATATATATATATACCCCCACCGGTCACTTTAGTAGGTACACCTGTTGAATTGCTTGGTAACACAAATTGCTAATCAGCCAATCAGATGGCAGCAACTCAATGCATTTAGGCATCTAGATGTGGAGAAGATGACTTGCTGAAGTTCAAACTGAGCATCAGAATGGGGAAGAAAGGGGATTTAAGTGACTTTGAACGTGGAATGGTTGTTGGTGCCAGACGGGCTGATCTGAGTATTTCAAAAACTGCTGATCTACTGGGATTTTCACGCACAGCCATCTCTAGGGATAACAGAGAATGGTCCGAAAAATATAAATACCCAGTGAGCGGCAGTTGTGTGGACGAACATGCCTTGTTGATGTAAGAGGTCAGAGAAGAATGAGCAGACTGGTTAGAGATGATAGAAAGGCAACAGTAACTCAAATAACCACTCGTTACAACAGACGCGATTTCTTTAAGACTGCAAGGGAAGCTCAGCTTCCCCTATAATTGTCAAAAAATGAATGGTCAAATATATGTACTATTATGTTAACATTTTATTGACTAAAAATGCGTTAAACACGTTCATCTCGAACGAAAACAATTTCGTTCAGAATCAGCTACTTAGGTCGGCTGACTCGATTTCCTTCTCATTCATTCCCGTAGCGTACAGTGCATTACTCTGTTGAAGCCCAGCGTCCATTGACTTCAATGGGGCTGCTTTAAACAGTTTTTTTCAGTGCTTAGAAACAAGACGGTCATTGGATAATGCTGCGATTATGTCCCGCCCACGGACGCTCAGCGTCTCTGGGATGAATGGAGGAGTGGGCTGGCCCGGACTCCGAGCGTCTGCGTGATGATTGGAGGGTCTGTCGAAAGACTGCATCTCCTTTTGATTGACAGCGATTTTGTACTATAAAAGTCACTGACACTGAAGCTATTCGAGCTCAGTCCCATCGCGGAAGTGTAGTCGAAAGACAAACTGCTGCAACCTATTTCTTGGTATTTGCTTGGTGAAATTGCTAGCCAATTTTCATCATACATTTCACCCAGATTCCTTGTTTCAGTTCAACCTAATTCCCATATTTCGAGTTTAATATCTTTTTTTAGATCGTTTGTTCATTCATTCATTCATTCATACATACAGTAGGCTAGAAAATTTTCTTGAAAAGGAATGTTGGGCAGAATTTAGGTATAAATAAATGGTAAATTTTTATGATGTTGGCCAAAAATGAGCTTCCCCTCTTTGAAAGACCAGCAGCCGCCACTGCGTTACAACCAAGGTATGCAGAATACCATCTCTGATCGCACAACACGTCGAACCCTGAAGCAGATGGGCTACAGCAGCAGAAGACCACACTGGGTGCCGCTCCTGTCAGGAGGACAGGAAACAGGAAACGGAGGCTACAACAGGCTCACCAAAATTGGACAATAGAAGATTGGAAAATCGTTGCCTGGTTTGATGAGTCTTGATTTCTGCTGCGACACAAAGCTCAAATCATCTCAGGTTTCTTGAACATGACAATGATTTATTTTTTCTTAAATGGCCTCCAAAGTCACCAAATCTCAATCCAATAGAGCACCTTTGGGATGTGGTGGAACGGGAGATTCGCATCATGGATGTGCAGCCGACAAATCTGCAGCAACTGCGTGATACTATCATGTCAATATGGATCAAAATCTCTGATAAATGTTTCCAAAACCTTGTTGAATCTATGCCACGAAGAATTAAGGCAGTTCTGAAGGCAAAAGGGGGTCCAACCCGGTACTAGCAAGGTGAACCTAATAAAGTGGCCAGTGAGTGTAAATATATATATATATATATATATATATATATATATATTTAGCACAATTGAAAGCAACATATTTCATGAGACCTGTGCTTTTGTCACTTTTCTGAAAGCAAATGTGTAGACCCACCACAAAGAAAACATTAGTGGAAAGATCCAAGAAAGAATACTAGATCATACATTAACATCCCTCTGAGATGTTTTCTTCAGTCACCTATAAGGTGATTATCACAGACGACCAAATTTCGATAAGTTCTGCTAATTGCTTTCCTTGGCCTCTTACTCAGGTACTTGACAACCTCTTTACCTAAATTAGTCTTCAGCATTTCCAATAATGGTCAGCGTTGGTTGAAGCCAGCTCCATTTGACTTGGCTCACGCTGTGGGTAATTATACAGCAGAGAATGAAGTGGCGTTCAGGTGATACAAAGAGCTGTGAGCTGGCAGAGGGATGAAAGAGGTAGAGGGCGAGAAGAGGAGAAAAATAGAACACCTCAAACTGCTTTCAAAGGATCTCTATCTGTAAGAGAAGTGAACGATGGGAACTCGTGCGTGGGAGGTCTGGAGAAAAGAGTGGGACGGAGAGAGAAAGAGAGCGGAAAAATTAAGAGATATCTTTTGGATGGTTTACTGTTCATTTTATGCCTTTCATCTTATTCTTCTCCACTGAGTTTCATCCTTTCTCTGAGGGTGGGCTGTTTTTCTCTCAATGTGAGTGTTGTATGAGTCAGTGCAGCGGGCCCACGCATTACCCCTGTACAGGACAAAGGACAGGAAGAGAAAAGAGAGCAGGCTCAAACTGTTTATACGCTCTGCTGTTGCTAGACAGATATACCTCAAACAATCTTTAAAACAGCACCAGCGACATTTAATCCCACTACACCCCCATGAGCACCGGGACACCCCGTCTATGCCACAACTATTTGACATGACCACCCCTACAGTGCCATGGTACATATGAAGTTATCAGATTGGTACCATGGGTGTAGGAATAATCTGAAAAGTGGAGGGACTGATTATAGACCTTATCAGCTTAGCTCATGAATATAAATATAAATATAAATACATATGTTTGTATCACATAGCAAGCTCCAAATGTTTGTCTTTTCTGATATTAAACTTGCTAGCTAGCGCACCTGGTACAGCACTGCACTTGAGTATGATTCCTGTGAAACAAGTCATGATTAAGGAGCTTGAAGACTTGTAAAAGCAAGCTAGAATGACATTTTTCTTTTCTTAATCTCACCTTTGGTTTTGTTAACACCATCATTTAGGTTTAGGTTAGAGTTTAGTGTAGGTGGCACATTATTTTCAAATGCAATAGAGTATTAACATTTTCAGGATGACTCGTCCTAGTGTGGGTCATAAAAACTATGCAAAATCCGATTGAAAAGGATTTCCAGAAATGTGATTTGAATAAGATTTCAAAGCCCAAATCTAGATTTTTTTTCACTTGCTAAATATGATCAGATAGTAAGTTGGGTTTGGACTGATAGCCTGAATGAGGCTACAGAGGACGCAATGCATGGATAGACAAATTTTGGCTGTCCATATACTATGCTATGACTACATTGACATCACATACGCTGTATGCATTGCATATACAAGCAGATGCATACAATCCACAGTATAGTTAGGGTGCATTTTAAGAGCACAGCTCTAGTAGCAATCTAATTTTGCATTAATTTGCAACAATTTAGCCAAATTGAGGTATCTTAGAAAGTAACATAACTTTTAGAGTCGGCCTTCAAATCGAGAGCATGTCAATTGACTAGGTGGGCAGCTCAAGGTTTCGGAACAGAGCAATTATGGTAAAATGTCTTTCATTAGCGTTTATTTTACAGCTGTTTTTTCTTCCGTTGAGTGTGTTAAGGCATCCACTCTAGTCTAAATACAGAGTCTCAAGGTTATCTGCTGATAACTGTGTATTTTTCTTTCTGTCGGTGCTCTCTGCATGCTGGTATCTGTGGTGATAGATGATACAGCCGATAGAACGGCTGGTGTGTCTCAGCAAAAATCATCCCCTCCCCCTCCACAGGCTCACCGTTAAAGGCGGAATGAGTAAAGCTGCTACGAAAAGTGCTGAAACAACAAGATAAATTTGCCTTCATTGAGCCCCAAGTGCAAAAAAAAACCAACTAAAAAAACAGAGAACGGAAAGGAAGAGAAACCAAGACCAAGAGAGGCTCAATTAGCTCATAGCCCTATGCAATAATGTGTGACAGTGTGAGTGATCCATAAATATGGATGAGCGTGAGTGTGCGTGTACATATGTGTGGGGGAGGCCGCATGTATCCTCAGCCAAGTCTTCTCAGAGTGCGAAGCCTAATGTGTGCATGCGCTGTAATCTCTGGCACATGATAAAAACTTTCAATGCCGCCACAGTGCTTTTTGTGAGGGAAAATCAGTAATGGAGAGTGTAGAAGGGAAAGAACTGATAGGTCACTGTTAGAAGACTGTAATGCGATAGCAGGCATTCCTGCGCTCACGGCAGAGCCAAGTATTGTACGGTCTCAGGCTGATAGAATACACTTTTGTCCTTTACAGATACACTGAGTCATCTTGATCTCTCAAGGGACGAGGGAGAGAGAGAAGGAAATGGAGAAAGACATGTTTTTCTTTGATGAATGTATATTGAATACTTCACCACCATAAATCCTGGCAGATTCCCTCATCCACCCCAACTAAATACTTTGCCACAGGCATTTTCATGCCATTGCTGTCAGTATGGAGGCCACAACTGTTTACATTTTGCCTATATTCCATGTTCACGACACAAACTTGTGCACTTACAGTATGTTCACCAAAACTGCATTTGTTGTACAGGAAAAATACAGTAAAAACTGCAATATTGTGAAATTTACAATTGAGCAATTTAACAATAAGTTTTCTATTTAATTATATTTTAAAATGTAAAATGTTCCCATGATGGCAAAACTGAATTTTCAGCATCATAATTCCAGTCTTAAGTGTCACATGATCCTTCAGAAAAACAACAAGCCGTAGACCCATTATAAAGAAAAAAGATAAACACATAAAAATGTAAAATTGTATTAAGGTGTGATGGTACAAAATTACCCTTCGCAAAAAAACGCCCCCTTTGTTAAATTTGATATGTACAACAAGCCCTGGCGCTCGTTTCAATCCACAAATCATGTTCTCGCGCAGTAAAAAATACATCACGGACCAAAGAGGAAACTAACAATACGCCGACAGATAAGAAAGAAAAGCTTACTTTTGGTATGAAACGAAGTCTCAGCTTTTTTTGTGTAACTTCAAATTCAAACAACAAATACCATTTTGAGGCTCTTTAATGTGCTGTGACAGATCGCTGTATATTGCCTCAATTCAAGAGGCACGTTAACCAATCATCTCTTTATCTTTACTAGTTAGAGCACAAGATAAACATGAATGAACATCAGAAGGTATCGTTTCAACCGTGGAAAGGCATCAATACACCGTTTTTCAAATTCAACTCCACCGACGTTAATTTACTGTCTAGGGCTGCGTTTTTCAAAAGCAACTATGTTCGCTAGTTCCGTCATTACTATTAGAGTTCAAAAAGCTATAGATAGTTAACGATGCTTTTGGGAAACGCACCCCTGTCTGGTTTGTTTATCGGACAAAAATGGCTGATTCTGCCTTATGATTGGTCAATCAAACACCTAGCGATGGGTCAATTCAGTGAATTGTAATTTATTTAGTATACATATTCTAATTCTTAAATTTACATTTATGCTATTTGCTTTACTTGTTTATCCCCACTTTCTGTTTGGCGTTGGGTAGCTGCAGTGAGCTCTGAGGCATTTATAAGACTGTGAAGTTCTTCTCCAGTAAAGGTTTTCCAACCCCAAGAGACATCAGTGTGTGAATAAAGGACAGAGAAATATGAAGCGACTCTCCTCATCTGCTCTTTCTGCATAGTGTGCCTCAGCAAATGTATGCATACACACTCCTCTGTGTTTTTCTCTTTCATTCATTCTATCTCTTTCCCTTTAATGATTGCTGGCCAGTCTAGTGTGCATAAGATGGCTATTCTCCTGTGTTGCCAGCAGCAAAACACACATAAGCAGAGACACACACCAACACACACACACACACACACACACACGCACACACACACACACACACACACGCACACACACACACACACACATGGCGGACCTTTTCCCTAGAAAAAGCTCTCTCAGTATCAATCATAGTCAGACCCCATTCAAGCCTAATAATGGCAGAGTAGATTAATGAGTGTCTCTCAGGCGGCACACACATCCTCACATGCACAATCAGAGGAGACGGGGTTTGTGTTTGACATGTGACCATGTGCTTTTTTGCTTAAGTCTGTAAAATTGTGTAGAACTGAATAAACATATGCAGCACATAATCTATAGGGACAAGTTGGACGGACAGTCATTTATATACTCTCATTTTGTTCCAAATTAGTTCCTGTGTGATTTTCTTCCATCAGTTAAAACAGAAAAGGTGTATTTCTGAAGAATATCCTGAGTAATCTTATAAATATAATTAAAGAGATTTAGGACTGAGGCTGTCAAGCTCCAAAATGACACCATTACAGTATCATAAAAG
This sequence comes from Oxygymnocypris stewartii, assembly GCA_003573665.1. Classification (NCBI taxonomy): domain Eukaryota; kingdom Metazoa; phylum Chordata; class Actinopteri; order Cypriniformes; family Cyprinidae; genus Oxygymnocypris; species Oxygymnocypris stewartii. Next base: position 2,137,514 of record QVTF01018951.1, read on the forward strand.
TCCAAATTAATTGTTGACTACATCCCAAGTCTTGTGAATTCATATGGAAGCTTTGTGAGCGGAAGAGACTAAAATGTAATAATCTTCCACTTCAGTGAACTGTTAAATGCTGCAGCTGGATCATGGAGTCAGTGGAAACTGGATCAGGCTTATTTGTAAATATTTGTAGCAATAGCTAAAAATACATTATATGGGTCAAAATTATACATTTTTTCTTTTATGCCAAAAATCATTAGGATAGTAAGTAAAGATCATGTTCCATGAAGATATTTAGTGAATTTCCTACCGTAAATATATCAATACTTATTTTATGATCAGTAATAATATGCATAGATAAGAACTTAATTTAGAAGATTTTTTTATTTGTCACATACACAATTATACAGAGTATAACCAGCAGTGAAATTTGTTCTCTGCATTTAACCCATCCAAGTGCACACACACCTGGAGCAGTGGGCAGCTGACACTGCGGCGCCCGGGGAGCAGTCAGGGGTTCAGTGCCTTGCTCAAGGGTCTCACCTCAGTCGTGGACAATTCCTGCCGGAGCCGAGATTCGAACCCACAACCTCGGGTTACAAGTCCGATGCTCTATCCATTAGGCCACGAAGATAACTTTAAAGGTGATTTTCTCAGTATTTAGATTCTCTTGCTCCCTCAGATTCCAGATTTTCAAATAGTTGTATCTCTGCCAAATGGTATCAGATCCTAACTAAACATAAATCAATGATAGGTTTACTTCCATTTACTCAGATTTCAGATGATGTAGAAATCTCAATAATAAAAAAAGCCTTTTGACTGGTTTTGTGGTCCAGTGTCACATTTGTCAAAGAGCCAACAATATTTGCAATATAAATTTCCTTTCATTAAAGTACAAATAATTTCCAGAATATTCCTAAACAACAGATTATTTCAAACAACACATTATGGCACATTATCTTATATGTATGCTTATATTTAACCACCATATTAAGCACATAAAACCTGAATCACACTCTTAAAATTGTATTATGCTGTAATATTGTTGAAATTAAGATTGTTGAAGATCAATGTGTACAATCATGATTGAAGACCTCAGCCATCCTCTGTCCTCCCCCATCTCTGCTCTCTCACTCATCCGACGCTGTCAGGAGCGGCCATTACTCAAGCTGTTTATCACCCACGTGTCTGCTTGCTCTCTCTCACACACACACACACACACACACACACACACACACACACACACACACACACACACACACACACACACACACACGCACACACACACACACACACACTCACGCTCACACATCTACAAAACTCACATAAGCTCACAAGGATTCCTATGACCCCCACAATGTGTTCATCTCACACACACACACACACACACACACACACACACACACACACACACACACACACACACACACCCCTACAAAACTCACACAAGCTCACAAGGATTCCTATGACCCCCGCCCTATGTGTTCATCACACATACACACACACACACACACACACACACACACATACACACACATCAATGAGGATGACAGGGGATCAAAGCATCCGAATCAGATGAATGAAAGGGACTGTGCCAGCACGCTCCAGTGAGCATGTACCTTCCTCAAAAACACGGTATTCAAAGACACACACCGATGTGTTTTCACAAGGAAACAATTCAGCCTGAAGGACAGGAGGAAATGTTTCCTTCAAAATAACAGCTACTGAGATGCCATAAACAACATTTAAGGGAAATGGACTGTATTATACTTGCATTAATTAACGTAGTGTTTATTAAAGTAAGCATTGCTATTATTACTAGGGATGTAACGAATCCGATTACTGGTTTGATGATAAATCATGATAAAATTCCCCACGGTTAGTATTACCGTTTCAATTTTTTATTATCATTAAAACCGTATTCGGTTCCCGCAATTTGAACAATTCACAATAAATAAATACTGTCCAGCATAAAGCACAGTTTTCAGTAACAGTGTCACTTAGTTTCGTTTTGAGTAAATCAGGGCAGAAAAGCTGGGAGGTTTTAAAAAGGAATTATACAAATTAATTATATGAATGCAACCCTGACTGTCTTCAGAAATGATTTTGTTTTCATCTTCGCTCCATGTAATACCTAAAGGAAGTGTTCTTAATCACAATGCTGCTTTGTCCACGGAGTTCACGGGAAACAGCTGTAATTCAGCTTCTCCAAATAAAGCATCACCTGCTGTCAGAGAGTGAATTTACAGAGACTTTTGTCTGGCCAAAAACGGACCCAATTTGCATGCCCTGCTTGATTTTGACATTTTAATTGAGGAAAAACAAGCTTATGTGGATTCTACACATTTACACAATTCAGATAAATTATCTAGAATTATTTTATTTGAACATTTACATTATTTATTTGAACATGCTATTAAACTGTTGTCAGTCAAGTTGTGATTTAAAATCCGAACACCATTGGTAATGTTATTGTTTTAGTGATTATCCAAACACAGTCATTTTATTTGTTGTTTGTTGATTTTTTAATATAAAACATCCTTTTATTGTGGCCATCCTAAGGTACACATGTGCAATAATCATGCTGTCTAATCAGCATTGTGATATGTCACGCCTGTGAGGTGGATGGATTATCTCGGCAAAGGAGAAGTGTTCACTAACACAGATTTAGACAGACGTGTGAACAATATTTGAGAGAAATAGGCCTTTTATGTACATAGAAAAATTCTTAGATCTTTGAGTTCAGTTCATGAAAAATGGGGCTAAAACTAAATTGTTGTGTTTATAATTTTGTTCAGTGTATATATATATATATATACTTCATATGCTAGACTAAATACATTAACACATTTTATTTTCTAAATATTACATTATGCTATTAAATTAAAAGATTCCCTTTAAGTGAGAGTTAGATGATGCAAAGGTTATTTACACTACTTAAATCATTAATCTTGAAAAAATATATTTATCAAAAATATTTATCAGCTCAACAGAATGATTTCTGGAGCATCATGTAATGACTAAATGGCTAAAATAATTTCGACCCCTAACATTTGAACAGTAGTGCACATGCAAAAGAAACAAAAAGAGGAAATTAACATGCCCAATTTTCAGTAAAGCTCTGCCTCACACTCCGGTAACAAACAGAATATGTTTCAACCGTGACAGACTGTCACTCCAAGTGATCCTGGCCGTATATCTAATGACGTTTTGCTGTCTGTATGTCATAATAGGTCTATGGCCAAAACAGACAAATGTATTGTGAGCAAATGCGCTGTTGTTGTGATTGCTGTGAGCAGTCAATAGGTACAATCTTTGTATAATCTCAGATCAGAGATCCTTTTAGACTAACAGCAGAAGAGAATGAATATCTGCTCAATGACAAAATCCCCCAAAAGCCTCTTACTCTGCAGATGCTTCACTTCATAATGAGATACATGGACATATCCATCAAAATTGAAAGCCTTGACGTGCTTAGCAACAAATTGTTTCCTTGACAACAGTTATCCTATAGTATAGTAACCCCTGTAGGTTTAGCAACCAGTAGAAATCCTTGTCACAGATTACAGCGGTAAAAACTCAATAACCTACATACGAACAGCAGGAAACATTCGTACAACTGTGACATGTTTCTCAAGAATGTTTGCGCTGATGGAAGATTAGATCAAGTTCATTGAGGTTCAATGGCCTCTGTCTCTTTACGTAACCCTGTGTAAAGGTCAGGGGCCCTGCTTGAATGTTTAGGGGCCCTTAAACAGCTACGCTCAGAGATAGTAAACAACTGGGGGTTATTGGCTTCATATTTGTGAATGTGTACATTGAGTGTGTGTGTGTGTGTGGGACTGATAGCTCTACCGAGGCTCCATGGTTAATTAGTTACTGGTTTATTTTTTAGACCAATCTTCCTGCAAAATGCACAAACACACACACTAGCAAACTCACAAACCCACACACAAGAAAATTAACAGAGATAAAAAACAAGATAAAACCACAATTACCTCTTGTATGTTAAGGCACTGATATACTTCAAGTGAAATCAAAGAAAGAAAGGACATTTTCAGACTAAATCTGACAAAAAAAGTTTTGTTTCTGGATCTAATTGAAAGAGACACTGATAGTGTTTTTCAGGTTTAATACAGTAAAGCTGCTTGCTTTAAAGCAATATATTGTACAAAAATAAATGTGACGTGACAGAAGTGCAGAATTTCAGAGCTGATCCAAACATATCCACATTGCTATGAACAGATGCTTTCTTAACTGCTGTTTTCTCACCGCTATCAGTTTTGTTGTGCGTTTATTTTGTTTGAGAGGAAACTGTGCAGCACATGCAGTACATATTCATCCACAAGCCGCAGAATGGGGGGCATTTTAATGTTCGTTAACAGTAAACATATCTCAAACCTACATGCAGGGTGATGAACTTTGCTGTGAATACATTGGGCCTTCATGAGCTGGTTATTTTTAGTGAATCAAAAATACAGAGAACAACCAGTGTTGTTCAACTATTAAACAAATGACTTTTGAACCCCTTTTTATAAAGTGAACAATACAACAGAATTAATATAGGTCAATTCCTAAACAAACGACTCTTGTGGGTTTGTTTTTTAGTGACTCATACTCTAGTCATACAGTGCTAACTGTGTAGTCTGATTCTCGGACAAATGACTCTTATGAGTTTGATTCTCTTATGAGTTTGATTCTGATTCTTTAGTGAGTCAGTCACATAGAGTGCAAAAAGTGCCGTCTGATTCCTGGATAAATGACTCTTATGAGTTGGTTCTTTAGTAAATCAAACACATACAACGTGATTCCTGGAGAAATGACTCTTATGAGTTGGTTCTTTAGTGAATCAAACACATACAACGTGATTCCTGGAGAAATGACTCTTATGAGTTGGTTCTTTAGTGAATCAAACACATACAACGTGATTCCTGGAGAAATGACTCTTATGAGTTGGTTCTTTAGTGAATCAAACACATACAACGTGATTCCTGGAGAAATGACTCTTATGAGTTGGTTCTTTAGTGAATCAAACACATACAACGTGATTCCTGGAGAAATGACTCTTATGAGTTGGTTCTTTTTTATTTAAAAACATACAGCACTGCCAGTTTGATTACTGAGAAAATACCTCTTATTTTTTAAAGAATCAAATAAATACAGAACAATCAGCACAGTCTAATTCCCAAACAAATAACTTGTATGAGCTAGTTCTTTAGTGAATCTTTCAGGGATTGATTATTAGGTTACACTTTACTTTATTAAGGTGTCTTTGTTACAGTGTAATTATACATTTAAGGACAGAGAAATATAAACTAAATACATGTACTTAGTATATGGTTAGAGTTAGGATTCGGGTTTGACTTAGGGTTACCTCCATGTAATTATGTATAATTAATTGTTATTACAATAGTAAATACATGTAATGTGTAACAAGGCACATTAAAATAATGTGTTACAATTATTTTTTATTTAAAATCTTCCATGGCCAAACATTGTTTATTACATTGTTTATTGTTTATTACATATGATGAATAGAGTAATAAATGTGCATTAACATGTAAATAAGGCAAATTTTGATTTCATGTCTTTAGAGTTTTTTACAGCATAGCATATTCAGACCTACAGCAGAATTCATTTGCTCTACTGTACACAGTCATAAAGAGAGAACATTTATTTCTGTACATAGTGGAAATGAGTTCAACACACACACAGATTGGGATGTGCTGTTAATGAATTCCTCTGCTCATACAGAGAGAGCAGTAAATCAAGGTTTCTCTGTGGACAGACATGCGAGTCTCATGTAGCTCCAGGCTGCTCCCAAATTAATGTGAACATTTGACAAGGCTGTGTGTGTTTTGTGATAACAGCACAGAGCATTCTCTCTCTCTCTCTCTCTCTCTCTCTCTCTCTCTCTCTCTCTCTCTCTCTCTCTCTCTCTCCACAAACATAAGCACATGTATGTAAACACGTTCAACTAGTAAAAAAATACAATTCCGTGAGCAGAGGAGAAGGAAAGAAGAGAGTAAGGCAGTGCTACATCCATATTTCTCAAGCTTGTAATAGCAGACCCATGACATGTCCCATATATTGCTGATATAAAGCTGATGTAACACACAGCTTTGAGGAATGTAGAGAAATATTATTGCGAAAGATCTGTGAAAGGAATTACAATCACGACTTTTACATTAACCTGTGTGTGTCTGTTTGTGCTCAAATGAATGTTAGTGAGCTTGCTCAGTCAGTTATTATCTGATAGATGTAAGCGATTAGATATTAATTATTCAGCCAACAGCACAGCAGTAGCGCACAATAATAAGGTTTTATTCCTGAATGAATCAGTTTTTGAACAAATTAGTTGAGTGAATGATTCAAATGACTCACTAATAAACAAAACAGTTACTTGTTTTGTTTTTGAATGAATATCTTGAACATGAATGAATCAATGAACATAAATCAAATGGATACTCATACAATGAAAGTGTAAACGGATAAGTGTTTAGCAATTACTCTGTACACAATTGTAAAGAGTGCTAAACTGTAAACGTGTAAAACTAGCTGTAAGGTTAGCTAGTCATCTCATCACATTTTATCAGTCTTTTATGATCACCAATGGTGCATTTATTTGATCTAAAATACAGTAAAACTGCAATATTGTGGAATATTAATACAATTTAAATGACTATTATATTTTAATATATTTTCAAATTTAATTTATTCATGTGAAGCAAAGCTGCTCAATAAAAAAAACATTTCTATCAGTGTTGAAAAAAGTGTGGAATTTTTGTGGAAATTATGATAAATTGTTCCTGGATTCTTTGATGAACAGAATGAGCAGCATTTAATAGAAAGAGAAATTACAAAAAAACATTGTAAATATCTTCACTGACACTGTTAATTTCGTTACTGTACTGAACTGTAGTCTCTAATAAATATTGTCAGTCACTATACTTTTCAAAATAGTATGTATTTGATAGGTTTATCTAAGTGAAAAACCTTGCACCATAGACTTCCATTGTGAGTGCTTGAGTAAACTAATTTTTTGCCTAAGGGTGGTTTAAACTTATTTTCTGTGGTAATTGACAGCATGTCAGAGACGTGCTTAGCTTGTATTGAACCCAGAACATTCCCTTAATACAGCTAATACAGCACAAAAAAAAATCAGTTTAACACGCATCCAATCAAACGCACCGCTAGGAATTGCTCTCTAAATTGCTGGCTCTTTAAAAACAACTCTGACAACATATTTCTTCCCAACAACAGTCTGTCAAATCATGCTGAATAAGTGTGCTTGCCCCAGGCCTCTCTGGTAATTAAGAAATTGTGAAATGGCCTGGCAAAATGAGACTCGCCTCTTCAAACACACACACACACACACACACACACACACACACACACACACACACACACACACACACACACACACACACACACATTCGCTTGATCAACGAAATAAGATAAATGAGAGTAAATAAGAGTGCAAGCAAGACATTTGAAGCATGACCAATAAATAACATCCTACCGTGACACACACACACACACGGCTTGAAAAGAGCCCACTATTATGACACACCGTGGGCGGGGAGGGCCTCCTAACCTTTCACCTCCATTTGGCAAATATCTGTGTTTGTGCATGTGTGTGTCACATGGTTTTGTGGACAGAGGGGGTGCTGCTTAATGATGTCTACTTCCAGATAGTACTAAAACCAGATACCGCATCACACACACTATCATGTGGGGATGTTTCTCCTGCAGATCTTGCTGTTAAACATTATCCATTTGTACCTGTCTGGCAAAAATCGTTTCTTCTTCTCTTTCTGTGTCCCGTAACACCGCTCTACAATCTCCCCTCTTCCTTTGAACATCTGTTTAAAAGCCAGCAATATTTCAGAGAAAAACCCCTGACAAACACGATCAGCTACCGTCAGCTTGATTTGACGTGTTTTAAGGAAAGAAGCCATTGCATGGAGTAATTCAGGTCAATTGACTGGCTCTCTGCCGTTCCCTGGGTAAATAAATAATAAGAACTCTAAAAATAACCCGAGCTCAAGCGCTATGATTTAGCCAGCACGCGCACACAGTGACAGCTTTATATGTGAGTTGAGGGATTATGGCGGTTTATCTCTCTCTCAAATATAAAATACCTAAAATATGGCCTTATATCATAAAATACATCTATTTATATATTTCTATAACTTTAAATTTAATGCTCTTTTCACATTACAACAGCACAAAACATACATTTTCAGAGGGGGGCTAGTAAGTATTAACGTTATTTTAAATGTAGTTATATTATAGCCTCAGTTAAAATGCTAAGAAAACACTGAAAATAAAGAAGTACAACATTAAACTGGCAGTTATTTACATGCATTATACAATTTGTATTATAGTCCAAACACCTATAAAAACATTCTGATAATCTACACGTAATACACATGACTCCAGTCCTTCAATTAACATCCTGTGAGGTGAAACGCTGAGTGGTAAGAAACAAATCAATCAATAAAGCTTTTTAACTTGTCTATCTACCCAAAATAATCCATAACACCTTCTCTAATGAAAAAAACCCATCCCCTGTTGTTTTCTCACATGAAAACACTTGTTTAGATCTGCTTAACAGTGTTTGATCTGTGCATATTTCTCTCCTGATTCAGATCAGATAACTTTCACTGCAGAAAGCAATATTATAGATAGAAGACCCATATTAAAAATGAATTATACATTTAAAATGATTAATTTGTTCATTGTAAGCATGCAGCTTTTTGCTTCTCAATATATTGTTTAACTTGAGTCATGTGGATTATTGTGATGTTTTATCAGCTGTTTGGTCTCTCATTCTGACGGCACCCATTCACTTCAGATGATTCATTTGATGAGCAAGGGATGTAATGTCTGTTCAATTGAAGAAATAAAGTAATCTTCAGTAAATTTGTATTTTTAATTGAACTATTCCTTTAAATACCTTTATATATCTGTTTATATTATAGGCTGATAAGCACAAAAATAACACCACCAACAACAAAGTACATTGACTACACACCAAAATAAAACCTTAACCTTTAATTGAGGGTAAATGTGAAAACATGAAATAATGTATTAGGTATTCTGAACTAATGAGCACCTAGATTAAATAATGAATGCTGTAAAAACAATGCTTGCTCATTATGGAGAAATCAATGTGACCAGAGAATATCTTGTTTGTTTTTGTCCTCATTTTATAAGTTGCTATGGATACTGCCTGCTAAATGAAAAAAGTAATCTAAATGTTTGCATGTGCTACTAATTAGACTAAGTAAACCTAAAATTAAAAAAATTGCAAAACAGACGAATCCGATCACTGTAGTGAGAGTTCAAAATCTTTCATCAGAATCAGGAAGTAATAGATTACGAGAAATGTGAATGTAATGATGCAAATAAATGAAGGCCAAGCTGTTTTCCCTATTTTTAAAAAGCTGTCATTGTCCATTACTTCATAAATATTTCTTAATGAATGTTTCTTTCGCTTTTCCGCAGACCTGCAGACAGCAAAGCAGCTGTGTGGAGGAGGAACCTATAAGAGAATCGTTTTTCTTCCCATATCTTCATATATTAAATCAACACCGTTCGACTACATTTCCACTGTGGCTGTGTCAAGACTTAACAGTATGAATCTATTGGGTGAATCTCACAGGCTTTCATCTCACGTTTGAGCTTGGAAAAAAAAACATATTGCATTAGAAGGCCATCTGAAATGCATTCCCATGACACTCAGCACACAACTGACCACATTATTCACTGATGCATGTCATGACATTACACACACACACACATCAATGCTATACAAATCATCATCCCACATATGCAGCTTATTGTATAGCCAGCACGAGATTGTCATGGCAACTCACTGTTGAAGCCTTAGATGCTGTTGATCTCAATGAGGTTTTCTCTGAAATTGTCCTCCAGGAACAAGCATCTATTATGTGGGGATAATAAGCTGTGAAACGTACATAGACCAGTGTAATTTCAGCAGATTTTTTTCATAAATAAAGACATTTTGTTTGACTGCATTTGGTTAGAAGACTAACATACAGGTACATCTCAAAAACTTTGAATATCATGAAAAAGGCCAATAGATTTGTTACTCATTTCAGAAAGTGAAAGCCATATATTATATAGATTCATTACACAGAGTGAAATATTTCAAGCCTTAATTATTTCAATTTTTATGATTATGGCTTACAGATAATGAAAACCAATTTTGGGTTCTCAGTGTCTCAGAAAATTAGAATATTACATAAGATCAATAAAAAAGGATACTTTAAACAGAAATGTCTGGCTTCTGAAAAGTATGTACATTTCTATGCACTCAATACTTGGTTGGGTCTCATTTTGCATGAATTACTGAATCAATGCGGCGTGGCATGGAGACAATCAGTCTGTGGCACTGCTCAGGTGGACTGGAAGCCCAGGTTGCTTTGATAGCATCCTTCAGGTCATCTGCATTGTTGGGTCTGGTGTCTCATCTTCCTTTTGACAATACCCCATAGATTCTCATAAAGTGGCCAATCGAGCACAGTAACACCATGGTCATTGAAACAGCTTTTGGTACCTTTGGAAGTGTGGGTGGGTGCCGAGTCCTGCTGGAAAATGAAATCAGCATCTCCATAAAGCTTGTCAGCAGAAGGAAGCATGAAGTGCTCTAAAATGTCCTGGTAGATGGCTGCGTTGACTGTGGACTTCAGAAAACACAGTGGATCAACACCAGCAGATGACATGGCAGCTCAAATCATCACTGACTGTGGAAACTTCACACTGGACTTCAAACAACATGGATTCTGTGCCTCTCCACTCTTCCTCCAGACTCTGGGACCTTGATTTCCAAATGAAATGCGAAATTTACTTTCATCTGAAAAGAGGACTTTGGACCACTAGCAACAGTCTAGTTCTTGTTCTCTTTAGCCCAGATAAGATGCTTCTGACGATGTTTCTGTTTCAGAAGTGGCTTGGTAGCCCTGAAGATGTCTGAGCGTGGTGACTCTTGATGCACCGACTCCAACTTCAGTTCACTCCTTGTCAAGCTCTACCAAGTGTTTGAATCATTTGAAAGTTTTTGTTAACATAATAAATGTGTGTACTGTGTATATTAATTATGTACATATAAATACAAACCAGAGGTGGGTAATAACGAGTTACATTTACTTCGTAAATTTTTTTAGGAGTATACTTATAAAAATATACTTCGAATAGGCTATATTTAAAAATGGATACTTTTACTCTTACTCAAGTACATTTTTAGTGGAAAAAACTGTACTTTTACTTCATTACGGTGGGTGAAGCTTCTCTCGTTACTTTATCTTAATACAATTCAAGTAATAAATGCTTAAATTTATTCTAAACGCACCGTCTACTTTTCTCTGGTTAATGAGCGATGCCCATTCGCGAATAATTCATTCTTTTGAGTCGATTCTGTTCAAAGGCTTGATCAAACCAGCTGGCAAACCAGTGAATCGATTCGCGAATCAGTTCGAATGATTAATTCAGTTCCCTGCTGCACGCGCTGAGTCGTCTGAAGACGTTCTCTCTCAGAGTTGTAACAGAAAGTTTAAGAACATCAAGAGCGCCGTTCCAGGAGGAATGCCTTTGCCTAGACACAATTCATATTTATATATATCATATTTATCACAATATTTACCCTTGCAGAAATATAGGCTACATTTGTTTACATTTTGCAGAACAGACGGAAGAAGATCCGTCAATGTGCAGTATTTGACGCAGTATGTGCACTCGTCTCCGTGACAGAGGTTATATATACACTCTAAAAAATAATTCAAGGGATCTGTTACCACTACATAATTTAATACATTGTTATAAATTAAAAATTCTAAGTTGTTAATTTGATTAAACCTTTTAAGTTGCCAGCATTATTTTAATGAGTTGTCATGACATATTATTGTTGATAATTGCACAAACTTAATAATGTATGTAATTTAAACATAAATATATGTGTTGATTAGTTTAAAACAATATTTGCGTTGTAGCAACCCAATGAAATTGGCTTGATAACTTAATTTTTCCACACCAGTTGAGTTTGGGATTTCAAAGCTCCTCCCCCACTTAACAAGCACGGAGCAAGTTCAGACATGTTTCAGGCTGACCAGTATGACTCAAAGGCCATTTCAAGGTGAGTAATCTGAGTTTTATTTCATTTACAAATAAATGATCTCCATTTAACTAGAGGTTTGGCTACACCTAGTAATACAGTTGATGTTAGCAGTGTAATTTGACTAGGATAGCAGGGGATAAGAATGTAAAAACGGTTTCATTGAAAAATGTGCTCAGCCAGAGAGGGAATTTCATTTGTGCTTTAAATAGGAAAATAATTGAATGCAGACGCATTTTTTAAATCTGTCGTCATTCACACTGATAGCATTCAAGTTTTATTGTAGGCAGTTTGCTGTTTCACCAACATAAACAGACTTCTGATCTCTGTTTTTGTTAGTTTTTTTATTGCTAAAAAATACAGTGTGGTTTTCTGTTAGTACAACCTACAGAAAGATATATTCTGGATTTTGTTCACTGTTATGTAACCTAAAAGTTGTGTTGACACAAATTTGACATTAAGTTCAATATTTAATTAGTAAATAAACAACACAGACATTGCAAACATAGTATTAATTGGTGTTGCATTGAAAAAGTACTGAGAACAGGGCTGAACACAGTATCATTTAATGTATTACAACATATTACATGTTCTTCCATTCCTGTTTTATACAGATAATTGAAAAATTCAAGAGAATAACTACTGTAAGTCTTGAAGCCATCTTTATGGCCAAACTTGACAAGTGTACCCCAAAACTTATGGACATGGCCTTATCAAAGGGAGGAGCTAAAGGAGAAAGAATCAGAAAGATCAAGGACATGCTTTTCGAGGTATTGTAAATTATTTAGACCATCACACTAGAATAATTTAGATGTTTGTTTAAAATGTCAAGTTGTTGTCAGTCACCTGTTCAGATTAAAGTATATTTATTTACTGTAGGCACTTTCTCTTGATTATTTTTTCATTTTTATTAAATAGCACAATACAATTGAAGACGTACGGAGATAAGTAGCTATCCGCTGCCTTGTTGTCTATCTTGGAGAGAAAGAAGAGGACATTTTCAAGGAGTTTGCTGTGAGTATTACAACATCTTGAAAATAAAATAAAATCTAAACTTGGCACAGTGTAGACACACAGGGCAACAACGTGCCCCTGCACTGCTCTCTTTCAGTTTAATTTTAGGTATATTACACCGGCCACACATTGGGTCTACCCAGGTCAGTGATATCATAACAATGGGCTATTTTAATAAAGAGATGTCTGGAAAAAGACTTGTAAAAATGGCTATTGCTTTTTACTTAACCATTTGAATTAATGAAACGTACTATTATATTTTTGGATCGTTACTTATTGATGCAACCTATTTTAGCCATTTAAAGTTAAAACAAAACAAATTAAGTTTCCAGTGATTAACTGAATTAAGTAAGATTGACTTAAAAATCAGCAGTAATCATCCAATTCATTAGCTCTAACATGCTAATCTATATTTTCTCTTGCTTTACAAGAACACACAAGAGTTTGAGGCAGACATTGAAAGGCAAGTGATGACAATTGCCATCATCGGTGATGAACCTACTTCAGGATTTGACAACAAGACGGCAACCATTGTGAATGAGGGCATCACAATCTTGAATGGAATGGATATCTCAAGGTGCTGTGCTCTGCTGATGGGCATAATATATGCTCTGAATCTGAGATTCACCAAGGAACTTAAATATACCTGTGAAGTGTTTCAGAAGCTGTTTCTTGAACTTGATGGACTGAAACCCAATGCAAAAGTAATGCGTCTCAAGAACAATGATGTTTACTGTTAAGAAATTGTTTTAAAATGTAAAGTTTAAAAGTTAATATTTAACTGAAGTTTTACAGAATGTTTGACACTGTGGTATTAAATATGTAAATGCCTATAACTTTGCTGTGTTAATTTATTCATTGTGATGGCATAACTGAGTATGCATACAAATGTTTTAAAGGCAAATCTGTAGGGCCAGTTTGTTTATAATTTGTGGGGCAGCACACATTTTTGTTTTGTAAATTGTGCAAAGTGCAACATCATGAAACTCAATTTTTGAAACTGCAGTTCAAAATAAATAGACTAACAAAATTGTTGTTGAATTAATTTCTTACAAGCAATTAAATGAAGGAACAAAAACATGACATCAAAACAATATAAACAATTAAAGCAACTTAATTTTGTATAGGTTATGAACTTGAAAACTTGCATTTATAATTATGTTAATTAAGTACATTATACTGAATTTATGTTAAAAAAAATAGTTGGAACAACTTAATTTTTTCAAGGACTCAACTTAAAAAATTGAGTTTATGCTACTTAAAAATACCTCTGTCTAAATAGTAAAAGGTCATTTGTATAACTCAATATAGTTAGTTGGCTGAACTTAATGTTATTAGAAGTTGTCCGAACTCAATTATATTGATGCAAAACGTTGCCTTGATTTTTTTTGTTTGGACTACACAATATTTTTTAGAGTGTAGGCTATAATACATAATTGATATACTTAAAAAATATTATTTAATTCGGTGATGCATATCAGAAATTGAATCAGCTGTTACTCTAGTTTTCAGAGTAATATGAAATCCTTATAACATATTGATTTATTAGGCTGCAGTGTTGGAAACAGTTTTGCTGTTTAATATTTTTTGGAACCTTTGACATTTTGTTCAGGATTCTTTGATGAATAGAAAGCTAAAAAGAGCAGCATTGATAATAAATCAACATATTAGATTATGCGGATCATTCATCAGCAAAGGCTGGCCTATCACTGAAATAAATTACATTAAAAAAAAATTACAAATCTTTTGAACAGCTGTGTGTAGATAGATACACACACACACATTACATACATTTATCTATATAAAACAGACTATAGATATAGAATATATGATCCAAAGTAACTAGTAACTAACTAATGGGGTAGTTTTTTATCCTTTAGAGCTTTTTTACTCTTACTCAAGTAACTATTCAGACTTTTACTTTTACTTTACCCACCTCTGATACAAACACATGCATGATATATTTAAGAAAAATGTTATGTTTATATATTAAATATACTTATATATAATATAAAATATTTATATACACAAGTAAATATTTTCAAAATACATAGATGCATGTTGTTTGTATTTATATATACATAATACATATGCACAGTACACGTACTAATGTAAACAAAAACTGTTAGTTTGGATGTGATTAATCGCGATTGATCATTTGACAGCACTAATATATACACTCTCCGGCCACTTAATTCGGTTCACCTGTTCAATTGCTTGGTAACACAAATTGCTAATCAGCCAATCAGATGGCAGCAACTCAATGCATTTAGGCATCTAGATGTGGTGAAGACGACTTGCTGAAGTTGAAACCGAGCATCAGAATGGGGAAGAAAGGGGATTTAAGTGACTTTGAACGTGGAATGGTTGTTGGTGCCAGACGGGCTGGTCTGAGTATTTCAAAAACTGCTTTTCTACTGGGATTTTTACACACAACCATCTCTAGGGTTTACAAAGAATGGTCAGAAAAATAGAAAATATCCAGTGAGCGGCAGTTGTGTGGACGAACATGCCTTGTTGATGTCAGAGGTCAGAGGAGAATGGGCAGACTGGTTATAGATGATAGAAAGGCAACAGTAACTCAAATAACCACTCGTTACAACCAAAGTATGCAGAATACCATCTCTGAACACACAACACGCCGAACCCTGAAACAGATGGGCTACAGCAGCAGAAGATCACACCGGGTTCCGCTCCTGTCAGCTAAGAACAGGAAACAGAGGCTACAATTCACACAGGCTCACCAAAATTGAACAATAGAAGATTGGTAAAACATTGCCTGGTCTGATGAGTCTCGATTTCTGCTGCGTTCAGATGTTAGGGTCAGAATTTGGTGTAAAGAACATGAAAGCATGGATCTATCCTGCCTTATCTCAACGGTTCAGGCTGGTGGTGGGGATGTAATGGTGTGGGGGATATTTTCTTGGCACACTTTGGGCCCATTAGTACCAATTGAGCATTGTTTAAACGCCACAGCCTACCTGAGTATTGCTGCTGACCATATCCATCCCTTTATAACTACAGTGTACCCATCTTCTGATGGCTATTATTCCAGCAGGATAATGCACCGTCACAAAGCTCAAATCATCTCAGACTGATTTCTTGAACATGACAATGAGTTCACTTTACTCAAATGGCCTCCACAGTCACCATATCTCAATCCAATAGAGCACATTTGGGATGTGGTGGAACGGGAGATTCGCATCATGGATGTGCAGCCGACAAATCTGCAGAAACTGCGTGATGTTATCATGTCAATATGGATATGGTCAATATCTGAGGAATGTTTCCAACACCTTGTTGAATCTATGCGACGAAGAATTAAGGCAGTTCTGAAGGCAAAAGGGTGTAAGAAAGAATGATGAGGACGTTAAAGATCTTGATGAAGATGTGTATTGCAGCATCGCAGTGACAAAGTAAATGTTGTACCTTGGGTTCAACTGAGTTGGAATGAACCCAGAACGTCCTAAGTTCTGACAGCGTGTTCCAGTTCCTGCCAATAGCCAGCAAATTTGCACAGCCATTGAAGAGGAGTGGACCAACAGTCCACAATCAACAACTTGCTCAACGCTATGCGAAGGAGATGTGTTGCACTGCGTGAGGCAAATGCCCCTCCGCCCCGCAATAATCATGCTGTTTAATCAGGTTCTTGATATGCCACACCTGTGAGGTGGATGGAATGTCTCGGCAAAGGAGAAGCGCTCACTAACACAGATTTAGACAGACGTGTGAACAATATTTGAGCGAAATAGGCCTTTTGTGTGCATATAAAAAGTCTTAGATCTTTGAGTTCAGCTCATGAAAAATGGGGGCAAAAACAAAACTGTTACGTTTATAATTTTGTCCAGTGTATATATATATGTGTGTGACCCTGGACCACAAAACCAGTCATAAGTAGCAAGGTATATGTAACACAGTTGATAGGTACGGGAAGAAGGAGGCGGGAACCGGCGAACATTTAACACATTTAATAATAAAATAAACAAACATAACAGAAAAGCGGCAGCCCCTCACGGACGACTGCCGCACACAAAACACAAACTAAAAGTCCAGGCCTGGTCCTCTCTCGTCTTCCACTGTTGTCACTCCTCCTTTTATTCCTTCCGAAGCTCCTCCGTGGGACTCGAGACCGGTGAGTGGTGCAGGTGTTGTTCATTATCATTTACTCCACCGGCCTCGCTCCGTTCCCACGGCTCTCGGCCCCGCCCCACTCGTCACATACCCCCATCGCCCCTCGCAGGCCGGGGGGTACTCCCGAGACTGCGCTCTACTCCCCCCTCCCCCCTCTCCCCGGGGGGAGCCCATCAGGGCGGCCGCGGCGTACCTGGGGGTAAGGACAGACGAGGCGAGAGAAAAGGAGACGGAAGGATGAGGAGTGACAGAGACGAGAGAGGGGAGAGAGGAAAAAAATAAAAATCTCGGTCCGGTTCCCGGACACACTGCCGCTCGGCCCTCAACCAGCTGAGCGGCTCTTACTCGCAGTGCCATGCGATGGTACTGGACATCTTTGGTGGACGGCTTGCCACTCCGCCTCCTGGCGGACGGCGATGGCTCCTCCACTCGAGGGTAGCCGGCAGCGAGTCCCCCGTTCCCTGCTCCTCCCCCAACCTGGCGGATGGCAGCAGGCTCCGGCCCACTGGCGAACGGCGCCGACTCCTCCGCTCCCTCTCGGATGGCAGCCACCCCTCCTCGTCCCAGGAGCACGGCAGCGAGCCTTCCGTCCCACCTGTTCTTCCATTGCTCCAGCACCACCGCCTCGGGCAGCCACTGGCGGACTCCGCTTCTTCCTGCTGCCCGATCTCCTCAGCACCGCGATCCCCCTCAGCAGCGAGGGCTCTCTGACAGCGTGTCCCTCCTTCCTCCTGGGTTTCGGCACCAATGTAACACAGTTGATAGGTACGGGAAGAAGGAGGCGGGAACCGGCGAACATTTACGTTTTTAATAATAAAATAAACAAACATAACAGAAAAGCGGCAGCCCCTCACGGACGACTGCCGCACACAAAACACAAACTAAAAGTCCAGGCCTGGTCCTCTCTCGTCTTCCACTGTTGTCACTCCTCCTTTTATTCCTTCCGAAGCTCCTCCGTGGGACTCGAGACTGGTGAGTGGTGCAGGTGTTGTTCATCATCATTTACTCCACCGGCCTCGCTCCGTTCCCACGGCTCTCGGCCCCGCCCCACTCGTCACAGTATATTTGTAGCAATAGCCATTTGTATTGGTCCAAACTAGCTATTTTTCTTTTATGCAAAAAAA
This sequence comes from Oxygymnocypris stewartii, assembly GCA_003573665.1. Lineage (NCBI taxonomy): Eukaryota > Metazoa > Chordata > Actinopteri > Cypriniformes > Cyprinidae > Oxygymnocypris > Oxygymnocypris stewartii. The sequence continues at coordinate 2,155,898 of QVTF01018951.1, forward strand.
TATTAGGATATTAAGTAAATATCGTGTTCCATGAAGATATTTTGTAAATTTCCTACCTTAAATATATCAAAACTTAATTGTTGATTAGTAATATGACAAGCTATGAATGACTTCGATAGATATAAAATCTTCTTTATGCCTTAACTGTTATTTTAGCATTTATTATGTCTTTTTCAACTATTTTTACAAATAAAATGTATTGTAGCAAGTGATATGAGGTCATAAAACCCACATAATGATTGTATAAAGACTACCCACCACAAGACTGTGACTTCACATTGCTTCAGGAAACACATTTGTAAGCAAGAAAAAAACTTGTTAGCAGCACATTTCTTTGACCATAGTATTTAAATATGTCATGCTTTATATCAGGTTTAAAAATATATAAATACTTTATAGCTTTATATCAGGTCAATGATATTTTCACCTAACCAGATCCTACCTAAACATAACTCAGAAACATAACAAGGAAACACATCTACTCACACACAAATGCAAACTTAACCTCTGCCCACATTAGCAGAACCGGTGGCGGTAAACTTTCCCCTCATAAACAGCACTGGCTTTCTCACAGCAGCCTTACATGGCGCGAAATACAGAGGAAAGCGCGCACACTTCTGCTTACGATCACATTTGACACACTTCTGTAGATTTGCTCTCTCTTTCTCTGAACTGCAGCGTTCAAAGGCTCGTGTCAGCCAGAGAGAGATACAGCATCTGACAAATCGCTTGAACAGCCTTGCCCTGCGTTACCAACATGCCACCCGCACCAGGGAAAATATGTCAGTGCCAATAAACACATCTAGAGCACGCGGATACACCAGGAGAGACTGTGGAACAAAGCTGCCAAGGTTGTTCCCATGTTGCACGCTTTAAAGTATCATCAAACGAGCTCTGCGGGTGGGATACTTGATTCTGATTGTTCAATCATGACATTCAGAGGTCCGATATTTTTTAATATTTACCGTCTTTCATGGCAACACAGTAACATTCCGCTCAGCTGGGTAACCACAGACAGGCGCCATCTTGAGTCTCAGGTAAATGGCCTTTTAAAGGGAGAGTTCATCCATTTGCTCACCCTTATGTCGTTCAAGATCGGATGGTCTTTGGCTTTAATTAGTCACATTTACTGTTGAGCAGTACAATTTTGCAGGCTAAATAGCTGTTCAGTAAGAATCCACGTGATCTGGAAATTTGCAATAAAATTAAATTCTGTGAAATTTTGCAGCAAAAATGTCCATTGTCCATACTCTATAGTATAGATAAAGCCATATAAAGCAGGACTCACAAATAAATCATTTTCAAATCAAGCCAGCTTTCTTTCAGTAACCATGGAAAATTAAAGTAGGCCTTTAGTTGAAACAGCTGCGATATCTGTGAGGGGAAATCTTTCGCTCTCAAAAGGAATTCTGTTGTATTTACATTTATGCAAAGCGACTAACAAGTGCATTCAGGGTATACATGTTATGTATTTGTGTTTCCTGGGAATTAAACCCACAACATTCTGCGCTGTTAACGCAATGCTTTACAAATGAGCCACAGGAACACATAGATTGTTGCATAGATTGCTATTGTAATTAACGGATTTGGCAAAATTACAACTAAAAATAATTTTAAAAAAATCACAGAGCAACAGTAATTGTTGACCATAACTTGAGGGTGAAAGATTTCCCCATGCAGATTTAGCATTGGATTCAAAGTTTCACATGAATTTGCAACATTGACCAACAGAAAGCTGGTTGGTTTCAACGCGACTTTAAGGGATAGTTCACCCAAAAATGAAAATTACTCACCCTCATGTTGTTCTAAAACCCGTAACACATTCATTCATCTTCAAAATACAAATTATAATATCTTTGATGAAATCCAAGAGCTTTCTGACCCTGCATTTACAGCAACGTAACGGACACGTTCAAGGCTCAGAAAGACAGTAAAGACATCGATAAAATAGTCCATGTGGCAACAGCGGTTCAACCACAATTTTATGAGGCTACAAGAATACTTTGTGTACATAGAAAACAAAAATAATGACTTTATTCAACAATTTCTTCTCTTCCGTGTCAGTCTCCGACATGAGTTCGAGAGAACCATGGCACATGAGTGTACAAGTGGTGCCTTGTGTTCACGACACTGTTGACATCAGACAATGTAGATTTTTTTGCCAATATGACCACTTTTATGCAGAAACAAGATATTGGTAACCAAACAATTTTAGTGACCATTAATTTACACAGCAATGTACTACTATTTTTTGTTTTAAAATAACATCCAGGTAGAATTATAAAATGATTTCAACACAACAGTAACTCAATACATGTTTATGTTTTGCATTACAAAAGTTGCTATCACAGTTTAAGGAAATTGCTGTGCAGTTGCTAGTATGTTGCTATTTGCTTACTAAAAGTCAGATGTCCATCCTTTTTATTATGTCTAATTACTTGGGAAAGGAATAGCATACCCTCTGCACAGCAAGCAATATGATTTGAGGCATCATCCATAGAACAAACTGTGTGAGAGGAGTTAAATTAAGGTCTTGTTCCTAATCCCTGACATAAACAAAACTAGTAATGTTTAATTTGTAAACACTACTACTTTGCTCCAATCTTCAATAGACCAGCTATGATCACAAAAACTGAAAATGAAAGAGCGCCCTCATATGGATTACCCAAGATATGAACACTATTTAAATCAAAGCTTGCACAAATTTCATCTTGCAGTACCAAAAATTCCTTAATTAGGTCACTACAAGAAGATATTTTTGTACGCTTTTTAAACAAGAAAAAGCAATCATTATAACATACTGCTAAAGATGAGAAGCACTGCTGCTGAAGTTAATTGTGTTTTTGTATCGAGCAGGCGAGACTCAATGCGTTATCTTGCTGAAATCCCTGTTGGCCGGTGTGCTGACACATATACTGCACTCAGCAAGTCCACACACAGACGTACAGGAATGTATATCTGTGGACTCCAGGCAGAACCGCTGACTTAATGTAATCTGAAACCCTTCTAAGACAGCTTACCAAATAAAATACAAATACGTATCCGGACAAATAAAGACAGCATGCGTCAGACGTGTGTAAAAACATAACACTTTATACAAGTAGGCTGAAAAAAAATTCAATGAATACACAACTACTTTACAAATACAAATGCTGTTGTCTCCATTCAGAGTTATTTACATGTGTTCCTGACCCAACATCAATACAAAAAGACGTATTTATGACCGAAAGCCCCGACATTATATGATTTAGATACACAGAGGGAAAGTCTTGATTTAAAGTTCATCACTGATAGCAGGCCAAGATAAACACACTAAGAGCCAAGCTGAGGTCTGACTCAACTGACTAATGGTGACATCGTTCATAACTATGCATAAGAAAAACAGAAATATTTCACAGATGTGTTTTCAGCGATGACATTTCTTCCAAATCGAAGTTGGGAGGGCGATACTTCCCACAGCTGCCGCTACCACGAAATGGCTACAGCGCAGGATAGTTTTTCTATTAATTTACTGTTAAATCTCATTCTGAATTGTTGTACCACTTAACACAAACATTTCACACACAAGTACACGTCACGTGACAGTTTTCAGATGGCATCCATCCATGCAGCTCAACTTGTGTATATGGTGACAAGAATTCGTTTTAGGGGAGTTTCATGATACAAGCTAATATATTCAATTCTTCTACAGAGAGGGAGCTTTTGAATAGGTCACATATATCGAACTAAAGGTAGTTTGCCATTTCTACATCCCAAAAGGATGAGTTTGGTTCGCCGAGCCTTGCTAATATTGATTATCGTCATTAAATGCTTAAATAAAGGGATATTTACTGACACAAACAGCAAAGAGACAACAACACCACACCTATTAAAAAAACATTGGGGGGGGGGGGGGGGGGGGGGGCACACATATAATTCGACTTATTGAACATTATGAATAATGTTGAGATGACCACGCCAAATTAAGTGTTGAAGTGATGAAGCTGATATGGTGATCCAAACGCATTTGATCCATGACCTTAAGGATGTGATGACATGTTAAACACTGTATAAACAGTGCACGTAGCATGGTAGAAAAAGTACAGCAAGCATTTAGTGGCTCAGTAGAGTTCAATATGAAAACGAGCTGTCGTACTGTTTTAAAGTCATGCTCGACTCCTGAGGAAGGAGCTTCAGTAAATAAGCTGAAAACAAGAAACTGATTGGCCATACAGTGAGGGCCGATGGCAGAGTGATGTTTGATTAACATGAGACGTGGTTAGCTTGAGTGTTGCTTCAAATAGTAATAAACTCAATCCAGACTGTCAATGATGAGTTCCTGTATTACAAAGGGTCAGTTTTTCCAAAACAAATGAAGGGAAAAATAAACCAGCCCTATGTTGTGCCCAAGTACCTTCTCCTCCAATCACTCTTTAGCTGCCACCGCTGGGTTTGGCGGGGGTTTTGGAGCGCATGGCGGCCCCAGTGCGGGTGTTTCCTTTGCCCTGCTGGGGCTGTGGGGTGGCAGCGGCCTGCTGCGCTGGAGACTCCGAGGCGGTGGTGGCCGTGGCGCTCTGCTGCTGGGCTGGGCTGTGTGGCGGCGGGGTCTGGATTTGAGGGGAGGCTGCTGCTGCTGTAACAACCTGCTGCTGAAGGAGCTTCTGTTGCACCACCTGTGCAGTCGTGGCGGTGCCTGTGGGGATGACCTGCACCTGGGCCTGTGCCGAACCTGCTGCGGGTGCCGCCTGCGTCAGGGTCAGTGTCTGAGGCTGAGCTTGGATCTGCACACACAAAATCAATTCAGCTGTCAGAAGCAGGAGTTGCAATATCTTGTAATAATCAAAGAACAAGGATTGCATGAAAATAATTTTAATAAAACAAATGTAAATAAAAATGCAACTAAAGTATTAGATGATTCTGATATAACATTTTAAATATAGAGTTAAATATGCGTATGCATATATATATATATATATATATATATATATATATATATATATATATATATACACACACATACGTAAAGTGGTTTACTTTCTGTCTCTTTTGTTTAGTTTAATGCATCCTTGCCAAATAAGAGTATAAAAGTATTTTAAAAATCTTACTGACCCCAAACATTTGAACTGTAGTGTATGTTAATTATATACAAAAAATAAATAAATCAGCTAAAAAAGGTGAACGGAATTTTAGAGGTGGAATGAAATCAGGAACAAATACATAGAAATGAAACAAGATCATTTTTGACTTCATGCTCACTAAAAAGGCACCAAATGATTTTAAACAATCAAACACAAAGTACAGCACTAAAACAATTACCTGTTGAGGTGAGGATACTATCTGCTGCTGAATTATTTGAGGAATCTTAGTGACCTACAAGCAGAAGGGAAAATCACTAAAAAGCCGAGCTGGGCACTAATAGCACACGCACACACACACACACATGCACACGCACACACGCGCGCACACACGCACGCATGGCCAACTTCTTACCTGTATCTGCTGTGCAGGTTTCTGTGGCTGTCCGATGGAGGTGGCGAAGAACTGGGTCTTAATGGCAGGCTGAAGTGGAGTGGTGGTGGTGTATACTTTCTGCTGCTGTTGGCCTGTGGTTTGAGCGGCCTGCTGCGTGCCCAGCTGAACAAAGAGATAAAGAGAGAGGTGTTGAAGGCACATTTATTCAAATAATGATTCATTAAGAAAAATGAATCACACTGGCTGACTCGTACCTTTTGCTGCACCGCAGCCTGTGTTTGCTGTGGCTGTGCTGCCTTCTGGACCGCAGCGGCTTGTGCGGCTGCCTGCTGCTTTTGTCTGTTCAACATCTGCTGAACCTGCTGCACCTGAAACGGGTGGGTCACCACTTGACCACCTGCACAAACACACACGCTTCAGTCAGCAAGAGCCCCTAAAAGGTTGTTACTGACACTAAGACGATGTAGGTGAGTAATAATGATTGTGAACTCGATATTGCGTAGCTTGTCAGTGAACTACGGCTCTGTGTAGTAAATGCCGCTCCATCTGAAAGCAAAAGATGGAGATTTACTAGCAATCACAAAACCGGCTTTACTGACGAGATGCGCATGATCATCGCATTCGATTATTTACACAGCCCTACGAGTAAAGAAAGCAAGCATCTCCACTGTTGAGTCATGGTCAGAAACGCTGCAATAAACAGTCTTACACCATTTACTAGTCTTTGTAAGCCTCTGTCTGATAATTGATTAGGTTTAGGGTGCTTCACAATAAGTTAATGAAATGTTTAATCCCTTAGAGATTCATAGACCACATGTCCACTGTATCTGACAAATTAAACGGGCATAAATGGCAAGTTTGAAACCAGTTAAGTGTTTATAAATTCATTTAATCAAATCACAACATGTGCAATTTGACAATCACAGAAAGCCATATTGCTCCATTGATTTTGTTTTGATAAATTATTTTATTTTAATAAAAATTGTGCAGCCTTACTTGTGAACTCTGTGTTCACCTTTGACATTCACCAAATGTATGGAATAATTGGTACAAAATAAGCACTTACAAAGCCATGATTAGTCTAGTCATCAGTATATGTGACCCTGGACCACAAAACCAGTCTTAAGTCACTGGGGTATATTTGTAGCAATAGCCAAAAATACATTGTATGGTTAAAAATGATCGATTTTTATTTTATGCCAAAAATCATTAGGATATTAATTAAAGATCATGTTCCAAGTAGATATTTTGTACATTTCTTACTGTAAATATATAAAAACGGCATTTTTGTTTAGTAATATGCATCGCTAAGAACTTCATTTGGACAACTTTAAAGGTGATTTTCTCAATATTTAGATTTTTTTGCACCCTCAGATTCTAGATTTTCAAATAGTTGTATCTCAGCCAAATATTGTCCGATCCTAACAAACAATGTATAATGGTGAATCCCATGTCTTACCCCTTCCCCTTCGTCTTACCCCTAGCCCTTGTCCCTCGAAACCGAGTGGTAAGTGCTAGGGGTGAAAACATACCCCTATGAAACGAGACACCACTTGGTTACTGTTACGTCATCATACATCGTCGCTAGCTGGCTGTTGGCCGTAGTGTTGATCGCAAATTTCTCCATCTAAAAGTGTGTGTTTGTGGATTGCGTGGGTTTAAGTGATGTTTTCTCTATTCAGAGAAATGCAGGACTGTTTTGCAAATCAGCAATGTAACGTTAGCGTGGAAAAATAGCGATTTTTTAAAACGTTTGAATTAAGAGCATGGTTGCAAATATATATGTAAGTTACAGGACTGTGTAGAGCACAAAACAAGACTGTCGTCATTTTAAATAAATTATTTAAGCCAAAAATACTCTCTGGATGATCTGGCCGCAGTGTTTTCTGGGTACCCCTTGGTTTCAAGTAAGCTCGCGAAAATTCTTATTTTAAGGAAATTTAAGGGCCATCTACCCCTTCCCCTTAGCCCTACCCCTCGATCAAAACGAGAATTGGGACAGCCCTTACTCTCACGTGAACGCGCAAAACTAAGGGTAAGGGGGTAAGACAGAGAATTGGGATTCGCCCTAAATCTCAATTTCGAAAAAAACTGGGTTTTGTGGTCCAGGGTCACATATACTATTATATTATTTATTGCTATTTTGAATGAGCTTTTATGCTATGCTTTTATTATGTTTTGTTAATTTCTAGTTAGATTTCTATTTTAGTTTGTTTAATTCGAGAGGAGATGTGTAACGGCACTGCGAGAGTCTAGTCGAACTGATTAGTCAGTGTAAACACTTTTTTCAGTCAGTCTCCCCGTTTCAGTCTGTACCTGCTTTCTGTGCTTGCCCAATGGCAACGCTAATGCCGGCCACAGTGACAGGAAGAGTCGTGACTCCGGCGGACGTAACCACAGCAGGAACTGAGACGACAGGAGGTGGTTTGGCCAGAGTCACCTGAGCGTTTTGACCAGACTGAGTTTGAATGGGTCCTGGGGCACGCGTCTGAATTAAAAGGCATATAAAGAGTTAATGTGCATTCAAGTGTATGTGAAAGGGTTAGTCTAGGTGTGTATGTATTTATGTGCTTACCAGTCTGGCCACCTGTAAGTTGGTGACGGTAGTTCCAGTAAGCACAGCACTTGCTCTGGGCGTAGTGACTGCCGTTATCTGAGGGTTGGATGTAGCCGTCGGTGTGGTGTGAACCTGCTGCGGTTGCTGAGTAGATACAGCTTGCGCCGCCGCAACCTGCTGCTGGGCCATCTGCAGTTTCTGCTTCTTCAACAACAGAGAGATAAGCAGATATTTACAAATGACTACTAATCACTATACTTTTCAAACTCCCTTAGAGCTATGCTGACTTTCTGCATTAAAGCGGTCGAGTTTATTAAGATTCAGGTGGTTTAATTGGATGTTTTCTGTAGGTGTGATTGGCTTGTAGGTCACTGCTCATTAAACCTACGATCAAGCAATTCTGACAAACACAATAATACCTCAGACAAGTTTCATTCATACTCTTGTCTAATGTTTTACGTCAAACCCTTATGCATGAAATAGCGTTTATCTCGCTAAAGAACAGCAGACTAATGGCTTTATTGAGAAAGCTCTTTCTTTGTTTCTGTTGTTATTAAAAGTTGTTATTATACAGGAGAAAATACAAAACTAATCAATACAAATAATGTGATGCAAAATAAACATAAAATAGTATTTAAACTTTTTATACACAATATTTACTTTGGACTCTTCAAATATTTTTTTATGTAATTTTTCACAAATACAGGAATAGCTAAAAATATGACTAAAAGGGAAGTAAACACGATATGTAACCGTGAAATCAGTAATCTGGTAATTCTAAATCCACTGAGAATATTTTCTCAAATATAGACCAGGTAATGCTAAAATGCCAAATTTTGGTCAACATATCGGTCAACTGCAACTGTAGTTATGATTAATTACAATTGGAAACATAAGGGCTAACTCTGGACGTGTCAAAAACAACACGGAGGACGGGTTGAGAAACACATTGAGCAATACTGTAACTGCATTTAGACATCCTTCACCATATTAATACCTCAGTATAGGACAGCAAAACAAATATGGCATCCTCCATACTAAGAGTGTGTGTACCTGCTGTGGCTTTCCTACTGCTTTGATCTGTGGAGATGCAGCTTGTGGTTGTTGTTGTTGCTGCAACTGTGTTCTGAGTTGTAATTGTTGGAACTGAGCTGGCGTGAGTGGTTTACCCTGAGACAACTGCATACCGGGAGCTAGAGAAGCAAAAATAAATAGCATTAGAAAACAACGATGGTAGATAATCTCGCTAGAAATGACTACACAAAAAACAATGCGGGAGTGTGACTCTCTGAATCGATTTTGCCACCAGAGAACCCAAAACACGCATGGCTTCTCTAAGATGGCATTTGGTCTACCTGGAGCCACCAGCGTGCGTGTTTGGGACTGACCCGGAGTCAGATTAGTGGACACCACAGCTGATGCGGTCACTGGGGTAACGGCTCTAACGCTCTGACCCGTCGCAATGGCAACGACCTCCGCTTGGGCCACCGTTGCAGGCACTGCTCTCTGCTGAGTGTGAACCACCTGAGCCGTGGGAGTTCCTGCCGTCTGTTTGAGTAAAACATATTTAACACATAAACAGGACAGAATGGTACAAGTTAGCTGAAAAGCAATTTCACGACAAAATAACAGGTCAAGCTGAATACACTTTGTATTCTACACTTTCAATGTGGACTTCATGTCACACTGTGACAAATCAAATCAGCTGCTAATCTATATATCTGTGTAAGATCAGAACTCACAGGCAGGGCTCCAGGTATGACAGGAGACGCCAGACGTTTGTTTGCCTGGAACTGACCCGGAGGAACTCCAGCCACAGTGTTTAAAATCACATTTCCACTTACTGTAGCTGTTGCTGAAGTTTAAACAGAAATATACATAGATCAGCACTTATATAAACAGCACTCACAACTGGATTAACAACTACAGGTAAAACTGTGTAATGTGACAATACCTGGTTGGATGCTTGTGGCCACTGCAGTCTTGATAGCTCCGGTCTTGAGAATCAACAAAACCCAAATAAGAGCAACATATTATAGATGTAGATACACCACTGTTTAAAAATGTGGGGTCAGTAAGATTTTTTTTCTACTGAAATTAATACTTTAATGTGTATTAAATATTAGTTCTGTAAACTGATCAAAAGTGACAATTATGACATTTCTAATTTTACAAAAGATTTGTCTCAGACTTGATTGTTCTTTCTTTCGATTCATCAAAGAATCCTGAAATTATCATATCAAGGTTTTCATAAAAAAAAAATAATAATAATAATACCACCACAGTTTTCTACATCGATCATGATAAGAAATATTTCTTGAGCACCAAATCATCTTATTAGTTTGATTTCATGAGACACTGAAGACTGGAGTAATGGCTGCTGAAAATTCTACTTTGCCATCACAGGAACAAATCACATATTATATAAATATATACAAAATTGAATTGTAATATTACCATTTAAACTATATTATTTCACATTAAAGGGCTCCAGACAAAAAAAAAAATCGAGTAAGGAGCCATTGGCTCCAATAAGAAAAAAAAGTAGGCGCCAAATATTTTTTTTAGGTGCCGCAGAATGCGTTTTATATATATATATATTACATTGTACATTTGTGTTGTTTTGAAATGTATATATACATTTCAATCATACTGTCGTGTGTTTACGTCTCATCTTTTCTTGACTTTATCAGCATTTTAATCCATCTAGTAGATGACTTTGGAATAAGGTTCACTTAAAGTGGGAAGTTAAAATTGACAGTCACAAAGAATTGTTCGTTACACAGTTATGGCACATGATATTGGTACAGATTCTATGTCAACATCACTTGGCCAGTGTGTAGTTTGGGCTCCTCCTCAATGCATCCTATAAATGTTGTCATATGTTTTTCACACATCCAGCCTTTTTCTTCATTAGTAACATGCAGTCTTGCATTTCTTATGTAGACAACAGGTTAAGTAAAAATATGAAAATGCAATAGCGCAATGCTTCTCTTTATAGTTATTTTTCTAGCTGATTGACGGCGAATGGTTATTCTTCTGAGGTAAATGTATTATTACGTGGCAATGTTCACAAGCACGACATGTTTTCTGCAGTTTGACAGAATGAGTGATTATGGGAGACATTTCAGTAAGCTGTACTGTAAGTAAAAAGTTAGAATTTTGTTACGAATTTGGCATAATTTTTAAAGCTGATACTTTGTTTATTAAAAGGTAAAGCACAAAGCTTATTGCGATTACTGGACGGCAAGTGCACAGGCTAATAAGAAGTTTGCGCATTAACAGATCACGAGATATAGACTAGATCTTGATAAGAAGCCAAATTAGTGATGATTATAAATGAGAATTGTTAACGATATTGCCACACAGCTGACTGACATATTTACCTCTTGTAGTTTGTTCAAGTTGTGCACGAAATAGACACTGTTTTTCTGCACTTTTACTTGCACGTCTCCGTCATTTCGATCTCTATTATGCTGAACAACTGTGCTGCATTTAGCAGGTGTGCCGTCAATGCTGTTGTTTGAAACTCTTTTTTCCACTAAAACGTTTGCTGTGCATCATCTCAGTTTATTACGTCAACATAAAAGATGTGATTGCAAAAAACCCTGAATAAAAGGCATTACATGCACATTTTTAAGTCATAAAAAATAAATATATATAGTCGTCATTAGCAACCTCAGCAAAAAACTTAACTTACAAATTCATATTTTTGGTCGTTTTAGTAGCAGTCTGGAGCCCAGCAATATCAGCGTTTTTATTTTTTATCAAATAAACAGGTTTAGTAAGTGCAAGAGCTCTTTCAAAAATCTTCCTGACCCCAAATGTTGGAACAGTTGTGCATACATGAATAATATAAGTGTAATATAGAAATGAGTTAGACCTTTATCTTGGGTAATCTAGAGCTAAATACAGGTGTACATAAGGTCCAGTGTGATATTAAACATGCAGTGCTAAAGGAGTCTAACCAGTACAGCGGTGTTGGGGACTGCTGCTGCCCCAGGTTGGTTGGGCTGGGGCATTCCCGCCGTCTGTGCGGCCGTTGCAGTGGCCTGTGGCTGGGCAGCAGCTCCCTGAGGCTGGGCGGCTCCTGTAGTCTGCTGTTGTTGTTGCTGGGCTAACTGCTGAACCCTCTGCTGTTCGGCTAGTGCCTGTGGCAGCAGAGGATTAAGACAGAAGGGTTTAAAATAAAAATGCACAAATAAAAGACTTCTACTTTTTTGATTTCTGCTATTTTTATTTATATCTCACCTTCTTCTCTTTAGCAATTCTCTCAGCTCTCTGAGAGGCGACCTGGATAGGAGGCAGAGGCTTGTCGTAGCTTATCCCACTAGAAAAAAAAAAAAAGAATGAATGAGATGCTGTTTAACCACAAATGAATATCAAATGTGATTAAAAGTATACTATATATTAACGACTGTATCAGTCTATATCATGACTATATCAACTCTATTCATTTTTATTATGAATTTCCAAACTGGCTAATATTGGAAACAGATCATTTCAGGGCTTTTTTCTAAAAGCAAAGTAACATGTCAAGAGTCAATACCTCTCAGCCAGCACAGAGGCATGCTTAGGATTCTTCTGGAATGGATTCATGCCCAGTCTAGAAACAAAAACCCCCAAAAATGATTGTTTTGCTTTGATGAACGCATTCTGCCAGAATGTAAAAGCAGTGTTTGTGTGTTGGACACTGCCTGCACATACAGTGGTTTTATTGGTGGGCTCCTCTTGCTAGCAATGATTTTCATCAGCTCAAAGTGGCTATTGTACAGCTGGATCTGGGTGGCATTGTCATCCTGTGTGTAGATCTGACACGTGCGCAGAGGACGACTATTCTTAAACTACACAAAAAAGGAAGTGTTACCAAGGAAACAGCCAACAATATGTACTGAATTATTATTATTGTTTAAATACCTTATAAATGCTCTTGGTCTTGTTCTTCTTAGGGTTAGCATCATATATTAGCTGTAAGACAGTAAGACAATTACGTCAAAAGGAAAATATATAAAAGAACCACCACATGATACTGGTACAATCACTCACTTTGCCCTCCTCTCTAGGAATGATGACATTCTCATAGCGGTTACGGCATTGTTTTGGTGAGCGGTAAATTCTGCTACAGGAGTTGACCACGTCGCTCACCAGGTCCCAGTTAGGAGTGTGTGCTGGAGACACGATGGTCAGGTTCAAAGGAAGCTCCAGTAACTGCTTCACAGCCTGTGAATACAGATAAAAAGGCAGAATTACAATCGTAGCTTATCCATGTAACACACAACTGTGCAGTTAATCATAGGCAGTGATAATGCAATAGCGTGATGGATCAAGTACCTGTAGCAGGGCCCAATCCTCACTGATGAGCCACTCAGGGTTGTCCTGCCCAGCCTCCATGGCTGGTTTAAGCAGTGAGGGCAGCGGTTTGGCAAAGGGAGCCTGTTGCTTCAGAGAGAAGTTCTTCTTCTGATCTTTACCCTCCCGCCTTACTTTGAGAAGACTGGCCTTATCAAAGAGCGAGCGTGGAGGAATCACGGATTCTCCATGGCCCTTCTTTTTCTTACATCCCAGAGCTGACAAGAGGGAGGAGAGAGAGAGAAAGAGAGAAAATGTAGCATGCGTCTAAGCACACAGTAAGTTCAGACGGAAAGCGTTTCTTGAGCAGTCTTACCTGATGGGTCCATGTGTCTCTTGCGCTCTTTGCGGACGTAGACTGGGGGTAGTTTGGATTCGGGCATAGGCACAGTGTCATACATGAGGCAGATTACAGAGTCAATGTAGATATCGTTATCATCCTGTGGAGGAGTTGGGGGAGTCCACAGCTACAGAAAAGAGCAACAGTAAAGGTTATTGCAAACGGAGTCTGAAATTTTCGTTCGAAATGTTCGCACCTTGAAAAATAAATACAACCTCACGTTATGTCAATCACGTTTACACACGGTCTCCAAAATTTCGTCCCTAAAAAAAAAATTAGGATCGGGTTCGATTTGTTGCGTTTTTCGCATCCGTAGCAAGCATTTGCTAGAGAAGCGTTTTGATACTTCAGAGCCACCGTACAAGCGAACGCCAAAATCAAGAATGGCGATTGTCAAGTTCATCCACTTTATCTCGCAGCACAAAGCCCTGTATATAGATCCTTGCACACTGAGTTCACAGAAATTGGTGATCCCTTAATAAGGAAGCGGAACTCTCCATCCTCTCTATATTTTAGGATTGGATTGTATACTTCCTTTCTTTTTTATTTAAGAAGCGAGAGGACAACAAAATCATCCTCAAAGCTTGAAGACTCAATTTAGTAGGCTACTGTTTTGTGATTTTGTTCGAAACGGATTCATTAATACGCATCGGACTCGGTGTGCAAGATTTCTGTGCGTGACAAATTTTTAGGATTACGAATATGAAAAAACGCATCCGAAAATTTCGGACTGTGCAGAGACCTTAAGAGTTATGAACTAATTTTCATACATTTTAAAATAAATATGGGGTGACTCTCTCCGAACTCTTCAAGAATGTTACCCCAAAACCAAAAACACATTAAATAAAAATGTATTTAGCTTTATTTAGCTACCCTTTAGACTGTTGGCATCGGAACATTATTTTTGTTAATAAGCACATTTTCATCTTAATTTATCTTATTACATTCTTTCACTATGCAAAAAAAGAAACTTAATAAATACAATTAAATAAAAAACAAATTGGAATAAAATGTGATAGACATGTTTTTGGGAGATTCCCCCAAAATTCTTTCTTTAATTCTCTTCAGGAATGTGCAGTCTTAAACTTACCGGCATTATTTCTGTTTGTCCATCCTCATTCTCGAACACATACTCCTGTAAAGTGGAAGGGGACAGTGTATCAAATCAACACAACATGACATCACTTCCTTCTGAAAAGAACATTAGAATATATTTGTACCATGTTGTATGCGTCCTCTCTTGTGTAGGTGAACAGATCCTCCTCATCTTCTAGGATCATTTGCTCTGTTTTCTCTACCTTTAGTTTCTGTTGCTGCTGCAGCTCCCAGCCTCTCTTAGCAGCTTCTATGCGCTCCTGCAATTCACACATTGACAATTAAACAGTCTGTATTATTTACATGTATTGTAATATGTAAAAATGTTTCATACCTTTATAACCTGTTCATCTTCACTGATGTGCAAGTACTCCAGATAGTGCAGTGCGTATCTTTCAATAGGAGTCAGCTAAACAAAAAAAATAAAACTGGTCAGAACAACTTTTCAGAATATTTTTTTATTTTTTTATTGAGCAAGAAATTGTTCAAAAACGACACTAAAGACATTTATAATGTTACAAAATATTTGTATTTAATTTAACTGTGGTTCTTTAGAAATGTCAAATTCATCAAAGAATCCTGAAAAAAAATGATCACAGCTTCCACAAAAGTATTAAGCAGCACAAATGTTTTCAACATTGATAAGAAATTACTTATGAGCTGTACTGTTTTCTTTTAAAAACCTTAGTGTATAAAGTTAAATCAACATAATTTGCATGTTAAATAACACAAAACCTAAAGTTTATGGTTGCATGGTATAAAAAGCACATACAAGAACGATGACATTTTCAAGTATCATTTTCTATAAATTTCAATAACCTCACCTGCTCCATGACTGCCGCCAACTCCTCTAACTGTGATGCCTCCTCTCTCGCCCATCCCTCCACATCCATCTCTTCTTGTCCCCCCACTTTATCACTTTTCGTGTCTACCTCGGTCTCCTTGAGCTCATCTACACACTGGGTCTCCTTTCGGATGAAGTTCAGGGCCTGGATGTAGGGTCTGGCCACATGAGGTGGGATAGATTCGGACAGGGATGGCTCCTGGTGGAGAACCACAAACTCCTCCACCTTCTCTCCAGAACCAGCCTCCACCTCAAACAGATCTTGAATGGTGCGCTGTGAATGTCCAGCACACATATATATAATGTGAGCATCGGGCTCTGTTCCAAATTCTAGAGCGCTGCCTCGCTGTCTATTGAAACACAACCTCATAACTGGCTAAGTTAAAAAAAACAAAAAAAAAACAAGCAAACCATCTCAAAAACAGCAGTGATTGCTTGTGTGCTTACCTGTGTTAAAAAGGCTAGAGTGTAATCCATGCCCTGCGCAGCTACCTCTCGTATAAGGTCTTTAGTGCCATTCTTTAAGAGCTTCTCCTCAATTGAGTTGCCGCTCTCCAACCTGACAGAGCACAGCGTCAGTAAAAAGATAAATATAAATCCGACAAGCAAAAGTATTTAATCAATCCATCACTCTTACCTGTAGATGTGGATGTCTTTGGAGCGGCCGATCTTGTCACACCACTCCTGTGCACGCAAGTCCATGCTGGGATTTAGGTCCGTGTCGTAAAACACAATGGTATCTGCGTCAAACACATGGCCCATGGCTGAGCAGCAGCGATTGGTCAGGATGGTGCTGAAGATCTGTCTGTTGCGGTTAAACCTCTTGACCTGCTCCTGAAAGTGGTCGGGACATGAGGAACAAGATGGGTTAAAGGGTTACTCCACCCCAAAATTTAAATAGTCATTATTCACTAACCTGCTCCACGTTCCAACTCCATAAAAGCTTTGTTCGTCTTCGGAACACATTTTAAGATATTTTAGAAAAAAACCGGGAGGCTTGTGACTGTCCCATCGACTGCCAAGTAAATACCACTGTCAAGGTTCAGAAAAGAATGAAAAGCATTGCCGGGGTAGTCCACCTGCCACCAGACAGTCACAAGCCTCCCGGTTTTATCTAAAATATCTTAAATTATGTTCTGAAGACGAACAAAGCTTTTATGGAGTTGGAACGACACGTGGGTAAAGTGAATAATGACTAAACCCTTGTATTGCATTTTCAGTACAAGATGATCAAGATGAGATGTTTGTGTGTTGATAGCACTTCACTGATATGTAAGCATCATTTGAGGCCCTGTGTGGAACGGAATCCAACAGGGAGGGAAGAGAGCTCGCTCATCTGCCCTTTTAATTACAGCCCAGAAACCCACACAGCCTCAGTGGGACATGGACTTGGCCAGGGCAACAGAGAATGTGTTACTCCAGGTGTTTTACCTGTCTCTCCTCCAGTGACAGACTCTCATCCAGCCGTACATATGTGAGGTGACGGTGGGCTAAGAAAGCCTCCAGTATATCCAGCATGCTGGTCATCTGGGTGAAGATCAGTACACGCCTGTTCTCAGTGATCAGCTTCTGCAGCAGGACAGACAGCGCCTCCAGTTTTCCTGCAATCAGATACAGGAATATCAAAAAATATACCATTTTATTTAGTTTTGTTTCTTTACAGCTGGTTGCAGAATCTGATTACCATGTTAACAACGCCATTCTGTTATTATCTAACTGAGACAGGAAGTGGAATGTGAATGGATAATTCTTGACCAGAGCAAGTTGTAAAAGTTGCTTTATACTGATATTTACGAATTATAAAGCCGTCAATTATAACACTTTTGTTCAAAAGTGCGGGGTGAATCATTTTTTGTTTTGTTTTTAAAATAAATCTTATATTCACTAAGGATGCATGTATTTGACTATAGCCCTATTCGCACAGGATTAGTATTACTTGGTGACCTCTAGTCATTTGTGATAATTATGGAGGTTGTCTACAGGAGTGGGAGAAAAAAAAAATCGATTCTCTGATGCATCGCGATTCTCTCTTCAACGATTCAGATCTTGGTCACTTTTTTGGTTTTCAAGGACTAAAATCAGAGATCTCACATATCAAACAATACTGTTATTATCTTTCCAATTATAATACATAAACTGATAAAACAATGGTACAAGTAAAGAGCAGCTCAAGTAAAGCATGCAATGACTATAGCCACTTTAACATTTAAAACGATACTATGACAAAATACACTTTCATTTTATAAATACATGATTAACCTGAAGAATAAAAGCTATATCATACACTTGAGAAGATATGAGCTAAACCATGCTTGTAGACGCTAGGAGCGTGACAATAACCTTAGCTCATGAGATGGGATAAAATACAGAGACTTGGTTTCACTAGAATGAGAGAATATTTTAATACTATTTTTAAGAAAAGTTCAATTGCAAAACATTTGTCTTTTAATCACAAAACAATGCAGTTGTATTTTGAAATGTTTTAACTAATCTAGGGCCATAACTAACAATTATTTTGGTAAATCAAGAAATCTACTGATTATTGTGACAATTGAGTAATCTGATACATTTTAGTAATAAAAATAAACCTAAGTGAAAAACAGGCTTTAATATGACTATATTTATATATATAAACTAACGATGAGGCAATCATAATCAGTTCAAATAAAGTATCAAAACCAAGCAGTTACATTGTTTTATTGAACAAAACTGTTAAAATACATAATGTAATATGCCTATATATATATAATATGAATATAACAGAGATATACAATATTGAAAACCGAGAATGTGACGCATTGTGATAATAAAGGCAATGTAAGATTTTTTTATTCAAATATCCAAAAACTACTAGAACAGTGTTATATATTTTGCTGACTTGTGTACTTACATTATCCCGAATGTTTCGAAGAATGTTTAAATTCAGTGAAATAAGCCATTTTAACTAGTGAAACGGACTGTCCTTGCGTCGCATGCCAATGACATCATACACCCTCGATTTCTGGCTTTGTTTTGTAGAAAACATGGAAACACGATGTTCACGGAAGAGGCAATGGATGATTTTTTTATTTATTATCTGTACCTTCCACAGATATTTTTAAACAGTGAATACAGAGAATGTGAGCACAGAACTTACATTGTCAAAGAACATTATGACTCATCTTAAGTCTAGCACGAGTTTAAGCAATCAAAAAACACGTAATTTTCTTTCCGAACACGGTAATGGCATGCAACGGATTGCGGCGGATATGGGATCACGATGCCGGCTCACACGTATAGGCTCAACATCGTGCTGTCTATCAGCTATCGGTGATGGACAATGGCATCAGGTGTGTTCAACTTATGATCAGAATGATCACAGTGTGAAATCAAAGTACCGCAAGAGCAATACGAAAACATAAGGATCCGTCTGCTCTTTTATCGCTCTTGCGGTACTTTGATGTCACACAGTGATCATTCTGCACAGCGCTGCTTCAAGTCTAACACACCTGTCATCTATCGGCCCAACATATGGCAAACGCGCGGGGGAGAGAGCTGAGCCCATTCAGAACTACGGGAGCCCAGAGGGGAGCGTCGGCAGATGTTAAAGAGAAAACCGATTTTTATTCAAACAAGTTGCTGTAAACTACACATTCGAGTTAATCCATAAAATAGATTTATCACCAAGCCCTATGTTGTGGTGCTCACCTGAATCTATCTCCAACATGTGTACATCAGGGAATCTGACGACAGAAGGACAGGCTAAGTTACGGATCTCTGCGTTGTGTGGAGCAGACACTTCCTGTAGCTGTCGCCTGAATGATTTTTGTGCAAGGCTGTAAGATGGTGGAGGATTGGACGCATACAGCTGAGGGGGAGGGGCCAGAGCAGCAGGAAGTATGCAGGAGAACCTTTAATATAACAGGAAGCAGCATTAGATCACAAAAAGCTCACAAAACTGCTTTGATGGCAAGGAGTTCATTGTCAAATCCAGACCTCTTCAACAAGGTGCCTGCTTCTGCCTCCTGCTCCTTGTTGGAGAGAATTGCTGAGCGGAGTGGGGCCACCGTGGACATACATGTCCGCTGAGCCCTAATACAGCTGTCTCTGCCGACCCAGGACCAGCGGGAGTGCTGGGGTGCAGGGAAGGCTGGTGGAGGGCGTCCCTCATAAACGGAGCAGGTCTTAATCAGGTCAGAACCATACATCACAGAGCGTGAGGACCGCCACTCGTTGGCATGAAATAAACTAGCCAGACGCTCTTTCAGCTGCCTGTTTCTTTCCTCGATTGACTCCTAAATAGACAGAAAGACAAGGCTCAGATTTAACAACTATTTTATTGACTTCAATTCCTTCAACATGTCTTTCAATATCACCTACCTGTTTTGTGGCGTTTGTAGAGTGTTTAGCATTTGTTTCCATGTCTGTGGTAGCTTGAGTGACTGTGGTGCTTGCCATGGTGGTTGCTTTAATGGAAACAGGCAAAAACACAGAAACTTAAGTTTAAGTAAACTAAGGCAGCATTAGAACATCACATACTTAGGATAATGGTTCTCAAACAGTGGGCTGGGAAGGTCTTACGGGTTTGGAATGTTAATTTCTGGGTGAACTGTCCCTTTAAAGTTGAGAACCACTGACGGTTCACGGATTAGAATTAAAACATATGCATGTGAGTTACTCATAATGTAGAGGATTGAGCTTCAGGACAGAGCAGTGCTTTACCTTGCTGGGGTGAGGAGGTGGCAGGGGGCGGCGTGCCTGAGGAGTTCTGTACAGGCACAGCCAAGGGTACGGTAGGCATCACCATGGGCAGTCCTTGTGGTCTGAGAAGAGGCTGTCCCGGGGCAGACACAATCTGCAAGATGTTGCCTAAAGCAGATACATAAACGTATAAGAGTCACATTAAGCCATATAATGAGGATTTACTGAACACACATAAAAACAGCTGACACAAGTGACTGGATATGGAAGTGAAATAAGACTGAGAGAGGATGAATATGGGCTGGACATTACCAAGTGTACCTTGGAGCTGCAGGGGCTGGCCGGTGGTGAGCTGCCGCAGCTGACTCGGAGACAAAGTGAATTTGTTGCCCTGGAACTGCAGGGTCACAGGAGTCTCTGGCTGGGCGATACGACCCTGCCCAACCAACTGAGTAACCTTCATGACATCTCCACCTTCAGTAGAAAACAACTAATGGTTAAATTAAAGTGTCTGAAAATTTATCACTGAGAGAGAAAAAAAACATTTTAGTTAGTTTCAGGGTGAGCACGGAAAGGGACATGCACAACCACGGTGTGTTAAACAGGAAGAAATACACTTTTTCCTCAAACAAAAAACCTGAAACAAACAAACTGAAACCAGACTGATTCGTTTAGCGGAGCAAAACAAAGTAGGAGAAAATCTTTGCGTGTATAAATTTTTTTCCATGTAACAATGGTTACATGTGACATGGGGAGCAGCACCCACAAGCTTGACGCTCTTTACACCCACAGAAGAACAACAAAATAAACGGCTCTAAAGAAAAGCTGCACTGAAAAGATAGGGAGGCAAAACCATATTAGAAAGCTTCTGGATCATCCTTCAGCTGTACTGCATGAAAAACAAAGAGATTAGTCATCAAAATGCTGAAGGTAAAAAAGGGGAATAAAAAAAATTCTGGAGGGCTCATGCTTGTTTGTGAATGGTGAGGAGAGAAACCACCATAGGTCATCTGCTGAAGATTTTCTGCACTTCAAATCAGACTGGAAATTCACCAACTTTACGGGGTCAATTTGGCTGAATTTAAGTTGAGTATCACCATTAGTTTCTTTGGTGGAATTCTGTATGCATGTTAGCCCACTTCAGCAGAGCCGTACCGTAGTCTCTGATCTTAACTGAAGTCGTTTACTGCTGTGCTTGGGGGCATGATAAGAAAGAAACAGGTGCACAAGAGAGAGGTCGCAAAGGAGAAGGCCCATCACCCAAGGTCCGTGGGTGATGATGAGCCACTTACTAGGCAAGCGTGCCTGGGCGCTGAGAACTAGCCTCTGAGGTACCAAACTGGGCTGGAGGGTGTGGGCGGCAAGGGCATGGGGGCCCACTGCAGGCATAGTGGTGACCCCTGTCACACCCACAGCCAGAGGGGTAGAAGGGGGGTTAGGGGTGGCTCCAGTTAATAGTGATCCTGATGAGCTGCTGATTGCGGCGGCTAAAGAGAAAGAGGTTAACAGTCTGAATGGACCAATCAGAGTGAGTGTAATGGGGTTGGAGGATTTGTTTAATCCTCTAAATAAAGAGTTAATTGGGACATATAATATTACAATGCGTTACAAAATATTGATTTTAGTTGGGTGGTGAGAGGTGCTGGCCCATGTAAAACTCACAGCTATAGTGCCAGGGCATTGCCATGTGATTGCTTGAAGTAACCATGAAATTAAAGCTGACTGTTTTATTTATTATTATTATTTTAATGGAAAATTGCTGTTTATTGAAGCAATTTAATAACAGCAATTAAAAAAATCCAATCAATTCCCATTGACAAAATTAATCCCCAGCCTACACTTTGATCGCAATTTCCATTTAACCTCATCTTTAAAGAAATGGTTCACCTAAAAATGAACATTCTGGGGTTAGGGATTTCACTGAGTCATCAGAAAACACACAAAAACAATTATAAAAAAAATATTATTTTTACTTGAAAAAGTGCAGCGTGCAAACAGATTTATGAAAGAAACATTGATAAAATTCATTATTTGAAATGAAAGTTTTGTATTAGTTACAATAAGTTCGACATCCCAACTGAAACAGAATACAATTTTTGTAAAAGCACCGGCAATGTTTACCCTTGTTTTATCGCACTGTATCTGCACATTTTGCAAGTCTTTGGATTTTGGCTTGCACTTCAGCAACCAAATGTATTTTCCAAGTTTTAAGCATCAACCATTGTAAACACCCTCTGGCTTAGCCTGTTACACTAGCCACGGCCCAAACTCTCGCTACAGGTTTAGTTGGAAAGAGACTGACGGATCGGAGCCAACCGCTCTAAATGTCTTTGATGGGGCTTGGGAGGCTCAATGTTTATCCCTTCGGAGAGATAAACCCATTAATAGCATACTTATAGAAGTTAATGTATGATAAACTGGCTTAAGATAATGTATTCTGACATAAGATAAAATCTTACAGATGTCACCATAAAGATGGTCAAAAAAACTGACGTTAGCATATTTTTAGGGAAGAAGCATAACTACAAAAATATTATTCCACTTCAAACATGTACAGATTGTGAAATTGGGTGTAAGTGTGGGAACATGTTTGTGTAAGATGTTACTGAAGAAGGGGTCTTACCCTGTGCAGAAGTGGTTGTGGTAAGAGGTGATTTGCCTCTGGTCTGTGCGCTTGGCGCAGTAGCAGGGTTGGTAGTGGTGGTGGGGGCAGTAGTCACAGCATTGGCACGAGGGGCTAGAGTGGTGCTGCTAGTCATGGGGACTAGGCGCCCCTCTGGTTTAGTCCCATACTGCACTGGAAGGAACAACCTGAAATTAAAATTATGCCATAGTCAGAATCAATTCATATGGACCAATCCTGTGTCCACATCATAATGAAAAAAATAAAGAAATAAAACAACACATTTCTCTTTCATAATTAAGTGATACAATAATGTTTAGCATAAAAAAATAGTATTTAATGTTTGCATTTGTATTTAATAGAAAAACACCTCCAACAAGAATGTAATTCCATGCAGTATTCTGAAGGAAGTGACCATTTTTGGCATAAAAACAGCAGCACCAATATCAGTATTTGCAGTGTATTGTGGTATTAATTGGTTTGCCTCATTTAAAAAGATCAGGTCCCGTTAATAAACTACAGAAATCCATATAATATGATTATGGCGGGGAAGTGTTCAGAGCTGATGGGTCTGCATGGATACCTCATAGGTTTGATCTTGCATGGTCTGGGTCTGGCTGGTGGGTCGTGTGCATTGTAGATCTCTTCAATCAGCTGCTTGGACATTCTGAGTTTTGGCAGAGCCTCCTCAGCCTCATAACGGGTTAATCTGCCCTCGTTACTGATCAGGTCAAACAGTGACATATCTACAGTCTGGAAAAGAAAATGGCCTATTGGTCAACATTTTTCTTGTTTATTCCACAATCCATGCGTTTATTTATCTTCCTAACCTTCCACTGGTCCTGCTGCAGGGCTGTGAGCAGTAATGATGGGGTGTTGTACTGCAGTGGCTGACATATGTAAGAGTTGCGTGTGTCTCTGGTCTGGATCAGATCTGGATGGTTGCAGATCTTCTGGAGCTGCATAAGAACCTCCAGGACTCGGACAAAATGTCCAGTCTTCAGTGCATCCTGTGCGCTAGAAGGCAGTAGAAAAGCAGAGTATCACTTAAAACAGATGAAATGGGAAAAGAGCTGGTTAAATTTGTGTTTGGCTGAACGTGTTTCTGTGCTGACCTGGGCTGGATGAGGATGTCCTCATACATGCTCTTTTGCCTTTTGGACAGACGGCACTTGAGAATGTGCTCATACTTCTTAGGCATTTGCTTCTCCACGTCTCTCTTGGAACGGCGCAGGATGAAAGGTTGAATCATCTAAAGCAGAGAGAAAGAAAACAAAACTAGGACTGAGGTGCTTAAGAAAGATAGTTAAGCAAAAGTGCATCATTTTGTGGAGAAAGTCATCAGTAACAACTTCCAGCAAGCCTCACCCTGTGCAGTCTGATGACCAGTTTGTGGCAGTAGTCCTGGTTCTGATCAGTCCCGGGTTTGATGGGGAATTTGAGGTATGGGTGAGTGATTCCAGGCAGGAGGAAGTGGATCATGGTCCATAACTCTTTCAGAGTGTTCTGCAGAGGTGTGTTGATTAAGAGGATCCTCTGCTGACTGTTGAGAAGACAGAGAAAAAAAAAAGTTTATTTAAAATCAATTACAATATATTAATATATATACAAAGTATTTTTGAAACTTGCATACAGTATAGTGTTATTATAAACAAAACAAACTATATATATATATATTAGAGGTGTCAACATTAACGCATTAACGCGTGATTAATCTAAAATGTCTCATACCTGGTGGAGGTGTGAAAGGTTCGGTTTCCTTAAACTAGTTTTTCATGCATTTCTTTATTTCAACACATTTACAGGTAAATCCTAGTATTTTAAATTTGTGATTAATCATGATTAGTCCATTACTGCGATTAATTTTTTTAATCGATTGACAGCACTAATATATATATATATATATATATACATACCATATAACATAAAACAAAAAATAGACATCAAGATGAAACATTTAAATTAGAAGTATTGCCTTTGCACTGACTGAGAGAATGTTTAATTACTAAAACTGAATTAAAAAGGCTAAATAGATATTCTAAATAACTATTTACAAAAACTATACTAAAAATATTAACACAAACTAAAATGAACTAAAGCTATAAATTGAAGCTTAAAATATATAAAAACAAATATATAATTCAAAACATCAATAAATAGTATAATATACAAATAATGCTTAAAATAACTTTGATAAGAATGCTAAGCACATATCACCCAATAAATGGCCGATTTCAAATTTCTATACTAATTTGTCTAAAATAATAAAATGCTGAAAAACAAAAATCAATCATTTTAAATGCTAGAGGCAGGGCTCTAGAGTGCGACCAATTTGGTCGCACGTGCGACCTAATTTCTCACGGGTGCGACTAACAAAAATCCCAGGTCGCACTGGTGCGTCCAGCCATTCGAGAAAAGAAAAAAAAGTATCCGCGACTCAGAAACTCTGTGGTTCAACAAAAGACACACCCGTTAGGCTTATATCGTGGTCTAAACCAATCAGAGATAGTGAAGGGCGGACCCTCCCTCTGATTGGCCGTGCTCCAGATATTCCTGTATGTGTGTGTGCGCGTTTACAAATGCGTCACGTGTGCTGCTGCAGTCAGACAGAGAGAAAGAAGTGAGTAGTAGAGATGCGTGCAGTGTTGCCAACTTAGCGAGATTTAGCGCCTTTGTAGACCCCCATAGCAACTTTTTGTTTTCCCAAAAAAGCAACTAGTGACAAATCGAGTCTCTCAGAGTGTCTCTGTGATCGCCGCAACGGCGCGAGATCAGCGCGCTTTCTCTGCATCTGCTTTGTTCAGCAAGCGTCTGAGAGGAGCCCGTTCAGTTAAAACAAATATTATTGCTTCTCTAAATGTACATGCAAATATAGAAGAAATCACAGCACAGGAATTGTCTTTGTCTTGTCTTATATTGTGTATTATTTGATTTCATCAGACAACGGCTCAAAATTATAAATTAGTATTTTTGTGCAGACTAGCTTCTTGGAAGGGAGAGTTGGTTATGTATTCTTAAAGGGACATGTTTCAGTCATTATTTCATATTCATCCCGTTGACTAACAACATAAACAGTCAAATATATAAAGTAAAACAGTTTTATTGAGAATTTGGCTGCATTAAAATACAGTATGAGCACAGAGAGACGATTAGACAGAACAGAACAGTTATATTTTTTTTTTCTTTACTTTTAGTCATTTAGCAGACGCTTTTATCCAAAGCGACTTACAAATAAGAAAAAGTAACTAAAATTAAAAGTAAACTATACATATTATATACACACATTTAAGAAGATAAAGACATTAAATAAAAATGACAAATGCATACAACAACATTTCAAAACTAAACATTTAAATGAAAATAAAGCTAAAAACAATTCAAAATATTTAATCAAGAAAAGGTATGAGTATAAAAATGCTTCTAACATAACACTAAAGGACTAAGTATACTTCTTTTTTGCATAGTAAGAATTGGTTATAAAAACTGTAAATACTTTTTTTTCATAATGTTTAGTGAAATTATTTGGTAGTCTGAGGTGGGATGGGGGTGCCGGATTGTTTTATGGGTTTAAGGGGAGGGGGGGGGGGGCTCAATCTCATGTTCAGTTTGACATCCTTCAAACACTTAATTTAGATTTTATTTTATTTATCTTGAGATGTTTTAAGCTTAAATCTCAGCTCAGCTTTTCAGTAAGTTACCTTTCCTGTAGAATTGCAGTTCAAATAAAGAACTTTATGTTGACCAAATTGTTAGTTAATCGTTTACTAGTCAATATTGCCTATATAAAAATGTGGGTGCACCTAACTTTTGTGCTGGTGCACCTAAGAAAAAAAGTTAGGCGCACCAGTGCAACCAGTGCAAAAAGTTAGTCTAGAGCCCTGGCTAGAGGGAAAGATTAACTTCAATGGTGTTATTTTGTACATTCCTAGTAAACAGCTGTTGTAAAAACTAAATCTACCAAATCTACTGACAATATTCTATTGAAAGCAAAAACGTAGAAAACATGACACCAACAGATACTGTAAAGAAAACAGTCGCATTGATCCTAACCTCTTTATGCTGAAGATGGTCTCCCAGTGTTTCTCTGTCATGTTTTTGATGAGCTGCACCTCGTCTAGCACCAGGTGCCTCCAGCGCCTCCTCAGGAAGTGAGACTGATCTTTCAGCAAAAGCTTGTATGAAGTCACACACACGTGGAAGCTGTTGGGCTCACACCACCTCTGCACAAATTAGACAACAGTGGGAAAGTGAGAACAGACACAAAACATGGAAAAAATGCTACCCACTCAATCAAAGATCTCAATGACCTACACAATGATTTGAAAACTACTTTGAGGAATTATCTAATGCAAAACTGATGCACTAACAGCTGGGGATGGATAGACAGGTGGCAATGTGTGAGAGTACATAGTAGGCTGGCTTGCTTTCTTTGGTTCATACCGATCTCTTGTATCTGCGCTGCTTTCTGCTGCCGAGGTACAGGAGTATCTTCAGTCCAGGACACCACCGTTTGAACTCCATCTCCCAGTTTAGCAGCTTACAGGTCCTCACCACCACTAAATGCGGCCCCCAGATACCTGTAACATCCACATGACAGCAGAATATGTTGCATTTTATTCTTAAAATTACAATAAACAAATGTTTTGAAGAGAAAACCAAATGTAATTGACTCTATAAAGTTGGTAAATGTGGTTGGTGGTGATGGTACCCTGGTTGCAGGCCAAGTGAGCAAAATAAGCCACTGTCTGTACAGTTTTGCCAAGGCCAGTTTCATCTGCCAGGATGCCGTTAAGGTTTTTGCGGTGGAGGCTTGCCAGCCACTCCACCCCGACCTGCTGGTACTCTCTCAGAGGACCGTGCAGCAGAGCAGGAGGAGAGGAACGATTCTGATAGGAAAGGATTCACGAGTCAGACAATGTGAGACCACTTGAAAAACTGCTTAGTTAAATCTTTAATCATCGTGTCTTAAAAAGCCCCTGTGTGTAAGAGCGTAAATGACTCACAGTTAGAGTGGTCCTGGCACTGCCTTTAGGCAGAATCAGGTCTGAAGCTGCAGCGATCTCAGCGATATCCTTTGTGGGCTTCCCATCAGGCCCAGAAGCCGTCCGCTCAGCCCCACGGTACTGATCCATACTCAGCAAAGAGTCTATCAGCACCGCATCATGTGGACTGTCCAATGGAGAATCCATGTCTGAACAGAGAAGAGCATAAACTGTTGACATAGGGCTGCCCTTATTTTTTATTAAACAATGGTTTACTGAAGAAAATGCTCTCTCTTTAAATAAATTCAATTATAATTAATTTTATTAGGGATAAAAATCTACCTCACCTTCTACTCTAAACTATAGGGAGCCCTTTATATTACTATAGGGTTACAATTAACAACAGAGCCCAAGCTTCAATTCAATTACTATTTATTTTTTACTATAATAATCAACACTCAAATAAATAAAATGCATTCAAAATAAATACAATAAAATAAACCTGCGAAATTAGAGGGCGAGCCATTGAGGATTTAGGAAAAGAAACTATAAATATTATTATGATTAATAACACTGATTGAGCGATTACGTGAGGGGTGAGATGTCAATTCGTGTTTATTTTGCATTAAAACTAGCAATAAAGAGGAAGGGATGATCACGCTCCCTCGTGCTCCGCCGTCATACAGTTTATACAGCGATCTGTCGTGCCACATCAAAGTGCGCAAAAATGCCATTTATTGTCTGAATTTCCTGAAAAAATGGAACGATTTGTTCTGTACACATGTCAACTGAACCAAAAGACCCGTACTGAAAAAGTTCGGTATGAATATGTGCATGTTACATCCCTACTCTCTCTCTTTTATATATAGATTTTCCACATCTGTAAGGGAAGTACACAGAGTTTCGCGCTCAAGTTCACAGAGACTGAGATGGCAGAAAGCCCATCGTGTCATTATTTTACAAAAGCACAATGTTTTGTTGTTATTGTGAGTGCACACAAATAAACATAGAGTCTTTGCAGATTTGAAATATGTATTACCCTTATCTGGATGACCAAAAAAGTGACCGCATCGGTACCTCTATCTGTCATGCAGTGAGCTCGTTATATTCAGCTTACACTCCGCACAGACACTTGAATAGAGCACATTTTTGTTAACATTAAATTAAGTGGCCATGTAAAGTTGCTGCTACTAACATATTCAAGGCCGATCAATGATAGGTGAGCGTTTGGATGTCCTGCCCGATGTACTGTAAATACCACAAAGACAAACCGTTAACAATCCGTCCATCACAAACTGAATGACTTTGGATGCATTTTTCTTCTGCGCCCATGCAGCATATAACATTTTGGTTGACAAAGCTTCTTCTCTAACGGTTAGTCGACTTTTAGGGGGTAGCCCTACTGTGACATCAAATCAATATACTGCCCAATGTACTCATTTATTTTAATTATTTTGTATTTCTGGGATTTTATGAGGATCTTAAGTTAGTTTTAAGCAGTAGATGTACACAAACCTTCAGCTTCCTCTCGGTCTTCATCTTCGCTCTGGTTGGAAGGCTGCGGCCACTCAAAGCCCTCTGCGTAAGCACCAGCATACTGCTTCACCAGATCATCCAATGGCACTTCAGCTACAAGACACAAACACAGCTTATAACAGTGGCTCTGCTATATGAGTTTTCAGTGGCTGATGGCTGCTGTAATGCAAAATTATAAATAACCAAAAATGTTGCATACTGAAACCATACTGAAAACATTATAAAAAAATTAATGATTAGCCTGTGTTCAATGGTATCTCAAAAACATTTAGGCAATTATTAAATTGCATGAACAGATCAATAACATAATTTTACAATATGTTTCAAATATTTTTGAGAAGGCATGATAAATAACCTTAAAAATGCCCCAGACTATGTCTAAACATGTAACATACTATGCTCGTACATAGTCTGATATATTTACAAAATATTGAGGAAAACAAAAAATGTATTACCGTTTAAAGACATGCCCATAAGTTTAAGACGTAAAACATACCTTCTTTTGTTAGTGCGGCCAGCTCTGCTTTCTGATCAGCTGCCACCTCCTTAGCCTCCTGCTCCTCTATTGTACTTTCCTCATCTTCAACTGCAAAACAACATCAGAGCAATCAGCAGCATGCACACCGAGCACGGTAAGGAAACTAAGTATAAATGCACTATGTACCTTCTACATCCGACAGCGAGGTGCTTGACTTTCTCTTGCGGGATGGGCCAGTCTCTTGCTGAAAGGGAAAAAAGGAAGACAAATTGTCAAGTACAATCAAATGATGAGTAAAGCAGCGATAAGAAAGGATCTCATGGAGAAGATCTTACCCCTTTACTCTCTTTATCTGACTTCACTCCAGATGACTGGGTCACTTTCACACACTGGCCTGTAGCAGTAAAATGACACTTCTGAATTAATAAACCAAGTCTGAACATTCAGTTAAGACAGGTCAGATAACATTAACTAATCTCACCTTTACTCACAGCCTTCTGCAAGCTAAGAACTTTTTGTCGTTTGTCATAGATCTCAAAACGCAGCTTGATTTCTACAACCTGTGGTAAGACAGAGAGAGAAAAAACTCTTTATGAGGAACTAAGACAAAGTCAAACCTCCACATATAGTGGAATAACATTAGTCACAGTGAGATTGTCTAAACATGAATACTAATTTATAATAAATATGATGCATTATTTTGAATCTGACACACACTGAGTGAAATGCAATGAACCCAAACAAAGGTGAATTCCAATGAGGTTGCTAAACATCTTATAGGGGTCATATGATGCGATTTCTAGTTTTCCTTCTCTTTCGAGTGTTACAAGCTGTTCATGCATAGCTACGATCCCTGAAGTTGCAAAGACTAAAGTCTCAAAACCAAAGAGATATTCTTTATCAAAGTTAAGATTCTACCACGTCCCCCTAAAACGGCTCATTCAAACACGCCCCCACATGTCTATGTCACAATGTGGAAATATTTGCTTAATGCCGCCCAAATGTTCACGCAAAGAAAGAAGGCGTGGTTTCAGTAACCGCAGCAGTCAGGGAGCCATGTCCATTTATGGGCATAGGATGACCAACAACAACATACAGTATTAAAAAAATAATGTGTTTTTTGAACATTAAAGCATGTCAACATATTTGGTTACACCAAATATACAAAATAATGATCTTTAAAAAAGCATCATATGACCCCTTTAAGATTTATACAAAATATTACCATGATTTTATTTTATTTTTTTACTTTTATTTTTTTGTTTTGTTCCAGGACTAAAGTAAAAGTCAGTGTTGTTATTGTTAACTAAAACTAAAGTTAAAAACTATTAAATATAGGTTTTGTTAAGGGAAGTTAAGCTGAAATAAAATGTCAAAAAAAAATGTAATGTTGCATTGGCAAGTAACTAAAATGAGTTTAAATTGAAGTACTGAAATGACTAAAACTTGAATAAAATACATAATAAAATCTTACTAAAATATTAATAAATAGTATTAGAATAAAAATATTAGAATACTAAAATAACACTGGTATAAATTACATGTAAATGTACCTGTTCAATATTGGACCAGAAGTAGTCAACCCCACGGGCGATGGTGCTGGCGATGTACCGCAGCCTCATCTCCTCCTCCCTCTTCTCACATTCCTCCATCTTCTTCTGTTCAACATGGTAACGTGCACATGTGCGCACAAGCTGCAGAGAGAGATTGCTTAATCTAAAATTTAAGCTAAATTTTTGCCTGCTCTACACTGAATGGTCACTGGGACTAGAACATGTGGCCAAATACATTGAAGTTAAACTTGACCGCTACATCGGCTGTACATACAATCATATTTTTACATCTAACGTACATATAATCAGTGTACAGTATCATAGACTGAGTGTGAGTCTTCTCACCTTCTTGGCAGCAGCCATCTTCCAGCGCCTTTCCTGGGCAAAGTCAGCCGCCATCCACTGCATCTCCTCCAGCAGGTAGTCCCAGTGGGATTTGGGCCTGCAGGTCTCCTGCAGCTTGGGTAAGCGACTAGCTGACCACTGGCCTTCTTTACGGAGCTCTGCAATGCGCTGGTGCACATGACTCTCCTACAATGACACGTTAGGCTCTTGTGTGAGATATTATAGGCAACATACACTACAAAATGTGCTACTTTAATGCATACTAAAATATCTTATTCTAATCTGAGAGCTCTCACCAGCTTGGCTTGTTCTGGTTGCTTGTCCTGAGAGCATTGCTGTGAGTTCTGCCCAACTGGACTCTGACCCAGACTGGACATTTTCAGCCCAGTGGTGCCATTGGTGGTAGCAAGTTTGGACTGGGCAGCAAGAGAGAGGCTGAGGCCAGTACTGGGGGTGCGGACCGGAACAGAAGGGTGTGGGGAGGAGAGAGAGGACGGGGATGTTAGAGGAGCAGGAGACATGGCAGGGTTGGAGAGAGAGTTGGACAGCAAACGCTGGGCAGGCTGGGAAGACTCTGATCCAGGACGCACAAGTGCCACAGTCTGAAAAAGAGAGGGAGGATGAACTGTAACAAAATCTAATGTTGCGAGTAGGGCTGTGCAATATATTGAATATTCATGATATAGTTATAATGATTTTGCTGTTGATATAAAGTTTTATATTTGAATGAATTTATTGCACTTTTTATTTGCATATTAGGTTTCCTAAAGAGAGCTTCATCAGAAATGTTTTTGATTCTGCCTATCCAGCAGATTATAATTCATAGCAACATCGGCAGCAAAAATTACATGAATCATTTTTTTGTAAATGAGTTGAAACCACCCAGTTATTTCAAAATTCACCAGTTCATTTGCATCATCCCTCAAACATTCTTGGAAGTCTCAGTGTGGCATTTAAGTACAAATAAGACATTTATATTGTAAATATGAAAATGTTGTTTAGTTCTGTGTATTTTTGTTGTAGTGCATTTCATTAAATAATTGATATATTTAATAAAAAAAATAAAAGATAAGGTCACAACAATAAATGTTTTTACATTTTCCTCAGTGGGAGAAGACACTTAACACAAAGTGGAAAATAAAGAGACAAAAACTCAATTGTTCCTTTGCATCACAAATATTCTTGGAAGTATCGGTGTCAATTTTGCTAAATGTATTTTTTTGGGGGGGATAAAAGCATCTGCTAAATGCATAAATGTAAATGTATTTTTCCTTTTTAAATTATTTTTAAAAGTTTGGAAAACATGCTTTGATTATTTAAGATGTATTTAATATCAAAGGAATATTCATATAATGAATTAGCGTGTTTATTGCAACAGTTTATATAGCGTTTTCATTCTCCAAAGCAAGACAGTCCAGAAGCTAGAGTGCCAATCAGAAATATAAGCAGAACAAGCTTTTTTTAAACAAAGGAAGACAAACTTTTCAATGTGGCTAGTGAGGTTTTCTGTGTCATAGTCCTAAATATCTTTTAGCATACTCACTGCCTGTCCAGGCTGCAAGATCGACTGCTGCACCTTCTGTTGCTGCTGCATCTGTAGGTGGAGTCCTGACTGCATCTGCTGAAGCTGTGCCTGCAGCTGCGCATGTGGGTTGACTGGAGCCAGCACGGCTCCGGCACCCTGCACCTTCACCTGGAGCTGACCACCAGCCACTGGAGCCTGCTGGTCCACCACCATGGCCTGGCCCTGGGACAGGGAGAGAGGCAGGCAAGCCATAGGGAGCCCACCCTGAAGGAGGCGGCCTGGAAGCTGTGGGGGTGGCGTGTGGAGACTGGCAGCGTTCTGGACAGGGGGACCTTGGGACGGGTCGTACTGTTGCTGGTTCTGTTTCTGCCCACCAATCTGGACTGATTGTGGAGTTGGGGGCATGCCTCCTGTTATGGGGGGCAAGATGAAGGAAACAGAACAGAGAGAGGAAAGAAAGAGGAGAGAAAGATAGAAATGGGAAATGGAGAGCAAAGAAGAGTTCCATAGAAGGAGAAAATGAAGAATTGGAAACACAATATATTGTCTTAGCTCATGTCTGTTTACAGAGACCCCCAGACTGCATTGGTATTTGTTTTTTTATCAGCACCCTAAAGGCCCATACTGAAAGGCCAACATTTTGTATTTACCACTTCATATAACTTGATATCTGATCGATGTCAGTTTCATTGTTTTAGATTAAATAAAAAGAACATGTCTGAGTCATAGTTCACCTGCAAATCAAAAGAAAAAGGAAATTATACTTCCTTTTAAAAATACAAAGATTAGTATTATAATTTTAACTGAAACATTATTTGTATGACAACTAAAAACATTTATCTCCAATTCTCATGTTAAATAATATTTATTTTATCATTGTTATTATAAAAAGATTTTATAAAGTAACTTGAATGTATTTAACATTTTTGTTAATGTAAAACTGCCAACAATTTGTAATGGAAAAACATGACAGAATTAAAAATAAATCACTGTAATACAGTAATTAAGGTTTTATTTTCACAAAAACAGTACGATGTAAAAATGTATTTTGATTGTGGGGTGCGGTAGAACTCAGACACGACTTTACCCATTTGTGTTTCAACTAAACTTCTTTTGTTTTATGGATATGATGTTATGAATTCACAGCAATGTGTTACACAATGCTGGAGAAAAGGGAACATTAATGGAAAATACTGTTCGTGTCACAACGACCACATAACAAAAATCAAGGAAGATATACATGTTCTAATGAATGAAAATTAGAACTTGTAAATGTGAAATTTGTTCAATGCTTAGGAATACTACTACTATGAAGAACAAAACTACTCATGCATTACCATTGAACTATCCATAAGTTGAAAAGTCTAGATATAAAAAGAAACAAAATAAAAAAACAGAAGAGGAACTAAAAAAAAAAATAGGCACAGAAAGGTAATGGACACGACACACTTCATGAACATGCACGAAGCAGGTAATGTCTGGAACATCTGCGTTAATACTTGAGCTACACAACAGCAAAGCAGAGGGTATAGCAGAGGAATGACAAGGGAAGTTTAGCACAGAAGAAGGTAAAGCCCAGCTGTAAACACTAAGTATCTCCCTCTTTTAGCATTTCATCATGAGCTAAATTACCAACTATGTCAATTTGTCAGCTCCGAAGCTTTCTGAGGTTAATCTGCTTGATTATAAGACCTTTCCTGAGCGTCACTTTCGGTCCATCACCATTAGGTCATGAAGCAATGCTATGGAAACTGAAGATGAGGGTGGGAACTGAAAACATGGTGACAATAAAACGAGGAGAAACAAATATAACTCTCTAGATGAAGGGAACCAAGACTGAAAATGCATTTAGATTCCAAGTTGACAATGCAGTGAATTTAGGGAAGTGAAGGAGGAGCTTTGTAGGATCAGGAGAGGAGATGTCAACAATAAAACCGCAAAACAAACACTAGTATGTGAAATAGGACATCCCAGTAGACAGTTTGGGGCTTATCATCTGATGAGCCTTGGATGGAATCAGAGATGCCAATATGGCAAAGAAGAATGTAAACGGATGAGGTGAATGGCTCAAGGAACTAATGAGCAAATCATAAATGGAAAAAATGTGATGTCTTCCAAATTGATCTTCAGCTGTATCTTCTGCCCAGCTGTTCCTCTGACGCTTAGAGAAAGATTTTAAATGAGGGCTAAGTCTGAACGGAGTCCCAACAAGTGGATCACAACTGGTAGATGATGCTTGGAAAAAAGGTGGGATCAACTTTGGGAACTCTGGAATGAACCCTGACCTCCAGCAGCATTGAATAACGGTCACAAGAGCGGATCAGTCCCGAGATGCAACGGCGCTCCTACCTTGCGCTGTTGGCATAAGCTGCTGGAGGGGAACGCCAGGAGATCCTAAAGAAGTTACAGCGGGGTGCTGGAATATCATCCCATGCCGACCCACTTCCATCCGGGACCTCTTAGCCTGATCTGGGATGCAAAACACACAATAGCCTCAAAACGAAAAAAAAAAAGAAGAAAAAAACTCCCTCCCAAAAAATGAGATATAGAACAGGAAAAACTAAAAGAAGGAGAAATAACACTTGGCACATGGCAATGATGTTTGCACACCAGCAGGTAGCTATTGGGAATCTCCGCTCCCCATTTTCTGGATTATAGGCTTCAAACACAGAGCTGGGAAAAGATGCTGGAATACGGAGTAAGCAGATGCGAATTGGAAGGGGAGAAAAAAAGGAAGAACAGCAAACGGAAAAGCAGAAAACAAAAGGGGGAATAAAGAAACAAATGAAACCAAAACAGGCTTCCACCTTTGCCCTGCGTCAACGTCGCCCTACCTGCTTGTGCCATGGCCTGCTGTCGTTTGAAAGCCTCCATGTCCACAGGGTTCGAGATGCTGCCACCTGCCACCCCGGCATGGGTCTATGAGATGGAAAACAAATCAAAGTGAGTCTCGTTCACACACAGCAAAAACAGTATTGGTGACCTTCACTACAGCTTGCCTGATTATGTCTAAGATCACAATTCTGTCAAACCACATAATGAAAGCACAATCATACTGAATGTTAACATTTTGGAAATGTTCTGAATGATTCGCCCTTCACATTTCTAGTAGGGAAGCCTCCATCACCTGGAACTGCTGCGGAGCAGAGAACGCTGCAGACACGTTGGCTGGGAGTTGTGTAGCTATAGCAACAGGAGTCGCCGTCTGTCCATCCTTTCCAGTCACCACTTTCACCTGAGAGGTTGTCATAGAAACAGATGAAAGATACAAAGCCAGAGAAAAATACATAATTTCCAAAGGAAAAAAGAGAAAGAGTTCCATACAAAGATAAGTTTTTTCATGGGTCACAAAGACATCACACGATAATGATTATATTTATAATATGGATCTATTCACTTTAAAATATATTCATTTATGAATTGATTTACATTTAGATATTATTTGAAGGGGAGGGGTGGTTAAAGAATTTGAAATAAATGAATACTTATATTAAAAAAGGATGCATTAAATTGATAAAAGGTGACAGTAAATATAAATATATTTACCGTGGTACTGTATATATATATATATATATATACGCACACATTTATATTTAGTGTGGTACTGTGTATATATTTATATATATATATATATATATATTAGGGGTGGAACGTACACAGTTGTCACAGTTCGGTGCGTACCTTGGTTCGGGGGTCACGTTCGATACGATTTCGAAACAAAAAAATCTACTATGCTCGGTTTATTTTCATTTATTTTGAACAGACAGTAGTGCAAAATAAATTTAAAAAAAATTCCACCTAGATTTAATATAAAATACTAAATATTATTATTACATTATGTTATATATATAAAATCTGTTTCGTTTTCATTTTGAGTGTACACAAATAAAAGCAGACCTTTATACAGGGATGCATTATTAATAAGAAAATAAGTGTTTAAAGTTGATTCTGCTGGTATAAGGAAAAGTGATCGCGCGCACACGCACACACACACACACACACACACACACGCCATTTCCAGCCTTGCTAACTTGACAGCGTAGTTGGTACAAACATAGAAATATTATGGAATATTTGGATTTGTGCCGATTGAGAGAGGTAGGATACACGAGCACAAAGCCCCATTTCACAAACAGTTGAGTGTGCAAGCCTTTAAAGTACACTCACTGGCCACTTTATTAGGTACACCTTGCTAGTACCGGGTTGGACCCCCTTTTTTCCTTCCGAACTGCCTTAATTCTTTGTGGCATAGATTCAACAAGGTGTTGGAAACATTTATCAGAGATTTTGGTCCATATTGACATGATAACATCACGCAGTTTCTGCAGATTTGTCGGCTGCACATCCATGATGCGGATCTCCCGTTCCACCACATCCCAAATGTGCTCTATTGGATTGAGATCTGGTGACTGTGGAGGCCATTTGAGTAAAGTGAACTCATTGTCATGTTCAAGAAACCAGTCTGAGATGATTTGAGATTTGTGACGGTGCATTATCCTGCTGGGAGTAGCCATCAGTAGATGGGTACACTGTAGTCATAAAGGGATGGACATGGTCAGCAACAATAC
The DNA here is from genome assembly GCA_003573665.1 of Oxygymnocypris stewartii. Classification (NCBI taxonomy): domain Eukaryota; kingdom Metazoa; phylum Chordata; class Actinopteri; order Cypriniformes; family Cyprinidae; genus Oxygymnocypris; species Oxygymnocypris stewartii. The sequence goes on from QVTF01018951.1 coordinate 2,193,824, forward strand.
TCAGGTAGGCTGTGGTGTTTAAACGATGCTCAATTGGTACTAAGGGCCCAAAGTGTGCCAAGAAAATATCCCCCACACCATTACACCACCAACACCACCAGCCTGAACCGTTGAGATAAGGCAGGATGGATCCATGCTTTCATGTTCTTTACGCCAAATTCTGACCCTAACATCTGAACGCAGCAGAAATCGAGACTCATCAGACCAGGCAACGTTTTACCAATCTTCTATTGTCCAATTTTGGTGAGCCTGTGTGAATTGTAGCCTCCGTTTCCTGTTCTTAGCTGACAGGAGCGGAACCCGGTGTGGTCTTCTGCTGCTGTAGCCCATCTGTTTCAGGGTTCGGCGTGTTGTGTGTTCAGAGATGGTATTCTGCATACCTTGGTTGTAACGAGTGGTTATTTGAGTTACTGTTGCCTTTCTATCATCTCAAACCAGTCTGCCCATTCTCCTTAGACCTCTGACATCAACAAGGTATTTTCGTCCACACAACTGCCGCTCACTGGATATTTTCTCTTTTTTGGACCATCCTCTGTAAACCCTAGAAATGGTTGTGCGTGAAATTCCCAGTAGATCTGCAGTTTTTGAAATACTTAAATCCCCTTTCTTCCCCATTCTGATGCTCGGTTTGAACCTCAGCATGTCGTCTTCACCACATCTAGATGCCTAAATGCATTGAGTTGCTGCCATGTGATTGGCTTGTCAGCAATTAGTGTTACCAAGCAAATTAACAGGTGTACCTAATAAAGTGGCCGGTGAGTGTATTCTCCTTTATCAGTGTAAGTGAGAGACGAGTTCAGAATCAACACATGGTCACTGTCTAGTGGGCTTTGTTTTCAAGTGCGTAACTCACGGCATTCACTGTTCTTCTGCTAGCGCTGGCGGTAATTAAACAGCGTTGCATTACTGCGGGCCACCCTTATTAATTGGGGGTGAACTGCCTGTATTCGTTGTAAGGCATGCACCGAACCGAGATGCCCGTACCATGGCGGTTCGGGGCGAATACATGTATCGTGCCAGCCCTTATATATATATATATATATATATATATATATATATATATATATATATATATATATATATATATATATATATATATACACACACATATATGTGTGTGTGTATTTTTAAGATTCCTATCAATCAAAAAATGTATTAAAATAATCCTCAAAAAACAGCTTCCACAAAAATATGAAGCAGCACATCTGTTTTCAACACTGTTAAGAAATATTTTCCTTGAGCAGCAAATTCGCAAATAAGAATTATTTCTGAAGGGTCATGTGACATTTGAAAACATATTATAAGTAAGAGCCAAATGCATTTTTTTTTTTACCTCATCATTGATGACTTCAGACTGCTCTTCCTCCTCCTCTTCATCTTCAAGGTCAAGATCATTTTGCCTCAGGTAGGTGAAGAGAGGCACACAGGGCTTTTTCTTGAAAGCAAGGTAGTCCATCATGTTTCCTTGCAGATGCTGCAGGAAAAAGAGTTCAATCAGGTACTCCTTAAACACCTCTTTCAGACTCTCCATCTTCTTTGCATGATACTCCAGACACTGCTTCCTCAACTGCGCCACTTCTGGATTTGAGGGTGCAATCTCCTCCAGCTTCTTCGGCTGCATCTTCTTCATACTGGTGTGAGTCAGGGACTGGTTGGTAAGGCCCTGGGCAGGGTTGCTCCTGGATGGGCTGGATGGTGGGATGGCAGATGGGACCCCAAAAGAGGCTGCCGCCGGGGCCGCCCCAATGCCTTGCACTGTCTTCTCAAAAATCATGGGACGCGCTAATTGGCCTTGGATGATACTACTGATCTGAGGAGGCAGATTGGAGGTGGTGATGTGCCCAGGGCTGCCCAACGTCGGGAGAGCAGCCCCTGCCGCAACAGGGCTCTGTGGCCCCAAATGGTGTATGGTGCCCCCGGTTTGAGAGTGTGGCTGGGACAGGCGTCTTTCTCTGACAGCCCCTGGTGTCCCAGGTGAGGTCAGCTGAATGGCTCCTGCCGTTGTCGGAGCCAGTTGAGCCAATCCTGTTCCTTCCTGGTAAACAAAATGTCCACTTCCAGGTGGGCTGCCCAAGTTGATTTGCCTAACCATTATACCTGCCTCCACAAACCGTGTCGGACTCTGACCACACACTCCCAGAGCCGACCCAGGAGCGCTCGGCCTGGGCACAGCCTGTATTGGGACCGGACTATGCTGGGTCGGACTTTGAGACTGCATTGTCTGGGACAAGGGTGATGTCACCACGTAAGACGAAGACCCGGGCTCAAACCTCCACTGCTGTGGCTGGTGCTGAAAGCCAGGGGATGCTGGGCTCTGGAGAGGAAGAGAGGTGAGGGTGATCTGCTGGTTCCCAGGAACCATTGGTCCCACGTTCTGTAAAGTGATGTTCATGTTCTGGCCTGTGACCGGACTCCGACTCATGATGATTTGGTAATTTGGAGACTGTGGTGCAGAGGGACTGGCGGACGGAGTAAAAGATGTCACCGGTGACTGGGTGAGATTGGCATTTGCCGGCTGTTGTTGGGTAACCGGCATGGGCTGCTGTTGTTGTTGGGGCTGCTGTGGTGTTTGTTGCTGCTGCTGTCGGTCTTCTGCCTCAGATCCAGTGAAGGACTTGGATCTCTGAAGGTTCCTCTGCACATTTGGTGGGCCTCCTCCATGGTGCATTGCGTGTCACTTCAACTGTATTAAAAGACACTCTGTGGGGAGACAACAGTGCAATATTTCTACCAGGCAAATATATTTTGGTTGGACAAAGACATAGAAATTCATGCTAAACCTCAATGGAAAAAGTCATTAATAATTTGTAGAGACAGACCAATATATTAGCTCAGGCCAATTAAAGGAATAGTAAATATAAAATTAAAATTAATTGACCTACTCTTATGTCATTCCAAACTATAATAACTTTTTTTCAGATCTTCAAAACACAAATTAAGATATTTTTCATGAAACCTGAGAGACTTCTGTTCTGTCCCTCCACTGTTCCAAAACGTTCTTTAAATATGGTATAGACGCCTAAGAAACATGAGGTTTGTTCTCACAGGTCATGCAAACAAGCTTCTGTTTACAATATTTGATGTGCTCTATGCCTTGATCAATGTGTTTATGCAAATAATAATTCAAACCAATCCATCATTATAAAGCGAATGTCTCTTCAAATTAATATGGATTACTTTTACAATGTCTTTATGAACTTTTTGATGCATGAAAGACCTTTCATCCATGTAATAAACTGAAGTGTTGTTTCCTCCTTGTGTCAGTTATGAAATCTACAAACAGCCTTTTCAATAATTTTGTATTACATATATTTGTTAAAAAATCTACAAATCTACAACATCTAAATATCATTATCAGCTATTGAAAATAATTGCATTCAATTACTAAATATATCACTCATCCAAGGCGATTTACAGTTTACGAGAACAAGGATTTGATCTACAACAATCTATTCCAATCTAAAGCAACAACGTTACAATATTCACAAATCAATGTAAAACATATCTATACATACAGTATACTGACAATTTAGCAAATAGAAACTTAGTTTATATTATCGCCTGCACAAATCGTTTAAATGCAACTACAAGGCATGATATTAAAAAATTTAAATAAAATCAATATTTTGTTTATAAACAATGACCGTTCAGTACAATAATACTGTATCGATTAGCTATTGACTGTCGTCTATTCCGACACTCATAGATATTTACCATGGTAACAAAGGCTTTAGCTAAAAAAAATACAAGTACTACAGGTGCGTTATTACATTAAATGTATATTTTACCACTGTCAACAAATACAATGAAACAAAGTAACTGTTAATAAAAAACCTCTTACTGAGTTGACAACCGTATTAACTTTTTAAGATGTTAAACTAGTAATTCTGGTATTTTCGGGGGAACGCAGTTACCTTGGTACCTTTTAGAAAGGAATAATGCCCACTGTGGAATTGACAACACGGTGTTTGCTATAGTAAAGCCCTCTCTGCTCTAAAGGCTGACTGACATAGTGAGCCACAGCCTGCTACTGTTAACAAACCCACCCACTCTCCGCTTATCAACACCTAGCTATTCTTATCCAGCGAGAACACGTGTAACATGCCTGTGTGTATTCTTTAAGTATATGTAGTGGTGTGGTTTAAGCGAACATACAGAGAATAATATGTTTGCGTTTCCGCTCGCTGAGCATTAGCTCTCCTGCTAAACACAAACATCAACACGCGCCACTTACTGTAAAATCACCGTCCCGCGCTCCGACCATCCACTGTAGCTCTATCTTGAGTCTAAGTGACAAAGCACCTGTGTTTCCACATTCACAAACACAACGCTCAATAAAAGTGTAATAAGCGTTTAACATATATTTCTCTGTCAAACATGACGATAGACTGATTTTTTTTCTTTCTTCTATGAATACCCGGAAACACTCGACTTAGTTTGTGACGTTTACTTGACTGACGGGCTCTAGCCCAATCACGTCACAGATAGAAAGCGTGACGTATGGGTGAGGGCGGGACTACCGTAGGTTTTGCTTCCCTTCGTCTTCTTGCAACTGCTTTGCATGGATTATGAGAATTTATTAATTTGACGAAATTATATGTATTTTTAACCACATGAATTAGCCCTAAAACACACATAAAATACCTTAAAATCTTGGCAACGTAAAATCTCATTTAACGTAAAAATTATTGACCGGGAAATAAAAATTGTGTTACAATTGAGTTAATTCCAGACCCACAATTCCAGTAACGTTAACTGTTTAAAAACAAGACTTTTCGAAATAAATCAACATACACAAAGTAAATATAAAAGTGAAATTTATTCAATTACACACACCCCTACCACATGCATTCTGCACATATTTTTCATCTTGGCTTTGCGACTGGAAATAGAAAGACAAAAATACCAGAAAACACAAATACTGTAACAACATATAGAAAATTGTTAATTGTCCTCAATTTAACATCACTATTATTAAAAAAATGGTCGTGTGCCTTCATCTCACTCGTTCTACCACACATAATTCTGACTAAATGACATGAAACTTATCAGAGAAGTTGAAAAAAAACCTTTAGAGTTATCGGCATTGGAAAATACAACAATAGTGCAAGTAATGAATGAATGTGATATGAAATGCTGGAAGTATAACAGATTGTAAGTCCCAAAAGTGTCCAGTGAGATTAAACCAGCTAGATCATTTAAAGCACTATCAAATCACTACAAAAACTAAAGACCCAGTCATCCCAGCACACTGTGCAAAGGTGCTTTACTTGCAGTAGATTCTACAGCAAACTGAAAACTAAAACACACTTTCAGACTGACAGCTAAAACAGATACATATAAAATGCTACACACAAGATACTGACTGTCTTTGCATTTGACCGTCTTTGTATTGCATTTTCTTTGACTTTCAGGTGTTAATTAACCTAAAATGAGCCGTTAGGCTCGTATCCAGAAGGCAAATGTGTTTATAAAGTGCTTCACTGTTCGACACACACGAATAATAGTCTGATTGTCAATATAATACAAATCTCAAGTATTTTTTCCCCAACCTCATATGAAACTGACTGTCTTTATCAGTAGGTCTACAAAGGTTTGCCACAATTTTGGTCAATTGCCACATTAGAGCCAAATGCAACCCTGAATACTTCACATCCACCCCCGGCTGCTGTTTCAACAATGGTTTGATGGCCACAGCGGTTTAATTATTAGTCATTATTATAATTAATTCCCTTCAGATACTGCAGATAACCATTATTTCCTCAGGATCACGCAAAAACATGCAGAATAAGTCATCAAAAACAGGATAATTCCATGTAACTTCATGAGACTAAAGCTACAGGCATGTTTTAGTACGACCGAATGAAAAGCATCCAAGCTGTTACTCATTCAGACTCCAACACCGGCTTTAACACTGTAGTACTAACTAATCTCTGAGGAAGTGTCATCGTGCATTGGTGTAGATTCAGAGGTCAAAGCATTTGAACATGACATCTATTCAACCAATGATGCCGTCTTCATTCACTCAATATTCTTTTACAGTGAACAAAATAGATGTTTAGTCTATAGATGATGCTTTTGTTTGTATATACATACATCAATTGAGATTTCATGTGTCTATTATGAAAAAGTCTGTTCTCACCTTTTTTGGCTATGGAAGCCAAGTATCACGTTTTTAATGAGTGGGTGAGTGTGAGTTTTTCCTTTTACAGAATTTCAAATGGCAACTGGGATGAAATGAGATGTAGATGTTGTGGGTTTGATACAGAGCAAAAACAACAAGGGTTCATCACACACATCCTTTGGGCTGAAGGGAGGAGAGCCGTCGCTCAATACACCGTTTACCTACAAACATAGAACAAACAGAAATGACATTTTTTGTAATTTTTTTTGCAATTTAAAATAACTGTTTTATATTTGAATATATTAAAAAATGTGTTCCTGTGACAGAAAAGCTGAATTTTCAGCAGCCACTTCTATCTATCTATGAAATATAAATATTTTGTAATATCATAAATGTCTTTGTCACTTTCGATCAATTTTATGCATGCATTCATTTCTTTCCCCAAACTTTTGAACGGTAGTCAATGCGTGTTATACTTACATTTGTTGATATTGTTTCGATCTGCAGTCTCTGTAATAATTAAGGACAGACCCTCCATCAGCAGTAAGGCCTTATGGTATCGCTCTACAGAGGATTCTCCACGATGAAACATCTCATCCAGTGCTGCCGTCTGTACCTGATCACATAAGAAAGCAACACAGTTCATACTCCGTATCAGTGACATGATGCTCATATGTTTCTCCTCACATTATAATAAACATAATGCATATAAATGTTCATACCATCTGAATGGTGTGTGTGTAGATGAGTCTTTCAGCAGTAATGCTATTAATGCGGTCCATCAGACTTTGTTTGCTGCTGAAGAAGAGCTGGAGTTTCTCAGTGAGAGAACGGCAGGAGTTCACACTCTTCTTATACATCTCGTTCAGCTTACGTACTACTGCATGTATATAACATAACACAAAATGAATGTCTTAATTGCAGTATATGCCATTTCTGATTGATCAAATGCAACATCAAAGACATTTACAATGGTACAAAAGTTATTTGACTTACCGTGTTTAACAGATCCTGATGGGTAGAGTTTGCCTTCTTTGATCCCAGCCATCGCTGTGTGAAGCGCAGAGGACAGCAGCTCAGCACACTTCATATAGAGGACCAGCTGCTCTGCAGAGCTACATACACATGTGCACATCACTCACTGTGTATAGTGTACATATCACAGACTTCACACATAAAACGTGTGTGTGTTTACGTATGTGACTGAGTCGTATCACACCTCCACTCACGGCTCAGCAGGCTGATTTGGTCGGCCACCAGGCTCTGCGCTAAGAATGAAGCATCAAGTGCCATACTTCTTTCAGTCCCACTGTCCTTTGTTCCAGCGACCTCTGTGATGCAGTGGGCAAAGGCTAAAATGAAGCGGAGTTGGCTCAGCAAGTCTGTATGCCCCTCCTGTGGTGAAGAAGAGGCAGACATCACATTCGGTTTCAATAAAACACATTAAGTGCCACATTAAAGACAATAAAATAGCTTGCTCTCTAGTATACTCCATTCCTATTGGTCAATAATGAAGTTCTATGGTCATAACACTACAACTTCCAAAGTTTGGGGTCAGAAGTTGTTTTTTATTATTAATTAGTACTTTTATTCAGCAATAATGCATTAAAACAGATTAAAAAAAATTCAGTAAATACATTTCCAATGTTACAAAAGTGTTCTTTTGAACATTCTATAATCATATAATCTTAAAAAAAAAAATCACAGGTTCCACAAAAATGTTAAGCAACATTGATAATAATAAGAAATGTTTCTTGAGCACCAAATCAGCATATTAGAATGATTTCTGAAAGATCATGTGACACTGAAGACACCTGCAGTAACGGCTGCTGAAAATTCAGCTTTGTCATCACAGGAATAAATGATATTTTAAATATATTCAAACAGAAAAAAGTTATTTCAAACCATTAAAATATTTCACAATATTACCAATATTATATATTACTGTATTTCTTAATAAATAAATGCAGTTTTGATGAGCATAAGAGACGTATCTCAAAAACATAAAATATTATCAACCCTAAACAGTGGTGTATTTTTGCATTATGACTGTTTATGATTTTTGTATAACTGACCGCTATATACCCCTGAAATTGATTTGCTACATATTTGTGCTAGATCAGTGTCTCTTATATCATCTCCATTTTCATTTTCTCACATCATATTCTAAAAATGTATATGTCATATCTATTTATTTGGCAAAATATAAATGTACAGTCAGTCTATAGTCAGTGTTTTAATATGATAACTATCTGGCTGACTGTCTGTATCCTTCATACAATTATTTTACCTCCATGAGCGTTTCCTCTGGCAGTTCAGGTGGCACAAAGGCCACACCCTCACACAGGTTTGTTGCCATGGCATCTGTGCAACCATATCGCAGTCTATCAGGCAAGCTGTAAACCTCGTGCAAATGACCGTAGGTCCAGCCAGGGCTTGTTGGGCTAGGAGTGCCCACTTCAACAGCAAATGTGGTGAATTGAAGAGGCATTGTGAGTATAACAGATACAATAAGATGCAAATACAATACTTGTGTTTCAATCTAATAAAGTAAAATAATGGAAGTGTCACCTGAGAAGCGTCTAGGTCGAGTGGCGTGAGGAGCTGTGTGTCCATATTCAGGAGAGCCCTGCATGAACACAACTCCAGCAGGACTGCCTGAGCCTTCGCTGACACCAGGGGGTGCTAGAGAGATCAGGACACGATGCATTTTAAACAACATGGCATTTTTAAAACATCTATGACTAACTGCAGATATAATAAAAACATATCAATGAATTTCCACAACATTTCAGTAACCATTCTAGTCATTTGTGATTACTGGATAAAATAAAGAGCTCTACCTGTTGTGTCCATGGGTTTCTCTGAATTTAAGCTCTCACAGCTGCCACTGTCAAACTGATGTCCAAACACAGCCTTCAGCAGCTTATCTGAGAGACGGCCAGTACTTAATGACCTACAACACAAATGACCCATAAACACAGCTCTAGGGAACAAACTCATATCACAGCAGGGATTCCAGTACTGATTATAAAATATGAATTATCATCATTACTGCGTCACCACCAACTTAAAGCCAAGCTTTCTTCACCACCAACTAAAGCCAAGTTGACTATACCTTTTGATGGTGTCCCTTCTTTCCGCTGGCCTGAGAAGTGGCACGCGAGGCCCTGTAGCTGGGTGCTGTGCCAGATCTTTCAGGTCAGACACGGTCATGTTTCGGGTGATCAGGCCTCTCTGAACCAGCGCAGTACTTGGAGTTTGACCAGAGATGGGTCGCCGACACAAATCCCACTGAAATGAAATGTAGTCACATATATAGGAGGTTTGTTTCCAATAAAAGTGTCATTAAAAAAAAATGCAAATTAACCGTTCAAGGATTTAAAAAAATGTTTTGAAAGATGTTGCTCACCAAGGCTGCATTTATTTGATAAAAAATACAGTAAAAAAACTGTAATATTGTAAAACATTACTATTAAAAATAACTGTGTTCTATTTAATTTATTAACGTTATTTATTCTTGTGAAGCAAAGCTGAATTTTCAGCATCATTATTCCAGTCTCCAGTGTCACATGATCCTTCAGAATTCCTTATAATATGCTGATTTGCTGTTCAAGAAACATTTATTATTATCAATGTTGAAAACAGTTGTGCTGCTTAATAGTTTTGTGGAAGCCGTGATACATTTTTTCAGGATCTTTAGATAAATAGAAAGAACACAATTTATTTAAAAAAAATTGAAATATACACATACATTAGAAATATATTTACAGTCTCTTTCGATCAATTTAATGCATCCTCACTGAAAAAAATATATACATTTTCTTTAAAAAATTATAACTAAATATCATACCTAAATAATTGGCACAATACTCACAGTACTCACAGTACAATATTCACAATAATGAATGCGTTTTAAATGAAGTAATAATTTATTATACATAGCTCTGAGTTAAATGTAATGACTATGGTGATGGAGCTGTTTTTATGTTATGTTATGTTATGTTGTTATGTTATGAAACAGTTACTCACTCTGTGCACGACAGATTCTGGATTGTGCCGATGACCCCTGAGTCTGTGGGTGAGGTTTTTGTCCATGGATGTGATGTCAGTGAAGAGAGGAGAAACCTGACCAGGCTGTTTATACACAGCTGAGAGACAAAGAGAGAGAGGGAAAATTACAATGAGAAGAATTACAAATCAAATTGAGATGCATTGAAACTGTATTTTACCTGCGGTATGAAACCCCGTCCTGCTGCCAACAGGTTCAGGCTGACTGGGTGTTTCAGCAACATTTCCCACTGAAAAAGGAATAAACAACACATCAGTATCTGCCATATGATCTACAAAAACACAGTCTCCTCACATTTGACCAATTCATTTCTACCTTTGTTATCTTAGTATTGTTTATATTTTATTATAGTACTTACAGATATTTTTAATATCCTTGAAAAAAAGAGTTTCATTTAGTTTAATTTAAATTTTAATATATTATGTGCATATTTATATAGCAGTAATACATTTTTATCTCAGTTTTAGATTTAGCAGTTCGTAGTTTTATATCAGTTAGCTGGTAAGGCAACAGTTTTTCATTTAATAATTATATTGTATTTCAGATTAATTTCAATTTTCAAAAATAATCTGAATAGCAGTTTAGTTAAGAAAAACAACACTGCTCTCCATAACTGTGTTAAGGGTTTTTGATTCAGACAGATTTGCATACGATTTCTGTTATTTCCAGCTGCCTACTAAAACTACAGTTAGAGTCTCTTCCTCTATTAGTAGAGTATGCAAATCAAAACACAGGTCTGCAGTGAGCTGCTTTATTTACCCTGTGGGGAGGGTAGATACGGTCTGGATCCTCCTGATTCTGGAGAACCCCCGATTCTCCCACATGTAGGAACCCCATTTGAGCAGCAGTGTTGTACAGGTGCCGCTGTCCTAAAATTAGAGAAATAAGGAAATACATTAGGGAATCGCAAACGCATTTATGTATCTAGTTCATGTCAGAGAGAGAGAGCGATATAGAGATAAACCCAACCTGTCAGACACTTGTAGGTTCTGCTCCATCCTCTGGTAGTTGTGTTTTTGTGTTGGCACTGGAACAGGCACGGACTGAGCGTAACTACTAGCACATGACTCCAGAGGCCTAGAGAGAGAGAGAGAGCGAGAGAGAGAGAGAGCGCGAGAGAGAGAGAGAGCGAGAGAGAGAGAGAGAGAGAGAGCGAGAGCAAGAGAGAGAGAGCGAGAGAGAGAGAGAGCGAGAGAGCGAGAGAGCGCGAGAGCGCGAGAGCGCAAGAGCGCGAGAGCGCGAGAGAGAGAGAGAGAGAGAGAGCAAGAGCGAGAGAGAGAGAGAGAGAGAGAGAGAGAGAGAGAGAGAGAGAGAGAGAGAGAGAGAGAGAGAGAGAGAGAGAGAGAGAAGGGGTGAATGATTGACATGCCATGTGCACAAACATAAATTAAACCATTTGTTCCCTGGAGACCTGTGAATTACTTTCATCTCTAGAATTCCTGCTTTCTCTGCTCACGTTAACTCCGTCTCACTTCACACATGCAAACAAAGCCTATTGTTTAATGTAAGCTGCTTGCGATTAGAGAGTGTGAGTTTTTACAGTATTAAATGCTGATCTCTATACTAAAACACACAGTACCTGGAAGGGCTTGGGGAGGCTCTGACAGATGGGGAGGAGGATGGTGTTCGACCCGCACCCATCAGTGAGCTTCTAGAAATAATAAAAATACATGTACACAGTTATGTTTAAACAATTCAGCGGTATAATTACAACACTGTTAAAAACTGTGGGTTCGTAAGATTTCTTAATGTTTCTGAAAGAAGTCTCATTTTGCCATCACAGGAGTAAATCAAGTCATAGTCTTAGTTATAGCAATTTTAGTACTTCAATTTAAACTTAAACTATTAAAATAAGTTTCAATTTGGTTAGTTAAATATAACTTTTTATCTAAAATGTATATTTTTTCAGATTAAATTATCCTTAAAATTTGAAATTCTCTCTTTATTTAATTAACCTTTTTAAAAAAAATGTATAGGAATTTTAGTCAACAGTAAAAATACTAATTTTCATTATCTTTCCAGCTATTTGTAATTAATGTATAACGAATTTGTAAGAAAAATTATCTTGATTCAGATGGATTTGCAAAAAAATTGTTCATACTTGTCTAAAACAAAGGAGTAAATTACATTAAAAAAAAGATAAACGTTTATATATATATATATATATATATATATATATATTACTGTTTTACCGTATATTAATCATTACAACCTTAATGTTCATAAGAAGCTTCTTGAAAAAAAAATAACAAATAAAAACTACTAACTGACTTTACACTTTTGAGCGGTAGATTACAAACATGTGCATCTTAACTAGTCTCTTAACTAGGTCATAAATGCATAAGTTGACAGACACATGCTAAAAAAAACCCTGCTAGAATGTATTTGTAAACTTATTGTGGAAATGTAAGCCATTTTTGCTGTCTAAGGTCTTCCCTCTTTGCACAAATGTGTCAATGCGTATACAGCCCTCTTCACAGAACCATACAAATGGTCAGCAGTTCAAAAAGTCAACTGACACCCTTAAAATGAATATTAATGACACGTGACATGCTGGCAAGCATGCAAACCATATATAAAGTGCAGAAACAAAATGCTTCTGCGCATGTGTGTTATATGAATGTTCAGGCTACAGTTGAGGAGCATGCCACATGTAACTATATATGCTATGTGCATGAGCCCAGTCATTTGAACACTTAAAGGCATGGAAAAAATGTAAACCCACTTACCCGCTGCGCATCAGACTGCCCTGCCCTCCTGCACTGACTAGTTCACCTGCAAGAGTTATCAGATACAGATATAGTATTTGTGCAAATAAAGAGGTTTTGTCTGTTACATAATCCTAAGTAGGTCAAAGCATGTGAAAGCTCATCTTACTGTTGAACTGAACCGGCACCATAACAAAGTCATCTGAGTCCGAGGAAGAGGAGTCTTTCAGCAGGGAACCTGGAGATGGTATGGGGTTCGTTTGAGGGCGGGGCCTCGGAGCTTCAGTTTCAGACTGTCAAGAAAAAACTTAATTCACATTACTGTTCAAAAGGATTCTTTGATGAATAGAAAGTTCAACAGAACAGCGTTTATTTGAAGCAGAAATCTTCTGTAACATTATAACTATCTTGTGTCACTTTAGATCTGTTAGAGTTTAGATTAATTAAACGCATCCTTGCTGAATAAAAGTCTGAATTTATAAAAACAGACCTCAAACTTTTGAATTGTAGTGTAGCTACAGTATATGCTACTTTATACACTATATATGGAGCATGAAAATCGCAGTACACTTAAAAGAGATCCTAAAGTTCAGGCATTATGTGCTGTTATTGTGGTACCCGTGTAGGAGTGAGGCGAGAGGTTGAGGAACCGCTGCTGGAGCTCCCAGAGGCAGAGCTGGGATGGGTGGGCACGGGCACGGGCACGGGCACTGGAGAGGCTGAGAATACAACGAACAAACTGAAATCTTACTGTAACCAAAACTACAGCAGATATGCATAAACAAAATGATGTACATCACAAACTTACATTTCTTCATGGATGTACTAGCCTCCAGGAAAGGATGGTGGAAAAATTCATCTAGAATAGACCATAACCACTTTATGATTTCTGACGAGTGCTGTAATGTCAAGTGTGTGATTGTGCATGTCTGTCTACTGACCGAAGTCCATGCGCTCCCCGTGATTCCTCCGCAGCAACCCAAGTAGAAGGTGCCTGAGGTGACTGGAGGTTTCCCGTGGAATACTGGGAAAAGAAGCGGAGTTAGACACCGACAGGAATCACAGCCTACACAGTCACATGTGTATGTTCATATTCTGACAGAGTAAGTAAAAAAGTCACACTCGTGAATTTAAACATTGCACCAGTCTACATAAATAAATAAAAATGTTCCATGAATAATGGAAAGGAATTAAATATGGAAAAAGCAATGAGAGAAAGGGAAATAAACCAGTTCTACTGGAACATCCTGTGGGGTATTATCAAAAACATTACATTCATAACAAATAAATATGAGCTATGGTACACTACTGTTTAAAAGTTTGGGGTTGATAAGACTTGTAATTATGCTCACCAAGACAGCATTTATTTGATCAAAAAACACAGTAAAATAATAATATTCTGAAATACTATTCCAATTTAAAATTACTTTAAAATGTGTTAAAATACAATTTATTCCTGTGATGCCAAATATTAATTTTCAGCAGGTATTTCTCCAGACCTTAATGTCACATGATCCTTCAGAAATCATTATGATATGCTGATTTGACAATTTTTTTTTCAGTTTTTTTTTCGATTTTGTAGAATCTGAGATACATATCAATATATGAACAAAGTTCATGAAAAGAAAAGAACACCATTTATTTGAAATATAAATATTTAGTAATATTATAAAAGTGTATTTCCTTTCACTTTTGATCAGTTTAGTTCACCATTCCCGAACAAAAGGATTAGTCTCTTAAGAATCTCATAAAACTAATAAAAAAAGATCTCACCAACCCCAAACAACTTTTGAAAAGTATTATGAAGTTGTAAAATGTTTGACACCAGAGACCTTTGCGCCTGTTGTGCTCAAATTAAACTGGATCATGTTGACTGATGACGGTACTCAGGGTCACTTACCTTGGACTCAGGCTCTGGTTTCTTTCATAGAACTGCCGCAGTTCCTGAGGAGTACTCGCCTGGAAATGATTTTGGATAGAAGAAGAATTTGAGAAATGAATTGACATCATTATTACTTATTGATCATCTGAACAATTTTAAATGGACAATACTGAGTAGTTTATCACATGGTATAACTGCATTCATCTCGGCAAACTCTGTCTGTTTGGGATGTGCACACATTCTTTCCAGGTCTGAGGTTAAATCTTACACTTGAGTGTCTGCTTCTACAAATCATAAAGGCTTTCTAATGGCTGCAGGAACAAGCACTTGAAGCAGTATTTCCATGCAGGAGGAGATCAACACAATGGTTAGGATAGAAACAACTGATCTGTCTTCTAAATGAACTCAGTGGCCCATCTTGAACCCATTCACAGACTGACATTGCGTTACAAGACTGTCAGGAATTCCTAATAAACAACCAACTCTTTCTGAAAGCTAAAAATACAAACCCATAAATAGATGCAGTTGTGACCATGTGATCAGACGGGGTTCACATGTTAGCCATCTGAACTCTGGAAGCTGTATGACCAGAGGTCAACTGGGTAAACTTTAGCTAACAGCAGCACCTGGCTAAAAGCTTAGCTGAAGAATCCAAATAATACTTAATGGCACGCGTGTCACCCTTTCAGGATTGTGTTATGAATTACAATAACAAACTAATGACCAGCCTGTGGCAATATCCGGTAGCAGTATCGCAGCAACAAACTAGTACACACACATGCATATATTGCAATATGATCATCACACAGAAAAAAGAAGAACTCCCTGTTCTGGTAGTGAAACTACAGAGAAGCCACCCATGTGGATGGACATGTATGGGTGTTTGTTAGTAAACCAGAGGTTGTGCTTAGTTTCAGAGGCACGTGGTTTTGTTTATCAGTAAGATGTCACAATCATCTTTCACACTCTACAGGGCATAAATAGCTAAGGGGTGCCAGCCAGTTGCACTTTCACAACTGAAGCAATCCAGAACGATCAGGACTGACGCACTAGAAACAAACACTTGGTGACATTGCTTGCATTTCTCCTTAACAACAATATGCTACTGTTCATTTTTTTGTTTAAAGAAATTAATACTATACTTATTAATACTTATTCAGCAAGAATGATTATTTTGAATAAATGCTGTTTTGAACAATAATGTTAGGCATACATTAAAACATACAAAAAAGTTAATCTAAAATAAAATATACAATTTTAAATTGTGATATTGCACAATATTTTAGTATTTTACTGTATTTTAGATCAAATATATGTAGCCTTGGTGACCATAAAAGACTAAATAATTGTAATACTTTCTTCCATGAACATTTCTTAGCGAATAACAACTTAAATTCTGGTCTGTTCCGGAGACATGAGGATGAGTACATGATGAAAGGATTTTTATTTTGAATGAACTTTCCCATTAAATAAATCCACAATGTTTAAAGAGGAAGTCCAAGAATATATAGTGGATCATTTAAAACCATGACCACAGAAGCATCCGCACATGAGGAAGAGAGGTGTGAGTGTGAATATATCAGGTTAAAAGATGCTTTATCTCTCAGGGTCTGTGTGTGTTACTGACCTGAAATGGGGCTTTGCCAGTCAAGCACTGGTAGATGATGGTTCCTACACTCCACAGGTCAGCTTTGGCATCATAATTCTTTGACATGATGACCTCAGGAGCCTGTAAAAAGGAACAAGACGAGTAGCAGTCTCAGTATTTTGCTGTAGTCACTCAGAAATATCTGGAGTAATTCATACAGAGTAAGTCTAAATAGCTTATACTTGGTTATTTTATTTTGATAAATAAAAGCAGCACTTTATTGTGACATACTGTACATTTCCTGTAGGGGTACATGAATATGAAAGGCTGCAATTAAATTAAATAAATACACGTGCCGTGCTTTTTATAGTGAAGCGCGGCACTATGTTCTTTTCCACACATGCAGCTCATGATCTGGTGTTTTCAGTGTCTCAGAGCGACTTTATACTTAGTTTTTTAATCACATTTTATATTGAAATTGCAATTAGACTTTTCTCCAAGTCATGCAGCCCTATTTTTCTGAATTTTAGATCATATAAAACATGAATTCAAGCACTCACCATGTACATTGGAGAGCCACAGAGTGTAGCAGCCATCGTGTTTCCCTGCAGATACCGTGCAAAGCCAAAATCAGCTGGAGAGAGAAAGAAAAATCAATGTATGGTGCTAAAGACTAAATTCGAGCGCTTGTTTTGGTAGTGAAAGATGGTGCACAAATGTTTACAGAGAGTGTCTTTTAGCGGTTTAACTTTACACAGCTGTGCAGTGACACGTAGTGTCTACAAAACACTCAAGAGCAAACAGAACAACGTCGTCAATACCTAAAACAAACCGCAGTCATAACACAAGAACAAAAACACCAAAACCAAGCACTGCCAAAGCTGATAACTCATAATCGCTTAGCCTCATTATCAGTACAAACTGATCCTAACCAATCTTTGCGTTTCCTTTAGTAGAAGGTGTACTTTGACCCGGCACACTCACCCAGTTTGATGCAGATGTTGTTGGGGTTAGACTTGCGCCCACTGCTGTAGGAAAGAAGAATATTTTGGGGCTTCAGGTCACGATGGATGATGCCTTTACTCCTTAAAACACTCAAGGCTCCCGCTAACTGCTGCAGCAACACACGGATCGTGTCCTCGCTCAGAGAGCCTTTAGCTATGGAGAAAGAGTTAGGAGCAACAACTGATTTAATTCCGGTTTAATACTGTAAGAAATCACTTTTAATTGTGGGATATAACATCATTGTTTATAAAAGAGTTAGCATCCACCAAAAACAAAAAGTCTGGCTGGTATCCACCTCCAAAAACCCAAGCCCCCCTTCTCTTCGGTCACCACTTTCCTTCCCCTCAAAACATGCTTGTTTCATGCAGCCTTATTTTTAGCCCCAATATTTTTCCACTGCAGGACAGGGCAGATAACAGACTGATAGGTGGATGAGGTCAGGCTGTGGCTTGAGTTTCAGCAGGGGATCTTGGTTCTGTACCTATGAGTCTGTGGCAAGAGGTGAGCGGGTGAAGGCAAACACGACCCCTGACGAGACTGGCATGGGACCTAACAACTACAAAGTCTGACAGCTTAAAATAGAGTGGCCAATGCAAACAGGGTAAATATAGCCACGCTGGAACCTTTATGATTAGATGAAGATGTATTTTAACCCTGAAGAAGTGTGTGTGAGGAAGAGACCACTTCCAAAGGGGCTCTATTTGTGGCAGAACATGTGTGAAGCAAGCTATTCTCAGAGGTCCTGAACTATCTTTCTCAGGAAAGTCAGGCAAGTTGTTTGTTGAAAATGTCTCTGCAGTTTCAAGAACGAGTCCAAGACCACAGAAAGCTCAAGGCTTCAACCTTCGAGAAACTGACTTCGGGCTAAAATTCTGTCAACAATCAATCTTTATTATACAAACTTTAGGATCCCTTTGTTCCTAAAAAACAACATGGAAGCATAAAAAACTAACAAGACCAGAAATGTTGCTTTGGTGACTAACTGAAATAAGACGAAACAGAAATAAGCTGATTGAAGAACTAAAATTGAAGTAAATTAGCATTTTTACTTCAGAACGACTTTAAAATTGAAGTAAAGTTAAAGCACTAAAATTAATAGAAATAAAAACTAAAATTCAACTGAAAAAATTTAAATAAATATATATATTAAGTTAATACAATTAAAACGTAATGAAAAGTAAAAAGAAAAAAGAAATTCTAAAAATAATAGCTAACTCAAAATATAAAAATATAGTATATTTCCTTTAACTGATATGGTTATTTTAGGTTTTTTTTCTTTTTTATGTGTATATATATATATATATATATTTTTTTTTTTTTAAATCAATAATTATATTGTCTGATATTGGATATTCAGTTGTTCATGCCCATTTACAATATTTTTACATTTCGATAACTTTTGCCATTATCGAACACTATCTAAACACTAATAATTATCTAAAAATGTATATTTAGTAATGTAATTTTTCAGACATTACTTTCACTTTTACTTTGCATTTATTAGCTGGCTTTAGTTTTTAGTATTTACATTTTTATGATATCGATGAAACAATAAACAGTTTCAATATCAACCATGAAATGAAAAATATATTAGTATTGGCCAGTATTCTTGATGCATCTCAATTTGTTAACAGCTGCATAGAGGTTAAAATGTTTGTTGTGTTACCTCTGTGCTGCTCCAAAGTCTGTGCCAAGGTTTTTACAATCAAATCTGCACTAAAATATTAGACACCTCACTTGTACAATTATCCATTTACTAATCTGTAATAACAATTTCCTAATTTGTAATAATCAGTGGCGATCATAATGGTGAAGTACAGATGACAGGTTGAAATGAGGCTAGTGTACTTACAGTGTAAATACTCGGCCAGGTCTCCTCCATTGCAATACTGTAAGAGGAGACAGACAAACACTAAGTGTACAGTCAACACAAAACAAACACTCTTCAAAAGAAAGAGTAATAACAATAACACAAGGGCTTCAAATGGCTTTATGCTGACAATAATAACAGAGGTTTGAATTAAGCTTAGCATAAAGGACATCCTGCAAGGGGAGGTGAAATTTGACCTCTGATTTTTTTCTCTACTTCACAAGTCTATTTTGAGGTTTACAGTGAGTATGTGAGAGGAGCAGCTCGCCATCTTGACTCACCTCCATGACAAGATAGACACATCCTGATATCTCCTGCAGACAGAGACGTGACACACCATTAAACATTTACATGATGAAATTAAAGAAACACCCAGCAACATGTCATATGACAGCCATGGCACGAACTCTTCATTGTCTAGATGAGGACAGACCTCGGGCTGGACTCACAACAGATGTCACTGACTCATCATACAAAGCCTTCAATTACCTAAGCTTTCTATGAATAGTCTGTTATTATAGCGTGAGCTCACAAACAATACAAATCACAATGTGTGCCTGCATTTCACGACAGGTTATATGTGACCCTCTCTGTAAAAACCAGACTAAAGTCTAAGAATCTCATTTGAGATAACGAGCATCAAAGTTTCATTACAAGCATTGATTTCACTATGATTTAAATATTTGACTTGGCCATACTCAGTCAATATTAAAGATACCAAGAATATATTTTCACAGAATCTTCTTTACAATATGTAGGGTGATTTTATGCAGAAAATAGTCAACTTCAAAAAAATGACTTTAGCTGGGTTTTCCCAGAGAGGGTCGCATATGCACACTTTCAAGTATAGAAATATCTCATTTTGCATTTGAGTTATTTATTTATGTTTCATTTTTTTATTTTGTGTAAACTTTAATGGGTTTGTAGGGCAGGAAAATGTAATGCACAGGAGGTTATGACAGCTATATATATATATATACATTTTTTTTTTTTTTGGTTTCACACAGTCTGTTGAAACTAAAAATAAAACTGCTTAATTCATATGCCGCTGTATTTCATATGTAAAGTCCAAACAATACAAATAATAAAATAATGATAATAAGTATTATTGTTGTTATTATAAATATTATTGTTACCAAAAATGATGAAATAGAAACAAATGTTACTTTTTTTTTTACAAAAACGTATTTTTTTTAATAAATGTATAATGAATATTAAGTACAAGATAAACATTACTAAACAAATAATAATGATAATTATTACTATTATTATATTTAATAATTCATATTTATTATTAAAATTCATATTGTATTTTTTTAAACCAATTACAAAAAAAAGAATAATTTAATTTATATAAATAATTGTCATATTTACAATAATTAATAATAATAATTAGTATTATTAATGAATCAAGTAGATGTCCAACTGTGTTCATTTAATAATTTTATTTGGTCATATTGCAAACCCCCGTCTGTATACCAAGCATGTTTGAAAGACGTTTCTGTCTCAGACTACTAAAGATACTATGCTTTTATGCTAATCAGTGCACAAAATAAATGCACACATAGCGCAACAAAATGCTCTTTACTGACCAAATCAAGACTACTGAGAGGCTCTTACAGTGCAATAGTCACTAGGAGAAACATCTCAAAAATGGTCTTTGACGTCTAGCCTGCATAATCAAACCTGATGTGGATTCTAGATGGTTTGTTACCCCTTCATGTCCATGTATTTTACTGTAGAAATTCTGCTCCTGAAAGGTTTATTGGAGCAGATCAATATGTCCACACACAGGCCAAGAGCCATGGTGACCAGTTTGAATGAGGCATTTATATGGCCCACTTGTTGTGCAACAAAAGTCCCATTTGGCCGATGTCCATGCAGACCCTGCGTGTCACCGCAGTCAGGACAGAAGCAGGAGGTGTCATTACCCACAGCTGACTGACGTACGTACAAATCAGCAGCCAGCCAGCATTTCAGAGTGCTGGGAACAGCGTGCTTTAGTGAGCATGTCTGTTTAAATAGCATATTACACAAGCAAAAAAAATGTTTCATAAAGGATAACAGCACCTTATGACTTCAAAGTTGTGTAACAGCTAATTTTAAGTGTGACATAATTATTGTGGGTAAAGGCTTAAGCATCCTCTGTATGTTTGTGTGTGTGTGTGTGCTAAACCGGTGAGAAATGAAACCAGGCCATCAGCAGTAATGCAAAGTAAACTAAGCAAAGCCCTGCCCAAGGCTATAGACCACACACAGGGCAAAATACACATAAATGATCTTCTCTAGACATATTTACCAGGCCCTGGAGACGACTGTCAAAACATTGTGATCCATTAGCATACGATACAAAGGAGTTTCACAACACAAAAGACTAAAACAACATAAAGCTTAACAAACAAAGTTAAAGGTTTCCATAAGTGTGATATGGGGGACGAGAGTTGGGCTTCACTTACTAAGCACAAGTGTTATTTCCTGTGCTATTGTTCAGCTTTCACGCAGACAGCCGCCATCCACCTGTGCCCATTGTGCTGTGGATCCACTGCTTGGCGGCTGTCTGCTGAGCAGCTGATCGACCCTGGTGAACAAACCCAAGACAAATCCTGTAAGTGATGGCCAGATGCAAATTAGACTGATACTAGAGCCAGTTAAACCTGTTAGCCAGCCTCCCCCATGTTGGGACTCACAGTTGAAAAAGATTTGACTTCAGGTGCTGACTTCAGTGTGCTACACACACAATTTAGGTGTCTTTGGAAAGAAGACCCTTTGGGCTTTACTATATATCATCTAGAGTTGATCATGCTCAAAAATATAAAAAGTTATAGAGACTGAAGTGCCTTGAAAAAAGTGTACCACACAAAAAAATAAATAAAATAAAAATTATTTCATATAAAACTGCATGAAATAAGTCCTGGAGCAATCCAGAAAAGTAATGGATTGAAAGTCACATGTCTCATGAGTTTATATTTCAAATCTGAAGAATAATTTGAGTAATAAAAAGAAAGAGAAAAAAAATAGCTTTGTATGTAGTACATACTCTGATTGCCAGACATACACTGATATGGCCAGAAATTCACACCGATCGGTGGTAATAGTCAGTAATCACACACTGATGTGCGGTAATACAGATGATAATTATATAGATATGAGCCATACAGTCCATAATTGCCGATCAGCATTCATACTGATGGCCATCATTCAGTCAGAGTAATCACGTTAAAAACGTTATTGCTTCATTGGACTAAAGTGCTCGATGGGATGTTGTTCTGTGGACCCTTACCTCTCAAACTAAACCGGGATTTACAGCAGTGGATGCGTTTGTGACTCAATATTACACGAAGCTGGTATGTACTTCTTTTTATTATGGATGGTTTGATGTGTACTGCTTACACAAATTTAGCAAATATAAGCTTTCCATCGAAAAACAGCCATCTATCGAGATTTTATCTTGAGGCTTAGACCTTCAGAATGATATATTCTTTGTCAAGATTAATTCGTAAATAATGACATGTGCAAACAGAGCGTTCGGTGCGCCTGAGACGCGTGCACTAAACGTGCTCTCTGAACGCACCAAAGCAGCATTGATTCTGTCGCTCTAGTGTCCTGAATGCGGTTGTGACTTCAGCTGTTCATTCATATAGAGATATGTATTCAAGCAGATGTTTCAATCTGCTGAAAAAATAAAAAATAAAAAGTTATAATTTAATTTATTAAATAAAATTATCTATTTTAGATTATATAAGAATGTTATATGTGATTAAACTAATATACAATATTTTTTTATGTAACTTAATTTGTTATTTTATCTTGTCTTCTGGTATTTTAACAGTACAAACAATCTGAAGTAAACCCATCATACTTGCTCAAGGGCACAACATGGAAGGTGTAACACAATGTGTTGTGTCTCTTAATCTCTCCACCTCTGAGACAACCACCTGTCATCAGATCAGCCCGACTGCCTGGAGTCCTGTCCTCTATTCATTAAGATACATGGATAAGGGTATCCTACATCAGACAACGTCTGTTCTGTATGCAAATGACAGAGACAGGCAGTTAAATGGGTGTGCTGGGCTGGCAGGTGCCGGCTAATGCATGCAAAGGTGTCGGGTGTATACTTCAACAGACATATAGACACCAGTCACGGCTGCCATTGTTTCTTGCCTGTTTACTTTTAGTACTTTAGCCCCAAGAGATATTTGAGATGATTCATTTGCTGTGCCTCTCATGGAGTCCAGCTTGAAATCAGATAACGATTCGACTGTTTCTGATGCAAGAGAATGCAACATGAACTCATTACTCATGGTGACTCATATTTATTAACCCACATCTATTCACTATGGCTATAACTGCTGAATGTGCTGATAAATGTGCGTGACGTCAGGGGCGGGGCTTAACGTTTAACCAATCAGATGAAGAGAACTGTACCCATAATATCAACACTGAGCCACGCCATATTAGAGTTATAAATATCTTTAGCAACATGAAAAAAGCTGTTTGTTTCAACAGAATAGAAAACACTTAAAATAACACAGTTGGCTTACACATGCACATGGAGCAACAACATTAACCCGAGTTATAGCAAAACATTAGTACATACCTGAAAGTCCAGTAAGCTGACAATGTTCTCATGTTTCAGCTCCTGGCGAAAACACACATTCAATAGATTAGTGAGCAGAAGTCGTGGATTCAAATGCTTTTATAAGGAGCTGGTGATATTTGCCAAACCCTTTACACTGTTTATATAAATAGCTAAACGTTGTTTGGCCCATGTAGAATCCTTTCAGATAGCAAGTCGAGTTGCGGAATGTTTACCATACATCTCAGGATATTTAATAGATATACAAATGCATTACATTCAATTAAATAAACAATATTAAAAGAATATCAAGCAAAATTGTGCGTACACAAACGCACCCAAGGTGTAATTAGGAAGCTCACCTTTAATATCCTGATTTCTTTTCCTAGGAGCGTCTGTGATTTGGCGAGGTTTTTCTTCTTAATGCATTTCACCGCCACTTCAAAATCATGTTTCTGTGAATAAAGACATCGATTTACGTTATGACATTCGTGTAGAGTACTTTTTCCACACATAAAAAGCCGCAGTATACAGCTCGACGGGCATCAACATTACGTCTTAGCGTTACCTGTTTATGTCTTCCTTTGAACACCACAGCAAAAGCGCCGTGTCCTATCAAGTCCTTCCTGTTGAACTCGAATTTTCCAACGATTTCCATCGCGTATAAACTTTAAAACTGCTCAGTAAATCCACAGGTGAGAGGTCAGGGTGTGAAGGATCCGAGTGTGCGCCCAGCACAGGACAACTGGACCCGTATATCGTTTCTCATCCGCTGCTTTGCACCCAAACAATCCGACACTTCGGTCATGGTCGGTATTCGCTACCTAACGTTACTTGTTAATAAAAACAAAGTCACTGTCATCTTGATCGTCTTATGTTAACACTTTGTTCAAAAAGATTGTAATCAAGTGTACTAAATTAGATTGGGAAACTGTCAGAAAATGACTCGGTCGTTACGCCTCGGGTTCACAGTCGTATACTGCGCTGTTTTGGTCGTCACTTTCCAAACAAAGCTTGAAACTTGCGTGTGCATGACACGCATGCGCACTACCGCTCTGCTCGCACACCGGTGGCTTAATGTGCTCATGCGCGTGTCAGGGAGGGTCTAAAAGCTAACCCTCATGAACTGCTGATGTAGACTTCAGTATGTGGACAAATATACACTACTGGTCAAAAGCTGGTTATAATAATAATAATAATAATAATTATAATTGAAAGAAGTTTATTATGCTCACCAAGGCTACATATGCTTAATCAAAAATACAGTAAAAACATAAATATTGTAAAATATTCTTACAATTTTAATATATTTATAAATGTAATTTATATTTGTGATGCAAAGCTGAATATTGAGCAGCCAGTCTTCAGTGTCACATGATCATCCATAAATAATTATGATATGCTAATATTAGATTATAATATCTAATATGATTTGGAGCGCAAGAAACATTTCTTATTATTATCAATGTTGAAAACAGATTTTGCTGCTTAATATTTTGGTAGAAACTGTGATACTTTATTTTTCGCATTATTGTAAAAGTATTTTTGACTATTCCAAACTTTTTACCGGTAGTGTAATAGTTAATATACTACTATTATTATTATTAATAATAATAATAATAATACAAATTTAATAGCAATGATTCATTATTCTTAATATAGCCTATCGTGATGTACATTAACATCATTATCATAATTAATCAATTTCAGACAAAAACAGTAAAGAGAAGGATTCTATTCAAATCCATAAACCATGCTTATTTATTTATTCACGTATTTAAGTTTGTGTATGTATGCATGTGAAATGAATGTATATGGTAACAAATGTTACACAACCTGCAGGTGACCATACTTATGTAAATGATATTGTCTGTTAATTAGAAAGTTACACACCATCACAGAGTCAGAAGATCATGTACAGCTAATAAATGATCAACCCTCCAGTGATAGCAGATAATGAACTAGCATAATAACATAAAAATCAACTGCCTATGAAGCACGAATCTAGACAAAGATGCACTTGTCCTTATTTCAATCTCCATCTACACATGACATGACAATTTAATGCTCTCTTGTGGTAAAAGTGCACATGACATGACCATTTGTTTCCCTCTTGTGGTAAAAGTGCAGTATTACACTCACTCTCACAATCACAGTAAAACAATGTACAAATACTGTAATTACATCACTTTCAGCCCAGCACCAAACTCTCTGGAAGCAAGCCAGAGATTGAACATTACATTTTGATAGATAAACATGTAGGCCAACTAGCCGATGAAAAGATGTATGATATCGTGATTTATCAGTATTAAGATATAAGTTGTAGCCTATTATTAAGATATCGGTGTTATTACAGCCTATTTAAATGACAGGTTAGACAATCCTAGGTTTGTGAGATAGATGACTAAATGTAGTTTTGATTGTTTTTTGCAGTGCTATTTGTTTTAATTGGAACGAATTAGATTGATGGCATCTTTTCCTCATCCACGTAACAGGAAATGTAGTCCATAAGGAGTTTATTAAAAAGAGGCAGCATCCCAAATGATCCACTTCAGGATCAGGAACTGTTTTCCATGTCGTTTTTCAGTAAATCACATTAAGGAGTCCTGGTCATTGTCTTTTCTTTTGGACGTCACATACTGTTTGCATCACCCTATTCATTGAATTAATAAGAGCATTATGTGAGCACTCTGCCTGGGTTATTATATCATTTATAATATGAAATTGAACGCTTGTCATAGTAAACACCTCCACCCCAAACCTAATGATACTGGTGGATCATAATTCATGTTCTGCTCCCCTTCTGCCCATAAAACACGTGTGGCTGATAAGCAGCACTCCTTTAAAGCTACATTTGAAAGACACCTGGGAGCTTCATCTGTCATTTACAATGAACGTAATCAACGAATCTGCATAATCTGCTTTTGTATCAACAGTACTCCACCCGGTCACGCTGTAATCTGCCAAATCTATGAGACATCGAGCATGGAAGAGGTTTTGAATGTGTGTGTATCACGGTCTCTGACCTTGGTGAAGTTAGTTTGACGTTTGACATTCATTAGACATTTGTTTATTTTGCCAATTCAACTCTTTGCGGCTGTTATGTTTTGAGCCCAAACTAACTCAGATTTACATTGCACACGGCTTAATTTCCCCCCAAAAAAATTTAACCATTTAAATAAATTAAACAATTTAAGTTCCTGACATTCAGGGGCGGATCTAGGAAATATGTTTTAGGGTGGCAAAGGGGTGGCATGGGGTCTGTGAGGGGTGGCAACACCAAAGCAAGCACCCATGCATTGTTTTTGGTGATTTATTGTCTGACATACACAATTGTGTTCACAAATATTGCCTTTCCATTAATTATTCATCGTCAATACTGTTTAAAATGAAAAATAAATAACAACATTTCAATATCCATCATGGCACCAAGTCAATACACAATATAAAAACTTCAACAGGTTATAAATGTCTCTGAGCTTGTATCATTAAAGAAGACATGCAGCTCTATTAATTAAATTTTTTATATATATATATTGGCTGCTTAGATGGTATAAATCACGTTTCAGTGCAAGTTTAAGTGTAACACTTTTGAATTTCCTAACATTTGAAAGAAATACAATAATATCAAAGTATTGAAACTGGATCCGTTTTGAAAACAACGTTATTACCAGAGGTGGGAATGTCTGTAATGACCCAGAACACAACATCAATAGTGTAGCAACACCCCAGCAACTGCATAGCAAGAGCCTAGCAACCACCCAGAATATCCTAGCAACCAACTAGAAACACTTTAGCAAACATCGAGACTATCTAACTGACCAAACTATTTATGTTTCTTAAACAAGACTTCAAGACAAGCCAGCGTACAGGCGTCTTTCAAACTTTTCAACAGTTATTACAAGTATAATAATTCAGCAATTAACTTTTGGGAAAATATCATTTTCCTTTTACTATACTGTAAAGTAATCTTGCAGTAGATGAAAAACACTAGAAAAGTTAAAATACCAAAGATTTGTATATGAACTTGGTATGCACCACAATACAGTACAGTAAAATAAAGTACATTCAGTATCCTCTGCACGTTTGATCCAATTTCATAAGAGTATACAACACTACAGCAGTTTCCTGGTCTCCTGACACAAGACTAGCTGCAGTGCCTTGCGAAAGTATTCATACCCCTTCATTGTTTCACATTTTGTTATGATGCTGACTTATGTTAAACTGCTTTAAATTATTTTTTTCCCACATCAATCTACACTCCATACACTATACTGACAAAGCAAAAACAGATTTGTCACAACTTGTAAATGTATTTAAAATTAAAAACCTGAAATGAGTACATTGCATAAGTATTCATACCTTAACTCAGTACTTAGCTGAAGCAACTTTACAACCTCAAGTATTTTTGGGTATGATATGACAAGCTTTGCTCATCAGTATTCTTCACCTCACCTCTTCATGTCTCAAGCTCCGTCAGGTTAGATGGGGGCAGACTCCAGACTCCATTGGTTCCTCCAGAAATATTTGCCTGGGTTTAATCCCAATTATTGTCTATAAGCCACTCTTGCTGTGTGTTTAGGGTCACTGTCCTGTTGGAAGGTAAACCTTCTGCCCGTCTGAGGTTCTGAATGCTCTGGACTGGGTTTTCATTAAGGCTATCTCTATATTTTGGTGCATTGAGCTTTTCTTCTACTCAAAGTCTAGTAACACATACAAGTAATATGAATGCTCCTGAGCTAAATTTCAACTGTCCCAGATAAGGGTATTAATACTTATAAATTAATTAATTTAAGTGGGCACAGTATATAAAACATATGAAAAATATGTATTCAGTAATGTATATAAAAACAATAAAGCCATATTTTGAAAAAACAAGTCTTGTGCATTATAGGGAATAATATTTAGAGATTTGTACAGTTGGGTTGATACCTTTATTCCAAACTGTGTAAGCGTCTAATGAATTTGAGTAGGTACAGTTCATAAAACATGAAAAAATAGGGTTTCAGTACTGTATATAAAAAACTAAAGGTATAATCTGAAAAAAACAAGCATTGTACATTATAGGGAATAAAATTTAGATATTTTTATAGTTGGTTTGATACCTTTATCGCAAATAGTGTCAGAGTGTAATACATTTAAGTGGGTACAGTTTATAAAACATGGAAAATATGAGCAGAGCATGATAAAAATAAATATTTATTGAGGAGTAAATAATCATATCAGAATGATTTCTGAAGCAACACGTGACACTAAAGATTGCAGTAATGATGCTGGAAATTCAGCTTTGCCATCACAGGAATACATAACGTTTTAAAAGGAGTTATTGTAGGCTAAATTGCAGTAATATTTCATCCCAAGCATTTTGATGATACTTGTAATCATTCACGACAACATAATCCTCCTGAGGTGACACAAAACAGAAAACATTTCTGTGATAAAATACTTGTAAAATATTAAAACCCTGGGAATCGTCTCTATATGAATAATATTATGGCTGAATCTGTACCGATGAATTCTCAAACTTAATTAGGAGATGTTTTTAACACATAAAATGGTAAATTAAAACTCAAATGCAGCAATGTCTAAAGAGACAGTTTTATTCAAATTAGCTTTAGGGCATATGACATAATAACTTTCATTGAAATATGTGGCAAACACAATAAAAATGTCATCAGTTAATGTGAAGACAATCAGCATGGGTACGGTTTCAATGCCTCACTCTTCATATGAACTCTTCTTCACAGTAACCCTAATGAAGGACACACAGAGGGGTCCTGCCCAACATAAACACATGTAATACGCTCATCAAAAGCATCACATATCCCCATCCTCTTGATAAATGAACAGTCAGCATAATGGGAAGGGTTCGATAGGAATTGACGACGTTTGAAATGAACAGTGACAGATATTTCTGCAGTTTGTACATTTGTTGGGGTATATTAAATCAATTCTGCAGATTTACCCTTAAAATTAAACACAGAAAATGTCTGTATTAATAATCAGATCTCTTATAAATGACACTCTTATAAAGGAATATAAGACTAACAAATATCTACAGCGCATGTATGTGATATCACAGTAGTTTTTAGACTTAAATTAAAGTTTTATTTTGCATAAAAGAGAACTGTGAAAAATCCATTTGCATCAGAACAGAATAAATCAAGAAAACAGAATAAAAATAAACACTTCACAGAAAGATTTCTCACATTATAAACGTAAAAACAGCACTCTTTACTGGAATTTGTAGAGCTAAGACACTTTCTCTGTTAAAGTCACTTTTTTACAGCGTCATCTCGAAACACAGCTGGCCATTTGTGTGAGTTATCAGATCATACGGCACTATTCGGTACTTCTGAACATGTGTAATATGTGTACTATCACTCTATGTTCCTGCTGATAGTAATCTCAACATTTTCAAAAGCAAAATATCACAAGAATGGGTTAAAGACACAGATATAGTGAATGTCCCTTGATTTAGAGACACTGCATACATTTTCAAATATTAAATATCAATCAGACAACGAGTGCACTTGGCCTTTAAATGTTCATTTGGGAGAAACTCTCTTGAAATTGTGGTACTAAAACAAAGTTTCCTTCTGCGATTTGTTCTTGACGGAGAGTATGAACACAAAGACATTCACTCATAAACTACAAACAATACACACATGGTTAGAATTATGGTACCCTTGGTAAATATGATCAAAGAAGGCTGTGGAAATAAATGTGCATTGTTAATCCTTTTGATCTTTAATTAAAAAAAATCTAAGCTTTCATTAGAGGATACAAATTTAAAATGGGGGGAAATATAATTTTGAAATAAACGTTTTTTCTCATTTCTCATATATTTACCAAGGGTGCCAACAATTCTGACCATGTATAGCTGATGAAGATATAAAGTTTAGAAAATAAGTATTATGATACTGAATAAGAAGATCTTTTAAGAAGTATCAAAGTCTTGTTGGAACACGACGACGACGACAATAATTTAAAGATATACTGTATATGGTGACACATTAATAATACACTGACCTCTTTTGGTACCAATAAATATGTCTACGATGGCACAATTACAGACAATACGCAATTACACGATTACGCATGGCTGTGTGTGTCTGTGCTATATACATAACAAAAGTGTCCACCTTTATGAAATGACGCAAACTGATATATATCATGACATGAGAAAACGATTTGGCACTGTGCATGAATAGAGTACAATTAGGTGTTTAGTTACTGAGACACAAGTCCTATGTTTACTGTTATAAGGAATTATTAAATAAAGTATTATATAACATGAAATTAATCTAGCATGAAACACACCAAATATCTGTAAGGCTTGTCCAACTTTAGAGGCCTTGACCTTCTCAACAGCATCAAATTATTTCAACTGTACAACAAAGCCATATCCATTGTAGAATAAAATTGAATGTATTTGTTTAATATCATATTATTTTAATAATCAATATTAGTATTTACACATTAACATAATGTATTAATTAATTTATGTTAATCACCAAAAACAGTATTATTTATCAGCATCTCATAGTTCTCATGCAACCCTGTTATACGATTGTTTTTCCTTTTAAAAAAGTTACATTCACACACACACACACACACACACACACACACACACACACACACACACACACACACACACACACACACACACACACACACACACACACACACACACACACACACACACACACACACACACACACACACACACAAACACACACTAAAGTTGTGCAATATTATAAATGACCTTCTGAGGTTGACCATCAACATATTGTGGAGGTTCATCACTTCTTTCCACTGACCTCTTTTTGAAAAAAAGAAAAAGCCTATTTGGTTAAACAAAAGTCCCATTTACAATACTAGATTTTGTTTTAAAGAGAGAAAATCATCACAATAATGAGGAAGCTCTCCAGAGAATTCTCTTCTCTTCCAGGTCTAATCTGAAGCCAGAGCCGATGGACAGGTGGACATGGACTAATAGAAGCTGCTACCTCACTCAGGCCGGTTACAAAAGTGTTCTCATTAAAGTTAAAACACTCCAAACAGTGGTCCAAATGTAGCACAGGTCTAGTGTTGTCCAAACAAATCAAAGCAAGGAAACACTGTTACAGTACAGGTACTGTATCTCAGGAGAGTCTCCTGTCTGTTTTCCTCAGCACACCACATTATAATCAAACCATGAACTCCTTCATCCCAAAAATGGGCCGCATGTCTTCATCCTATGTTTGTGTTAGAGAGATCATCAGCAGGAGGAAATGACATCAGATAACTTTGTGTTGTGAGTTAACTATCCTACATTTAGCTGCAAGTGTTTGTAGTTATTTCATCATTTGAAGTCCATTTAACGTGATATAGAAAGGCACATGTTCTATAAGATATGCTATGCTGTTATCCTCTTGCTCTGTTTGGACCAGAAGCCATTATACTGCTGAAAAATCTATGCGGTTGGCTGAGTTGGTGCTTTTTTCCCATGTGTTCATCTTTGTGGGAGTCACACCGCCCTTGTTGCCATTCATCTGCAAAAGAAAACCAGATTAGTACAGGCTTGGGTCCCAATACCCTTGAGACCTCACTTGCAACTAATATGGTAATGATTAAAAAAAGTCACTTGAGTGTATTGTGCAATAATGTAAACTTACAAGTTTAACTGCATGGCAGTACATTTGGCAGTGCACATTATCCACATTTCAAATAGAAGTAAACAGAAGTAATTATACAATTACAAAAAGATGAACTCAAGTTCTACTTCAGTGGGTCAAAAATGCACTCTTAAGTTCAACTAACTGCATTTAATATAACTTTAAACTATGTGTTTTATTGTACATAATATGCAATTATTTATCCAAAAACATTCATTAATCATGTAATCATTAATAATTCATGACATTCATTTTCACAAGTGTGTGTAAATTCACTGGTCATGAACAATACAAAAGTAAAAATGAAAAGAGCTGGAGTCTCTCACTATGTCTGAGTTGAAAGGTTTGACGTTGATGTTGCGGATTGAGCTGCTGGTTAAAGTCCACACTTTGGTTTTGTGTTTGAAAGCAGCCCTCACCTGTAGAGCAGAAACAAGACATGCAACCTGTTAAGAAACAGCACGATTGACACATTTGCTCTGGTTTTAATATGGAAACGAGATTGTAATAGTTTAAAAGTGTTTCTCTGTAAATGCATTGACATACTGCAGTATCAAATTAACATCACTAGATGGCGACCACACTTTTCACCTGACAGAAAACAGACTTCTGACACAGCTGCACAAACACACTCTTACCTCAGAGTTTAACAGACAGTGAAACAGGAATATGAAGAACCCCTTTGAGGAATACAAGAAAAACAACAGATAACACTAAATGTTTTGAAAGTGCTCCAATTCACATCTGCAAAAATTCTTACAAGTCAGTCCAGGCCCAAAGTCATTTCAAACATTGTTATGTCCCATATTTCTTAAAGCTGTCATTGTTTGGCGAACACGCGTTATTGACTTTGGAGGCTGTAAACTCAGTGAAAATCAATCAGTTTGCTGGTGAAGCTGTAATTTTACACAGTAGTGATGCCTGACCTGTAGTGAGTTGAACACTGCAAACATGTACTGGAAAAGCAGGGAGTGGTCATTCACCGCCAGCACCCCAAAGATCCACGATATGCCCAGGATGGGTAAGAGTACCGCCACTGCTTTAGTCGTAAGCCTAGAAAGAAAATCACGCATATGAAAAAAAGCAAACGCACGATGGCCGATATTGCAATCATGATGGCAGATAAACTCACTTAACAGAGTTGGCGTCTCTGTGAACCTTGTAGTTTTCAGCACTGATCCTGGATATGATCCGTGTCACAGCTATCAAAATGCCAATGTTCACCTGGATGGCAGAGATTACAGCATTACAAGTGTTCCTGTCATGTTCACCTAATGTAGTGCGTTTAACACATCTTATTAACAGCTGCTTACCATAATAACAAACAGAGCAGGGGCTACAAAAGCCCAAATCGCCCCATTCTTCAGAGACAGCCAGCAACTAATATAGAGAAAGACAAAACAAGATGGACAAAAGACGTAAGACCAGTCATCTCTTCTCTTCAAACTGGATTTTGCCATGACCCAAGGTAACGTACTTGCCAGCCTCTCCATAGCTGTTTAGGGACGAGGTCATAGACACCACACATATGACCAAAGGACATCCTGAGTAAAGACGTGAACAGTTTTAGGGGAAAGTTTCATAAGTAATCATTTCAAACAGTGATAGCTGATATCTTATACTTAATTTTAAAGTACTTCAAACTACAGTTCTTTGTGATTAAGGTATAATTATTATAAACAGACTATTTACAAACGTAATAATTAATTTGTCAAATTGTAGGATAATTTTAATGATTTGTAAAAAGCTAATTTGGTCAAAAAATAGCGAGGAATACAAAAATCCCTCTCTCCCTCTCCCCATATGTTTTTGTTAAATATGAATGACGTGCTAAAAGACAAATGTTTGTGGGAAAAAACCTGGAACGGTATTGGAGCTAAAAATACCTGGTAAAACCCAGCGTAGAAGTTTTTAGATTATGTCGTAGGAACTAAAATAAGAACTTTTGGACTGTAGCCGGTTGTTTCGTGCCACCATAAATAAAGAGCAGCCTGGCAGTGCCAAAGGCTTTTAGAAAGGGAGTCGACTTCAGGCTGAAGTAATGTCTTAAGTTTAATAAAGCCTGTTTTCTTCATCCACACTGAGCCTATCACCCGTGTCACTATGGATACAAATAAACATGTCTATTTATTCAACACTTTATCATATCTAATAATGGAAAACACCTTCAGTTACCTTGATGCCAACTTTGCATGTACTAATAAAAGTGTATATTAATTTACTTCAATGCCCCTTGTAGCACTGCCAATGTAGTTTTATGTGAGGAAAAAAGGCTGTAAACTGTTCTCAAAAGAGCGAGAGAGCACATGTTGTCTATTATCACATATGCACATTTGAGATCAGGTCAATTATTAACAGTGACGGCATGATTAGCGATGACCCACTGAAGATTTACTGTCCATTAATCTACTGACATCTCAGACAGACTGTAGTGCACGAATGCCTTCTTTTTCTCCTCTTTTCAACGACACTGCCCTATCAGTCATGGTTGAGGGAGGTGCCTGATCTCTCTCAGCGCTAATGCCTGCCGTGGGACGACCTCATTTGACTCTCTTGGGTTTCTGCATTACGCTGAATCGGGTCGTTTAAGGCAAATGAAACAGATCTGATGTTTTCTTCTCAGCATGTAATGATTTGTAAGTCAGTTCAAGCATGTCTGTGTGTGATGAAGTGTGTTGTTTATATGCATGTGTGTCAAGGGACAAATACTCTAAAAAATGTCATGTGTATGCACATTAATCAGTGATGCCATTGAGTGCCAATAAAGTATGCCAGATTGTGGTGATCTGCTGCATTCTCCACACCTAGTGCTCAGAACCAGTCTGCAAGATATACTCACCCCATCCGATGGCATAGTAATAAAAGTGCTTGCTGCCCTCTGAGCCGAACACCTTGATCACCATGCTGTATAGATGCAGCCCTTCCACCAGCATCCAAGCAAACGCACACAGAAAGAAGAAATGCAGCAATACGGCCATGATCTTACACGGGACCTGGGAGAGAGAGGACAGTTTCATTTGCTGCGGCCTTTCGGATCAGGACAAGAATCTAGACAAAATGCACTGTACTGAAAACGGATCTATTTTGTTCATCTTAGCTAATGTAACACATGTTGTTTAAATAAACATATGGGCGACAGAGTGGTTGAACTCAGTGATCTCAACACTGACATTAACAGCACGATTTCAGCCAAGTCCTCAGACAGAGGAAGCACAATCTAATTAAGTGAGTATCAAATGAATCTGTCCGTAGTGCCGGAGGCATGTTAGGAGATTAGTGGAGGCATCGGCTCTTTCCACCTTATTAGATTTATTTATGTAATGACAACATGCTGGTTCTGATACTGATAAGACAATCACCATACACCAAACACAATTAAACACAATCACATGTTGTAAATGAGATGTCGATTTAATTCGAACATTTCATAAGCAAGCTTCTTCCAACAATATTTGTGTGGAGACTCATTTTTATTTTAATCAATATGTTTTTTTCACTGTTGTTTTAGTGCAGAACTGCGCTCTACAGTGGCTCTTATACAATGGTCCAGTAGTCCACAACACAATGAAATCGCCACAACACAACACTGATTGTGCTCGTTTAATTGTGTTGTGGCTTGTTTTCATTGTGTTGTGTTCATTTTGTTGTGTCGCGATTTGTTTGCATTGTGTTGGGGCTTGTTTTGTGTTAATTTTGTAGGGTTGCAGCTTGTTTCCGCCATGTTGCGGCTTTTTTCCATTGTGCTGTGCTAATTTCATTGTGCTGTGCTAATTTTGTTGTGTTGTGGAGATTTTGTTGTGTTGTGTCACAGTACTCTTAACAAGGATGACTTAATCAGGATTATTATCATTAACTAAAACTAGAACGAAAATTATTTTTGTTAATTATTACGTTTGAACTAGAACATTAAAATAAAGCTGAAAAAAAATTAAATACACATGTTAGATGGAAAACATACACTTTTTTCACAACATTTCCAAGTTGAAGCATTAAAATTACTAACAGGAAATAAAACAAATAAAAACTAAAACTGAGCTAAAACTAAATTAAACTGAATTAAACCTGATTAGTAACGTTAAAAAAACACAGCACAGCAAAAGTTTGAGAGTATGAGAGTCTGAAAATTAAGAGTATAAAAAAATAAAATAAAAACCCATTCAATATATTAAGAAAAAAGATAATAGTATATACTGTAAATAATACAAAAATAATACCGATATGACAAGGATGACTTAAAAGTATTTAAATTAATACATTATTATTAAGATAGTAATCTAAATGCAAATTCTAAAAAAAAAAAAAAAAAAAAAAAAAACATGAAATCAAATTTCTTTTTATTTTCCCTATACAACTATTATTTGTACTAGTTACACTTATTTTGTAACTATTAATTGAAGAATATAAAGTTCTTATTGTTATGTTATCTGTTATTGTGTTGGACAACGGAGGGCCTTCGAGTGAAAACGGCTGAGAATCATTGAATTAAGATGAACCTGTGACAGAGTGTTAGATGGACTCACCGTGCTGGGACTGAAGCGGAAACTGATGAGCAGAAGGATCTGAGCGACTAAGATTGCAAATGCCAAGTTTGCATGAATGTGGTAACGCTGATTACGGATGGTGCTAACTGACCTGTATGCACAGAAAAAAAACGTATACATTTTTTAATTGTAATGAGGCAGAAACATTAAAAGC
Source organism: Oxygymnocypris stewartii (assembly GCA_003573665.1). Lineage (NCBI taxonomy): Eukaryota > Metazoa > Chordata > Actinopteri > Cypriniformes > Cyprinidae > Oxygymnocypris > Oxygymnocypris stewartii. The sequence goes on from QVTF01018951.1 coordinate 2,231,004, forward strand.
TTTTAGTGTTCAGTTAATTAAAATTGCAAATTATTTTTGTTTAAATACGTAGATTAAAATCATGCATGTTCACAGAGCTATATATGGGATACTTACGACAGGACGGCAAAGGTGACCAGTGTAATTGCCAGGCAGAAAATAGAGATAGAGCAGCCGATGTAGCTAATGGTGGACAGCGCCACCTTGTGGGCTTTTGAGAGCTGAGGTGGAGACAAACATGATAGCACCAGGCAATGAGATGATGACAATGTCTGAAGATGGTCTAGTGTACAGCACTGAAGGGGGGTTAAAGGCATCGAAAACCTCCGAAGTTACTACAAATAAGAAATACTGAATACCACAGCAACAGTCCACTGATTGTAAAGTCAAAGGTTACTGATGACCAGCTGCACAGGGATTGATGTTCGCATAATATGAAATGACGTGGCAATTTCAAGATCACTTCATCAGAACAAACCTGCATGAGTCTGACATTCAATCAAGTCTTCTCTTTGAGCAAGTTTTTTTTTTTTTTTTATAAAGAGCACTAACTATTTACAGACATGGTAGACCGACGGTTAAAAAAAGATGAACAGTAATGGTCCCAGTCTTGCTTTATGCATACAAATATCAAATTCAGTCTACACACATTAATCCTCAATATTTCTCTTTTCTGGAATTTGTTATACACTACTGTTCAAAAGATTTGAATCAATAATACAATTTAAGGAAATTTATAATTTTATTCAGAAACAATTGATTCAATTAAACAAAAATTGACAGTAAAGACATTTAAAATGTAAAAAAGTAATACAAATTAAGACTTTAAACGTTCAATTCAACAAAGAATCCTGAAAAACGTATTGCAGTTTTCATAGAAAACATTAATCAGCACAATTATTTTCAGCTTTCAAAGGATAATAATTAAAAAATGTTTTGAGAAGCAAATCAGCATATTGGAATGATTTCTAAAGGATCATGTGACTGGAGTAATGATGCTGAAAATTCAGCTTTGCATCACAAGAATAAATTACTTAAATAATTATAAAAGAAAACGGTTATTTTAAATTGCATTATTTCACAATATTATTGTTTTTACTGTATTTTGATAAAATAAATGCAGCCTTCGAGAACAATCAAATAAAAATGACTACTAAATCTTCACGGCTTGGTCAGTTTGATACAAGCTTTTGAGTACTGGTTGCTTAATAAATGTTTAAAAAAATGACAAAACAACTTTTTTTTTAAAGTAAACAGAGAGTGTAAAGATATCACTGTTTTTGGTGCAAAAACCCTTGACTAACACTACAGGTGGAAATATTTCCATGCTACGACACCTTAAGCATCTGTAGGTAAAGAGCGAACAGATTTATTCCCGAACATCCGTCAGGATATAGAGCTGTATTGTAACGGCTCCTCTGACCCAGGGCCAGTAATTGGTACTCAGTGTTGCGTCTGCACGCTGGACCCACCGGCAGTTGTTTTCCCTCATAATTCTATTTCCGTGCGTGGGTTCGATCGTACATTAACTCCGTTTCCTGCCTTGTGATTATCGTGGGCCCAGAATATCGAGGATCTGCGGAGCGGTGGAGAAAGCACGATCTCCTCCAGGCTTGAAGTATTGAGGTGAGCCGCTAATTGAGGCCCTTGCAGAGGCGGGCATTAGCATCAAAGCTCCAGAGGAGATAATTACATGACTGACCGAGGACAGATCTTCTCAACAAACACATGCAGATGATAGATGCAGAAGAGCCAAGCTGCACCTGGGTGCCTCGGTTTGGCTCATGCACGGATCTCGAAATGGCAACCTGCCTTCGTGTGAAGCAATATGTCTCTCATCTTCACAAACATGTCCCTACTTTGCGAATAGTTGTTGCTGACAGGGTCTTTAGCCTGAGTTATATTCGCTCTTCAGCTCTCTTTAAATAAATCAACAGGACAAGGGTTACCAAAATATCAAGCTGTGCCTGTCGTTCAGTATTTCAAAGGCAGATGTTATTTACAAGCTTTCTCTGACAAATGACAATCCATCTGTCCACCCAAAAAGAGCCCATGGTCTTCGACCCGCACTGGCGGCCTGTGACTAGCGGCCTCTCTCGAGACGCTTTCACACATAACGACGGGTTTCGAATGAACCTGAAACCAAATCCAGCACGTCACCCTTGGAGAAGTGTCTTAACTACGTCCAAATTGTCTTCTTGCTTAAAGCTCTGCAGCTGATTTACTGAGAGTCTCGGCCAATCTAAACCTCAAGCCCTGCATGCTGTTGGCTCACTGAAGATGAGAAACAGTTAGCATCGTATTCATCGCAGTGCCTTGGTGTTTTTAGAGATCCCTGCTGGGAAATGACCTATATGCTCAATCAAGGAATCTTGAGAAATTCCACTAACGTCAGGGTCCGCTGCCAGTTTTGTATATTTCTTGACATTTACAGCTTAGATAAGCTTAGCTAGTCAGATCGAATGAGTAAATAAGTAGTTTTTTAATTAGAATAATGTTGCAATATGGGTCTTTTTTCAGTTAAATAATTCCACTCATCCAAAAAAAAAAACAGAAAAAAACTTGAAACACTGTACATTTTTTACACATATTTTTTGGAGCATAATATGTATAACACCACTGCTCAAGTGCGGGTTTTCTTTTAAGAAATATATTTACATACTTTTATTTAACAATGATGCATTAAACTGATGAAAAGTGACAGTGATTACTATGGTTGCAAAAGGTTTCTATTTCAATGAAATGTTCTTACGCAAAAAATGAATATGCAGAGATGTCAATGTCTGCTTGTGCATATCTCTGTGGGAGGATTCAGTTCTCCAATTTGCATCAAAATTAGAAATAAATTGCATGCTTTCAGTTAAAAATGGGCCATTCAGATTGAATGCATTCTTACATTCATAACAGTTGGAATGGAGAAAATCACAGAGGTTGTTTTCCTTGAAACGGAATCTTAAAATTGGGCTCTCATGGTGAAACTTTGCAGAATCAATAATAAAACGAACAAAGTAATTTGCAAAACTGAAAGAAAATAAAACTATTTTTAAATATTTAAAAAAAAACAGTAAAAGTATACTATTCTTTGGTTTTGAGATTTTTATTTTCAGGATTCTCTGGACAGCATCTATTTGAAATAATAACATAAACGTCTTTACTGTCACACTAATCAATTTAGTGTCCCATGGAGGATGAAAACAGAATTGTGTAAAACCTAAAACCACACACAATGAGCTTCAAAGTTAAATAATTTGAATCAACTTAATATTTAGCCAAAGCAAGCAAGACGAATGGTAATTCATCTATAGCATAAAAGAAAACAAGCCCCAGACAGAGCAACCCTGAGAGTGCCTCACCTCAATGGGAACAACTTGCATAAGGATGGCGAAGTTTGTCAGATGGTTACACAAGCAAATAGAGAGGGACAGGTTTCCATCAGCTCTCACACACCCCTCATTGGACCACACACCCTCCTTGGAGCTGAAACACACACATACATACAGGTTTAATTGAGCATTACAGTTGCTAGAGTTATTAATTTGCTTATATTGAAACCATACACATTCACACCCTCGCCCAGCATTAATGGAATTACCAGCGAGTTATTCATCAAATCAGATCTAAATTAAATCAAAACTAAGGCAAGACCCCATTAATCTCAATGCGAGCAAATAGTCCAGCTTCATCATTCCAATGTAGATGCAGTCATTTATTAAATGCCCACATGGGAAAAAGTGAACGAGTATGAAAAATAATCAGAGAGAGAGAGAGAGAGAGAAGACAAGAAAGTCTCAATCCAAATCAAACATGCTCCATTTCAAAGTATTCACATTTTTCACATGATCCTAAGAATTGGCTTTGTTTATTTGCCTTAAGTGATTTTTCAGGTATAACTACTATTATGGTATAAAATGGATTTTCATTCAAAACAGACTTTCATAATTTCTAAATGACATGGTTGAATGATGAATTGGAAGACAAAGATTGGATTGGATTGCAAGAAAAAAATCACTATTCTTTAAATAGTCACAATCAAAATACTTAAATTGCTGGATATCACGATGTACTGTGCTAAATGTTATAAATGTAACCTATTTCTGGCCCTTACGTAGGTAATGGGATAACAGTGGGACATAAATATAAGACACACATTGATATATTAAAGCACTTCCTGACAGACTTTAACAGGAAATGTGAAAATAAGACACTTAAAATGACAGATGGAGAGAGATAGATGGGAGAGAGAGAATATCCAGGAAGGACTGCATAAATATCTCTGAACAGTGACATTGAGGATGAAAGTTAACACTCAAAGAGAAACATAAAAGACCATAAATAAAGTGAAAGATATCATAAAAAGATCTACAAATGTAAAAATGAGTCTCACGCTGTAATTTTAGAAACTGCATGCAAAAAAGCTACCATAAAACGTCTCGGGGTACGTTCTCAACTCAGAGAACAAGGGTTACGTAAGTAACCCGAGACGTTCTCTTTCAAAGGTAACTCAACGCTGCGTAGCTTTCCGCAGTGGGAACGATATACCACACATGCCAAGCCACTGCGCTGCCAGATCTGGCCCATTACAGACCAGAACACCAAAAACACAGCTGGTTCAAGCAGAAAGAACCTGGAAACCAGGAGCTGTGTTCACATCAAGGTTATAGAACCTCACAAAAGTATGGGGAGAGGACTATCCCGCCACCATACAAATGTCCTCTAGGGGCACCCCTCTAATCAACGCTGTGGAGGAAGCCACCCCTCTGGTGGAATGAGCTCTGATGTCTAGAGGTGAAGGCAGACTGTGCACCTCATAGGCCAATGAAATAGCATCCCTAACCCAGTGGGATATTGTGTGTTTAGACGCGGCTAGCCCTTTGCGGCCTACACCTAAACACACTAACAGCTGTAAGGACTGACGCCATTGACTGGAGCGGTCCACATACATCTTCAGGGCACTAACAGGGCAGAGCAGATGAAGATCATCGCCCTCACTCGAATGGGAGGGAGAGAACGCCTAAAGCACTACCACCTGCGAACGAAAAGATGAAGAGAGAACTTTAGGGACATAACCCGGCCTAGGCCTTAAAAAAGCCTTGACCAGACCCGGAGCAAACTCGGTGCAGGACTCTCTGACAAACAGAGCCTGCAAATCTCCCACACGCTTAAATGAGGCAAATGCCAACAAACGTGTAACCTTCAGTGTCGGAATCCTCACGGGAGCTGACTCAAGGTTCAAAAGGAGGCTCCAACAATCCCCTCAGGACCACAGAAAGGTTCCAAGAAGGGAAACTAGGAGGATGAACCGGCCTCAAGCGCTTAGCCCCAAGTATAAAGGAGGACACCAAACGATGTCTACCCAGGGGGACATCGTCCGAGTCCTTTCGAACAGCGATAGCCGCAACGTGGACTCTCAGGGTGGTAGCGGCCGCTCCAGCCGAAAACGTATGCTATAGGAACTCCAGCACTGAACCAACCCGGCAGTTAACTGGGTCTACAGCATTAACAAAACACCAGGATTCGAAAACTCGAATACTCGGAGGAGTAGAGCTTCCTAGTAGAAAGGGCCCTGGCACTATCAATGGTCTCATGGACTCCATCCGAGAGATCAAGAGCTAAGGGCGGCCTATGATCTGCCATGGCTGAAAATCTGGAATCTGAGGGTGCAACAATCTAAATACTGAGAAAATCGCCTTTAAAGTTGTTCAAATTAAGTACTTAGCTATGCATGTTACAGATAAACAAAATAAGTATTGATATATTTACGGTAGGAAATTCACTAAATATCTTCACTGAACATGATCTTTACTTACTATCCTAATGATGTTTGGCATAAAATAAAAATGGATAATTTTCACCCATACAATTAATTTTTGGCTATTCCTACAAATATACCCCAGCGACTTAAGAAGTTTTGTGGTCCAGGGTCACATATTGTTTAAATTAAACATTGCTATTTTGTTATTATGGTGGTTATCAGTATATATTTTAAAGTACACAACAGATTATAATAGTTCAAGAATGTTGGAATATTAACACCACTAAGTAAGAAAAAATATACAAGCACCAAAACGGCAACTTATAATCCCCGTGAATGTATTTATTTAGATTTTTTATTTCAGTGAATGAAGGCCAAGATTAAATTTTTAGCTATATTCTTGCAAGGTACAAACCCATAATTGTAAAAATGAAATCAACATATGTGTGCATAAATACATATTTGAAGCTGTGTGACCTACCTGTAGTCCAGGAAGGCGCAGTACAGGAATACTTTATTACTTTGGTTTGAGGCCTGGAGTTGCTGTTCTTTACTCTGAAAGACATGGAACAACACATATAACAATGAAACATCACAGCTGATATGTCGTAACACAGTCAAGTCCTTCTCAGACTCACTCAGGTGCACTCATAAGTGTTGCAGTATCAGTGGTGCAATATTGCTAAATATATCAATAGGTGACATTTCAACACACACACACACACACACACACACACACACACACACACACACACACACACACACACACACACACACACACACACACACACACACACACACACACACACACACCTACACACACACACACACACACACACACACACTCTTTTCAAATACAGGTACATCTCAGAAAATGTACATATGGTGAAAAAAAATAATAATTATTGTAACTTGTTTCAAAAAGTGAAACGTTCATATATTTTAGATTCATTATATGTAAAGTAAAACACTTCAAACGTTGTTTTTGATCATTAGAGCTTCCAGCTAATGAAAGTCAAAAGTCAAAAATCAATTTCTCAAAATATTTGAATATTTATATTTGAGTTTCAATAAATGACCATCCATACAGTATAAATTCTGGGTCTCTCTTGTTCTGTGAAACCACAATAATGGGGAACACTGCTGACTTGGCAATGGTCCAAAAGACGATCATTGACACCCTCCACAAAGAGGGTAAGTCACAGAGGGTCATTACTGAAAGGGGTGGCTCTTCACAGAGTGCTGTATCAAAGCATATTAAATGCAAAGTTTACTGGAAGGAAGAAATTGGATAGGAAAATGTGCACAAGCAACAGGGATGACCGCAAGCTTGAGAATACTGTCAAGCAAAGCCGATTCAAACACTTGGGAGAGCTTGAAAAGGAGAGAACTGAAGTTGGAGTCAGTGCATCAAGAGTCACCACGCTCAGACATCTTTAGGAAAAGTGCTACCAAGCCACTTCTGAAACAGAAACATCGTCAGAAGCATCTTGCCTGGGCTAAAGAGAAAAAGAACTGGACTGTTTTAGTGGTCCAAAGTCCTCTTTCAGATGAAAGTAAATTTTGCATATCATTTGGAAATTAAGGTGCCAGAGTCTGGAGGAAGAGTGGAGAGGCACAGAATCCATGTTGCTTGAAGTCCAGTGTGAAGTTTCCCCAGTCAGTGATGATTTGAGCTGCCATGTCATCTGCTGGTGTTGATCCACTGTGTTTTCTGAAGTCCACAGTCAACGTTTCATCTACCAGGAAATTTTAGATGCTGATTTCATTTTCCAGCAGGACTTGGCACCTGCCCACACTGCCAAAGGTACCAAAAGCTGGTTCAAGCTGTGCTTGATTGGCCAGCAAACTCGCCTGACCTGAAACTCATAGAGAATCTATGGGTCATTGTCAAGAGAAAGATGAGAGACACCAGACCCAACAATGCAGATGACCTGAAGGCCGCTATCAAAGCAACCTGGGCTTCCAGTCCACCTGAGCAGTGCCACAGACTGATTGTCTTCATGCCATGCCGCATTGATGCAGTAATTCATGCAAAAGGAGACCCAACCAAGTGTTGAGTGCCTATAAATGAACATACTTTTCAGAAGCCTGATATTTCTGTTTAAAATATTCTTTTTTATTGATCTTATGTACTATTCAAATTTTCCGAGACACTGAATTTCGGGTTTTCATTATCTGTAAGCCATAATCATAAAAATTTCAAGAAATAAAGGCTTGAAATATTTCACTTTATGTGTAATGAATCTATATAATATATGGGTTTCACTTTCTGAAATGAGTGACAAAATATATTTACCTTTTTCATGATATTCACATTTTTGATGTATTTGCAAATATATACACTCAGAAACAAGAATGCTTTTCATCTCTTTTCAATAGTCAGACTCTCAGAACATCTATGACATGACTATATCAGGATGGAATAAAGAACAGACCCATATTCCAGACCGGAATGGAAACAAGCTGGTAGAGCAGATGTTTCGGAAACAGCTTGGAAACTACCTTCAGGACATCATCCAGTCTAACTGGTGATAATTTAAGAGAGGAAAAAAATTGAGACAATTGGAAGAACATACTAAATGTGAACCAGTAGTGGCTGCGTTTGACAGCAGATGTAAATAAAGATAAGATTACACTCAGGATGACAAGTGAAACTTAGTCAGTTTCTGATGCAGTGTTATTTTGATATTATTATTAAGACACTGTTATAGTTTTTATAAATTTATACATTTGATTTATATTTTGTGGTTTTATATTAATTTTAGTTAAAGCTTTTTTGTGTTGTTATTTATATTAGTTATTGTGTTTATTTAAAAAAATGTGCATATAGTTTTCCTAAATTTTTTATTTCTGTTTTATTTTTGGTTATTCTAGTACATAAAGCTAGAAAATAAGAAATGTTTTGTTGACAACAATATAGTTGCAGTAAGTTTAAGTTTGTAAATATTTTATAAAGTTAATGTTTATTATGGTTTTTATTCAAATTTTAGTTTGAAGTATAATACCCCTGACTGAACGGTCTCAAATTATTTGGTCAGAACAAACATAGTTTGTAGCATTTTCTAAACCTCTCTTGGCTATGAACTGAGCCTGTTAATTAATTTAAGAAGATGGTTTAACTAATACAATGGAGGTTTAAATGAAAGTGATAAAGTGTGTTGTTGCCTGAAGGGAGCAGAAAAAAAACAAAAAACATTGAAAGGCAAGAACAGCGTGACTGAGTAATTACATGGAGTGTTAGGAGATACAAACATGGTGCATTGTTTTTAAATTTTGCACTACTTGTATGGATGAACAAAATGGTTTAAAGGACGTCGATGAGCTTCAGAGAGGGAAATGTGTGTGATAAAAATTTAAGTTCACACACACCTTCTAGTATCTTTACTTTTTTATATAAGGGAAACAAACAGAAACACAGAACATAAATAAAATAATATATATATATTTTTAAATAATGATTTTCAGATTATCTAATACATAAATGCTCATTCTAATACATAATACATAAATTATAGCCTTAAATAATTTAAAATGAAAAATTATATACGAATGCTTCGGCAAAAAAAAACTGTTAATTGTAAGTTACAAAGATAAGACAAATACTAATTATTAATACAAATAATTTATACAGTAAAAAATAAATAAAATACATTCCTTAACGCTCCCAGAAGTTCCTGCATGATACAATCACAACATTACAACTACGTCGTATAATTTTATTAACACATTTTCCACAATTTTTCAGGATTTTCTGCAAAAGCAAAAAGTGGAGATAAAAAACAAAACACCAATTATTTAGAAATGTCTAAGTAAAATGTTGTGGTCCGTTCTGTGCCAGAAAACAATATTCCACAAGTCAAAAGTGGGAGTAGATGGAAAGTTTGAGCTATACTGACAGGGACAAGAGACGATGAGTAGAGAGGAGCGGCTATGGGTGCGGTTCTCCTCTGCGCTTCCCAAAGTTTCTCACTTTCACTCGTTTTAGCTCCTCTTTCAGAGTAGAGGTCTGCACGGGGTCAAAACTGAAGCCCGAACCCGGCCCGTACCCGAGATCGTCTGACCCGACCCGACCTGACCCGAGCGGCACAGTTAAATTTAGAGCCCGAACCCGACCCGAAATCCCCCCCCCCCCCGCCCCACAACGAATAGCCAACTAAAAAAAAAAGGAAAAAGGTTGCATTTGACGATTGCATGCAAAGAAATGGATTAATCAAGGCTCTGCCATTTCACAAACATTTACCAGTTATGAAAGTTTGTGAACATCAGGTCGCATAAATTCTGCCGAGTTTATGAATTTTGTATGGACAAGAAGATGATGACCGTGCAAATAATGGTCATTTTTTGTCAGTTAAGGCTCGTTAGCATTCTGTCTACTTTAAATCAGACATAAGATCTTAAATAAGATTGTATTTATTTGAATGAATTAATCATTTATTTGAGAGAGAGAGAGAGAGAGAGAGAGAGAGAGAGAGAATGAGACCGAGCGAGCAAGAGACCGAGGAAAGTTGCGCGTGCATGTGAACCTGCTTCTGCGCATGTCTCTCTATAAGCAATGAGGCTTAGTTACTTCAAAAACAGCGATTTTGCCGCCTCATTGCAGATAAATATAATGTTGTGACTTGCGAGTCAGTAGCCTGTCGAAGCTATTTTACTAATAAAAGTTTCCATGCTGTTTGTGCGCGATCTCTGATATGTGTGTGCGTGCGTCTATGAAAGCAGCGAAGCCTCTGCATATAGTTTTGGTTTAGCTACAAACCCGAACCCGACCCGAGCCCGAAGCTATCCATTAAACATTAACCCGAAACCCGACCCAAAACCCGAAAGTATTTTCGGGTAGCAGACCTCTATTTCAGAGTCTACTGCCGTCACACTCTCTCTTTAGGCAAAATTCTCATTACTAAAAAAGAACGCAGCTAATTTTTACAGCTCCATCAGCAAGTCTCTTTCTCTCTCACCAGTCAAAAGAACACAGATGGGGTTGGCTTGGTGTTTGCGGCTCCCCGTTGCCCCTGAAGCGCTCTGCACTTGCCAGAGAAGCGTGAACGCACTCCAACACTTTATTAACAACAAAGGGCTTGCAAAAGAGCATGCAAAGCTCTCTTTCTAACCTATCTACAGAAACAGAGAGTGAAATCACACTTAAAATACATGCAAAACACAGGTAGGTGATTAAGCAGAGGCTTTTATGAGAAACAAATCACAAGCTTGTACAGGTTTGGAAGGAGTCCTCGAGTTATACATTTTATAGCCACTGAGAACTGTACTCATCGCAGGGGTTAAACGTTTGCTAGATGATAGGTAACCTTCGATTTTTTGGGGGGTGCTTGGGGTATTTGGCAGCTGCTATGACATTCTCACCGACATATCAGATGGCAGCAGGTTGTGTAATCACACATCAGGTCTATTCAGAGAGTCTGAGTGAAATGTGTTCTTAATTAAGCAGAAAACACTCATCCCTGTCATGCTGATGGAATGGTTTACACGGTCAACTTTGCCAACTGGTGCGTCAGTTTCTCTCCGGATTGGATGATGTGTAATTCTAAGTGAATACGAGCCTCTGTATTGTCGCTCAGAGGAATGTGAAGAATTGCAATAATGTGAATATTGATCAACAGTCTGGATGAAACTGACAGTTTTGGACAAAAATCGAGGACTGTAAGGCATGTAAGCTAGGTTGAGCCCTGCGGATTTGGTTTAATATGGTTGAAATTTCTCTAAATCACCAAAAGTCACAACAATTGAGTAAAATAGTTTCTCATTTAGCCCGCCTCTCATCTCTGTCAAAATATGAGATTTCTTCCACCAGAATGTGCCAGAAGTTAATAGAAAACAACCTCACAGCTTTGCTCTATTTGGGTCTTTTTCAAAGTTCTCCTGAAAGCTTCACATGGGTGCCAAACTTCCTCACACTTCACACCCGAGTGAGCGATCTCTCCATCTGCGTCACCGTTTGTTGGGACCGTTTGAGAGTGGTAGGTACACACATGTGTTGGCTGTAACATCACAACTTGGCTAAGGATTCACTCATGAATATTTTTTAAAACAAGCACATGCAATTTAACACAGTTATATAATTAATAACCCTACCATTCAAAAGTATAGGGTTGGTAAGATTTTTTAGTTTTTTATGCTCCTCAAGGCAGCATTTATTTGATCAAAAAATACAGTAAAAACAGTATTATTGTGAAATAGTATTTTAAATTACTAATTTCTATTTTAATATGTAATTCATTCAGCTAGTAAATAGCTGCATTTCCATCAACTGCTTAAATATGCGTGCACACCAAAAGTAAATGTAAATATTTTATTAAGATGCAAAGATGTGGGCAGACGCAAATTTTGGCAAAGTGAAAATGCGAAATGGGCGACGCGTTTGCCATGGGCGACGCATTTGCCATGGACACGCGATGTTCGCCTCAATCGCGTCTTCCGCACAACTTGTAAAATTTAAACTCAAGCGGAAAATTTGCATTACGCATTGTCATGCAAGCCAATCAGCAAAGAGCTTTCTGATATGTCTGCATCCGGTTGCATCAGAAAATGTTTTTTATTGTTTTTGTTTTATTCCTGTGAGTGATGCGAAAAACATCCCATGAGTAATCTGGAGAGAGTAACGTGATGCAAATATTTGCTTCTCTTTTAGTGTGCACACACCATTAGAATGATTTCTGCTCAAGGAACATTTATTACTATAAATGTGAAAAACAGAACAACACAATGTTGCTGCTTAATATTTTTATGTATATAGAGTTTTTTCAGGATTCTTTTATATTTAAAATTAGAAATAGTACGAAACATATACTATTACTGTCACTTTTTATTAATTTATCGTAGCTGAATAAAAATATTAATTTATTCTTATAAAAGCTTACTGATCTCAAACTGTGGTGTATAATATGTAATAATAATCAGAAATATTCTAGCTGTACATAATATAATATCATATTCAAATGTTTAAAAAAATTATTTAAACAACGGCTCACTGATTTTTTTAAATAAAGCTAGTAGTCTTGCAGATCTATTCAAGTACTCAAGTAAACTAATATTGAATTTCATTGAATTAATTTGATTCCCACTTTATTCCAACATCTGCCACTTTCATAACATTTCAGCTTTAAATATAAGAGGTTTGGGGTCTCATCTGCTCTAACATATAACTTGGATACATATTTTAACTTAGGCCTTTAGAATTTATAACTTTACCTTAAAAAGGCAATATCAGAGGGTATCTGAAGGGCCGGCAGTGTGATAAAGAAGTGGGAGTACTGTGTTTATACTTCAGGGACATTACCCTTGATGCCTGACTTTTATGAATAACACACTGACTAACTGAAGGAAAAACTGAGCGCTAGCAATACAATGAAGTCTATATTTCATTTATGCAACAAGAACAAGCCTACAGAATTTCCCAAGTGTTAATAGAACAGTTAAATAGTGGTCTGTTATCTCAAAAAGCAACCAAAATGCTATTCAAATGGCTCGAATGTTGTATAACAACTCTTGTGGATCAATAAGGTTTATATTTGCTAAGTAAAATACATTAGTAAATACTCAAGTATGTCGTAAATTTTTTGATGCACTGTCTTTAAATACTTCTAATTATAATGTCTCTCTTTCTCTCTCACACGCATACGCTAGAGCACATGTTGGGAATGGCCTGCTAAACATCTCCTCACACATTCTTTCTGATTGAGACCAAACCCTGTTACACACCGTATGAAACATGATGCCATTGGTTTCTTGAGGTATGCTGGTTAATGGCACAGCACATGGGTATATTTAAAGAACTGCTCAATCTAAATAAAGCCTGGTTGGGCTAAAATTAAGAACACAGAGGAGTGTAGCTTAACACAGAAGATAAATGGCGAAAAGTAAATGTAGGTTTTCGGTCTCTCCCGTTCTATTCACAGGCTCTGTAATTACACAGTCTATGGACAGGCTGGGCTGTAATTTAGAGCAGCTGCTTCTGTAGACAAAGAATAACGTACTTTCAAAGTCAATGAAAATGTAGAACCCTGTTCCATCAAAAACCTGGAAACGAGACAGGAACAGGAAATATCGCAAGCCAGATCTAAACTAGTGTTACCCAAGTAAGCCTGGATGACTGTGTAGGAGTGCTAACCATATACTTTAATCTGATTCTCACAGAATCACAATCAGGCCAATGTCACAAAACTAAATTTAGCTTCAATATATGCCACTGTGATTGCTTTATACTGGCCTTTCTTGATCACGGCAAAACCACGTGAAAAGTTCCTGTCCACAAACAGTGACATTGTGCATAAACAGAGATAAAACTATTGCGTCGATGAAAATAGTGTAGTTTTGACCAATCTATCCTACTTTTCAATCATTTTCCCCACAAAATGTTGAATCATAATGCATTTATGTCAATTAAAAAGTTAAAATCTCACGATTTCAAGTAGCGGGTCTTGAATTAGAATCATTACCACGAGAAACACTTTTAGAGAGCGAGCTCGTTTTAAAAGTAAAATAAGTGTCTTTATAAATATCCCTACATTCATGAGGTGATACTCGGCTGACGTTGGTAAGACTGAGGCTGTATAAAATCTGCCTAGGAGCTGTGCGTGGTCAGAGAAGAAACCCAGAGAGGTGCTCAGGGGGTCAGCCAGTTGTCGGACGTCCTCCGGATCTCTGGAAAATGCTAGGAAATGGTTGAAGCCTCCGTGGAGCCCTAAAAACCTGGATCCAGTCAAGGCTATACAGTATATGCAGTGAAACATGCTCAGGTGATCATGTGGGAACGTTTTAAGAGCTTAGTGGTATTTCTATCATAACGTTAAAGAAAACACAAGCTTGCTGGAGGATTTGGTCGCTGTAAATCATAATATGAGAGAAGTCTAAAGATATAACTGTTAGAGTAACAAGGCAAGGCAGAACTAACAGTTTAAAGACTAAATTTGTAGGCATTTTAGAGAACAAGAAGGAAAGAGAGAGATACGGAGAGGGAGAAAAGGAGGAGGCCACACAATCCGCAGCCGTTGGCTACAACAGGATTGCTTGAGCCAGACCATCTGCTATAGATTATTACGATTCATCTGAGAAAGCACGAGAGAGGGAGGGGAAATAAAGACAGAGGGGGACGTCAGACCAACTCAAAGACACATTCGAAGAAAGACTGAGTGAGTGAGCCAATGAATGACTAGCTGAGCGACAGAGAGAATCCATGAGTGAGTGTTTGAATGGACGAGTGGCCGAGCAATCAGGGATTGATTAAGTAGGTGAATAAACGTTAGACTGAATGAATGAGTCAGTAGGTGAATGAGTAAATCAATGAATGTATCTCTTTATTAACGTTCTGCATCGACGCATAAGCTTAGGACTTAAAGTACCATAAATGTTTTGTAAATACTATAAATATTACCCAACAATCATGTTAATAAAGCTGTCTATTTCAGTAGACTTATGTCAGTAGGTGGCGATAAATGAGCGTCTGCATTATCAAGTTAAATATTTGACTCAATTTATATAAAAAAACACTGAATTGTTAACAAATGAAACAGTGGACTTAAAATAAATAATTCATCCACTTAGGCCTATATTTGTTGACAAACAATGATTCATTCCTCAATGAAACACCGCTAATTATTATATCTTTATTATTACACTTAGCCTACTATAGACTATTAATGATTTTACATTTACTGTAGTAATTAATACAGAGACACTAATTTGGGCAAATAGCACTAACGACTTGTTTAGGACTTGAAGCTTAAAGTTGAGGACTTGCAACTCGACTTGGACTTGCTCATCTTGACTCGGGACTTGACTTGGGACTTGTCTGTCTTGACTCGAGACTTAAATGCAAAGACTCGAGACTTACTTGTGACTTGCAAAACAGTGACTTGGTCCCACCTCTGCTGATTCCTGAACTCTACAGATTCTTATTATTCTAACCTAATATATTGAAACAATGTATGTAGGGATGCACCAAATGTTCGGCAATTTAAATTATTATGCCAAAAATAGCATAAAAAACCTTGGTGTTCAGTTGAATAAGCAAAAAAGAAAGAATAAATTGTACCAAACAATGACGTGACGTGATCAAATAGAGGCGTGCACTAATGCAGTAAACATGTCTGCAGTTTGAAAGTATTTAAGACTGTCAGAGAAAGACGCATAAATCATTACAAGCACAAAACACCGACAGCGAGAGACCGCTTGCTGCATCACATGTCTCCGATGAGAAGAGGTGGTTGATGACGGTTACTGTATGATGATTGAAATTGCAAAGTGGCCTTAAACGATTAGTAAATAAACTGCAGAATGTTATGTTTTCAAATACAGGGACGAATTGCATGTATTAAATTAGAGCTGTACAAGCTCGCGGCGCCAGGTTCAAAGTCCGTTACTCATCATTTGCTCATTATCAGTTTTATTAATTTTTTAAAGGCATGTGATACGTGTAACAAACATCTTCTCGAATTCGTAATGAGAATTTTTAAATCTTCTGTCGTCAACAAAAAGAAGTAGGCTACTGAGATCTTCCAGCAGTTTCTGCCAAAATAAAAGCTGAGAAAAAGCAACAACTCCATCAACATTCATAAATGTTAGTATTGTAATTTTACTGTTGTTCTGTAAAATAAAATAAAAAGACAATAATAATGATCATAATAATTACTCTACAACATTTCTATTAATACACTTATTATTAGATTCACAGGGCCCTATCATATACCCGACGCAATGCGGCAAAGGTGCAGCGCAAGTGTTTTTGCTAGTTTCAGCCCGATGCAGTTCTCATTTTCACATCCTGCACCACGTTGTTTAAATAGCAAATGTATTTGCACCCATTTGTGCACTCATGGGCGTGCTGGTCTGAAAAAAATTAGTTCAGTCGCATTGTTGGCGCATTGCTATTTTGAGGAAATATTTCATCAGAGATTATACTGAATTAACCAAATTTTGCCATAATTTAATTATATTGAGTTTCTACAATATAAATCTATTTTAGAAACTTAATTTTCTGAGAAGTTGCTTTGCAACGATTGTATCGTAAAAAACGCTATACAAATAATCTTGAATTGAATTGAACTGAAAATAGACTGCGCCATAGACCAACTCAAACCTGGTCTAAAGTCTAAAGTTAGTGGCACAATATTCATTTTCTTATTTAAAGAGCGCGCTAGTAGAAAATACGCCTCTGGGCGGATCCACAACGCACTGTCACTTTGCTTATTACACACAGAGTAATAAGCATGTTTTGGCATGTTTGTGTGCAGTAGCAAAACGTTCAGTTTACGGTCATATCCTTATCTATAAATGTCACAGATTCACACGAGCATTTCCATTTTTGCATAAAGGTCCGTCCTGACAGCCTGTGTTAAGTTTAAAATACAGAATGAGTGCCGGCCGGGCGCATGCACGCGCATCAGACAGACGGAACAGAGGAAGACAATTAAAAGGCTATTCAGCACAAAAATATCCATTGTGCTGAAATATCTGTTGAAAGTTAAATTAAGGCTTAAAAGTCAACATGTCGTGCAAGTATTTTATAAGAGTAGGAAATGTTAAGGGATAACAGCGTGCAATTCTGAATATAAATATCAGACGCTTCATAGCCGTCTTATTACAGGATAAATAAATGACATGTGACTGTGATCAAAGTCAACGCGTGTTCCTGCAGAAAATGACTCTTACCTGTTGGTTAACACTGAGTTTGTGTTTTATTTGTCTTTATTATCCTTATTATTATTTTAATTTTTAATAGAGATTTAAACTATATTCACTATTACAGAGCTTAAATTTATTAAAACACATTTATGTAAGGTTTTTAACAAATTATGTAAGGTTTGTGCCACTGCTGCTCTAAACTAACAGCATTGTGATTATCAAAGTCATTTTTTTCATTTCTGTATGTGTTAGTCCTCCAATACGCGTAAGCTCTTTAGTAACAGTAGTAGGCTATTTCTAATGCTATAATATAATTATTGCTGTTATCTATGAAAGAAAGGCAGTGCGCTTCATAGTGGTTTTTTTCAGATGCGAAATTACAGTCAAAAAAGTACAGTACAGTCAAAAAAGTAAGTAATGGCAGCAAGAATGCAAGCTGTTGCACGGCATAGGAGGCTATTTTTGTTATAGTGGGAATTAATACTAATTAGTTGTTTCAGTTTGTTATTTGCCCAATAAATGACAATACATTTTTAGCATTTAAACAATTTTTCGACATATTCCTAAAATACTGATGTTTTCTCTTTATTATGATAGGTGGTCTAATAAATTAAGTACTGTATGTGTATCATTCAGTTGGCACGTTTGTTTGAAACACATTGGACAGAATGTGGAGTAGAGTGTTTTTTTGTCAATACAAAATTAAAAATGTTTTTTTTCATCCGATTAATTGATTAATCGAAAGAATTACTGGTCAACAAATCGATTATTAAAATAATCGTTAGTTGCAGTCCTAGTCATAATAGATAGTCATTACGTGTATCAGAATTAGCCTACCTCTTTGCTCACGCATGAGAGGATCCGTTTGCTCTCTGGAGACGCGTTCAGTGTGTGCGCCTTAAAATTCAGACGTTTAAATAGCGAATCCGCCCTGGCATGAGCGCAACTCGCTCTTAAAGGGCATGGGAGATGAGACTCTGATTGGTTTATTGCTAGGGATGGGTATTGTTAAGGTTTTAACGGTATTACTACTCTTACCGATACTGCTTATCGATTCGGTACTCTAACGGTATTCTTATCGGTACTTTTTGTTATATATATATATATATATATATATATATATATATATATACACATGACAAATTAAGAGCTCAATTAACATTGCTTTATATTCTGAAATGTAAAATAAATATGTAATAAATTAATATAAAGCATCAATTTGTAAATGCACCAATGTGCTGGCATTTTTTGTGTTTATACATGTTATAAGATACAGTAAGAACATGAACAAAGAAACAAAGTAAAACAAACTGAAAAATTCAATAAAACAAATATACAAATGAAATGAAATAACCAGTGCTTTTTTCATGAAGGTCCACTAACATTACTGTTCAGGTAAGTAATAGCCTATTAAAGAAATCAAAAAGAAATCAAATGTAAATGAACACTGCATAGTTTTCGCTGTATGTATTGTTAGATTGATGCTTATTAAAGCTATAACATTATACAGATTAAGAGCTGTGAGTGATTTTCTCTTTGCATTTTGTTCTTTTATTAACATTGATGGCCCAAGCGCCAGTCTGTCACTTTAAGACAATATTGATGGACATAGGATTTTCTCCCAACCGTCCTCATCCACTTAAGATGAACTGTGTGAATAAGTGAATACTCTCCAAGCTGGCCATTTTGACATATTTTGTGTGTATTTGATCATTTCGACGCGCCCGAAGCTCAAAGTGCGCAGGCGCGCACACACACACACACACACACACACACACACACACACACACACACACAGAGACACAGACACAGACACAGACACAGACACACACACACACACACACACACACTTCAGCCTGGGGAACAGCGTCTTCTCGTGCAGATTGTGCTTTCAACGTTTTATAATCAAAAATGTCCCTCAATTTAGCAACAGTAAAGACAGCATTTTACAACAATCACTGATTGAGCTGATTCTGACGTTAAGTTTGGGTTTTAGGGAGGAACGAATGTGTACCGCTGTGAAGGGAAAAATGAAACGCGGCTATAATGCTTAGAAGCCAAAATCAAAATCAAATATAAAATTAGCAGCCACAGCCACAGCCACAGGCCTAACGTGTAAGCAGATGTTTGAATGTTTAGTTCTCTCTTCTATCATAAAAAGGGCTTTCATGTTGTGCGTGCTGAAGCTCCTCCGCATGAGCGTGATTTCGCTTCTGAATTGCGAATAGCAAAAGTGCATCATAGACAAATGTTTGAATATTAATGTATATAAAAACAGCTGGTGACTCTGGTGAGATAGAATTAGCAAGATAATGTGTGTATATATAGCAATAATAAATGTATGTGTGTTTTCTTAATTTCTCCAGTACCGATAGCAGAACCGTTAACGTCAGAGCTTATCGATATTCCAGTCTTTCATAATTTAGCCCCGGGACCGATTAAATACCAGATTTCGGTACCCATCCCTATTTATTGCACGTTACGTCCAAAAAACATAAATTACTCACTAAGAGAATAGGGACAACCCGTTTAGACCATGCACCCGGGCGCGCCGACTGTTTTACCAGTGTTAAACTAGCAAAAGTGGTCTTCGTGGTATTCGGTCTTCCGGCCCAGTGTTTCAACTTGTTCGGTTTTGGCCAATAATGTTTTTTCGGTGCATCCTTAAACGTAAGAATTTGATGAGAAAGATGACATTTAATGAGGTTGAGGAAAAATGGCAATTTATAAACATAATGGGAAATGACATCTGTTTTGTTATATACAGCAACTAATTTCTAGCTCTTTCCAGTCACAGAATACTTTATTTAGAGAGTTGTTTACGTGAGAGAACATCTGTAACTTAATCCAGACTGAGGGAAATTGTTGAATGTTTAATACTTTATTTTATTAAGTAAATATTTAGTTTGCATTGAAAAAAAAGTTGATTCTTCTTTGTATATGCTATCAATTATAGTTCTTAGAAAGAAAATCTGAATGAGCAAAAATCTGCATCGGCAGGTCACAATTACAAAAAAATCGGAAATCAGAATCAGCCAAGATATGTTCAATCGGTGCATCTCTAAATAAAACCAAGGTGTTTTGAGGTAATGTGTAATGTAATCATGTAAAATGGATTCCAGAACATAGGCAATGAAAAAAGTATCATTCAGGAACCAATATCAAAGTCAAGATATCTGTTACGGGGACGACTAGACGGGAGGCTTGCGGATCCATTTTTAGGGCTTTATTAGGAAGCATGGTCAGAAACAAGCATGGGTCACACATTGGCAAACAGGTATATAAATGGCAAGACAGAGAGTAATCCTAGGGCAAGCGTCGGTCTGCGATCTGCGAACAATATCCAACAGAGCAAGGCAGAGAGATAATCCAGGTACACGAGCAGGTATCAAAATACTAGAACACAGGCAAGGCAAGACTATAACGACTGAGTGGGCTCTGTAGAGTAGCTATCGTTAGGATATACGCTATACAATACTCGGCGATGACAGAAAGGAAGTCCAAGGCTTATATAGAGTGTGATCAGTGCAATCAGCTGTGTGATTAGTGATCAGTGCAATCAGCTGTGTGATATGTTCGATTAGCTGTGTGACGTCAGTGCAATGGGTTATGGGAAATGTAGTCTTAGGTGATGTGCAACCATTATTGTGGTGCAGGAGTCCATGTGGTGAGCAAGTGACCTCTGGTGGTGAGTAACAGGGAGTGCATAGACAGGATTCGTGACAATCTCGGTATCGATATCAATATTTTTTGAACGACACTCAACCCTATGGTTGAGTGGCTGAAAAGAGTCATCACGTTAGTATTGAATATTGTGAGAGTGAGGGAGCAGGCGATTAAGTGAGTGAGTTCAGACAGGAAGTGGGTGTGCGAGTTATAAAATGTGTCTGGCGGTGAGCACTTACTAATTAGTGTACCTTTTAAAACTCCAACTGTACAATGTAGACAACAAAAGTTCTCAGTCATCAATCAAAATGTGTCAGACTTGGTGAGATTTTTTATAAGTTGTAAAGCCATTAGGGCTGTGTGAATATGTGATTATATTTGAACCGCAGCGGAAATATTTTCTGGACAAAAAACTGCTTGTGGTTCTGTAATTCACCCATAAACATCTTAACTGGACACAAAACCACATTCACATGAACTCAGCACAATGGATGACTACATTAATCCAGTCCAGGCTGCTTCATATACACGACGGATTTAGAGGTTCATTGTATTAAAATTAATAAATAGCCTCTAGTAATGTCTTTTCTTAGCGTAAACATATGAGTGCAAGTACATGCTCACACTCAGTATGTGTGGCGTCTCTGTTTCGTGTCCGCTCTGCTGAAGCTTTATTAGGTTGTAAAGGCAGAGAGAGCTTGTCAGAAAACTTTTTTTAATCCTCTTGATTTCGACACTGAGCATCGCCAGCATTCCTCATGAAATCACTCTTTCCATTTGTTCACCTCGTGCCATGTGATCCAGCAGTGAGAGACCAGACAGGTGAGGAGTGGAGAGGGAAGAAAAAGGGAAGAGAGATGGAAAGATGAGATGGGGTTATGAGGTCATTGCTGCTTATAGTTGCTTGATTGTTGCTGTATTTGTAGTTTAGGGATAGCTTTGATATTTTAGTGGCACTACTACTTGAACAGTTGAAAATATGTAGTGTGGTTCTCCAGTGTAGTTCCAAAGCAACAAACCAACTCAAGTCTCGCTCTGAACACAGGGGTAATTTACCGTGAGAAGTGGTGACACCCTCAAAAACAAACCACAGACAACTTATAATTAATTATCTAATGCTTAACCATTGTTGAATCATTCTACCTAACGAGACATTGGCTAAAACACAACACAGATACCATTATCTTAAGCAGTCTTATCACTGAACTCCATCACAGATGCAGTGACAGATTATTGATCTGGTGATTCAGCTCACCCGCATTACTCATGAAACACAAGCCTGACACTAATGCCTCTGTTCTGGACAGTCCCACACACAGGAAGCCTGTGTCCCAGGATTAATTAGACCATCACTCAAACGATGACCAATGGAAAGAAAAATTATATGTAACAGGGACATGCAAAGATACAATAAATATTGGAAGTCAATGGCTACTGTCAACTGTTTGTTTACCAAAATTCTTCAAAATATCCTCTTTTGAGTTCAGCAGAGGAAAGAAAGTCATAAAAGGTTTGGAACAAGTGGAAAGGGTGAGTAATTGATGACAACTTTCAGTTTTGGGTGAACAACCCCTTTAAGCATGTTTCTGGATTTACTCTGTTAGCAGGCTCCTTTCATTTAGCATAATGGTTTTTGTGCAAAGACACATTTCCATTTACAGACATCACAGAAATAAACATCACTCACAAAACAGCAAAACAAACATTAGTCTCTATAGTTACATGTATGCCAGAATGGATTTGATTTGGAAGGCTCTAAAAATGCTTTACAAAGGACAATGAAAAAAGAAATGACTGCTCATTTAAATATTTTTTTCTTTGAGGGAAATATGAGGTATATGAGTTTCTTGTTTATTTAATAAAAATGTTGTTGTTTAGCAGGGTTATTATGACAGGCTGCAAAGGTTAGCAGATATTCTGTAATGGACAAGAGCATGGTGAGCTGTCAAATGTGGGTTAGCTGATGAATAACGTGTGTAACGTGGTGTGTGAAATCCAATGCTACGGTGAAATCCTTGCTGGTTTTTTAACAGCAGATACTCTCCAAATACATGCTGTATTGGTTAACTTGTCTACATGCCATCTGTATCCATTTTTGATGGGTTTCCCATGGAAATTTGGCAGACAGATGCATTCTTGACTGAGTCGTAGCATCTGCGCTCACACGCCAAATAAGCTCCTTGTTAAACCAAATCATCTTTCCCTTCTCAAAAGACCTCAAGGCGTATGGTTTCAGCGTTCAGAACCACTTTTCTTTTGGCGCAAAGCTCTCAATGTTTCAAAGCTGGAAAAAAAACAAGCACAAAGGATGATGTAAACTAAAATTGATTTCCATGGTTACTCCTGGCAGTTCTGAACTCGGGGGTTCTTGTGTAACACGGCTCACCGAAAGACAAAACCACAAACACAGCAGCAAAACAAAAAAAAGTGATCTTTGAAAGTTTTCCTTCAACATATTAAGAAACATTTCTGTTCCATCTAAGAAATATAAAGGGATGATTCTGACAAAAGGCTCAGAAGAAATCTATGTATCAATCAAACCTCAATGTTCAGAATACACTGTCACAGATGGCCTGAAATGTGTGGGGATAAATTAGAAATCTCATCATTCTCTCTTCACGTGCATGACATTGTTTTGAATGACCACTGCAATGGAAACCCAAGATAACATTTGAAAATCAAAAAATGGTATTTCCAAAACCATCAGACATATTTAGCATGACTTAAATGAGATAGTTCACCCAAAAATAAAAATGGTCACGAATTACTAACCCTCAAGTCATTCCCAACCCGTAAGACCTTTGATAATTTTCCAAACCTACTAAATACCTGTAATACAAACAAACACACACAAGCACCCGCACTCCTGACTGAATGCCAAAATCAACAAAATGAGGTGAGGATTGATGTTCTCCTACCAGTTGATGCGTGAGGACGATGCGGATCAGCGGCTCAGTGGACAGGTTGAGTGACAGGGCAGGAGACGGTTCCACCTTCAGAGAAATAAGATGACTGGCCATCTGGATCTTATGATCTTTAAAATCCACTGCCTCATTTATCCTGCCGAGACAGACAATCAGATATTGTTCACACTTGAACTACAGTACAAACTCTATATAATGAGTAAATAAACTTATGCTAATGACAGCTATCTTCAAAAAAGGAAGGGTAGTATTAAGATAACATTAATTGTATCAAAACAGAAATACAGCAAGATTGTGATTTTGTTTTTCAAAAAAGTTAATTAAAGAAGAGGTCATTATTGGCAGTAACATTATTCAGTTACATTGTCTGTTTTTGCTCTGTAAATGAAAATTGTTCCAAACACAGCAGAAACAACTGTTCAGCCAACAGTAGTGGCGTTTGTTTTTTTCCTGAATTAATCAATGTTTCTAAAGGTATCTGTTGAGCGAATGACTCAGTGACTCACTCGCTTTTTTCCTTAATTAATTAATGTGTTTTTAAGTCAAGTCACCTTTATTTATATTGCGCTTTATACAATAGAGATGGATTCTAAGCAGCAGTAATACTCTTTCCACATACTGTTTTTCCCCTATATTTAGGGAAACTATGCCATTTCAGATGATTCACTCACTTGCTTCCTTGCTAAATGAAGCAGTGTTTTTGAACAAATCAGATGAATGAATGATTCACCGACTCACTTATAAAGTCGCTTGTCGCCACCTACTGGTGTAAGGACGTAACACACCAAAAATGCACAAACTGACAGTGTGTCTGGAACACTATAGAGTTGATAGTAGGCTTGCCGCGATAGACGATGATGGCGGTTATACCGGTGTTAAGCCGCAACACCGTTACGTCACGTGCCCACCGTGGCACCGTCCCTCACCGTCGTTTAGATTTTTTTAATAGTAATAAAAATCATTCTGTTCAGTCAGAGGACACTACAATTAAAACTGAACTTAGCTGCTCAATGCAGCGCACCGAACGACAGCCGTGCATCACAGCAGTCTAGGTCTGCATTGTCGCGGCTGTCCCGACCAGATTTCTTGCCCCGCGGGATTCATTTCCCGAAAACAACGCGGTAACGGTCAGTAACTCTGGTGCAATTTGAACGGGAGTGGGCGGTCTAACAATATCCCATTCCCGACGTCCTTTCAGAACAGCATATCTGCGCTTTATTCTTATCGAGCTCCGGTACAGGACCGTTACGTGCGCTGCACGCATGAACCAGTGCTTCATTTTATTTGCGGGGTCTGTGCACAGCATGTGCAACGATGCTCAGAGCAGGCTAGCAAATATAATATACGGCTCTCAGACAGAACAGGCAGGTTGTGATGAGTGACAGAGCAGAATAAGGATGGAGCAAGTGTGGATGCGATGTCCTTGAAGGACGTTCAACTCGTCTTTCTTCTTTTTTTCTTTTTTTGTAATATGCTTATCCTATCATTTTAAATGACAGACTGTGTCGAATTTATTAATTTTTCTCTGCTGCACTTTTCACTGTGTTAACAGCAAGATGTTAAATTAAATTAGTATTTTGACAAGACTAATACAATAGCTATTAGGCTAAACCTACATTTTTCCTATCGTGTTGTAGGCTGAATGTTAGCCTAAACGAAGTATATCCTGACAAGACGAATAAAAATAAGGATTACAATTTTTTTTATAACTTTTTTTTTTTCTCTCTCTGTGACACTTTATTCCGTGTTGGCAGCAAAATGTTATTGACATTTTTCTGTCAATAAATTTAAGACTCTTGACAAGACGAATAAAATAAATACTATTTTGTGCAGACTAGACCATTATTTGTTAGCCTATCTCTCTGTCTTTCATCAGAAATGTGAACAAACAGTGAATATATCGCGGGAGCGGGTGGGTGTGGAATAAAACAAAAAAAACAGTCCCGTGCAGACCTCTACATCACAGATCAGATTTAATTTATCACGTAGAGATGACTGACAAGAAGAGTGAGGTGACACAGACAAGACGATGGCGGAAGAGTTTCAAAACGAAATGTAAAAGTGCCCGTTTTAAGCCTATTTAAGCTTCTGAGTCTGCCATAAATCTAAATCATATGTGCCCACACTTTTGTGTGCTTGATCTACCTTCAACTGAAAAACTCACTGAGATCTATCAAGTTAAAAGTAAATAAATGATAAAATACACATTAAACAAAATAAATAATTAAAAAGGCTTGTTGGGATGTACAGTATCTTTGTTGCATTAATTTAATAATACAAAATAAAATATTTGTTTTATTATTATTCACTATTCACGACACCATCGGTAATCCTCTTTAAGAACAAGCTGTTTGGAGCGTCTGATGCCCGTATGCACATAAACACCACTGATCCTCACAAACTTCTCCAACACACGCGAGCATCCATTATAAAACACTTGCTGTATTCAACTATGTGAACATACTGAGCTGTATTGAAGCAGAAATATGATGTTAGAGTGATCAAGAGAACACACACGGTTTGTTTGCACGTCATTTATAACGGACATAACACACGCCTAATGCACGAACATGTCACTGTAATCATCTTTACCTTGATTACAATAGTCGTCCATCAAAACTTGTGTCTACTAGTGTGACACTGGCTTCTTTTATCCAGCCGAGAGCTGTAGTTTGCGTATCATGTACTCATACATAGTTTTTGAGCCGTTGTTCAGTCTGTATTCACACAGCACGATGAGAAATGTTTTGCTGCTCCGAAACACAGAATACGTAGAGAGGTGATACTGTTATTTATTTATAGCCTATATTTTTTTTTACATGACTTAACATTCGAGTCATAATATTAGTGAATATATTATATTTAGTTTTATCTCTCGCCCCCCTGGATGAGAAACACTGACCTAAAGAGCGATCTTCCAGCATTGCCTTCTCGATCGATCTATTAAGCATCCCTGATCTATGTAATGTTTTTTAAAAAAAAACATTCGTTTCTCATTTATTTGGTTCCACAGTATTTGCTGATTTTTGTTTTATTTAAACACTGCTTGACGCCGAATTGCTACTAATATTAAAGTCACTTATAGGCTATTTAAAACCTGAGGAATGGAGGGAAAACTCAAAGGACCCCCCACCACGGTGATACCGGTATAACCGGTGTGACATCAGGTAAATTAACCGGTGGAAAAATTTCCTCACCGTCACAACCCTAGTTGATAGCACATATTGCATTTGTATTGACTTAATTTTGGGTTCCCAATAATATTTAAATGTCAACAAGAATTTACCCTGCATCATCTCAGTTACATAAAAGAGGCCAGCTGAGTTCCAGTGCTGTGCTAAAAAATGGTAATGATATAAGTACTGATCATGGCTGTGTTAAGATGGAAAGAGTGTTATCAGCCGACTTGATGGCTGGGAGTTTCAGACGCAGAGGCCCAGATGAGAGAGAACCACAGTGATAAAGACATGCTCCCAAGAACATGATGTACAACAGGAAACACACACACACACACACACACACACACACACACACACACACACACACACACTTTACCTTGTTTGTAGAGGGCTGATTTTTTTGTAGTAGTTATGCATTTTGTGGTAGAAAAGTCCCACGATCGTGGTCTGAGCTGCAGAGGAAACATGCAAAAGTATTAACATTTGATCACACAGATGCATGTGTGTGTGTTTTGAAGAATGTGTTGGGCTGCCGCTGAAATGCACAGAGAGGATAGACTCATTATCACAGTCACTGCATGCACTCCTCTCACTGCGGCTCTAATGGGAAATATGTGTGTTCACACACACATGCAAGTAGAGAGCGATGAGGAACTCACACGTGTGTGAGGGAGAAATATGTTACACTCTACTTCAAAACATTTTTCAACCATTAAATGATAAACACACATGGCCATTTCCCTTTGAGTTCAACTCAAACACAATCGTTGTTATGATAATTTGACTGAAGAATTTGTGTAAATAATAGGGGTGGGCATAGATTATTTTTTTTAATCTAGATTAATCTAGATTAATTTTGGAATTAATCTAGATTAATCTAGATTAAAATGGCTCATTTGAATTCTGCCGAAGGCATTCAGAATATGTGTGCTACCCAAATAATGGCTAAAAGTAAGTCTTTGAGAACGGGTTTCTCAAGCCAGGTGGCGCATTAGACCAGGGGCTCATCTCCTGTTTCCAGAATGCATCACAAACTGCTTGAGAAAGCTGTTCTACTATGATAATTGGTGATGAAAATAAACTATGTTCAATAAGATGTACTTGTGTTTACTAACTGTTTATTCAGTTAAACATGAATTTTGAACTGTAGGCCTACATAAGAGGTCGTGATGAACTGTTTACAGTTTCCATTGGGAAGCTTCTTAAAAATAAATTTTCCCTGAAGCAAACCCGGCGGCTTCATAGCTGCATCCATGTTAGCACGTCACGTCTGATGTGGTAATTTCACAGTAACGTTAGGCATACACACAGGTTCGAAGCAGAGGGTGACACGGGAGTGAATTCTCAAGTTCACATGAGACCTAAAGCGCATCCTGTTTGCTTAAAAGCGCAACGTTTCGTTGTTATTCTGAGTGCACACAAATAAACGTAGAGTCTTTACAGATTCGAAAGATGTATTAGGCTACTTTTATCTGTATGACCAAGAATGACGGAGATTTTAAGAGCAAGTGAGCGCACCGGAGCCTGTCCTGCAGCAAACGCGCTTCCACACAAACACTTCAATAGCGCACATTTCTCTAGGTTAACATCATATTGAGCGGCCATGTAAAGTTGCTACTACATACATCTTTCAGATGAAAAGCCATATTTGAGGTTGATGAATGATAGGTGAGCGTGTGGATGTCCTGCCCGATTGTATTACCACATAGACCAGCCGTTAACAATCTGTCCATCACGGACTGCGAGCCTCTAGTTCGAAGACTCGTTCTCGCCCCCTACAGTGCAATTCGGCTAGGTATACATCCGCGCTAAAATATCAGGGTGAAAGTCATCATAGCTTGCGTAGTATAGACCCAGCTCCCAACCCAACTTTGAGAATAGATTAACGGCGATATTTTTTTTATCGCCGATAAGAGTCTCGCGTTAACGCAGCACGTTAACGCCGATAACGGCCCACCACTAATAAATAACCTTAATAACAGTAAAATAACTGTTGTGGACCATTTGATATGGCAATATAATTTCATCAGGGTCTGAATTAGAGCTGCACAATTAGTAGTATAAATAACTTACATTATCATTAGTATTAAAAAAAAGAGCAAGCAGTTGCCCCACACAAATAAATATTATTTAAATATTGTTTAAATAAAGATAATAAAAAAAGATTTTATATTCAAATTTTACTCTCAATCATTTTATTATGTGGTTTTCACATTTTTTATTTTTTATTTCTATTTATCTATATTTATCTTGTATAAGTTATACTTCATCTAGTTTTTTTTTCCAGTTTTAGTAATTTTACTTCAACATACATCAATACTTCAAAATAAATCTTTTTTTCCATCTAATAATTATAGTTTGTTTCAGTTTCTTTTGAACTACTAAAATAAATTTTGTATATTTTTATTAGTTTTAGTTTAAGTTAACCATAACAATATAAAAATAAAATAATAATCAACTATCATGATTTTTGATTCATTTTAATTACAATCTGCTTGTGAAAAAAACACTCATAGTGATGCTTGTTTGCCGTTTTGGTTATTGTGAAACATGCTGAGAACTGTTGCAACTTATTAGTGTTTTTACAGGTGTTAATGGACCGAATATGCAATATCACTGTGTCCCAACAAACTCCTGAGTTGGGCTTCAGATGAGCTATGGGCCAATAACCTCACAAACAAATGGGCAAAATATCTTTACAAATGTTTTATTAAGGCAAAAAAAAATTTGGCCCATCGGAAATGCAGAGCGTTTCAATGCGCTCCTTCTCTTGCGGTCTTTAATTGGCGTATAAAAGCTCTGCTAGGTTCTGTTAATGAAGTGTACCATATGTCCGGCTGCACAGGAGAAGTGGTTCAGTGGCACATTAATGCCAGCGCTAGCGTTTATGTGCCATTTCTGATAATAGAGCTTTAATAGATTATTAAAACTGTTTATAATGAACAGAGCGGGGCTCAGGTTCAACACTGTGCCAGAGGAGCTGACCCCAAAATAGTGTCAAACAAACAAAACGTTTAATGCCCTCATAATTACCGCCACCACATGGGAAACATTGCAGCACTCACTCTTCAACTATTGCTCGCATTTACACATAAAAAAGAAGGCAAACGCACACACTTTCTCTGTTTTTAATGAAACTCTCCTTGAGGGGCTTGTGTGATTGGCAGTCATCGTCAGAGAGCAGCAGGAAGTCATCAGAGTTGATTGCATTGTAGTCTTCAGCCATAAACAACAAATAAACAGACAACAAATAAATGTCCTTCATCCTCCTCTTATGAAAACAATGTGTTCTTTCACCCCAGCCTGAGGTGTCCAAAAGCAATGAGAAGTGTGTGTGCAAGTTTACTCATAATCATGGTTTAAACGGGGTAGGAATGATTCAGAACAACAACCTTCTATTCAAAAAATAAAATATGATTGGCAGTTTGTTTAGCAATCCATCCCATTTCATATTTCTATGCTCCAGTCCAGCGTGTGTTTGTTCCATTATGCACATTATGGCTAAATTGTGGTTAAGAGAGTGGAAAAGCATTAAAGTTTGCTACTTTAAGCATGATTTATCCCATTAGCTGGTAGCGGATGGCATAGGCGACATAGACAGCCACTGTTCTCCAGGGCGGCACAGGACAACCTTCACTCTGGTACAGTGAAATCACTAAATAAAATCAAATCAAATGTGCCTATTCCAGTAATAAACATTCATTAACATAAAACGGCAGGATCTGGGGTCTCATTTATAAACGTTGAGTAAACACAAAATGGGCATATAAATATGCATAAGCAATGTTCCACGAACATATCCAGACATATCCATTGTGTATGGACATTCTCGAATCTAGACCAGGGGTGCCCAATCTTGCTCCTGGTGATCGACTGTCCTGCAAAGTTCGGCTCCAACTCTAATCAAACACACCTGAAGCAACTCATTAAGGTCTTCAAGATTGCTTGGAGATGAACTTTGCAGGACAGTCGATCGCCAGGACCAGGATTGAGCAACTAGACCATGCCTACAAACTCTTTTGGAGTGAGAAAATTAATTAAGTAAATTATTTTAAACTCTGTTTTCATTTCAATATGTATTTGCATTAAATATTCCACTCTCATTAATAGAGATAAGCACTGAAATTACAAAAAGTTATTACGCAGAAGTTAAAAGAATAAATTAATTTTGACAGGCAGTTTTCCTGTTTTAATGACAGCGAGGAGTGCTATACTGTAAGTGCACAATAATTCATATTTAAACTACACTACAGATCTCGTGATATGAGAAAATATCTTATAGTATGTATAGCACAAATAGCATTATAGTCCGTATCTCATATTTCCTTAAAGTCTTGGTGTTAAACATGGTGTCACATGCATGGGAATGCGCAATGAAATGATATGCAGATGAGGTTATGCATAGTAAAACTAGGCGTTGCAAGCTCCGCATATGGTTATTTATTTCCGTTAAGAGACGGGGTGGAGATGCACGTACACACAATCTTCACCTGGCTGGTATTTATAAAGTGTTTTTTGCAAAGGTTTTCTTTGTGCGTACGCAAAATCTAGCTTTTGTGCGTACGTACACTTTTAGGATGAAACCTACGGAGAGTTTAATACATGAGACCCCAGGACATGGATCAATGCCTGATTTTAGGGTTACTCACACTGCATTGTGAGGGCCTCTCCTGGTACTGAGATGTAACTCTTCCCTTCTGTGGGGAACCGGTAGCTTTGCAGATTGTAGTTCTGAGGGATCTTCATCAGAGAATAATCTAGACACATTTAAAAAAAAAAGATGGGTCACTGTTCATAGTAAGTATACTGTTGCTTTAATACTGCTTCACTTCTTAGAAAGTCAAAAGGACCAGCATTTTGGTACCAAGTTGGTGGTGCTAAGTACTGAAAGTATTTGGAAACCGTGCACCATCTGAAAGGTAGCTTGTTACAAAATCTCACATACATCACTGTGACAAGTGGCTACATGTGTGCACATTTTGGTGCAATTATTTGTGAGGTTTTAATGTAAACACAGTCAACACTGTTTACTTCAACTGTATATTAGCTCTGTTGTTTGTAGTTTGTAACTTATTTTTTATTACAGAACATGTCTTGAATAATTGTCTGATTAACTTGAAGCAATTTTTACAAAATAAAAAAAAACACTTGAAAGCGACATTGCATTGTTTATCAAAAAAAATTACAACATCTATAATATTGAATTAAATGCATCGAATCATCAAATAATCCTGAAATAATGTATCATGGTTTCAAAAAAAATATTAAGCAAAACTGTGTTTTCTCACAATATATTTCACAATATTTTTAATACAATTTGAACAGTTTAACTTAAAATAAATGATCAACAGCATATTCACTTTTCTAGTGATATTAAAACTGACAGAGAATTGTGAAATTATCTGTAAACTATTGGTACAACATATGCTATTAAACGTTGGTATCGTGCCAAAGCTATAGCAGGGCGCCATCCAAATAATAATTATGGGAAGTCTTTCTCAACATCATCTCTCGTTCTTTTTTTAATCTGTGATCTTGTGTTTATTTATGCTTCATTCACTGACAGTAACATTGAAGTTCAATAATAGCTCAAGCAACCCAAAACTTTTTCTCAAGTGACCTCTGCTTCTCACACACAGTCTTATCATATCAAAAGGAGGATCAGAGACAGAGTTAACTCTAAAGCGTGGAATCTCTGAGGGAATTGAGACTTCAGACTTATCATTTTGAATCCGAACAGAGCAGATCAAGAGAGGTCACGACCCATATCTAATTCATGTCATGTTATGTTTTTTCCAAAAGACATGATAGATATGCAGCTTTGTGTCTGATTCGTAACTTAGGGGCACTTCTGACTATTTCAAATCATTAAAAATGAAATGTGTACTGTTTCTCAAATGTTACACTGTATAAAAAACAGGACATGTAGAAATGAAACATAAGAAAAAGCAGCTGCAACATATGGCTGTTTAGCTTTTTCAAGTCATGTTTCATGTCTCAAACCTCAAATTCCTTAACTCTGGCCTAATTGTAAATTATGACGCACCCCTGTATGCTGCATTCATGCATGTGGATTAAGTACACGTCCCCCTGTGAGCATACTTGGACATACTCCACATACTTCAAGCCAGTCATGTATGCAGAGGAAGGGGAGGAAGTGTGAATTCTAAGAACAGATATTCTGGAAATGGAAGTTTGAAGAAGTGTTTTGGAGTGTGCACTGACCTGCTACAGAGCTCTTTCCCCCAATGGCCAGGGGAGTCTCTGCGTCTGGGCTGGCCCGAAGCTTGGAGGCCATATGCACCATCACTTTATCCACCGTTTCCACCAACCCATTGACCACTGGACTCCACTGTTTACCATGACAAAAGACAAATCCAAAATATATTACGGCTCATTACAAGGTTACAAAAATATGACCAGATGATTCTTTCAGCTACTAATAAGTGTGTAGTACCATTTAACACATTTTACCATGTTTGAATTATTTAAGTTCTAGACATTTACCGATGAAACGCGGAAAAAGTCTGCACAATCATCTGGACCTACTTATGAATGAATAGACTGATAGAATCTTTATATCTTTCCAATCATCATTCTATCCATTAAACGTACCTCATCATTTTCTCTCCATTCGCTGGCAGTTATGACCTCATCCACGCTCTTAAGTAGAGACTAAAACACGCAGGGCAGAATAAAGCATAGTTAAAAATTTTCTAATTCTATTAAAAATTCTAATTTTTTTCATAAAAAAACTAAACATTTTGAATGGTAGTGCATCTTACATTTTAAACAGTAGTGTATTTTTATACTTTAATACAATATTTCCATGACAAATGATAAAAGCATAATCATTTAACTGAAATATGGATTGAAAAGGTAACATTAAGAAAAGGTAACATTAAATTGAATTGAAGATGTTCCAAAGAGCATTTTGTGCTTTAATAGAAGCATGACTGTCTGTAAACAATGGTCATACAATTCAATGTCACAAAGGTACGTATTTCACCAATTAGTGACCTAAAAATAGTGCAGTTTCTGAAATATTTAGTTTCTTTATTATTTCCAAAACCGTTCAACTTGCAATCTTTACCTGTGTAAGATTGTTGGCTGTTTCCTGAGGTATAGTCTTGTTTGAAAGGTTAAATGATAGAGACTGAAGGAGGTCTAGCGTTTGTAACCGCATGGGGTCCTGAAGTCTCTGAACTTCCTCTGTATGGTTTGTGGAGGCAGGCCGGGGCATCTCTGTGGTTCTCTGTAACACACACAAAAAATCAGATATGTGTCAACAGCACTCCATAAAATTACTCACAATCACATGTAATGGCTCAGTGTGGCTTGGACTTGACATGCGTTCTTTTGGTTTCCCATAATTTAATAGAATCATTTCAACAACAAGCATCAGAATAGCTGGCGCTTACAGTACAGTTGAAATTATCTAATAAAATCTCATTCTCTTGGGATTTGTGAATGTCAATGACAACAGCAATGCTGAATGCTGGTTACTTCAACTTTCCAAAGACAGAACCTCCAAACTAGTTGTTTAAAGTCTTATTTTTCATCCATACGCTATAAGAGGCCATTACGGAAAATCTTGTCTTCCACTTGACCTCCTTACTCAATAACGGCCAGTGTTGTCATTTGCGTGAATGCTCAATCTCTGATTTCTTTCCATTTCCTCAGAGTCTGGGGGGGAAACAATAGTTCCAAAAGAGCTGAATTTGTTTGTATTTACAGCTTCGCCTCCACCTCATTTCCTGCTGTGCTCTTGTACGTCTGCCAAGGGTGTGTGTGTCTATACGCACACGGCCGGTCCCAGAGCAACATCTGCATCGGCTTCATAACACCTAATCATCCAAGGGTGTGTGAGTTGTTGTCTGGGAGGCCCTGTTTTGTGTGTGTGTGTGTGTGTGTGTGTGTGTGTGTGTGTGTGTGTGTGTGTGTGTGTGTGTGTGTGTTTGTGTGTTTGTCTGCATTCGTCCACTCCATTTAATTACTGCACAGAGAAGAATCTGAGCAGACAGATTGAGGGCCTGTAAAAGGAGGTGTGTCAAACACTGCTGAGAGCCTTTAGAGAATATGTCAGTGTCTTGAATGGCCAACTTAAATTACAAGCATTCAAATGAAGTCAACAGAATGAGTGTACTGCTCTCAGTGACTGCTGTTCTCCATATACTCACATTTAAACCTCAGACCTTAAAGGTGTGCAATTATTTCAAGAAATGTCAATAAGTTAAATATTTTCTCATATCCCAGCTCAATATGCAGAAACAACTGTAAGGGGCTGTTCACACAGAACGCGTTTTTATACTTTACTCCACTATTTTTACTTTTTGCACTTTTCCGACGTCTCACATGACACATTATTCAACTTCAAGTTTAAGTTCAACTTTTAAAAAGCATAGACTTAGAATATATGTTGTTGTTTTTTATTCACTGCCTTACATTATAAGTTCTTAAAAGTAAAAATACATTCTATATGAATGGCATCTAAGAAAACTGTTTGAACAGCTCAGCTAACACTGGATCAAGCAATGGTGTGAGTTTGAGGCGGGACTAACTCTGTTTGGTTGACCAATGGCAGACTGGGTGATGGTTTGGGAGAGGGTTATTATCATAACTGAAATAAAATACAATATAAACAAATGAAACCTATTTCAGCAAATTGCCAAAAAAACATTTCCATTTTTTGTGTAGTTTAAATTAAAGTAAAACTAACTAAACTAAAAACTAAAACTTAATACAAACAAAATTATACAGACATATTAGAAACAAAATTGTAAACATGATAAAACACAACAAAATTACGAAAACTATACAATTAAAATTAAATAATACAAGTATAAACTATTTCAAAATATTAGCAAAAACTATAATAGCATATAAATTATACTAAAATAATACTGACTCATATACCTGCTAGAAAATAATATATATATATATATTTTTGCAATTAGCAGAAAGTGGTGACATATTAATAAATCACACATGTAACCTTCAAGTGTTATGTGGGATTTTTAGTTGTTATTTTGCTTAAATAAACTCATGAATCTTAAACTCCAAAAACAGATTTCATTGCAGTTAATCTAGCCAGGCTGGGACGGTTTTGATTAAGGCCGATGAGTGAGAAATCCCGCCTTGGTCGTTTCGGTGAACTCAGTTAATCAAACTAACAGAAACCAAAGGCAAACATGTTTCGTAATTAGATACTGGTGAATTCACCACATGTACTTTTTTCTTACTTTCGCTGAGAGAGAAGCTAGAAAGGTTACTGCCTACCCTCATTACAGATGTGTTTGCATTTAGGAACATTAGTCGAACAAAATGACTGCCCTCGAAGTTTCAGTGTTTTTTGGGAATATTCTAACAAGTGCTTCCGCCATGTGAAATCTCTTAGATAACCCTGGAATTTGGAGTAATATGTGATAAAGTTGTTTTCTGCGGTTATCTTTCTACACTCCTCTGGTCTGGGAGACTACAGTCCTGACTCACAGCAACAGATTCAGAAAGAGCAACGGGTGACCTCGGGTCAGAAGAATTTACCTTTAACTGAGTAGCTGTTGCAGCAGTGACGTTGATGGATGCTTCGGTTGGGAAAGTGGACAGCATATTCTCACCTGTGGTGACAAAAATAAATGAAATACTGTGAAAGCAGACACGAATAATAACAGAAGCCATGATCTAAAGAGCTCCGAACAAGTCCTCTTCATCTCACGGAACAAACAGCTCACACCTGCTGGAAAGGCACATGTGATACCTTTCCCCGAAAGCACATGTCGGTTGCAGTGAAGCTGGTTTATAGGGCCCCTGGCAAAGCAGCTCTCTAATGACTCTGTACTATGCCCCTCATTAGAGCCCATTTCAGCTGGACATGTGCAAAACAACAGTAGATTTTCTCTTCTTCAACAACAACATGTTTTTTTTCATCATTAACAAAAGGCCTTTATCCCTAACAGGGGCTAACAATCAGCGCTGTGAGAGGATATATTTCACAGTTTCTAAAGTGGTAGCCAACACCTCCTCCAGAGTGCCAACATCAACCTAAATAATCACTATTATCCCTCTTTAGAAGAGCCATGGATCCATATTTGTTAAAGTGCTAGTGTGGATGTTTTATGGAGCTAAATTGTAAAGCTGCACCATAAAAGTTTACATAATTTACTTGAGAAACAAAATTGTTGAGATGTAAATGTATTTTAAAATTAAGGTATTGGAGACAGGGTATTGAATTTTAGCATGATTTTACATTTCACATTCATGCAGATGCTTTTATTACACTGGATCCAAAATATATATTTTTTCTTTTACATATTACTGTTTGAGAAAATTAAAAGAGAAGAAAAAAACAATTAGCCAATTTTACTTTTCCAGTAATTGTATCCTGTTTTAAGGATGTTTAAATATGTATTTACTGGAAAACTACTGAAAATGCATCACGCCAGGTTTGACGTTCCAGATGACCGGTCCACTATTGTACTTAATGTAATTTTATTTAGTTTTTGAAGGAAATCTAATCTTCTTCATATGGTAATGGAAAGGCATGACTTCAAGCGTTTTGTGCTGTCTGGTCTGAAAGGTCAAGGTTTGTCTAATTAGCATGGTCCTGGTAGCCCTTGCTGGCAGATTCTGTAATTACACCATTATGGTAGGGATTTGCCAAATGGCATTGAGATGAATGGCAATGCTAACGGATAGTTTTCTCCAGGTGTTAAAGACCTCATTGGTCTGCTCTCTGATACTGATGAAGATGGAAACCATTTGTAGCCTTATTGGAGCTTAAATTTGCCCCACTGAACACCTTGCCTGCAAGAAACTTCAACCAGCTGCCCAAATGAGAAAACAAAACAAAACCCTGATATAAAACTCGTCCCGCCGCCACATACATATAAGGTAAAGATATGCGCACTTACGACCAAAGCCAATAAAACTGCCTTCGAGGACACATACAAACATATAATGGTATTTCAACAGTGTGTTTCAATGTGGTTTGCATGAGGACTGGTGGAATGTGGACCAGTGTCTCTGAAGGAAATTGTCTTCAAATGCTTCTTCCTTTCTATAATAACTTGCATGCAGGGCAATAACTCCAATAATTGCAAAACAGCAAAGCGGCAGCATCACAGATGGTTTTTTTTTTATCCATTCAGCAAAAAGAGCATTCTGGAATCCAGCTTTTAGTCATGATCTCCACCAATGGCACTTCAAAGTACACTTTTCTCTTTGTATTAATCTAGATGATTTACCATTCAAAAGTTTGGGATTGGATTTTTTTTTTTAAGTGTAATAAAACATTTTTTTTTATAAAAAACATTTTAATATTGGGAAACATTATTACAATAAAAACATATTTTTTTATTTAATTGAATCCCATAATGGCAATGCATTACTTCAGCCATCAGAAATCTTTCTAATGTTGCTGATTTGGAGTTTATAAAACATGTCTTATTTTCAGCAATATTGAAAACAGTTGTGCCGCCTAATTTTCTGGAAACATGATGTAAACAAGTTTTTTCAAAGATTCTTTAATGAATGGAAGGCATACATCTGAAATGAAAATATATTATAAGTAATGTAAGTCCTCTGTTACTTTTGATTAATTGAATGCATCCTTGCTGATTAAAAAAAAACTTACTCCCCCCAAAATTTGAAACAAAAAATATTTAAATTATTTGTTGCTCCTAACAAATATTAGTAGACCTAAGCCACAATTGAAAATGCTATTAGACCACAAAATATCAACTCAAGTGGCATTTATTTGATTTGATAGATTTTGACTTTTGTGTGCAGATGCTACTTTAATAAAGTTTAATCTTTTCTATATTCAATGCAATCATACATTTAAGCATTGCTTAAATTATCAATTGTTCAGTGGCTTAATTGCTATTGTACTTCAAATGAACAAAGACAAACAGAATTAACCAGGAGTATTTAAAATA
Organism: Oxygymnocypris stewartii; assembly: GCA_003573665.1. NCBI lineage: Eukaryota > Metazoa > Chordata > Actinopteri > Cypriniformes > Cyprinidae > Oxygymnocypris > Oxygymnocypris stewartii. The sequence goes on from QVTF01018951.1 coordinate 2,270,077, forward strand.
TTGCTACTATCTGCTAAAAGTCAAACTGGGACAAGCCAGAGGTCAAGTGCAGCTAATTTGGGAAGCCCTGACAACATCGGCAATGCCTGACAACTGCAGAGAAGCACATGGCTGGGACAAGTGAAGGCTGCCACAGAGAAAATAAACTGATAGATCAATAACACGATAATGATAGATTTGAGTCACAATGAGCTCCATAATAACTTACCAATGGCTGCTTTGTAGTACATCCAGATATCCTGAGGAGACAAAGCCCTCTCCCAAATCACAAACTCATCGAAGGCCCCTGTGGCATAATGTTTGTAATTCCCAGTGTTCCCCGTGCCAATGACCAAGTCAGCATAGGGATCGCCGTAGTTAAGAGAAACATTTCCTGTGGCGTCTCCGATACTGAATGTCCCATTAATGTAGACCTTTAACCCCTCAGTTTGGGTCCATGTAAAGAGCACATGTGTCCAGAAGGGCCCTAGATAAAGACAAAGATGTCAGGAGAGAGAAAGCCAGCAAATCAAATTTCAAACACAGATTTCAAGTTTTGACTGTTTGAAATAAAGATAATAGTAATATTATTTCCAGATCTACTCATAGTGTCTGGGTCTATAAAACACAAGTTTAAAATGAACAGAAACAAAGAGATGAGGACAGCATGTGGAATGGATTTCATCAGCTTATAATGAAGCCAGTAAGACGTGGTATACAGAAACTCTGAGCTGAACTGTCAATGGCTCATTTCATCTGTCCAGGGATGAAATAGCACATGGAGCATGTCTCATCACATCATCCCACTCAGTACGTAATGTTTTAATGTCTCTCTTCTCGGAGAATTGGTTTATGCTTTGGTAATACCCTTTTTTAGTCTTAGAGATGATCTGTCAAGTCTAACAGAGAACGTTTATTCCGCAGCCTATCGACTCGAGTACTTTTGGACATCTGGATGTAATCAATATAATTATGCACAAAACTACATATTCAAAATATTTACGGTTAGACTGAAATGTAATTCTAAACCAGAACATATTTCGAAATGAAGCCATGTGAGCAAAACTTCGAGATCATGGGAAGTATATTTTTTGGCTTTAAAGATAAGGCAAAATACTATGGTTCCCCAAACCATTTAAGCACTTTCCACATCCTGAACTAAAATTGCCCCCACACTCTCAAATAATAACTACCTGGAAGTTTAATATGTGCTTTCCATGTCTTGGAATCCCCTCTCGTGTAGAACTCCACGTATCCGCCATAAGGGTTGGAGTAGACCGAGAAACCGCTTGAGATGATTTTACCTCCGGATGCAATCGCAAAACGAGAATCTACTTCATTATTTTTCCAGAAGAAGGAGAAAGTTATCCCTGTCCAGGAGTAAGAGTTAAATAAAGCTTTAGTGCTGAGCACAATGACACAAAGATAAAAATACTACTACATAATAAAGCATACAGTACTACAGTATTTAGGCTGTGATATGATGCTCAAACAATTGCATTTATTCGTTCAAAATAATTATATTTTGACAATGCTTTAATATTAATATTTAACATACAATAAACAATAATTTGATGAAAATTAGTACATTTTAAAATAATAAATGAATAACAAAGAGTGATGTATCAATACATTTAAGTTTTAAGTCTGATTTTTAATAATCCTTTGGCCACAAACAAAAACCAAGCTCATTTTCCAATACGTTCTGATATCTGACTTTAAACAAAAGCTTCTTTATTAGATCCAGGCCACTTCGTCAAACAATATTGCAAGGCTTCCTTTGGTAAATCCTTGTAAAATAAATATAAATACAACATATTCTCTGTTTTTGAGAGCAAAGGAATGTGCGCTGATGTGAGCAGATGAATAACAGATGATATCAGCTTTCACGCACAAAGCGCTTGATGTAAGCTGATATATTTGCTCTTGAGAAATATAAATTTAATTTTGAACCATTAGCTTTTATTACATCATGTATAACCTGAGCAACACATTACTCAACCGTCATACATCTATGACCATATAAAGATGTTCATGGACTTCTATAACAATAGAAAAGAGTGCAGAAGGACAATAAAAACTCACCGGCAGGTCCACACAGAACAGGATCACTTATGCAGGAGTCTTTATAGTTGCCAAAGTGAAGGAAAGTGGCCCCATTATCACCGTTCAGATAGATACCCTTATTCACCATTCCTTCTACAATGTCTACACGATGAGATGGAAACCAACACGATTATAACAATTGAAAGGAATGGCATTACAGGTCATAATTCTCTCATGCATAAACCTACTTCATAATTCATTCATTTTTTATCTAACAGATTGAAACCTGAATAATCATTGATAGTCTAACTGGAAAGACAGCTGTTTTATGTTCAACAAACTAAGTCATTTGTTCATGTGATGTATTGACTAGAGACTTTATGAGGAAATCCTAACCTTTCACCCATATAGTAAAAATATGAGTACTCTAAAACAAGAGCAGATCTCCTGAATTATGGGGAATTAAAAAGCCCCCATCTGAACAACTGAACTGCAGATGATTCACGATTGTCTGTTTTTTTTTTTGTCAACAGTAAGTTGTTCTTTGAATGCAGTGACTTTGTTCAATAAATCCTCTTTTATTAGACCGAAAAAGCCAGGATCTGTGGATCACAGTGCGAGCCGCAGCACCATCGCACCTCATGAATGGATGAGTTGAGGGAAGAGATGATCATGGAAAAGAGTGCTCAGTGAAGACAGTGGATGGCGGAGGACAGAGGAGACAGACTTAAGAATGGAGTGAGTAAACAACAGTTATACTGTGAGAGCAGAGAGATAAAGATAAAGAGGTACAGAGGACCGAACATCCATCTATGCAGTGAGATCCAGGGTATCGCATGCTTTTGTGAAGTATTGTGCAGAAGTACCTTACATGTGGATTTTTTAAATGAGGTTTTGAGGCAACTGAAATATCAATAAAAGGTATCCTACAGGAAAAATAATGTACACAAAAGAGATCTGAATTACAAAATCACATACTGTAAGCAAGTCACGCTGAAATTAATGCTGTCTTTATATGCTGTCATAATTATAATACTGTACAAGTTGTACTGTATGTTTTTACTTGAATACTTCAGTAACATTTCAAAATGGTGGACTGTTTGAAAGGAATGTTATTTGTATTATTGTTTATTTGTTTAACTGTTCAGGGTTTTCCATTATTATTATTATTATTATTTATTTATTACTTGTTTACATTTTTACATTTTTAAATGAACAGCTTGTTAGCTATTGCAATTTCAGACATACTTCACTATTATTCAAAAGTTTGAGGTCAGTAGGATTTCTTTCTTTTTTTGAAAGAAAATTCAAAAATGCATATTTTTATTCAGGATGCATTACAAATTAATAGTAAAAACAATGCTACAAAGTGCTTTTGAATTTTCATCCAAATAAAAAGCATTTTAAATAAATATAACGTTTTCCAAAGAAATATTAAGCAGCAAAACTTTTTTCAACATAATAATAAGAAATTGAGCACAAAATCAGCATATTAGGCTGCGTTTACACTGGCAGCAGAAATCCCATCTTTTGTCCACATCTGACACAGATCAGAATTTGATGCACGCGTGTAAATACAAAAATCTGCACGAGATCAGATTTTTTCATTTTCGATCTGAGCCGTTTCCAAATGTGGTTTTAAATCAGTTACATATCCGATATCTGGACATCCGACCTACGTCTAAACACACATATCCGATTCCCCACAGAACTCATGCGAGGCCGACACGTTTGCTCATAAAGATTTTTAATGCCGGCCTACTGTATGCGCTCGCATTTTATTGCGATGGAAACTTTATAAAGGTAAGAAATTGAACATTCAGGAGCTGGTTTTCAACCCCTGTCCCATGAATTTTGAAAATACAACAGCCAAAATTCTACATGATATTTCTCAGCAATGAGGTGATAACAGTTTTTGTAATTAAACCGACGAGCTTGTTTGCAATGTTTCACAATCACTCCGCTCACACGTGGGTGCATGCGCTCGTTCGTTCTCTCTATCTCTCTTTCTTGTTAATTAACTCAAATTAATTTCAATAAATATCAGCTTTATTTCTCTAAAGAATTCCACCTCAGCTCTAGATAAAATAGTAAAACAAATCAAAATGAACATAATTAACTTTATCTGTTTAGTCAGATTTTGTGCTCCAAAACATCCACGACAGCCGTTGCTGGCAAATAATAAAGGCCATTCGACGTGAATTATTTTAATAATTTGAATAGCACGGCCATTTAAAACCCGAGGGTCTATCATGTGTATAGTAAAGCGATCACTGCAGACAATCGTTTTCGGCAGGAATTAATGTAAACACATATTTTGGATACATTCGTGTCTAAAGTGAATGTAAACACATGGGCCAAAAAAAACGGATAAGGTCAAAAGATCGGATCTGTGCATTAAGACTTGCAATGTAAACGCAGCCATAGAATGATTTCTAAAGGATGCAGGAGTTCTGAAGACTGCAGTAACGGCTGCTGAAAATCCAGCTTTGCCATCACAGGAATAAATTACATTTTATAATATATTAAAATAGAAAACAGCTATTTAATGGTAGAAATATTACTGTTTTAACTATATTTTTGATCAGATAAATGCATACACGTTTAAAAAATCGTATTAAACATAAGTAATATATGCTTATACACTTATGGTCAGCAATATACATTTACATAACAGTCAGTTTTGACTACTTTTTTTTCTTTGCCAATGAAATCAAAATTCATGTAGCAAACAAGTGAAAGGATTCAAACAGTGGAACACTGTAATCCTAAATCAGCACTCTTATAACACGGCTTTATCAATTAGATACAAATGGCTGTACAATTTTGGCTGGGACATTTGTTTTAAATGAACTGACATAACAAATCACATCACATACAGCAGATTTCCAAAATGGGACAACGTTTTCAAACGCAGTTTCGCAAACACACTGGATCCAATAAAATCAGCCGTAAAGCTTACGAAAGGTTTGATTTCAGTGAAGAATGCCAGATTAAACAGCACTAAACAATGCATGTTTCAATTACCCTAATGTAAATAGCCATATATCAGAGTTTTCCAGTTTACCCTAATAAAGTCCTGCTGATATACAAGGTCTGTATGAATGTATAGGCCCTAACACTATTCCCCAAGACCCAGAGCTTTGAACTAGTAAGTGAACATGTGTAAGAGCCTCACCTACAGTGGCAGAAATGTTAGTGTAGGCAGAGTCATTGGTATACACAGAGGAAGAATTATGGGCAGTCAGGACAGTGTGGTTGTGGATTCTGACAGCTGTGATGGAGAGAATGTGGAAACAACAAAGAAAGTGAGATGAAAAAACAAATGAGCACAGAGACATGAAACAGAAAAAAGGGACATTGTGAGACACTCAGGCAGACATGGTGGATAAGATGACTAGTGTCCCAGAGTAACATTCAAAGCAGCAGTCAGATTTTAAGATATCTTTTAGATCTGCACAAGTGATACATTGTGTTAGCACAAGTCTGAGAGGCCCAGAGAATTCCTCTCAGCCCTCCATTTGTTCTGAATTAGCCGGCACAGAACAACTGCCATACCGTACTTATACTGGGAATATACTCCAGCTATGGAATGACGTGCGGTTGTTTGTCTAACATGCACAAATTCTCAGCAGATCTGTTGAGGGCATTGCAGAGCTATCTGACTATAGTGATGTATGTTGGTGAGTTTGGACAGCTAAAAAATCCAAGGGGACTTTTGAATCACTGAGAAAAACTGTGCGCCCTTTTGACACCCTTAAATGTTATAGTCGTGTGTCTTCATCACAACTGAGGTAATCACGTAAATCCTCAACGTTTCGAATCAAATGAGGAAATCAATCCGTTTTAAGAACCGAAGACAGCTGAAAAGCCACTGTGATTTCTGCGACTAAGACGTGACCGTGGAGGAATGTTAAACAGCTGTGGTGATATAGAAAGAAAGAAAGAAAGAAAGAAAGACAGACAGACAAAGCAATCATGTGACATACTTATATTAGTCCCATTAACATGACCTGTTCTGTTCCCAATCTGGTCTGAGAGGCCGTGGATCCCTTCCACTGAATCCAGAGGCCAGTAGTGTGAAGCCGTGGCCAGCACCTGCAGGCCTGATCAAAACACACACATCCATACAGTATACACACATGCAAAAACATTAAAGTGACAGTTTGTAGTCAATCCAGCATCATTTAAATATTTTTGAGCTTGACTGTTTTCTGTTTATTCTTATTAATGTTGACACTGACAGAGGGGTTCACGGAAATTATCTTGAGACAGTTTTATTGCATGTTGGTTGTCATTGGTTCAGACTCGTCTCTGCTGGTCAATTTGGAATAAATATTTAATTTGGCTGTGTGTAGAGAACCAAATATCCACAAGAGGCTATTAATCGTGCTTAACCTGGACTGTAAAGTAAGATCTCTTAAGACTAATCACTACACCTGCCTTTTGAGAATCAACCAAATCTGGAATTATCTATCCATATTCAAAGACAGCTATTTAGTTGTAAATAATCTACATATTCCTACAATAAAATTTAAATCCCATTAGCTTCCGAAGAGACATGTGTTTAATCTTCTTGCTCTGCAGTTTAATTATTTGCAGAAAAGCTACACTCTCTCTCTCTCTCTCTCTCTATATATATATATATATATATTATTCTTTATAATTCATTTTCTATATGCACTACCTCATTTTCTGAGTTTCATTACATGTCTTAACATTTCACAACTGCCAAGAGATGGTCGCAGTGCTGGATACATTTTCCTTAGTCAAACGTATCATTTTATTAAACTAGATCAGATTTAGAGCAACTTTTGAGCAGAAAGTGTTATTGTGGATGATGATGTTATAGATAGTTAAGGACAATTTTGATTATTGATTACGATGACGTATTGCGAGTTTTTCAACAAATAAGGGAGCTTTAAAAAATTAACTTTTACAATTCAGTTTCAATCGTGTCTTTAAATCGCCAGTAGGCCTACAAACAATCATTTATATTTATTATAGCTACCAAGTAGGCCTACTTAATGAAAAGGTTGTGCTAAATTAAATGAACCTTTTACATTCAACATAACTGAGGAAAAAACAGTAGCCTAATCCTCAGTTTAATTTTAGATTAATAGTTTACGGTTTTATTAGTGTAAGTTATAAAATTTTATGGTCTAAATAAAACAACGAAATTACGTTTTTATGACACATTTCTTCGAGTTTTGAAGTAAAATTTAAACTGATTACCTGGATGCTTTGACGGTGATACAATGTCACTACGAACCTGAAAGAAATCAAACATTCAACTTGTCAAGCGACTTTGCATTAAAACCCACATCAAAACCGTTTCTTCTGCCCATAAAACAAATGATCTTACCTGAACAGTCAGGAGAGTCATAAGCAGTACTTTAAAGTATTTTAAGTCCATTGTTTTCAAAGGAGTTTTTAGCAGTACAAAAGTAACAAACTTAAAACCTATATTGCGCTGTTAATGGTAAACGAACAACATCATTGCATATCAATGTAAATATATTGTTAGGGTATATTTGTAAGGAACTAAAATATGAGTGCGTCAGAATATTATGTTCAAAATGACCAGCAGGTATGAAGATCACTTGTAGTTGGCAGCTAAATTCAGAGTTTGTAATCCATCGTCTTAAGAGTTCGTGAGTGTCGCGCGCTGCGCTCGAGCTCTGATGAAGATCAAGCGCTGCGCTCGCGCTCTCATCAGTGGGCTGAGCCCTTTGGGCGGTAAATGTTACTACACTGTTCTATGGGACACGAAGTTGTTTTCCTGCAGGGGGCGTGTGGAGGCTCAAGAAAGCCGAATCCCCATTGATTCGCATCTTTGACTAAGTGTAGATATTTTACATTAGGGTTATGCTGTAACGAAATCTTTTCAGTACAAACATTTCTTATACCTGACATCTGAAAGGAATTCAATTTCGTCAGTCTCTATAACTTTACAGTTAGTGGCTTATCCAGAGTAGCGTTGAGATTAGTAACAGGTACTCAGTGACAACGCCGCCTTTACGGTGCTTCTGGATTTACAGAAAACGAAAACGAGAATAACTTCAGTGTATTAAAATACACAACAAACAATTAAAAAAAAAATGGTCCAATTCGAGATGCCTAGTGCCATTCCACTCACTTGTTCTGCTCCAGTGATGATTGAGCATCTGGACGTGGGACTGTAGTCCTAATAATGTAGTTAAAAAAAGAACTACACGAGAAGCTCGAGCTACACAGATAAAAACAAACAGAGTACATGAAAATGTGGTTAGTTATTCTGCAAAAAAGTCTGTGTAGGGCGGAACGGAAAAGAGTAGACAAGAAAGTATTACTGTTTTGTTTTTGAGTGTGTTTGAGCGAAAGACCTTTGATTTTATAACTTTACACTATGGTAGGTAATATTAAAGGATAACTACATCCCTACATCGGCAGGAAATTATGGACTTTGGGCGCCATCTTTTGGAAGTATGTGATTATATTTTATCAAACCTATAACACCAAAATAGCTCATTCAGTCACCTGTAAAACTTCACAAACTTGGCTTGAGTTAATCAAATAAACACATACAACGGTGTGTATAAAATCAAATTTATTTTTATATAAAACTGCACATGCACACTCACACAATATTTGATGACCATCAATATAGGCTTATAATTCTTTTTCATAAAGCTAGCACACAATTGCAGACTTTAAAACATTATGGTTTGAAGACACCATGAGGAAAGCTTGCACTGTCAGATTATAAAGTTTAATGTACAAAAAAGGCAGTCTGAAAAGCAAGTATAAACATTTAAAAAGAATGTACAAATGGGCAAAAAGTACAAAAAGAGCAGCAGTCACTCAAACATGTAGAAGCGATGCTCTGTAACACCTTATGATTAAATGATACGGCAAAAAAATAAAATACAGTTATTCTGATGAATTAAACCACCTGGAATTTTGGCTGAAAATTGTACAAGATATACAGAATGTTTCTCATACATTCCTGTTTTTTGGCAGTCTTGGTCCATACTTGCAAACCTAGTTTTAGTATCTTGGTTCAGGACAAAATGAAGGGGTGAAATGACAAAAAAATAAAATGAACAATGTATGGAGAGGAAATACAGTACAGACTGGATGAAACTGATCACGGAGATGGGAAGGTTTTCCTTGGCCATACATTCACAATTGCTGATTTCCTTCATCCTTATCAAGTACAGAATATGTGCATAATGTTATTTAAATGCTGGGAGAGTCAATAACTAAACTGATGTATGTAAAACTGTGAATAAGTCGTGTTAAATAAGTGGAAATCAAGGGCCTTCTTTGCAAAAACATACAAAACCTGTGTAAATCATCATTAAAAACGTTATTATGCAAACTGTTGCATTCAGCAGAACAATTTACACATGAATGGATTTATGGACCATTTGTTCCTTCCAAAGTGTTTAAACTAAATTAGAATCCCTCCTTCCCTACTTTTGACACCCATTGCAAAAAAAAACAACACAACACTTGGTCACACAGATTCGAAATACACAGTTTTTTCATGAAAGCATCGACATGACTGCACACGACACAGACAAATCTCACCCAACAGACTGGACACAACACAAAGCATTGTGCATTGAATAAGGCTAATATGAGGAGGCTCACTTCCACTAGGAGTTTCATGTCCTGTCAGTGCTTAAAAAAAAGAAAGAATCCAGTCAAACGTGGCAGAACACAAGTTTTCTCTCGTGATATTTGTAAAAATATAAGCTGTGTCTAGTCACAGCAAAACCTACATTTCATATTTGTGCTAAACTCCTAAAACTTTGTGCTAGGTTATTCTCTGAGAACAGCAGGTCTAGATGAAAAATGTGCTAAAAATATAGTTTAATAATAATAATAATAGTATATTTGTTAAATTAAAACATAGCATTTTCTTAAATGTAAGAGAAATTCTATTTATTATAATTGTTATTATTAAATATTGAACAACTTTATTAAATACTACTAATAATAAATTGAATATCCACTAAACTGAAACAATTCAATGTAATAAATATAGATTTGATTTTCTTATCCAAGAACATCCCTTCTATTGTATATTTATAACAAGACATCTTAGTAACTCACATTAGTGAGCATTTCTGTGCTTTTGAGAATCAAACATGGGCAAACAGAACTTATTACAGTTTCAAAGTTGTGGTCATGAAAGCCCTAGTTTCCACCATTTCCCTTTCTCTTTTCCACGGCCAATCCATGTGATTACTGAAAATGTTCTTTTCCCCACCTTCTAGGGTAAATTCTCCAACCTCCTTAACCCGGCTGCTGTGAAGAGAGTTATGTGAAACTATTTGATATCACCAAGCTTTTTCAATAGATTCTTTCCTTTGGAGAGCAGTCCTGTTTTCTTAGAGTCAGCTCGGGGGCGCCGGATGGGACTGCCGGGCCCCTGGGCTGCGGGGCTGGACCCCAGGATGTGTGGGCGCACTGTGGGGGTGGCACTTCTTCTGGGAGGGCCCGCTTTTTCCTGGGGAACCTAACGGAAGACCCGCAAGGGACAGTTCAGGGCTGGATGTTTAAAAGACAAGAAGGTGTTTCTTTGCCTTTTAAAGCATCTCAATGTCATTACTGTACAACAGACACTCCATCTCCTCTCACAGTCCTTTCTGTCCCAGCAGGGCCACCATACAGTCAATTATCAATCAATAGTACATTTTGCATCATGAATAATACACCCAGACAGTCAGGGGCGGCGTTCTAAATGGTAATCTATGTTCATATGTGACGAAACCCGGAAAATCGAGTGCGCTTCACTTAAGATTCTAGCTAAACTCTCATTAAAACATAAATAAATGTACTATTTATACACAGTGACATGACAGTAATCTCATTTTTAGTGACAATCAACTAATTAAGAACTCCTTAAAGGTAAAGCTCAACCGGAGATGTAAAAAATGTACTTGCCCTCAGACCATACAAGATGTAGATCTCATCAGAACAGATCTGGTTAAATTTAGCATTACATCACTTGCATTGTGAATGGGTGCCATCAGAATGAGAGTCCAAACAGCTGATACAAACATCACAATCTGACTAGATAACATTTTCAATGCGAAAAGCAATATTTGGACTCTCATTCTGTTGGCACCCATTCACTGAGCAAGTGATGTAATGCTAAATTTAACCAGATTTGTTCTGAAGAGAAACAAACTCACATCTTGAATAGCCAAAGGATGAGTACATTATCAGAAATTTCCATTTTGAGTGAACTATTCCTTTAACAGCAAAAAAATGTTTTACATGCCACAATTTGCCCTTAATATCAGTTGAATAGTTGCATAACACAAAATGTAAATGAATATTTATGCTAACAGCAACATACTCTATAATGGCAATGGAAAGAGAAGATAAGTATTTAATTTACCAGTCTTTGGAAGTAATCTATCACCTTTCAGCATGGTAACTTCACCAAGGGTGTTGGAGCCAAATCAAACCTGCTTTAAAAAAGCTTCATTTACAAAACTTAAAAATCAATTCAATCAAGTTTAGGAAACAGTATATAACTAAAATCTACTATTTAGATAGATATAGGTAATGATACGTATGCTTGCTGGACATGTTTGATTATTCCTAGAGTTAATGGAAAGAGTGCACCCTAATCACACGCACGCACGCACGCACGCGCACACACACACACACACACACACACACACACACACACACACACACACACACACACACACACACACACACACACACACACCTTTATGATCTGGCTGACCTTGCCATTGTCCAATATCCATCTCAAAAGCAGTTTGTGTGAATTCGTGCTCAGTGTGGTATGATAGGGTGCACAGCTACAGGAGAGGAGAGGGTTTGTCCCAGGGCGTACACTAGGGATCTACTAAACTGCACACATTAGAGAAGAGAAGGGATGGGGGTAAGGGGTCAGGGGTCCAATTCTGACCGTGCAAGAATGGCTTTATAGCTTCTTATGACTTACAGTAGGAGTCAATGAAAGACGAACATTATAATGGACAACACCCAGAGAAACAACTGAAGATACCAGCTGCGCCTGTCTAATGCACTGAGAGCAGTGGACCAATCACAGCTCTCTGAGCAGCTGTACTTATAGAACTGTTAACTGATGCACAAAAATGTGATTTCCATGAGGTCATAAGAATTATACAGTAGGGGTGTTTGGATGAGTAACTCAGTCAGTGCATGTACCGTATCTGTATGGAACTTTTGGCATACTGTCAGTTTTAAACTGTGCAATAAATTAAAATATAATTTTAATTAATACAAATGTTTTATGTTAAATAAAAATATAATTGTAATAAAAATATTTGTAATCAATTTTGATCTTTAATAAAATTTCATTTAAATTACAAACATAACAAATTACATAATTATATATTAATATATGATATAAATGATAAATATAAACATTAGTAAATAAACATATGAATCAGTACATATTAATGAAACATTTTTATTAAAATAAGAATGCAATTAGTCTTTTAGTTCATCTGTAAATTCTGAAATGATAATTTGAGCAATTCAAACTTCAGGCATCAACGTAATATGTTTTAATTCTAATGGATCTTTCATGTATATGGTTGTGTGAATGTGACATATATCTGTGTGTTGTGCACACCAGGAGCAATAGTAATAAGGACCCGCGTCGTGTGCATTAGACGAGGACAGCGTTATTTGTGGTATCCTCTGTTGCTCACTTACGTGACAGATACTGAGCCGTTACGGAGTGAAATGAACACTCTTCTTCTGTTTTGCCGAGCAAGTGAGGAAAAAAAACAATGCCATGATGTAATGCATCTCAATTGTCTGCACAATGAATATGAGAAAAGGATCACAAAACTTTCAGTATAGAAAAACCTTGATGGGTCCTGACGATTGAGCAGAACATCCATCAGCAATTATATTTTCTTTTTTCTCTCTTTTTTATACAGACCATTGTACAATATCTACAGATAAAATCATTCTTGATAACTCTCTCTACTTGCAACATTTGTTTTGTGTCTTTCTTTAAGTTGATAGTCTTATATATCAGCAATATAGAAAAAACGAATCATTTGCCTCAATCCGTTAAAGCACCAAAAGAAAATTCACGGTGGTGTCGAAGCATTCTGAAAGAACAAGCATGCAGTTCTACATGGAATCAGTTCTCTGTACATCAAAACTATCTTCTCGATTATAAATTGATTTCACTTTCAAACACAGTTACATTCATAAAGCATCTATTACAATGCCTCACTTGTGAATTAGGTACAAAATTATAGTCTTTTAGTGCTTCTTTTTCCAGAAATAATAACAATAAACAACTAAGAAATCTGGCACGTCTCTTTGTGTGAATTCTTCTTTTCCAAACAATGTTTTATGAATATGCAATTTCATTAACAGTTCACATTTCTCCTCCGCAGAACATCTGACATAAAAATAAGGTTCCTCAGTCTTGTATTGTATAGGATGTCTCTGTGTTTAGTAAGCTGTCTCTCATTAGTTTTCTGTTTTCTTTCAATGATCCATCAAAAAAGCAACCGGCTGTCACACAACACAAACACAGACGGAGAAGAGGAAAAAACAGCAGAGCAGGAAGGAGATTAAAAAAAGAGCTAATGGATGACAGAGGGCTAGTGTGAAACAGGATGTACCCTTTTGCTCTTTGTCCGAGGCGGGTGGTCCTGGGGGTGACGGCCCGGGGTGTTGGTGAGGTAAACCTCCACATCATCAGGCACTTCTTCAAAAAAGTTGGAGGGGACCAGACCCTTGTGTCCATTGAGCTCCCCCTGAATGGAAAACAGAGCACATCATGCATCTAAGGCTACAGCAGCTCTCCTGTGTTCAGGACTGAAAGCCGGAATAACCTCGAACTTGAAAGAACAGCGTTACGCATTTGCAGAATAGTATAGTGTATGCACCAAAAACAGAGATGGTGTAAATAATCTACTCACGTAATAAAAGCCATCCTCATCGATCTCTCCAAACACTGTGATCACATCGCCGGCACAAAACGTCAGCTCAGCCTTAAGGACAGAAAAAGTATAGCATTTCAGTCATCGTTCATAACTGTCACAGAGCTAATTTAATATGCAACAGTTACAACCACAATGTAGATGTATTAATCGCTTTAAAGGATCAATCAATCATAAATCAGCCTGTCTGTCTCTATCGTTATATCTATCTATCTCTCATCTGTGCTTCCGTATATCCATCCATCCATCCGTCCGTCCGTGCGTCTATCCATCCATCCGTCGTCTGTCTGTCCGTATATCCATCCATCCATCCATCCATACCTATATCCATCCGTCGTCCGTCTGTCCGTATATCCATCCATCTATCATCCATCCGTTCGTATATCCATCCGTCGTCCGTCTGTCCGTATATCCATCCATCTATCATCCATCCGTTCGTATATCCATCCGTCGTCCGTCTGTCCGTATATCCATCCATCTATCATCCATCCGTTCGTATATCCATCCGTCGTCCGTCTGTCCGTATATCCATCCATCTATCATCCATCCGTCCATCCATCCATCCATCCATCCATACGTCCGTCCATCTATCTATCTCCGTCAGTCCTGTCTATATATATATATGGGCACTTTTTTCACTTTTGGACACTTATACACAATAACTTTTTACAGAATTAAAACCTGCAAATTCAACCTACACAAGGTTTAGGCCTAACTCTATACTCATAAAAGCAAACCTACGTAATGTCAGATATCTAAAATAATCTCTACGTACCTTATTAGAAAGAAAATTAAATATCAATAATTTATAGCAACATTCTCTACTCTACAGGTCCAAAACAACATCCACAAAACTTGTGATATACAAACACAGATCAACCAACACTGGGCAAGGCAGCTCCTCATTGTCAGACTGGGAGCTATGTTCACAAACCACAGTGATTATGCAACCCTTTATCTCCAGTCCAACGACAGCAAAAACCACACACAGGGATCTCAGTGTCACAAATAACCAATCCCTATTCCTTTCATAGGAACTCACTCACATACAACAGAGCAGATTTGTCAACAGCCTGTCACAAAGCCTTCATAAATGCATTATAATGATTCATAATATCCAATAAATGCCTGCATACACATTGGAATTCATTTAAATGCATATCTGATTCTCTAAAGCATGACACTAACACTACCATAATAGAATATAAAGTGTCCTGTTACGCTTATTTCCTTAGAGAATCATTCATCAAGCAAATTATGAAGGCTTTAAAACACATTCAGTATGAAATGCAAATGTATTGCACATGCATTATGACGTTTGGGTCATGTAAGTGAGATATCCACACAGTACAGGTGCTGATGCAGTGCAGTGAGCTCCCTCAGCAGGAAATAGAGTGTCATTTGGCACAAGCCCAGTGAGTGAAGACTCACTACTTCCTTCCACACTCACCTCCTCACTCTGCAAGCTGCCCCCATAGCGGGCCTGTGCGCCAGCGGCAATGCAATGACAGTAAGTGACAATGGGGTGTAAAAGATTTGGAATTGAATTGGACAAATTTGATGGATGTTACTAGTAAGGACACATTTCAACCAATTCATTGTTTTCAAATGAATTATTTTAACATTGCTATTTATTTATTGTTGTTTTTTTTATTATAATTTTATGTGAAGTACGATTACACTTAAACACAAGTAAATATGTAAAAAAGAAGCACAGCACAATTTATGAATTACAGTAAGCTTAGTTGTCAGGATGGTATCAATCTTTCAATTTGATGTTATTCTATTTTGATGCCCTCTGATGGATACATTCAGAAGTGCTTATTACCAACTTTAAAGGTGAAGTTTGTTGGGTGGGACTAGTTGTTTTCCAAACAATGATGGACCAATGTTGCTACTGTTAATAAAGAAATACAATTATTAAAATAGTTTTCAGTAACTGAAATAAATCTAAAATAAAATACAATATATATATATATATATATAGATGGAAAACTTTTTAGAACCTATTAAAATATACACTAAAATTAGAAATGTTGCCTTAGCAACTTACTGAAATAAATATTTCAATATCAGTACTAAAATTAAAAAAAATATATCTAGAAAAATAAAGCTAAACATATATGCTGTATATAAACTAAACAAAATTACAAATGACAGAAGCATATGACAAAATTACTGAAACCCAAATTATTATTAAAATTAAAAAAAAATATATATAAAAAGATTATTACAAATATTATGAATACTATAATAATTTATAGATAACATTAAAATAACACTGTGGCAGAACATTTTGGAAACCTGTTTGCAAACTGTGAGTATATTTTCTAAATTCTATTTGGCACAGAAATTACACACTTCAACTTTAAAGGTGCTATAGAATGCATTGATAAAATATTTAAAATTGTTCTTTGATTTCTACACAGAATTTATGTGGCTTAGGTAAGGGCAAAACATTTTACATGTCCATTTAAAACCCTAGGATTTCTCCCCAGAAAGAAACAGTATGTTATTACCTTATTTGGAGGGGTCATGAATAATAATGTTAAGCTCTGCTCTGATTGGCTGTTTCACAGTGTGGCTCAATGTTAAGCTCTGCTGTGATTGGCTGTTTCACAGTGTGGCTCAATGTTAAGCTCTGCTGTGATTGGCTGTTTCACAGTGTGGCTCAATGTTAAGCTCTGCTGTGATTGGCTGTTTTACAGTGCGGCTCGTTTCATTAGCTGACAGGAATGAAAAACAGGGAGGCAAATATATATTTCAATACTTTCTCACACAGTTATATCGTTGGGTAATTATACTGTAAATAAAATGCGGGCATCAGGGAGACGCTATTAATATGCAGGGCATTTAAACTTCTTTCAAATGCACGATCACTTACTTTCACTTTCGAGATTCGCGATCGCACGTACTCGGTTTATACTACGGAGCGCCAGTACTTATCACACATTTTACAAGATCAGATGCTTGTCAGTGGTGCTCAGGATCTGTAAATCATTCGCCATCATCCTCAGTCATCTCCCCTTACTCTGTTTATGTGGTAAGTTAAATCTTATGTACTGTAATGTAACAGGTTACAGCCAGCAAGGAGAGCTAACCATGTCCCTTTAGTGGCTCGTGTTATTTTATTAGAACGCGTAATTTCTTTTCCGTGCCTTTCTGAATACAGACACCAACACATCTCTGCACATCACATCCTCTGCATAGCCTGGAACGTAACATTTATTTCCACGATCTGCCATTTTCGCTGTTGTCCGCGCTTGTTTCTTCACAATGCCTGCAGAACTTCTGATGATTCGTCTGGCATAGAACATGGGCGGGTTTATGCAAATGTTGGGGGCGTAACTATTAGTGAACCCTGACTGTAACGTCACAGTCGGTGTTATGTTCTGATTCGCCTATTTTTCAGTGGTCTTTTTTTAATCACGAGATTTACTTAAGGAGGAGGAAGCAATGGTGTCTGAGGCTCACTGTATGTCATTTGCATGTACAGAACTCTTATTATTTAACTATACCAAGGTACATTTTCCATTCTATGGCACCTTAAAAATAATAAGTTCAAAGAAGACAATCATACAGGACTGGAATGACATATCAGTGTGTAAATTATGACAGAACTTTAAGTTTCGTTTTAACCAGAACTTAACCTTTAAAGCTGCCATGTGCCATCTGAATGAACAGTAACATAAAAAATACAAGCCACACTGTAGCCGGAGAAAGCAAAGAAAATAAGCTGAAAATGAATTTGGTGACTATTACAGAGGCAGACATCCAGGCAAGCCAGCATAAAATCAAAAGCTTATGGGATGAGACTGTAAGTGCAAGAAGAAGCCCAGACAAAAATGAACTCCATTAGTACCTCCACATCCACGTTAGGAGAGCTCTCTCTGGGGTCATAGTCATACAAGGCCACCATCCTCTGCGTCGACACCTGGTGCTGCCTTCCACTCCTTTTGTTCCTCTCTGACAAAAAGAGGTTAAGAATACATGAGCAAAACAAATAAATAAGTAAACCAAGGCACTCTCTGATAATTTAAATGTTGATCATTAAAATTAAACATAAATATGTGAAAAAAGAGCATGATTTATGAATGACAGCAGGCCTTGTTGTAATAATGACATCAAAACAAACTCCTTTATATGTTATTCATCTCTTTTTTGCCCTCTAATGGATAAATTTAGAATAGCATATTACCAACTTTGTGAAGTATTTTTCAGTGTTAAAATATTTTCTACTGTCTAAGCCAAAACAGCAACATTGACACAACAAACAACATTTTATATTATCATAATTTTTTTAACAACAATAAAAGGCACATTTAGTAGACAAGTTATTAATATCGAATCCAAATGTCCACTATTCTAAGCTGTGAGGTCCAAAAGTTTGAGTCTACACTATATTGAACATTTCAATGTGAAAATGGAAAGAGAGAATATTTTTTACAAAGAAATCAAAAGTAAATGTGTGTAAATGTGTGACTCTTAACGTAGGAGCCCCACAGGGTTGTGTCCTGAGTCCCCTGCTCTACTCTCTCTACACACACGACTGCGTGTCCTCTCACAGCTCCACTTCTATTGTTAAATTTGCTGATGATCCTGTGGTTCTGGATCTCATTTCCAACAACAATGAGACCGCATACTTGGATGAGGTAGAGAGATTTACATCATGGTGCCAGGACAACAGTCTCTCTCTGAACGTGAGCAAAACTAAAGAGCTGATTGTAGACTTCAGGAAGAGACAGCAGCGGCCCTACACCCCTCTTATGATCAGTGGGACCCCTGTGGAGAGGGTGAGCAGCTTCAAGTACCTCAGTGTAAACATCTCCGAGGACCTGACTTGGACTGCACACATTCAAACACAGGTTAAGAAAGCCAGGCAAAGATTGTACCATCTGCGACAGCTGAGGAAATTCAGGGTCCCACCAACAATCCTGAAAACTTTCTACTCAGGGGCCATAGAAAGTGTATTGACTCAGTGCATCTCAGTGTGGTATGGTAACGTCTCAAATCAGGACTGTATAGCTCTACAGAGAGTCGTGCGCTTAGCTGAGCGCATCTCAGGGTCTACTCTCCCCTCTCTGCAGGACATCTACTTCAAACGCTGCAAAAGTAGAGCTGCTAAAATCACCAAGGACTCAAATCACCCCAGTAACCGTCTCTTCATTTTACTGCCATCTGGCAAGTGCTTCAGGAGCATGATGGCAAAAACTGAGAGACTTAAGAGGAGCTTCTTCCCTCAGGCCATCAGGCTCCTAAACTTAAACTCAGTCTCATAACATCAACATGAATCCATTTAATAATCAGTAAGATATTCATTATTCTCCACCATCTGTATTGCTGCTATGTATATATCCTGTACAACCTGTTTGCACATTCTTCTTGCAAATTCCTGCTTATATTATTATTTATTAAGTATACAGTCCTGTACATTTAATTTTATAGCACATTTGATCTTTTACGTAATTTGTTTCCCATACCTATATTTATGTATATTCTCTCGTGTTTGTGTTACATATAACTGCACTGTCCATGGAGCGGACCTGACTTACATTTCACTGCTGGTTATATTCTGTATAATTGTGTATGTGACGAATAAAAACCTTGAATCTTGACATTGATTATGTTCTTCAGTATAAATGGTCAGATGCTCAATGCTCTCTAAAATACAAAATAGAAACATTTTAAGAGCAGTTTCAGACTTTTGGACCCCACTGTTCAATCTGCATTGATTCCTGTATGAGGTGTCAGTGGGAACAGAAAGAAGAAGTCAAGCTTGTGTGACATTCAAGTGTTAAAGGGAAACTTGAAGGTGAGCTGAGAAAAGGCACTTAAGTAAAAAAGTAAAGAAAGGTTTGAATGAGAAAACTGGTGAAGAAATTGTGTGGGCACAAACCTCTCTTGGATTTCCTGGACCTGCGATTAACTGAACGGCCATCTTTGAACCTATTACAGTTTACTTAAAGAGAAAAGAGAAAAGCAAGAAAGAAATGGAAGAGGGGGGGGGGGGGGAATGAAGGTAAGGAAGGCACAGGATTTAAAAGAATAATCCCTCTGTGACATTTTGCTATAATTCCTTTTGTTTTCCTCAGATGAAAGAAAGTCAAATAGGTTTGGAACGACATGAGTGATGATATAATTTAAGAGTTATATAAAGAATAGTATGGAAAAGGTAGAGGACTGGCAGACTAGCACCATATTAATCAAAAATAATTCAGAAAGAAAGAGAATAGTCAGAAAATGAAGCACATAAGATGGGCAAGGGATCAGTACAAATGACCTGTTAGTTCATACCTATTTTCTCAATGGGTGTGTTGAGAGGAAGAAACCCCTGTTTGAGCAGCTGGTCCATCATTTCATCATCATCCGTCTGGATCTCTGAGACCATGTTACAGGGTATTAGCCCCCTGCGGCCACAGATCTCTGCCCTGTAGAATCCATCTGTGTCCTTCTCTCCTAACACCTGGACAACACAGCAGGGTCATAATTGAATTCGTTTCATTGCATTTTTAATTACACTCTAATGTCCTGCACTACTGCTCTACTCAATTCTGTACAGTAGCACTACTTCTAATGTATTATATATTGTATTATTTACTTAATGCTTGTATTATTTTAATAGAAGTGTCTAATAATTGAATGAATTTAAAAAGCCACTGCAAACAGAAAATAAATGTGTGTATATATACTATTATTATTATAAAACCTTTATTTAACCAGGATAGAAAACTCACTGAAATTAAAATCTCTTTTGCAGGAGTGCCCTGGCCAAGATAGGCGGCCCAAGTTTACAAATACATATAACAAACAATAACATACAATACACAATAAAATACTACGCAAAAAAACTCACTAAAGATACAGCCATTAGAAACATTTGCAGATCACCAAGTCTTTCTCCAAACCACACAAAAGTGTTTTAAAATATCTAAAAGGCATCAATTAATTTAACCTTAAATTCATTTGAAGACAATTCCAGTCCAAAGGGGCAGCATATTTAAAAGCCTTAGTACCTAGTTTAGTTCTTGCAGAAGGTACAAGAGATTATAATACATTTGTGAACGCAGTAAATAATTACCAACTGTTTTTTTGTTGAATTAAACAACAGAGATACTGTGGTAGAAAACACAAAATTGCCTTATGTATCATTAGGTACCAATGCATTTTCCTTCAAACAGCAATAAACACCCACCGGCCACTTTATTAGGCACATCTGTTCAATTGCTTGGTAACACAAATTGCTAATCAGCCAATCGCATGGCAGCAACTCAATGCATTTAGGCATCTAGATGTGGTGAAGACGACTTGCTGAAGTTCAAACCGAGCATCAGAATGGGGAAGAAAGGGGATTTAAGTGACTTTGAACGTGGAATGGTTGTTGGTGCCAGACGGGCTGATCTGAGTATTTCAAAAACTGCTGATCTACTGGGATTTTCACGCACAACCATCTCTAGGGTTTACAAAGAATGGTCCGAAAAAGAGAAAATATCCAGTGAGCGGCAGTTGTGTGTACGAGAATGCCTTGTTGATGTCAGAGGTCAGAGGAGAATGGACAGACTGGTTATAGATGATAGAAAGGCAACAGTAACTCAAATAACCACTCGGTACAACCAAAGTATGCAGAATACCATCTCTGAATGCACAACACGTCGAACCCTGAAGCAGATGGGCTACAGCAGCAGAAGACCACACCGGGTGCCGCTCCTGTCAGCTAAGAACAGGAAACAGAGGCTACAATTCACACAGGCTCACCAAAATTGGACAATAGAAGATTAGAAAAACGTTGCCTGGTCTGATGAGTTTCGATTTCTGCTGCGACATTCAGATGGTAGGGTCAGAATTTGGGCGTAAAGAACATGAAAGCATGGATCTATCCTGCCTTGTCTCAACGGTTCAGGCTGCTGGTGGTGGTGGTGTAATGGTTTGGGGGATATTTTCTTGGCACACTTTGGGCCCCTTAGTACCAACTGAACATCGTTTAACAACTCAGCCTTCCTGAGTATTGTTGCTGACCATGTTCATCCCTTTACGACTACAGTTCACACATCTTCTGATGGCTACTTCCAGCAGGATAATGCATGTTTCCAACACCTTGTTGAATCTATGCCACGAAGAATTAAGGCAGTTCTGAAGGCAAAAGGGGGTCCAACTAGCAAAATACCTAATAAAAAAAACTACCTAATAAAATGGCCAGTGAGTGTGTGTGTGTGTGTGTGTGTGTGTGTATATATATATATATATATATATGGAAATGGTCTGATTAGAATAGAAGGGGAGAGAACAGACCTTGGAATATATAATAAGCAATGCACTAAGTATTATTTATATAAAATAAATAATTATAAAGCCATATACATATGCATGCATGTATATAACATACAGTAAAGAAACAATACAAATAATTTAATAATTAGTATTATTTAATATTGGCATTGGCAACTATACTGGTACATAAATATATAATTCTCAACTTTATCAGTAAAAAATTTGGTATTAGTGCAAAGAATAGAACAATATAATTTAATAAAATAATTGTATACAATTAGTTATGTATACAATTATCAATGAAGTAATTAAGTTCTTTTTTAATAAAAAATAATTATAAATACAAAGAAATGATTAAATATATTAAAAATAATTGTACAAAAAAATCTATATTGATTATGTACCTATAATATATCACTAAATTTATATATGTGTATGTGTGTGTATATATGATGTGTGTATATATATATATATAATAAAAACAAAGTAATATAACATTTATATAAAAACATGTATTAATAATCTAACATTATACTATATAATTTAATAATCAGTACTCTTACTACTGGCAATTAAATTTGTACATTATAAATATAATTGTCAATTATTTGTATCGGTGCATCCCCAAATAGAGTAGAAATAAAAATTCTTAAAAAGCGGAAAGAAATGAAAAACAAGCTATGGAATTAAATGAGAGTTGAGAATTGCTTGACATCAGTCCGTTCAGATCAAACCTTTATGATCTGGCCCTCCTTGAAGGGAAGCTCCTCTACGGCAGCATCGGGGTTAGGAGACATTGACAGGGGGTTGTAGTCAAACATGGCCACAAAGATTCGGGACAAGTCCTCTGGCTCTGACTCATAGTAGTCTGGAGACCGCCGGTCCCGTTCTCCATAACCATCTGAAACACAGTAGAGGGAAAGCTTCCGCTACACACAGAAACCAAAGGACATCTAAAGCCCAAAAGAGACCGTAGCACACTTAACCTAATCTATATCCTCAGAGGCATTAATCTGTGACAGCTAAACAATATTAAGAAAATTATATACAGTATGCTGCTATATGACTATATTATGTACCATTCCATCTTAAAGTGAGGCTACATATATAAATGCTATAAATGATAAAATTCCAACCACAATTGATACATATGCATGTTATCTATCTAGTGCACAACACACCAGTGGGATAATACACAAGTGGGATAATACATGCTGAAAACAGAATAATGCAGTAAAAACATGGTTGAAACTGCCATGCATGGAAAGAACAAGGAAAGGATAAAAACATTGCTGTTTTACTGTAAAAATCTACAGAACATTCTTGAACAGACATGCAGCAAATCATTACCAAAACTATACTGGAATAAATCACTACCAATCTAACACTTTTGTCTCTTATCTTATACCAAAGTCTTAGAGAGGAGTAATTAGTAGACCATGGAAGTTGATTAAAAGTGTATATGGAGCTGATAGAAGTGAATCATGCACCCTAATACTGATAAAGATATGTGGAACATTCATTAGCGGCATTTAAAATCACAGTTATTTTCATAGTTCTCCATGAAAGCTGGCATACATGCTCTTATCTTGGGCAGTCTTACGACATCCAACAGAAGAACGATATTCATGCAAATGAAACAATCGAGGATCTCACAGGAAGCTCAGTAAAAGATGGATGATGAGGAAAAAGGCAACAAGGGGAGCAAGAGGAGGAGAAGAGGGGTTCACAAACACTGTCTGCAATCACCCTTAAACAGACCGAAACTCAAACCAAATCTTAGTTATCGCTAACTAAAATAAATCCAAATTAACATGGGGAGGGGTGAGATGTACATAAATAAAATTACCTCGTGATTAAAACCTAAATATACAGGTACATCTAAAAAATTTTGATTATCATGAAAAAGGTCAATATTTTTTGTCATTCATTTCAGAAAGTGAAACCCATATATTATATAGATTCATTGCACATAGATTAAAATATTAAATATTCTTGACATGTTGATGATTATGGCTTACAGATAATGAAAACCCAAAATTCAGTGTCTCAGAAAATTTGAATATTACATAAGATCAATAAAAAATGATATTTTAAACAGAAATGTCAGGCTTCTGAAAAGTATGTTCATTTCTATGCACTCAATACTTGGTTGTGCCTCATTTTGCATGAATTACTGCATCAATGCGGCGTGGCATGGAGACAATCAGTCTGTGGCGCTGCTCAGGTGTAATGGAAGCCCAGGTTGCTTTGATAGCGTCCTTCAGGTCATCTGTATTGTTGTCTCTCATCTTCCTTTTGACAATACCCCATAGATTCTCATAAAGTGGCCAATCGAGCACAGTAACACCATGGTCATTGAAACAGCTTTTGGTACCTTTGGAAGTGTGGGTGGGTGCCGAGTCCTGCTGGAAAATGAAATCAGCATCTCCATAAAGCTTGTCAGCAGAAGGAAGCATGAAGTGCTCTAAAATGTCCTGGTAGAAGGCTGCGTTGACTGTGGACTTCAGAAAACACAGTGGATCAACACCAGCAGATGACATGGCAGCTCAAATCATCACTGACTGTGGAAACTTCACACTGGACTTCAAACAACATGGATTATGTGCCTCTCCACTCTTTCTCCAGACTCTGGGACCTTAAATTCCAAAGGAAATGCAAAATTTACTTAAATCCGAAAAGAAGACATTGGACTACTGAGCAACAGCCCGGTTCTTTTTCTCTTTAGCCCAGATAAGATGCTTCTGACGATGTTTCGGTTCAGAAGTGGCTTGGTAGCACTTTTCCTAAAGATGTCTGAGCGTGGTGACTCTTGATGCACTGACTCCAACTTCAGTTCTCTCCTTTTCAAGCTCTCCCAAGTGTTTGAATCGGCTTTGCTTGACAGTATTCTCAAGCTTGCAGTCATCCCTGTTGCTTGTGCACATTTTCCTATCCAATTTCTTCCTTCCAGTCCACTTTGCATTTAATGTGCTTTGATACAGCACTCCGTGAACAGCCACCCCTTTCAGTAATGACCCTCTGTGACTTACCCTCTTTGTAGAGGGTGTCAATGATCATCTTTTGGACCATTGCCAAGTCAGCAGTGTTCCCCATTATTGTGGTTTCAAAGAACAAGAGATACTCGGAATTTATACTGTAGGGATGGTCATTTATTGAAACTGAAATGTAAATATTGTAATATTTTGAGATACAGACTTGTGGACTTTCATTAGCTGTGAGCTCTAATCATCAAAATGAAAACAAAACAACTTTTGAAATGTTTTACTTTCCATGTAATGAATCTAAAATATATGAAAGTTTCAAGAAACAAGTTACAGGAAAAAAAAACTTTTTCACAATATTCAATTTTTTTTAGATGTACCTGTACATATAAAAGGTAAATTAACCGAAAAAAATGCTCAATAAATGTACCTCTAAGTTTCTAAGACTAAGTTTCTTTTTTGTTATCATTTATTCAGGTAGAACTGCTGTGAGACACTGGCTACGTTTACATGCACAATTTGTGGTTGTGGAACTGAATGTAGTGTTTACATGAACGCTAAATAAAGTGATCGGGTTGAAGTTCATATGTGATGATCGTTTATATGTCACAAGCTTCAAATCGGAATAGATTTTTTTATTACATGCGCACACTGCACAAATATAGTTTCTCACTGTTTGCAAATAATAACCACTCTCCTGCACTGTTTCTTTATTTGTTTTTAACAGTAGAATTAATATTTTTCCATTTCTGGATAAATATACATACATACCAGAAAAATGCCCCTCCCCGCACCCAAAACGGGTTGCTTGATGATGATAATCCAAAACAAGGACTGGCGGGAGGTTGTCCTGCTCCACTTAACAGTTGCCGAGTGAAAGGAGAGTTTTATAATGACAGGACATGCATTTATACGACACTTTATTCAGAATGAAGAACCGCTCGTTGTGCGCATCATACGTTATTCCTGCATCATTGCACATGCACAGTCCTTACAGTTTCAGTTTTTAATCTGATCAAGTGTTCACATGCATGCTCAATCATATTAGAAAAGGAATAAACCACCCCCTTCGATCCGATCGAAATTTCATTCCGATCGTGCTCAATCCGAGGTATTTACATGAAGCCTTTTCAGTCCAATTAAGCCATCAATCCGATTACAAACTGATTATTTGGTTGCATGTAAACATAGCCACTGTTATTTTGTAGAAACTGAAGAACCTACAATTTCATCTGTGATAATCAGCATGTCACAGAAGCAGTCAGTAGAGCTTAACTTGCATTAAGTTAAGAAATAATAATTTAAAGACCCCATGAAATCACATATTTTTTCCTACTGAAAAGGGAATCCGGGTGGGACAAAAGTATGCTTACAGTTTATTTTGTCAGCATTTAGAAATGACCTCTGGCCTGTTACACAAAGCTAATTGGATAAAGTCTGAGATTCAGAGTAGGTTTTGAGTAAAAAAAATATCACAAAGAGTTTTAAAGAAAGGTAAGTTTACCTATATATATATATAAATATAAATATATATATATATATATATATATATATATATATATATATTAGGGGTGTAACGGTTCACGAAATTCACGGTTCATTTCGATACGACACAGTGGTGTCACGGTTCGGTACATTTTCGATACGGGGGGGGGGGGGCGGGGGCGGGGGCGGGACAATTAGTTACGTCGCAATGTTGGAAATATCTGTTTTAAACCATGAAGGTAAGCCAATGGATATCACACAAGCATGTGTTTGCATCAGGGTTTGCACACTGCAAACTAAGTGCAAGATTTATGCCGGTGAGCGTCTTAATCCCCCGGCTCTTTCCTTCTGGAGCATCAGTCAATGTTTGAACCTTTTTTAAATAGTTGTGTTTGAGTCCCTCTATTGTCCTCAGTGTGAAAAGATGGATCTCAAAATCATACAGTCACTGCTGGAAAGGGTTCAAATATGCAAAATATGCTGTAAAACTGAAAATTCTGCAGGACATGGAGTATTTTTCTGAAGAACAGTGCTCAGTTTAACTGTTCAGAACAAACAAGGGACAAAACTAAAAACAGTTGTGGATCACCCAGGTAACCCCACATACAGTATTAAGAACCAAGGGTTCCCAAACTTTTGAATAATTAATAATAATAATTCCTTACATTTATATAGCACTTTCTGGGTATTCAAAGCGTTTTACATAGAAGGGGGGAATCTCCTCATCCACCACCAATGTGCACTATCCACCTGGATGGGCAGCCACATTGCACCAGAACGCCCAACACACCAGATTATTGGTGGAGAGGAGACAGGGTGATGAAGCCAATCAGTGTATGGGGATTATTAGGAGGCCATGATGGTCAGAGGCCAATGGGCGAATATGGCCAGGATGCCGGGGTTACACCCCTACTCCTTTTCGAAGGACATCCTAGGATTTTTAATGATCACAGAGACCTCGGTTTAACGTCTCATCCGAAAGACGAAAAATGCTTTTTTGACAGAATAGTCACAAAAAATAGTCTCAGACCGCAAGGGTGAGCATCCCCTCTGGCTTCACTAATACCTCTTCCATAGAGTAGGGTTATTTGAATAATTTCAGCTATTTTTTTGCCTTGTGGACTAAATGTATAGATATTTTATGTAAAATATCTTACTCAGGACCAATGTTGGGCTAGTTACTCAAATAATGTAATATATTACTAGTTACTCCTTTCGAAAGTAATATTGTTACTTTACTTATTACTTTCTGGCAACAGTAATTAGTTACACTACTAGTTACATTACTTTTTCTTCATGCCCCACAGAAGTTGTAACTGTGTATCTTCCAAATATAATTCTTCTAGAATGTTCAGAATAACATATTAGGGCTACAGGCAGGTGAGGTTTTCTTTCAGGGTTGGAGCTAAACTTTGCAGGACATCGGCACTCCAGGACCGACGATGCCTACCCCTGGTATAAGGAAACAGTTTCATCCATTCTTTCACCCAAACCCCCCATAGGGCCCCCAGAAGTCTAGGATCGGCACTGCGAATACATGTACCGTGCCACCCCTAATATATATATATATATATTTAAATATTTTTTTTCTGTGTAATGTAATATAATAAGGATATAATATATATACAATTCATATAAAATATATATTATAATTGCCAAATTTAGTTTCTAATTAGATTTTCTATATTGCTGTGACAATGTACACCGTTTAAAACAATCTATCTTCTTAAACCTGAAAAATAAGCGTTTGATCAAACTAAACTCAAACTTACCTGGGTATCCTTAGTAAGCATTTTGTAAGCCTCTCAAAGCTAACAGACATGGACTAAAAGCCACAAAACTCTTTCTTTGATTTCATTAAGGTGCTTTAAACAAGATACTGTTGGTAATAATATGATATATTAGTTCAAATTCGTTCTGGTAATTTTTGTTAGATTTTCATTTTCACGCCACATACCATATTGGTGCTCTGTTCGCTGTGGGGGCCATTTCCTGCGGTGGGCTACATTGGTATAGTAAACATCGTCCTTGATAGGTGAGAGGTTCCCCTCACTCCCCTCACTGTTATTCTCCACGGTGATCTCTACGGAAATACCAATCAGAGCATTACAGCCACAGCCCCTCTACTCCGCCCGTGAGGTGTGCATTATGACATTTTCAAGGCTCTCAAGGTGTGTTTCAAGATCGGAAATGCCATTCTATAGTATTAAAGCATAAGAAACGGCATACTGATCTTAAAACAGTATTGAAAGCCAGCTGACATGTGTTGCTCCAGAGTAAAACAGCAATGTTCAACATGATGATGGTTTTCTAAGCGACAATGTGTTGCCTGTAAGGAGCCCCAATTGTACACTAGAATAAAGCAGTTAAATAATTATTAGTGAATCTGAAACAGAATTAATGGCAAAGGTCAACCAAAAGTGACTCCCAGGGCTTAAAGAACACCAGAACTGTCATAATGAAATTTAAGGAAAACAAAGGATCACACAATAGGTGTCTCTACGAAAGTCACTAAAGGAAGTGAGGAAGAGTCCAAACATCATTTGACCACACTAACCAATGGAAGGGACTGTCATTGGCCTTCTCTGAGCAGGTGGATAGCCGTGACTCGTCCTACGGCCGGAATGGTCCAGTCGTTCCGAGCGTCCCGTTGAGGGAGAGCTCCCTAAAATCTTCAAAAGCAAACATTAAAATGTTAATCAAAGCCTGCGGTGCTTTAATAATAGATATCCTATAAAAAATCCCAATAAAAAATAAATAAAGTGATTTCTTTAGAGAACAAGATTCTAGTCCCAAGTAAAAAAAAAAACAAGGAGGATGAACCCGCCAAAACATTTAACATAAACAATTGAAACAAACTCTGACAACAACATGAGCAGGGTTTTGGCAGAAATCAGATGCTTAGCTAAAGACCATTTTGGTTTTTGTTCTGCTCTTCCTCAGTTTGTATGGGAAAGTTTGGAATGTAGTTTGTGATATGAGCTTTCTGATTCATATCATTCTACATTATGGTCTGCTTACACTAAATGTAATGTGTTGAGTATATAAAACTGTCATTATAGGTACAGTGGCTTGCGAAATTATTCACACCCCTTAATATTTTTCACGTTTTTGTTGCTGCCTTATGTTAAACTACTTTAAATTACTTTTTCCACATCGATCTACACTCCATACACTATAACGGTAAAGCAAAAAAAATAAAGGTTTTTAACATCTTTGCAAATGTATATAAAAAAAAAAAACTTAATTGATTCCGTTGCACAAGTACTCATACCCTTATATGGGACAGTTGAAATTTAGCTCAGGAGCATACATATTACTTGTAGGTGTTACTAGACTGAGTGAAGGTAGCCTGTGGCAAATTGAATTGAATGGGTATGATTTTGAAAGGCACACACGTCTTAATAAAAGGTCCAACAGATGTTTATGAATATCAGAGCAATAACCAAACCCTGGTGTCAAATGAACAGCCTATAAAGCTCAGAAACAGGTTTGCGTCAAGTCACATATCTGGGGAAGAGTTTAGAAAAAACATCTGCTTCATTGAAGGGTCACAGAAGCATGTAGTCTCTGTTACCCTTAATGGAAGAAGTTTGAAACAACCAGGATTCTTCTTAGAGCTGGCCTCCAGGCCAAACTGAGCAACTGATGAAGAAGGGATTTGGTTAGAGTGGTGACGAAGAACCTGATGGTCACTCTAGTTGAGCTCCATGATCACATGTGGAGATAGGAGAAATCTACAGAAGGACAAACACCACTGCAACACTCCATCGATCTGGGCTTTATGGCAGTCCTTTCCTCAGTGAAGACAAAAGAAAACACACTTGGAATTTACAACAAAGCACTCAGAGCCTGAGCTTGAACCCAATCAAATATTTCTGCAGAAACCTGAAAATGTGCATCTGCCCCCATCCAACAGAGCAGACAGAGCTTGAGAGGTGAAGAGGTGAGAAGGAGAAGAATAGCAGATAATTGCCAAATGCTGATGAGCAAAGCTTGTCGCATCAAACAAAAAAGGCTTGAGGCTGTAAAGGTGCTTCAGCTAAATATTTAGTTAAGGGTATGAGTACTTATGCAATCTACTTATTTCAGTTTTTTAATTTGTAATTAATTTACAAAGTTGTGACAATTCTGTTTTTGCTTTGTCAATATGGTGTATGGAGTGTAGACTGATGTAGAAAAAACTGATTTAAAGCAGTTAACAGAAGGCAGCAACATAACAAAACGTGAAAAAAAATAAGGGGTATGAATACATTCGCAGGGCATTTTTTATTTGGTCCCCTACTCCCCTTGGATATTTAGTACTATTAGGTCAGTAGTGCAAAAACCTTGATGATGTATGAGCAGGTATTAGAAGAAAACAACGATGGGAAGCAAAACACACCAAAAAAGTATCTGTGCTGCTCAATCCAGATATGTGAGGTGAGTTATCTGTTCAAGCCCACATAAACAAGCTGTGACTGTTCCAATCAGTGGCACCACATTGTTCATGGGCTTGAATAACTCCAGTCCATACTGCACTGTTAAATGTGCAGATTCGTCATTCCTTTGGTGTTTCCGGCTTCCCATAAACAACTCTAAACCAGTGTTTCCTAACCCTGTTCATGGAGGCACCCCAACACTACACATTTTTGAACTCTTCCCAATCAAACACATCTAAATCAACTCATCAGTTCATTAGTAGCGACTTAAAAAGAGACCTAGTAGAGACCTCCAAGTCCTAAATTGGATGGGTTAGATAAGGGAGACATCCAATGTGTACTTACGTGGTGCCTCCAGGAACAGTGGTTGGAAACACTGCTCAAAATCAGAGGTCTTCAACCTTGCTCTAACAGACCCACTATCCTGCAAAGTTTATTTCCACACCTGCCTGTAAGTTTTTAAGTGATCTGGTGAACTCAGATTAACTTATTCAGATGATTAGGGTTGGAGCTAAACTTTGAAAAATAGTGGTTCTCCAGGAGCAGGGTTGAATACCAGCTAGCAACGTTTAAGTTGGACTCTAAAGTATAAGTTGGAGGACAGTGGAAACATTGTCATTTGATTTGTGTCTCTTCTAATAACAGAAACAAGAAACACTCAGAAATGGCCTTTAGGTAATCAAAACAAACCTACACATCCAAAAAATTTCACTCGACACTCCAGGAATCAAACAACTCACATGAGATATAAACCAAATCAAGAAAGATCATACAAGCTAAATCCCCCCAAAACAAGAGTAATTTCAAAAGGTGAAATCAATAACATAGCAATGTCTAGCAAAATAGACCAAACAAAAAGCAAAACAAAAAGAACAAAACCAAGACTGGGTGAAACACCATGAACAGAAGAATGATTTTATCGCTTGTCGATGAGAACACAAAGCAGTTGGTAGATGAGGAGGGGGCAGAAGGGTGAGAGGAGGGGTAGGAGACACACACCAGGGGTTCATCCATTGCCCTGTTGAGTCTGGCCACAGAGTAGGCCCTAATGTCCCTGTGATGGGTCCTGCCAACCTCGCTCAGCCTGCCCTCGCTCCGGAACCTGCGTTGGGGATGGTGATGATGCGGATGATAGTGGTAATGGTGGTACGACTCCCGCATGCTCCTCGTCTCCGGAATGGCATCCATGAATTCCTCCTCCACGCTGCACTGCTGAGCCAGTGTCCTTTTCCTGCCGGCAGCCAGAGCACGTCTCTCCACAGGTCCCTCGCTGTGGATCACCCGCATGTTGGGGCCAGAACCTACCCGGAGCGGGCTGCCCCCTGTGTACGAGTGGTAGCTTCCACGGTAGCCAAGCGAGCCCTCCTCCTCGCTCCCGCAGTCTAGTCCACTGTCTGGGCTCTTGGTGATCTGCCTGCTACTGCTCCTGCACGATGGCCGCTCCTCTATGGAGCTGTAGCGCGGAGAGGAGCGCTGCCTCTGCAGCCTGCGGACGCTTTTGCTTGTGGAGAGGTGGTTTGGCTGCCGAGAGTCCTGGTGGTAGGGCCGCGGGCTCCTGCAAGGAGTGCTCGGACGAGGCTCCTCGAAACGCAACCGCTGGCCCATGACCTCCACCCCAGTGTCCGGTTCCTCCTCGGCAACTTCCGGGATGCTGTGGAGCCGCTTGTGGGAGCGCAAGGAGCGCTGTCGTACCACCTCCCTTTGCAGGTCCCAACTGTTTTGGTCCACCGCTAGGTCTTGTCTCCTGTAATATGCCTTTTAGAAGCCAGAGAAGGGTGATGGACGAAGAAGGAGCCAAAGTTTCAGTTAGATTTGGAGGTTTTTCCAATTAGTTAAAATCGGGATTGTTTTTGGCGTATTTTGTTTGATGTGTTAGAACAGGCAGAGAAGATAAAACAGTGTGCAATTAGAGAACAAAATGGGAAAAGAAAGACAAAAATAAAGACATAATTAGTTATCGGAGGTCATGGTCGAATGTAGGGCATGCAGTAATCTCATTCCATGACGGACATGACATGCGACGGGAGGGAATCTGTAGAAGGAAAACATCAGGAATTGCAAACCGTAGAGAAAATGAGTACTGGAAAGTATCACACATGGAGGGCTCATAGAGGCAATTCACTAACAAAAGCACAGTCTAACAACAACAAAAAACTACAGATAAAAAGATGAGAATTCAGAATACAGAACATTAAGAAATTATTAACAGGCAATCAAAGGATCAAGACTAAAGATTCTAAGGACTATAAATGAATAAATAAATAAAAACATAAAACAAAATGGAGCCAAGCAACAAGTGAATTGTGTTAAAAAAGTAGACCAGTAACCTGGAATGGAAATTAAAAAAATATTAATAAAATATTTTCTAATTATTTCAATATTTCAAATTATGTATGAAAATCGTAATTGTTGGTTTTAAATTTCTACATCGTGATACACGTAGCAGATTTTTTAGATTAAAGGGGGCATATGATGCTTTTTTAAAGATCATTATTTTGTGTATTTGGTGTAACAGAATATGTTGATATGCTTTAATGTTCAAAAAACACATAATTTTTTCAAATACTGTACATTATTGTAGGTCCTCTATGCCCCGCCTCTCTCAAACGCGTCATTTTCTACAAAGTCCCTTCCTACCGACAAGTACAGTCTGCAGTACAGTCTGCTCTGATTGGCCAGCTGACCCTGTGCAATGTGATTGGCCGAACACCACAAGCACGCGTCAGAAATGTAATGTCCCTTTCCATAATCGTGAGCTTCAGCTTTCAAAATAAATATAAAGACAGTTAATAATGTCTTTAGTTTTACCACCAGTTCAAGCACGAAAAGGGAACAGAGTAAAATGACAGACACAGTGATGAAGCACATATGTATTTGCACACAAGCCGCGATTAAAGGGGTCATTTGATGCTTTTTTAAAGGTGCCATAGAATGAAAAACTGTCTTTACATTGGCATAGTTAAATAATAACAGGTCTGTACATGGAAATGACATACTGTGAGCCTCAGACACCATAGTTTCCTCCTCCTTATGTAAATCTTGTGATTAAAAAAGACCACTGAAAAATGAACATAACACCGACTGTGACGCAACAATTGGGATCACTACGCCCCATCATTCCATAAACCCGCCCCTGTTCTAGGCAAGCGCCAGCTGAACCATCAGAAGTTCTGCAGATGTTGTAAATAAACAAGCGCGGACAACAGCGAAAATGGTAGATCATGGAAATAAATGTAATGGTCCAGGCTGTGCAGGGGATGTGATGTGCAGGGATGTGTTGGTGTCTTTATTCAGAAAGAAACGGAAAGCTAATAACACAAACCACTAAAGGGACATGGTTAGCTCCTTGTTAGCTGTAGCTTGTTGCAATACATAAGATTTCACTTACCACATAAACAGAGTAAAGAGAGATGAGGATTGATGGCGAATGATTTACAGATCCTGAGCACCACTGACAAGCGTCTGATCTTGTAAAATGTGTGGTAAGTACTGTTGCTCCATAATATAAACAGAGTTTGTGCATTGCGTCTCTTGAAAGTGAAACCATAACACGATCGACTGATCGTTCAAAAGCAGTTTCAGTGCCTTGCGTATTAATAATGGCTCCCTGATGCCCGCGTTTTATATACAGAAGAATTACCCGACGATATAACTACGAGAGAAAATATTTAAACATATATATTCCTCCCTGTGTTTCCTTCTTGCTGGTGAGTGGCACTGTGAAACAGCCAATCAGAACAGAGCTCATTATTATTTGTGTACCTGCCAAATAAGCCAATAACAGTCCGTTTCATTCAAGGGAGAAATCCTAGGGTTGTAAATGGAGATTTTTTGACCTTACCTAAGCCACATACCTTCTATGTAGATATCAGAGAACAATTTTAAATACCGTATGTGGCCACCACAAGCATGAGTCAGAAATGTAACGCCCATTTCCATAATCGCGAGCTTTAGCTTTCAAAATTAAATATAAAGACAGTTAATAATGTCCTTAGTTTTACCATCAGCTCAAGCCTGAAAAGGGAACAGAGTCGCGTGCCAGACACTGAAGCTCGTATGTGTTTGCAGTACACAACCTATGGTTGCAGGGGCGTATAATTAGGGGGGGGGGGGGGGGGAGCTAGGGACGTGTCCCTTCCAATATCCAACCATTGCCAATACCAAACTGTCACTAGCAATATTTTGAATGAATGAATGAATGAATGATGCATTTATATAGCGCTTTATTGTGTATTGCTGTACACCCAAAGCGCTTTAAAATCACGTGGGGCGTCTCTCCTCAACCACCACCATTTTGATCAAATAATTAAATATATGTATATATTTGTGTCATTTCAGACGCATCTGAAATTATATATTATTGATATTACCTAACAAGTTAAAGTAAATATGTTAGAAAACGCCGCACTTTCAAGGACGCGCATTTAATTCATGTGCGGAATGTAGTCGCTCACCGAACGAGAAGCGCAGCCGCGTTCACAACTAGTATTTCACCCAATTCAAGACAGCAGTCCAAAACAGTTCATATAAAAGCCCAATTCAGGAATGAACAAAGTTGCATCAATGAGTTTGAAATGGCGTTTGGTGACAAAACAGAGCAAACTGAAAGAGAAAGCGCGATCTATGGTTATTATTAGCTCCCTATATAAAGCATACGGACATAAAGACAAACATTGTGCAGAAAGATACACAATCGTTCAGGCTAGGGTAAAGTCATGAATATCAACAATAATTTGAGACAAATATAATGGGATTTTTTTTGGTAAACTATGTAAGTGGCACTCTGTGGTGCAGGAGGATTTGGAACAGCATCCTGAGTCGCCGCGGACCGTCTTTAACTTTACATGAATGTTCAAATTAATGTACAAATAAACTGTTAGCTGAAATATCCACAAAATAAAAAACAACACTGATATAAGAGCGTGCAATTTATCTGCCAATCAGATGCGCACAAGTTTCGTTACTACAGCAACAGCAGAGTAGGGTACAACGGGGCTAAATGTGCCTCGGGGTAAAAGGCGCCTTTGATATTATTTTAATCTAAACCACTAGATGGCGCAAAAACGTGGCGTAATACTTTTCAACACACCCCTTTTCAAGATGCACGTGTATATCTCTCTGATCTTCTGATCGCGCGCAGCAGAGCATAGTTTGTGCTTACTTGATCTAATATTTTATGTTTTTTTAAATGTTGTAGATTTAAGTAAGGTCTTCTAACGTCTTCTTTATGATTTTTAGTTTTGCTTAAGATAATTAAAGCAATGTTTTTTAAATAACGGAAAAATAAGTGAAAGTATGGTTTTTGGGGTAAAAAGCTGTTAGGGCTAAAGGCGCCGTGATTAACATGATAATCAATAGATGGCTGACTTTTCCATTTATTGACATAAAATGTTATTTCAGATGGTAAATATCAAATATTATGTCCATATTAGAGATAATCACCATGTTTAGAATGAAACCACCATATTTAAAAACATGATAATCATATCATATAATAAAATATCATTTGTTGTTACTACTGTAAATACATATTCAATATTCAATTATTATTGGATCTACTTCAATACTTTCAGAATCTATATTATTAAAATAAATAGTACAAACTTTTTTAAAGTGATTGTTTTGAACAAGTATTAACTTAGACATTATTTAAACAAAACATTATTTTAACTGAAGTATTTGTATAAATTCCGTGGGCCTTTTACCCTGTGTGTGGGGCAATTATACATTTTAGAGGCAGTGAATAGCAAAATTTTTCTTAAGGGGGCCTTTAGCCCCGTTATACCCGATTCTTTCAGAATCATTCTGGGTCCAATTCAATTCATATTAAAATAAAGTGATGTGTGATTAAAGGGCTAGTTCACCCAAAAATGTAAATTCTGTCATCATTTACTCACGCTCAAGTAGATCTAAAAGTGTATGAATTTATTTGTTCTGCTGAACACAAAGGAATATATTTTGAAGAAAGTTGCCAGAAAGTAACCAGGCTGTTTTGGGGCACCATTGACTTTCATAGTAGGAATAAAAAACACTATGGAAGTCAATGGTGCCCCAGAACTGCTCGGTTTCCCACATTCTTCAGAATATCTTCCTTTGTCTTTGGTAAAACAAATATATTCATACAGGTTTGGAACTACTGGGTGAGTAAATGATGACAGAATTTCAATTTTTGTGTGAACTATCCCTTTAAGACACCCAGCGCTCTGATGCTGTGTTGGTTCACAAAATCATAATTGTGTAATTATTGTCTGTTAAACATACTATAAAAAAGAAGAAAAAAATAAACTCTGTAAGCTTTGGGGGGAGGTTTTATGTCCCCACCAATGTCGAAAGCAAACCTATGCCCTTGAGCGGTTGTGTGACCATGTCTCCCTCTCTCACAAAGAGAAATGAGAACTTGAAATTGCATCATATGACCCCTTTAAGAAAGCTGACTCCGCTGTAATGTGACCCTGTCTCTCTCTCAAACATGTGCACACACATATACACACATGACGCGCAAAACTCCGCATTTGAACAGTCAATAGCAAACACTTCAACTAATAATAAAACATACTTACAGTCGCTGATTCAGAAGCGCCAGATTGTCATAGCAAAGTCGGAATTTACCCTTTTTTGGGGGGGGGGGGGGGGGGGGGGGGGGGAAATAGCCTTCGTGCACAGTCAGCCTTGTACTCTCCTAGGTTCACAAAACTGTTGTCCATAAAATGTGTTGCACAAATTCGAACATCTGGGTTGTGCTGTTCTTTTGTAATTAATCTTAATGATTCCTAAATGTATCTACTTTCGGAAGGCCAAATAAAGTGCTTTTGCGTTCGCACAGAAATACACAGCGTCTCCCTGACATGACTGCATCAACACTACTGCGGTTTTTGAAATCGCGCCTTCTTTCTTTGCGTGCACATTTGGGGTGCATTATGCAAATATTTCCACATTAACGTAGAAATGTAGGGGCGTGTTTGAATGAAGCGTTTTAGCCCGGTCTGTATCAGCCTTCGCTTTTAGATAGAATAAATATTTTTGTGGGAGACTTTGAGCTTTGTAACTCTGCAGATCTTCTACATGCACAAACAGCTACATAACACACTAAAGAAAAGTACAAATAGAAATTGCATCATATGACCCCTTTAAGAGGGGATAGCTATAACAGCATATAAAAAAAAAAATACTGTTGTTTTTTATATTTAAGTACGACACTACTACAAATATAGTTTTCTGTATCATACTAAATTGTAGCAAAGATGTCAGCAGTTGGGAGGCAAATCATATAAAAAAACAGTAGAATATACTGTAGCTTATATAAGGTGTTAGTTTTCATACCACAATCCCAATGGCTGCTGAGGTCTCCAAAAAGATAACTCAAAACAAAAATGACAAAAACTGAAATGTAATACACCATTTATTGCTTTATATATTTAATACATCATGTATTTTTTGTAACCCTTTCTGTATAATACTCATGAAGAGACAGATATCCACCATTTTCTTTTAATTACACTGAGAAAAGAAAAACTTAACAGAAGTGTCACCATGAGACAAACATAATCAAAAGTGAACAACTGTTTCATTTAAGCAGACTTTACTTAAATGAGATTCCCTTGGAATGATATGAGCATTTTCACCAGATCAAGTAGGAGCTAATATGACACTTTAAACAGATTACATTTATGTAATACTAATACACAGAGCACACAAAATCCCTGTCTTTATTTAATAATAATTACAAACACATAAAACCATGGCGTTATATTCCATGAGGTAAACACTTCAGGCATAGCAAACAAATACACATTGTATATATCTGCACATATTTGATTGTCATATGCAATAAATCTAAGAATCTGCTAAATAATCCTGTCAATTCAAAGTAACAAGAGCCTCTTCTACTATATAGAGTAATCCAGATCGATTTCTACCAGACACAGATGCACAGTGATGCAATACTTAAAATTGAACAACAGAGTTTTCAACATCTGGAGAGCGTAAAGCATATTCAGATTGTTTTCTCATGCATTGCGTGTTCAGCCTCAGGTTAAGCCATTCAGATGTATCGAGCTTTGTATGACTGGACAGGCTTATACAAAGCTGGCTAAATGACTGGATGACGTCGAAGTTCGGTAGTGCAAAGAAACCCCGCTTTTAGGACCCAGGAGAGACTGAGGATGGGGTGACCTGTTAAGATTCTGCCGCTCAAGCTATGTGTACAACATCAGAGGTCTTACAACCCCTTGTTTTAAAATCACCATAACAAAAACACAAAAAACCCAGCGCTAGTCACATTCAGGACAAATCCACTGAGTTACTTTATAACAAAAAATACTCCTTACCTCTAAAGACCACCTCAACTGAACTGCAGTTGGCCTTTCAAGCCTATTCTATAAGGTTGAAGTACCAATCATCTAGTACCACCCCTTGGGAGGAGCCCTAGAGAACACGGCATACTCCACCCCCCTTCGTCTGTCCCAGCCTCTAGCCTGCGGCCCTGTGGCCCACGCCCAAGACAGACGGCGGCCGGAAGGGTGTCTGTTCCATACCTTTAATGTGTTGTGTGAGTTGATGCTGCGGCGGCGCCCTTCTTCCAGCTGCATCTCCGAGTACAGCTCCTCCTCATCCTCCTCCATGATGTCAGACAGATCAGAGCCCCGACTGCTCTCGGTGTAGTAATCCTCACTGTGGCTATAGTGATTATGCTGGAGGCACAGACACGGAAATCTTTATGATTTAACACTCCAGAAAGAAATCTTCAAAACTCAACTGAAATTGTACTTAGTTACACTCAGTTTTTTTATGTTTCTGGTTCCTAATTTTTGCTCATCAGAACTTCGCTCTTAATTGGATTTTGCAAATCTATCTTTGTTTTGTTATTTGTATAGTTTGGATGCATTGCTTGTTTTCCATGGATTTTGAATTTATATATATTAATTTGCATATTCTTGCTTTATTATTATTAAAAAAAAACACTGGATGATTAAAAATTATAAGGAGGCCCCAATAATTATTTAGGCCCATATTTGGAGGCCTATTTGGCCCACATGTTAAAATTAATAAATGCCACATTTGAGTTCATATTTTATACTTGCCCTGCCACACACACACACACACACACACACATTGTTGGATCGACTGTTTCTAATTTTTCTCTTGAAAATATCCCATAGATTACATATGGGGTTCAGGTCAGGCATGCTGGCTGGCCAATCAAGTATAGTAATATCATGGTCAGCAAACCAATTGGAAGTGGTTTTGGCACTGTGGGGAGGTGCTACTAGAAAAATAAATCAGCATCTCCATAAAGCTTGTCAGCAGATGGAAGCATAAAGTTCTCCAAAATCTCCTGGTAGATGGCTGCATTGACTTTGGACTTGATAAAACACAATGGACTAACACCGGCAGACGTCACAGCACCCCAAATCATCACTGACTTCGAAAACTTCACACTGGACTTCAAGCAGCTTGGATTCTGTGCGTCTCCACTCTTCCTCCAGCCTCCAGACCTTGATTTCCAAATGAAATGCGACATTTACTTTTATCTGAAAAAATGACTTTGGACCACTGGGCAACAGTCCAGTAATTTTTCTCTTTAGCCCAGGTAAGATGTTTCTGACCTGGTTTCTGTTTCAGAAGTGGCTTGGTAGCCCTTTTCCTAAAGATATCTGAGCGTGGTGACTCTTGATGCACTGACTCCAGCTTCAGTTCACTCCTCGTGAAGCTCTCCTAAGTGTTTGAATCGGCTTTGCTTGACAATATTCTTAAGCTTCATCCTTGTTGTTTGTGCATCTTTTCCTACCCAATTTCTTCCTTCCAGTAAACTTTGCATTTAATATGCTTTGATACAGCACTCCGTGAACAGCCACCCCTTTCAGTAATGGCCCTCTGTGACTTACCCTCTTTGTGGAGGGTGTCAATGATTGTCTTCTGAACCAGTGCCAAGTCAGCAGTGACAGTCCCATTATTGTGATTTCAAATAAAAATAGATACCCGAAATGTATACTGTATGGATGGTCATTTAATGAAACACAAATGTAAATATTTGAATATTTTTAGATACAGGATTTCTGACTTTCATGAACTGTAAGCTCTAATTATCAAAATGAAAACAAAAAAACTTGTGAAATGTTTTACTTTACATCCACTTTTTGAAATAAGTTACAAGAAAAAGTGAATTTTTTCACGATATTACATTTTTTTGAGATGCACCTGTATATAAGAAAATAAAAAAATAGCACACCCCATCAAGTATGTATTTTTTTCAGCATTGTAGTACATAGAGTT
Source organism: Oxygymnocypris stewartii (assembly GCA_003573665.1). Lineage (NCBI taxonomy): Eukaryota > Metazoa > Chordata > Actinopteri > Cypriniformes > Cyprinidae > Oxygymnocypris > Oxygymnocypris stewartii. The sequence goes on from QVTF01018951.1 coordinate 2,311,498, forward strand.
ATTGGCCTGGCAGTTCACCAGTGTTAATTAATTAATTATATTTAATACCAACATAATAATATGAGTATAATGTAATTCAATATAACAATGTCACGCTTGGAATGCACATTTTGTAATGATTTGTAAAGCATAAATAAAGAGAAATGTCCATTACTTGCGTTGGAAAAGTTACACAACATGGGTTCTCTTTTTGTTCTGACAGCTGACCCAAATCTCCCTAAAAATGTTTTCTTGTGCAGTACAAAAATATTGCTGTTCCTTAGACTCACGTGTCTGCCCAGCTCAGAACCTCTGAGAAACTCGTCCACAGAAGCTCCTCTTCGCCTGGCGTGAGGGGAATCGTACCCATCCTCCTCCTCATCTGAGTTTAATGAATGCAGAGCGTTACTTCTATCGCTAAAGATGTTCCTCCTCTCCACCTGCAACAGAGCAAGTGCATTCCAGCAACCATCTTGATCGTCAACTTCTTCATTTAACTCAACAAACCAGTGGACTCACCCTGCTGTTCGGGGCGCTCCTCTGTGCTGCCTGGCGGGCCATAGCACGAGCCACTGAGTTGGGAATGGGCACTCCCTGAGGTTGAGGCAAGATTCTCTGAGGGGAGGGTGAGCGCCGGCCCTCTACGTGAGGGGGCTCCAGTGTGTGTCCCGGGTGCGAAGGGGGCGGTAGGGGTGATGCAGCCCGGGGATGCGGCTCCCAGGGCTGCCCCATTCGCCTGCCCATCTCTGGCTCTTTGGCATGGGGGTCTCTGGCACTTGGTAGGAGTTTGGGTTTAGACATGGGGTACGGGGAGGGCGAGGGGTGGACATGAGGGGGCGAGGGTGGTGGATGAGGGTGGGATGGAGGGACGGAGTGGGGCTGGACGTGCGGTTGTGGATGGGTTGGGGGATAGGCTTGTGGGTAGGGAGGCGGGTGAGTCTGGGGGTGAGACTGTATGTGTCCATGGGGGTGAGGCATCAGGAGGCTGTGTGGAATGGCGGCCACGGGAGAGTCCTGCGACTCTCCTTGTGCTGATATTGTCCTCACAACGACCTCACGTGCTTCCAGACACTGGATACGGTTCAGTTCCACCGTAACGAAATCTGCTGTGGGGTACATTATCTCTGCTATCTGAAAACAACCAAACAAAAGAAATATGGGATAAACAAATGAAGGATAAACTGTGAGTGTTTTCCGCTGATATAGTCAGGCAGTAATTCAGATTTGAACTTGACCTGTTATTTTTATTTTATTTGATATTTTCACTAGCCCCATTCGAAATCGATTTAGCAACACATTTTGTGTAACAAATAAATACATTCAATATATGTTTAATTAAAATAAAAATATACAAAAATATTAAATAATAATTTTAAATGTGTTACAAATAAATAAATGATATACTTTCAACTTTAAATAAATATATAATACATACATAAAGGCTAAATACATATAAAATAATCTACTTAATTAAATAACATATTTTAGTACATATTTTATTGTGTTTGTTCAATATTTTATTTTTAATTTACATTTATTTTTAAATAATTTCCAAATACACACATGTAATAATTAATATAATTGTATTTTTCAATTACAACTGGAAATTGCACAGCTATAGTTACATTCTCTGACAGAAATAAATTCATAAACACACTTTTGTCAGAAAACAGTAGCATATGGTGATTTGTTTATCATTTTAAGCTACTATTACAGATGACATTTGTAAGAGTCTAACAAGTAATTCTCACATTTTTGACAAATGTTAGACAGCTAGATGCTTAATGCATCATAAATCAAATGTTTAAGCTTGCCAAGCACAAAAACAAGGTGTAAAACAAGATGACAAAATTGCATAGCGACATTTCTGTCAAGTCCTAAAATTCCTCACACTGGTCCTGGATCATCTAGATATCCTTACTGTTAAGATGTGCCTCTTTTAAACCTACTGGAAGATGAAAAACATCTCAGAAATAAAATACATTTGTATATATGATACATAAATAACTGTACTGTTTTTATTTTGGCTCACGAAAAGAGGTAAATATTATTTCCAAATATGTTTTTAGTCAGATTATCCAAAATGACTTGCATAAACCCCTGCATTATATAACACAGGGAAAACATTGGCCATCCAATGACCAAAGCGATCACCTGATGGCGCCAGTGAGCGGAATGAAACCTGCTCTTCAAAAATGTGAACTAGCATAACATGTTCAACCTCCAAGGTGATCTTTCATTGGCTTCCTTTGCAGGGACCACTGCTTATTGCAAATCAGTAGCTGTTATGCACAAACGGCATGATGATAGTAAGAATTGGCAACATCACTTCACCTTTTGACCTTTAGTGCAGACTATGTATCCAGTTACATTGGCTCCATTGGAAGTGCCAGTAGAAGTGAGGGGAGGAGGTTTCCAACGGATCTGCAAGACTCCGGGTGTCTGTCCCATCTGAACCTGCACATCCTGAGGAGGTAAAGGAGGACCTGAAACAAAAAAAAGTTGCTTTGTGACTTTTTTACATTGTATCATGATTCAAGAAAATCTGTATAGGTCTGCTGTTGTGTTTGTAGGAGGGCTGTGACATGCATTCTGTTTTCAGAAACACGTGCATGCTTGTGCATGAAAATATGATGCATGTGTAATGGGCATGTAAATGTGCGTGTGGGTGTGCGTGCGTGCGTGCACTTTACAGCCGTAAGGGACGCCAGCTGGGCATAGACTACCACAGTGTATTTGCTTATGTCAGCACTCTGAATTTATGTGGGCTGATTCGTCTTAATTATACTGAGTGTTTTATGAGGCTGCCAGCAATGGACCACACCATCTCAGAACCTAAAATACACAATGCTCTGTTATCATTTCAGCTGTTTTGCATAATAGTACTGAGCAGGTATCATTCACCTCATCTCTCGTTTGGTTTTAATTCAAAACATTTAAATGTGTTGTAAGCAGTTACCAGATAGCATTTGTTAGGGCTGGGTATCGATACAAATTTTGATTTCACTGCAAAACATGCTTTTCTTACTTAGATTGTTGTCTTGTTTCCAGCAAAATATCTAGAAATTCTTAAATTAAGAAAGATGTTCTAGATAATAAACATGTCAAAATTAAGTGATTGTTTTGCTTGAAGCAAACAAAATAATATGCCAATGGGGTAAGATAAATAATCTTGTTTTCTGTTTGAAATAAGATCATTTATCTTACCCCATTGGCAGATTATTTAGCTTGTTCTAAGCAAAAACTCACTTAATTTTGACATTTTTTCTGAAAACAAGACAATAATTTTGACTTAATTTAAGAATTTCTAGATATTTTGCTGGAAACAAGACAAAAAAATCTAAGTAAGAGAAGCATTTTTTGCAGTCTTGATTATGATTCACTCTCGATTTGTTTCGATCTGATTCTAATTTGGATTCAATTTCAATTAATTTGCAGAGATTTCAGTTACAATGTCCATTTTGTTTACATATTCTTCCAGACAGAAATACATTTTCTCTTTGATAATGCTCTAAATTACACAGAGCAGTGTTTCATACAGTCATTCATTTTGGGAATCAGGGTATACACTGTACATATCACACTGCCTGTTTCAGATTCACTAAAAAGAATCAGCTTATCGGAGTCATTTGCTTGTCAATCCGACTACTCTGGCCGTACTGTATGATTTTGACTCCCTAAAATGTATTGGATAATAAGAGTCATTTATTACAGGTATCTGTTGTAATATACAGTCAGTTTTTGATTTGCTAAACAGTACTGGTTCATAAAAATCATTTGTATCTTGTTTCTGCACGCAGCCTGCGGTCTTTATGAAGACCATGAGAACCAGACATGTCCTGTGTACAGACCCTATGGCCAGCTTCGACTCTCTTTACCAAACTCTGGTGTAATGTATCCGATCTTCAAGGATAAGGAACTGTATTGATATTCGTGACAAAAAAAAATCACTCCACAATCTTGTGGTGCAGCCACACCATGTTGGTTTATCTGACCAGAGGAGAATTGGCCTCCTAACTAAGCCTGGTTTCTCCCGAGGTTTTTACACCATTTCTGTCACTGAGGGAGTTTGGGTTCCTTGCTACCGTTTCCCCTTTTGGCTTCATTATTTGGGGACACTTAATATTTGGCAATATTATTGACTTGACTGCACAGACTCTATTGAATGAGAACTGAACTGAGGTGATTGATGACATCACAGTTCTCTCCAGAGCTACTTTAAAGAACGAATTAAACTCATTCCATAACTAATGGACTTTATACAACTATTGAAACCAAACTGAATCAACAATGAACTGATTTCCACTGAACCGAATTTGCATCATTGAATCATCATGTTTATCGCTGTAAAGTTGCTTTGAAACAATCTCTATTGTACCAAGAGCTACATAAAAAGGCGGCTTGACAGCTCAATAGAAAGATATTTCTCACCATTATTTATTGTAAATGATGCCACCATCATTGGACGTGGACAAGTGTGAAAAAGATTTGAGATTTAGGGCTGAACATTTTGGATAAGTAATCAAATTTCAGTATTTTTCCTCACACACAAAGTTATTTAAAAAAATGTTTTAACAACTTTTAAACAGAATTGAATTATGTTTGAAAGATGCTATCACATGTCTTAAACACTAATTAATACATAATGTATACTGTTGTCAGAAAGCAGATCCTGCCACAGGTTTGAACTCTTCGATGGATCACACTAACCCACACTGATCAATTCTCTGCCTCACTGATCAGAGCCGCTCGGGGTGCTGATCGGTCCAGAGACGTCAGGGGCATGACTGAGTGTCTGTGAAAAGACACTGGAGCTAAAATAGGATCATGTAATTTGTGAAGTTGATCCAGAGGAACCGGATCAATGCTCTGTAATTGAAAACAGCTCAAAGGCTGTCTTTATCTGATCGGGCCTTCATTTGAGGCCAGCACTGCACGTCTAAACGCCTGCAGATGGGTGTCACGTAATAAAAGCCTGCACTGTTAGTCCACAGGGAAGCCCGCTGAGGGGTTTACATTGCCCTGTATGTATAACAGTCTGTAGGAGGGGAACACAATGTGAGCTAGACTAGACGGAGGGGTCATTTATCTCAAGATGTCAAGATGTCCTGAGGCATGCACTCCACTGTGCTGGATATTCAATAATCTGTGAGCAGGACTGTTCCATCATGAGTGGCCTTTCCTTAATTAACGTCCTATATCAATTAAAAGTATCAATAAATAAAGAATTGATCAGCCAAAGGCATTGTGGGAGAAAAAAACACTCCTGTTAACACTTTAAAATCATGACTTTCATTTTCATCTTTAAAAAAAAAAAGTTGGGTGCACAAAGCCACGGATGTTGCATCTGATATCGCTTTCCAGTTAAACTGGGTTGAATTGTTTTTCACATATTACTTTACGTTTTATTAAAGGTAGCATGTAGTAAAATGACAATTTATAAACTTAAATGACACAACAATATCATGTATTAACTTTATAAGGTAAATCAGACTACTGACTGACCGTTGATTGAGCTGAGCTGAGTCATTTATTGGGGAATCTGGTCGCACTGTACTGTATGATTTGATTCGCAAATCAAATTCGACTTCTAAGAATAATTTTCTTGTGAGCTCGCATCCTCTTTGTTTGTGTGGTATGTTTTTTATTCATTAAAAAGAACTGGCTCATATACTTTCTTATGAATTTGGCTCCTCCAGTTACTCTGTACTGTATGTTTTTAATTCGTTAAAAAGAACTCACAAGATTTATTTGCTCATGACTGTTGACTACTCTGGTCACACTGTTTTTTATTAAACAGCGCAATTATAAAATGTATCAGCTTCACAAGGTAAATGTAGTGCTTTTGCACACCAACCACTATGTAAATACTGCTGAACGCCGTACTTTGGCATTCACCATAAGAATGATGGAAAGCATCTTAAATATTACTGTCATGCTTATTTAATGAAGAAACAGTACCATTCAAAAGTTTGGGGTCAGTACTATTGTTATTAGTAGTAAATTAATATTTGTATTCATAATGGATGCATTAAATTGATCAAAAGTGACAAACATTTAGAAACTTTTGAAGTAAGAACACTTCATTAAGTATCAAACTAATGATGTATGAAGTGCATTTTTTTTTATATTAAAAGCATCTTTGGGTCTCTCCACACACCAAACTGAAGATTAGGGTTAATTAGCATTCTGTAGCAATAAAAACTGCAACTCTTAATAATCACAGGCTCTACTGAGAGCCACGGCACGGCAGGAGACAGCAATACTAATGCTGACAGCCTTTCCTTTCCTCCCTGGACAATGGCTGTCACACTCAGGACGGGGGGGAAGAATGAGCTGGCACTGAAAGCATCGTCTTACGTCCGTCTGCTTCTTTGCATTGTAATGAGAGCGTATATGTCTATGCGTGTGTGTGCCGGTGTGAAATAATGTGGGAGACAGTAAAACACAAGCAAGCGAGGACTCCCTCAGAAGCAGAATAACGGGCATCCCCCTCCGCCCCCCCTCCTTCTCACATCCTCTCTGATTCTTCCTCTTTTCATCTTCAGTCGCTCCTCTTCCCTACTGCGGCAAACGCTCGTCCCATTTCCATTCATCATGCATTCATTCATTTCCTCCGTTCTCATTCGTCTGTACTCCAAAGCAAGGCATCTTCAGGGTCCGCTGGGAACAGCGTTGAGAGATGAAGAAAAGCAAAACGCAACTCGGTTGATCAACATCTCAGGTAGACGCCTGCGTAATAGGTGTTATGTGAAAACCAGAGCCGACAGCTCTTCGTTTATATGCTAACGTGCCATAGGCTTCTTTAAATGAAGGCAGCTTGAGCTTGTCTACAGTGTCTCTAGGGTAGGAAGCTCATTATGGAGCACTAAACTTCCAGTCTCCTCCTTTAGCAGAGCGAACTGATGAATAGGAACTGCATAGCAAACATCAAGGTTACATGCTGTATGATATACAGTAGCAAGGACGTTTCTCTGAGGAAGCACCGTCTTCAAAATATTTGGATGAGAATTATAATTGGACAAGGATTATGATTGCTGGTCTCTTAGGAGTTTGTAGATACAAAGACAGACTTGTTCCCTTGAAGTGTATTTTTTTCAGATTCAGATATATCCATAATTGGCCCTTAAAAGTTAAAAAAAGTGAAACATTTCTTGATGTGGGTGGTATCGGAGGATTATAAAAAGAATACCAATACATGTGTTTTATTCTTAAAGCATAAGCCTAATTAGGCTTTCTGTCAATTTTAGTCCATCATGACCAAAATGTGAGATTAATATTTTAGTTGTGCATGGTACAACATTTTTTTTGGCTTGGAAATAATTATGGGCCTAAAAAATATAAAACATCTGGAAGAAACTAGCCCATGGATTAATTACAGAGCAGCCATAAAAACATTCAGAAAACCCTAGCAACCACACAACATTGTGCTACCAACCATTTAGAAGCAGAAAATATTTGCAACCACATAACAATGGCTTACCAACCACACACAAGATCCTGGCATGGTGGTGAAAATTTTGTACAGTTCTTAAAAGAGCTTAGTAATAGTAGTAAAAGGAGTGATAACTAGGGCTGACAATTTAACAATTTAGAGGGATGACTTAAAATGACAAGTTATAGGTTATTACAATCATAAGCTCTGAAAGGCTATATGTATATGTTAGGGTTATGTATATGTAAATAATTCTAACATGCTTGGTGATCAATAAACATTTCTTCTTATTATGATTATACATATTAAAAACGATTGTGTTGCTTAATATTTTTCTGTAAACTGTGATCATGTTTTTTCTGGATTCTCTGATGAATGTTCCAAAGAGCACTGATTTGAAACAATATTTATATTATAACATTACAAAAGTTGTATGGTCACTTTTGATCATTTTAATGTATTTAATTAAATAAATGTCTTAAGAAATAATTATTATATGTAATTATATTCATTATTTATATATATATATATATGATAATTAGTATTAATCATTAATCAGCCCTGATTTGTAAATTCTATAATAAGAAATATTCCTACCACTGGAGCAATTCAGTCTTGAAGTACCATCTTGTTTTTGCAAGAACGCATGATGAGCTATGACACAACAAAATATTATGCAATTAATCTGAACACATCTCAAATCACTATAATAAAACATTGAGATGAGTTTGTGTTCAGTGTTGACCCACCGGCTGGCTGCGTGCAGAACTCCACCGAGACCTCCTTCTTCTCTCTCTGCTCAACGGGAAGCTGCCAGGGCATCTGATGGGACCGGGCCACCACCCGGATCTTATACACCGTCATGGATTTTAAGTTGTAGAAGTGGTATTTGTACCCTCCAGGTTTCACAACGTCATACTCCACATCATTCAGGAAGATCATGTGGCTGTAATTACTGTTGCTCGGCATCCAGGTGAGCTCAGCGGATACTTGCGTGATGTTCTCCACACGAAGGTAATAGGGTGCCACCACCACATCTTTCCCCACCAGCAGTGTGCAGCGCAGTGGATCGGAGAGCCCCCGCTCCGTCATGCTCTGGATGGAGATGCGGTGCGTACAGGAGGCAAGATTCAGCTTCTCGATCAAAGACTTGGTGCGGCCGCCGAAGGGCACACTCATGCGTACGTCCTGATCCACCAGCACATTGTAGCCACTGATGGGCGTCCACCCGGGCAGCACCACCGGAGGGTCCCAGCTTATGATGACGCTCTTGGCCAGCTGCTTGATCAAGGTAATGCGGCGGGGGTAAGGCACGATGTCTTCTCCGATCTCATCGATGTTCACGTCCAGCGTGCCTGTGCCATTGCTGCAGGGTCCCAGAAAGTCCATGCCCAGCCCCATGCTCATGCCCAAGCTGCTCACCCCACTGCTGCTGCTGGTGCCCGTCCCGGTGCACGAGCCTAGGGCATCCAGCTTCTCTGAGAGCAGCGTGCTGAGTGTACTCACAGCACTGCTGGGCATGGGGGGGGGGCTGTGGTTGAGGTAGGACGGTTCCTTGATGCGGTCCGAGAGAGGAACCGACGAGAGCTCCTCATCCTGAACAAAGTCCACAAAGTTGGAGGGAACGAGACCCTGCTGTCCGTCCAACAACTCACCTGAAGAACAGAAAAGGGTACCAAGTGATGATCAGGAGCATGAATAATGGCTGCTGAAAATTAAGCTTTGCCATCAAAGGAATACACTACATTTTAAAATATATTAAAATAGAAAACATTTAAAATTGTAATAATATTTCACAAATTGCACAAAAAAAAATTCTGACTGATGCCAAACTTTTGAAGCTCTAAAGTAGTCCTATAATGTGACATACCCTCATAGAAACCGTCCTCATCCATAGTCCCATAAACATACAGGTACTTCCCAGCCACCAGGGGGAGCTCTGCTTCAGGATGCTCATTGGGGCCATCGTATGGGTTATAACTGCAGGGAGGACATGCTGAATTCAATTCATGAACTTCAATATTATTACTATTAAACCCTACATTAAAAGGTATATTCTGTATTAAAGGGGTCATCGGATGCTCATTTTCCACAAATTGATATGATTCTTTGGGGTCTTAATGAAAAGTCTATAACATACTTTGATAAAAATGTATCAATGGTAGAGTAAAAAACCCATTCTTTATCCTGTCAAAATCAGCTCTGTTTTCATCAAGCTGTTTTTTTTTAGTCCATGTCCCTTTAAATGCTCATGAGCTCTGCTCTCCCCACCCCTCTCTTCCGTGGGGTGACAAGCAGTACGGTTTACTTTAGCTGCGAAACTGGCTAACTAGCACATATTAGGAAAGGCGATTTGTAAAGATTAATAAAAAACCGTTATACTCACTGCTTCTGTAGATGAAGCTGGATCACGAATGATTCGTGCGAACATAGACACATTTAGGAAGATCGGGGATCATAGCATTCACTTCAAAGCGAAAGTAACGTTAATCCTCTTCAGCGGCTTAGATGTCTGGAGTAAATGATGACTGCTTTATTCATTATTACATCCAACAACAAAATGCCTCAATCGCTTAATTGGTGACATCTTGTCTTCCCTTGCACCGGAGAGCAGATACGGGGCTGTACAGATCTACGTCATTCTGACAGGGCTCTCAGAACAGCCTGATTTGAGAAAGGAGATTTTAAAATGTGGATTTTTATCATTATAGGATGGATGTGTACACACACTTCCAACACACATTTATGTTCAAACAACTTGAAAAGTACATTTTTTTGCATCCGATGACCCGTTTAAATAAAAAAAACTAAAGGAGAAGTTGACATTTTTTAAATGCCAAAATAGTATTAGCACAAAATGCTGACATTGCTAGGCTATTTGCAGGGGGATTTTTGGTTTGTTCGAACATCCCAACCAGCCTGATATAATGGGGTGAAACCTATTTGAAACATAATTTTTCATTATTTTTGGGACACAATCTTGGAAGTATATAGGGAAAGTTGACTGGAGAGTCGAAAGGTAGAATGTGAAGCTCATATTTTTGGTGAACATTTTATGGGAATGCTTCAGTTTGATATTTAAACTGTAACTGTTACTGTATGTATGTGTCCTGAAAACATGTTTTGCAGATGCTTACATCACAACCTTTTATGGTATTTTTAAATGGATACTGCACCCATTTTTACCAAGTTTACAATAAATTGAATAGACTGGATATAATTTTGCAATTGCGTCAAACCATCTCATGCTAACACATAGGCCTATTGTATGATGTTATCATAAGTGCTATGATTATACTATCAAAACAGTGTGAAAGCACATTTGAAATGTTTATCTGTTCTGCTTGGTAGAGGAGTCATAATTCTTGTCTGTGGTAATTGACAGTGTGCACAGATGTTGTTGATATACTAAACTTGTACTTAACCCAGAGTATTTCTTAAAGGCAGACCTGATACTATGACTAATGCTATTCTACACCTAATCATTACAGCTAATGGCATGATATAACAAATCATTATAGCTAATGACATGCTTTAACCTATTATTACAGCAAACGTCCTATTTGTAACGTGTTACAACAGCTGTAGTGGATCCACTCACTTGTAGCGGGCAACACACAGTCGCACTTTGCCTGTGTATCTGGACTTAGACCTGGGGGACGAGCCAAGCTCTTTGTCCATCTAAAGGAGAGGGGAAAAGAGGATAGATGAGTTAATGGTCAGCTTTACTAGCTTCCAGTATTGTTGTTGTGAAGCAGCATGCTAAGCCTCACCAGCACAGGGAGTTTAATGCTTTGTTCAGACAGATTTGTTGGTATAGCTGACTCAAATCTGTTTAGTTTTTTGTTGCATGAACAGCAAACAAACCACATGAAATCCAGTATTTACAAACCTGATCCAAACCACATTCTTATGTGGTTTGAAAACCGATTACATCTGATTTTCTAGTCTAATTGGTCAGATTAGATTTCAAAATAGTGTCTTTTGACATTTTGCTGATGTAGATACACTAGATATCGGTGGCACTTCCTGAAGTGGATCATATTTAATCAAATGGCAAAATGACACTGTGCACACTCAGACCTAAAGACTGGATTTGAAAACCAAATCGGATTTATGTGCAGCATGAACAATGCCTAAGAGAGTCAATGACAAATCAGTGGATTATAAAACTGAATTAATGTTTTTCAAGTTTTGATTTTTGATAAATGTTTGGGCAAAAATGAAGTCTGAAATAACTGAAAGCAAAGTCCAGTGTGCAATCTGATATTGTGGGTGATTAAGCCAAAAACACCAGCAGAGCAGTCTGAGCAGACAGATTGGACTATTCACACCCACACACTCTCTTTCTCTCTCTCTCTCTCACACACACACACACACACACACACACACACACACACACACACACACACACACACACACACACACAGTCTGTCAATGTATACTGTAATTATTCTCATAATGGCCAAATCACTGTGGTACATGAAACACTATTACAATCTACTTTGCTCTCTTAGAATCTAGAATATATTTGTTAGAAAAATAATCGAATCTATTATATTCGACTATTTATAAACCTTTTAGTTTGATAATTTATAGGTAAAATGATTGACTGGTTTGTTTGTCATACTCACAGCAGTGGAAATGACGGGCCGCACCTCTGAGAGGAAGGCCTGCCGCGGGCTGGAGGGTGTGCTGCGTGACAGGAAGGTGGGTTTGACAGACAGGAGCTCTACCTTCTCCCCCTCAGTCATCTGAAGAGGCCGAATGAGCTCTGAGATCTTACTCATGGAATCCTCATTACCTTTACACACACACACACACACACACACACACACACACACACACACACACACACACACACACACACACAAAGGGGACTGATTACTTCATTACTGTGTACGGTCTCATACTCCTCCCACCATCGCAGCACTGCTGTTGATCTCATCAGTCTTCAGATTTTTTAATATTAGATAATGTTTCATATTGCTTTATGAGAAGGGTAAATGATGAAGGATGGTAAAATAAAGGTGAGCGAATATGAATGAACTATAATCAATCAATACCTTGCAAAGGGATTTGGACAGGAAATATACACTACTGTTCAAAAGTTTAGGGTCAGTAAGCTTTTCTTGTCTCACCGAGGCTGCATTTGTTTAATCAAAAACAAATTGTGAAATACTGTGATTTAAAATAATAGTTGTCTATTTTTATATATTGTAAAATTTTATTTATTCCTGTGACGACAGCTGAATTGTCATTTCTCCCATCTTAAGTGTCACATGATCCTTCAGAAATAATTTTAATATGCTGATTTGCTGTTTAATAAATATTTATTTGTATTATCAATTTTTGGTGGAAGTTTTTTTTTATAAATAGCTAGTTCAGAAGAATTAGCATTTATTTCAAATAAAAAAAAAAATGTCAATGTTTTGTACTGATCAATTTAATGCATTCTTGCTAAATAAAAAGTATAAATTTATTTTTTTAAGTTTCAACTAATTATGTATTTGCATTCACAAATCGACAAAACAAAATAAAGTAATAAATACAGGGCTTGACATTAACACCCGCCAAATCCGAGTGGATTTCAGCAGTGGTGGGTCATTTGGTCACTCCCACTAGCCACTTTGGTGGGTTGAATTTTATATAGCCTACATATATATACTGCGGTAAAAATAAAACTTAGTTTTTATATGTATAACATATAGCCTAGTTAAGCAACATGACACAACCAAGAGTGAAGTTTAACCAGAAAACTGCAATTGCAAATTAGACATTTTAGTAAAATATTATCAATGTTGACTGTTTTGCTCGATTTGGTTAACAAAAATAGTGGTTATTAACAAAAATTTGGTTAAAAAAAATTACAGGAGAACAGTCATGCAACTCTGAGCAACACACAGCTGTGTTTCATAGCTGAATTATTCATGTTTTTGAATTAATTATTTGATTTATAAAGACTTTATAATTCTTGAATGAATCAGCCGTCTGAAGGAATTGTTTGAATGATTGGCTCAATGTCTCACTCATTAAGAAAGTGACTTGCTGCCATCTACAGGCGGGTTGTTTTCATACTTAAAAATACAATACAAAATGTACAATTGTTACAATTTTTCCAACATTTAAATGTATATTTAAAAAAACTGATTTAAAACATCAAGTTCATATCATTATGTTAGATTATAATGTTTCAGTGTAAATGCATTCATGCAACATTTCAGCTGTCTGTGTCTGTGCCAGTCTGTGTAAATGCATCTAAATACCACTTAAGCTGCAACTTTCTTCTGCAGTGGAAAGATCAGTTTTGTTAAAACTGATTTCATTTTATTGGTAATAGCCCTATAGTGTCTTAATATATTAAGTGAAATTATTTAAAACAATTTACGAATTTGATATGAAAGAAGACGCATGCATTTAATACGGTTAGAAAAAAAAAACGCCATTTAAACACCAATCTAAATTAATTTTAGTATGCAGCAACTTTAGTCATATAAAACATAACTTCCCAACAATACAATTGTGGCCAGTGAAAAAGCTGAGTGGCCAGTAAATTTGCAAAACCTCTAGCAACAGAGGTGAGCAAAAAATCAAACCCTGCATATATATGTGTATATTTGGCTTTTTTTTTTTAATTGCTGCATACAAATAAAATTGTTACATTGTTTACAATTAAGCCAAAAGGCATTTATGCTCTGTCAAAGATTAAAAATGAATCAGAAAATGTAAGTTAGTTCTGAGAACATTATTTGAATTTCTAATGCAATGACAAAGATTCCCAAAAGTTTCCAAATATTATCTATCTAATATCTAGTAACTTAATTAGAATGAATAAAATGGTAAAATGTCAAATTGGGATTTTCACCACAACCTAATGACAAGAAACCATACCGTGTTGCAATGTAATTCTGTTAAATATTTAAGGAAGTGTCAACACATGACCTTCTTCAATATGCATGCTATACCTTTCCCGGAGGGGGCATTGAGGCCGTTGAGGAACTGGGAGAGGGTGAGGGGTTTGGTGGGTGAGCCGGGCGAGCCGGGCGAGTCGCCCCCTGTCAGCTGACTGCTGCTCAGGATGTCTAACTTCCCAGTCTGCAACCTGAACTTCTCCAGCTCTTTTGACAGCAGGTTAAACTGCTCACTCTGCGTCCGGCATTTTTCCTCCAGTTCTCTCACTTTAGCCTGGAAAGAAAAAGAGGTAAGCAAAGAAAGACAAAGAAAAGAGAAAGGCTAGCATTAAAAATAAATACAGACCAATTTGGCTGGTCTGTGATAAAAGCATTGACATTTAAATCTGGTAACAGCTTTTTTAACATCTACACTTCACATTAACTAACCGATGAATGCTAATTAATAGAGCCTGCCAACTCTACCAACTGTGAATGTTGTAAACAACCTACAGTACTACAAAAAATGCCTACATCTAAAAGGAGGTTTTTCCTACCAAAAATCGCATTGTGTTCTTAGTGCGAAGGAAACTTCTCAGCTTCAGACACCAACAGAATCAAACAAAGACAGGAGTCAATCTATGTTCAGCTGTTATTGTACATCAAATCTCTGTTTTGATCATGATGTTAGCGATGGGAAGTACTATTAAATGGAGGAGGGTACCACACATGCCAAAATAACAGTAAAAGCTGATGATCATTTGACGAAACTCACATGTATATTTGTACAGCAATACTATAAACCACATTAGAGGATCATGTGAGTTTGCATTTTGACAAGACAACACAAAACTGTAACTTGACCTGTTATACTGATGTCTCGTGTAACATAAATGACTGAATATGGCTTTTTGGGCAAGGAAATTAAAGGAAGGTGGTGAAATGGAGACATGTCACGTTCTGCAATCCATCAGTCATGTTTGTTGTTGCTGATCTGATCTGCAAACGCACATATCCGTAAGGCGCTAACAGGATTTAGCACAAGGCAGCACCCATGCATCGCAAACACAGGAGGAGCAGAAAGGATCAGGCAGTGAATGCTAATAGTTAAGAGACAGCACTTTCATTTGTGCTTTTTATCAACATGCCCTCAACCAAAGAGGCTGCCCTCATCTTAATTTATCTCCTGTTTTTAGCTTATTTAAGCTTTCTTTATAAAATAATGCCACCCAAGAGGAATGAGGAGACAACAGAACGCTTTCAAAGCGTTCAGAACGCTTTCAAATTCAAACTAATAAAATAAAATAAAATGTGAATAAATGTAACTTATTTTTTGTTTCCTGAAGGTCGAGGTAATTTACTGACAACTTTTGTCTTGTGTTTTTCATTAGATACATGTCTATTAGGATGGCAACATGCTACTAAAAAATAATACAATTGAAATGATCGTAACAAACAATAAATTGTAATATTTTAATATAATAATATTTGTATATTTACTAGTTTGTATGTATTTATTTAGTTTTAATTTAATTTATAAACTAATATAATTATTTATATTAGTCTATAAATTAATTTATCCTTCCAAATACTAATAATTGTAATTTAATAAAATGTATATCTTGTTATTAATAATTAAATTAAAATACACTTATTTTTGAAAATGTTCATTCATTCATAGATAGATAGATAAAGATAATGAAGTGGGTTTTGATAATATTCATGATGTTATAACATTATACAAAAATAAAAAATAAATAATAAAAAGCAGTTGTTTGGATTTAAAGGCAAGCAAACGTGACCTGTTTTACTTTGAACATTTATAAAACACATAAATAACTTTAGTCAGGTACGTATAAAATGACTATGAAGACTGATGTTTTGTATTAAAAAGGTTCAATAATTTGATCTATGGCGATATAGATCAAAGCTATTGATCAAATGTTTACAGATCAATCATGGATGAGCGGTACAATAATTGACAGGACAGCTAAACGCGGTGACAGGAACTACCCCCAATGAATCACACGGGGAGGAGAAGCAGAACTTTGAGGAGTAGTAACTCGAAAATACCTGCATGCTGTCCAAGTGATTCTGTGTATGCAAAAAAAAAAAAAAAGACCAGTAACATAGTGACAAGAGATGTAAGGAACCAAACAAATCACAGTTGCACACATGAACATTTCTTCAGTTTCAGAAGTCACAGAGACCCAACATGAGTACAGCCCCCCCCCCGTTCCCTTAATTGCCCATCAATGCCAGCAATGAATAATAAGAGAATGAAAAGTAGAATATGGTAAATAAATCATAAAATTCGTTTAAAACACTCAACAATGCTCAGCAAGGATATTTACACAATAGCCTTTATTTATTTATTAAATGTGTCAAAATAACTCAAAATGGTGTAAGCTAAGATGTGACTCATATGGTAGCCAGATTTTTGGCTAATATGAGAAAACATACGATGACGCATGTGGAATGTGCTGTACTATCACGGTCAGCCAAGATACGATTTAAAAAGCATGCTTATATGCACACTCATATACACTGACATATACACTCATATACACTGACTCATATCATGAGCAGACATTGTTACTCACCTCTAACAGATGGACGGCACCTTCATGTTCCTTCTTAGCCTCAACCTGAGCCTATAAACAACACAAAAATAATATATAACACCATTAATACCAAGTCAGTCATGGCATACTTAATAAAAGTCACAGCAAAAACTATTCCTACACATTTCTTGTGTAAAAACGTTCTATACCCAAGTTTGGTTGAATAAGTTTTAGGCAACAAGGACTGCAGTGCATTGTGGGGTCATTCAATGTAACTCTCAGCAGCTGTGGAAAACAGCCTTCAGTTCCACATGAATAGAAGAGCATCTGTTTGAGTGCCTGTCAGCCTCTGCAGCATCGCAACATGAGGGAACATTTCAGAAATATGCATGGAGATTCACCTTCAGAACAACAAAACTGGGTAATGTCTTGATTTCTTCTGATGAGCGTGTGGTGTCATTTCTTCTGATTATTCTCCTCTGCAATAACCATTCAATAAAGACTGACGATAACTCAAACGTTTCAGCGGGTGACAACGTTCACGCGTTCTGGAGAAAATGTCAGATTTGATCACCTGCTCTGCCGTTTCATTAGAGAGTAATCTACTCTGAGTGGTGAGACAGCGGCACTTTTCTCTTCACTCAGAGAAATGAGAGGAACATTTCAGAGTTACCTACAATTGCTGAAACTGTTTTTCATTAAACATCTCTCTTCATTAGGAGCACTTTGACAGTTGGATTTTATTATTGGGTTTTTCTTCCATTTCAAGCATTTTTCTTTTAGAGGGGTTGTATTTTGTTTTATTTATATATATTTAAATCTTTTCAAAATACCTTATATGTAAATATTTGTTATTGTCCTAAAACTAGACTTTCTATCTTAAATTATGAAAACCCAACATAACAATAATAATATATTTGTTATATATATAATTTAAACAAAGAGTGTAATTTCAATATTTATGTGATTTTTTATTTATTCAACTGTTCCACAAAAACAAAAATGTTGGCCCTATTAAGGTTGTCAAATGATGCATAAAGTTGGAAAATATTATTTAATTGTATTTATTTAGCATACATATGAAGCTATGAAATCAGCCTAAGCAAAACAAAGGAGTCATTTTTAACAGTCATGCTAATGCAAATGTTTAAAATGATAAAAAATAAATAAACATTAAATAAATTAAAGTTCACATTGCCCCTAGTTAAATAAATACATATGACCAGTCCAAAATCACCTGCCAAAACACCCACCAGCTGATTAATCATCTAGACCAACTTGTACCAACCTGACACCATGTAAAACCACCTGAATCTGGTCTTAATCTGAATCTGGTTTGTTTAAATAGACCAAAAGCCTTAAGTATGAAGCAAGGTCTTCTACACTCTGGCCTGTGCATGAGCTCCATCCTAAGGTTTGGTGTGGTTGGAAACCTCTCACCTTCTGCAGAAGGTCAATCTCCTGCTGCTTGGCATTGAGGACGGCCAATGCTTGTTCATGCTCTAATTCCAGCTGCTGCCTCCTCTCTGCAGCCTCTCGCATATGCTGGGACAGAGAGAAGAGAGAGCAGGAGGTGAGAGGAAACTCAGCAAAGAATGAACACAGAGAGAATGAGAGCAACCATCAATCAGGGATAGTTCATCCAAAATAGAAAACTCAGATGTCATTTACTCATGATTTACGAGGAACACAAAAGGAGATATTTAGAAGAATGTCCAAGCTGCTTTTTTTTCCATGCAATTAAAGCGGATGGGGATCAGGGACATGAGCGGTAACCACTGACTTTCATTGAAAAATAGCAGCTTGATCATGATGTTAGATAACTACTTCTGTGTTGCACACAAGAATGTCAAACTACGAGTTTGGAACAGGGCGAGTACATTATATCAAAATATTTGTTTTTCGGTGAAATAATTCCTTTAAAATCCCTTCTAATCCTGGAATATCTGATGTAAACGCTAAGATTTCTACCTGACCAAATTGTATATGGCCCGCAGGCCGCCAGTTGCCCATCCCTGCTCTAGATCTTGTGGGGGGGGGGGGGGGGGGACCTCTTACTGCTACTGTGTTAACACCTTCAGAATACTGACACATATTTGTCTTCTAATGAGCTAAAATTATATATTTTTTTAAGGGACAGTACATCCAAAAATGATTCTATAAAGTCATTTGAAACCCACATGCTGATTCTTTAAATGATTTTCAGTTAACTGAACTGAGTCAGGGTAGCACTATTCTTCCATTTTAAAAGGATAGTCCAATGCGTTCAATGGATTGTTTAACAAAATATCAACTTGAAGTAGACAAAAACTCTATAGAACAGTTTTTAAATTTGTGAGTTTTGAAAATTGTAAGTCTATGCCTGTTCATCAAACAAAGTTATTGCATGACTTTAGGGGACTTGGAATATAGACGTAGTCACTACACACTGATGTTGAATGGCTCTGAGCTGCACTTCAGTAATTTTCCACTGGAAAAATAACAGCATATGGTTTTGAAATGACATGAAGGTAAGTAAATAATTAAAGAATCTTCATTTTGGGGTGAACTATCCATTTAAGCACTGAAAACAACAGCAACATTTTATTGTAAATCAAGTTTGTGTCATTTGCTTCACCCCTTCAGGTAAAGCAAAAACAGAAGTGAAGCATCATATAAATCAGCCAGACTAAGCACAGCCACGGAGCTTCGCATGATCAATAAAGGGCTTAAGGGTCACGGCTCTGTACATGAAAGGGTGTGTGCAAACAACACAGCATGTTCAATCAGCGCCGATTACTGCCCAACAACATCCCCAGAAGCTCTTCTGACCTGTTAAAAGTACACGGTGACAAAACCTAGCAATTTTCTTTCCATTTGTGACAGGTGAGGTTACAGGGGATAAAGGGAAAGAGGGATTTTCCATGCTGCTATGAAAGAGGAGTGCAGGGAAGAGGAAGGTTAGAATAATCTAACCTTCAGACGAGTGTACTGTGTGTGAAATATGTTATGCTTATCTGATCTACTTATGTATTTATCCGTACTTGTTTACTCAAGTACTTATTTATTAAATAGGTTAATCATTTTAACATATACATAATTTGTCAATTTATTTATTTACTAATTCATTCATTCATTTGTGACCATTTATGTATTTTTTTATTTTATTTTTACTGAACAGCTGTTATAAAACTTTGTTTTTTTATGAAGATAAAATAATATTAATTATTAACTTAATATTATGTTTTAAGTTAAATATTTAATGGAAAATGTCCGGTCGTCCAGTCATAACCGCAAAATAAACCCCTTCAAGATCATATAATGATCACGCAGCTGCAGTTCATTTAGCAACAATACGGCATCTGCATACAAACTAGACAATATGACCACAGAATAAAAATGAATCATCTAAAACCACTAAAATAATGTGATATTATAGGTTTACTTAATTTTTTAAGAGTTTCAACATATTTCACACTTTGTACATTCAGCAAAACTGTCCCCTCATAACCGAAAAAGATATTAACAGCATGTATATCTCACATTCAGAAGAAGAGCTGAGTTAGTTGATTTTGTGAGGGGAGGGTGTAATTGTGCATAACTGTTGTGTCATGCACAAACGCATTCAGCAGTGCCTCAGCCGGCCGACCATTCAGATAACATACAGCATCCAGATCAGCTGTTAGTACTCAGTCAAAAGGTTCACATTCAGTTAGTGCTGGCTTCTGTAAAGTCTTTAGAGATACCTGATGAATGAAAAATATGGAGGGAGGCAGGGAGAGGGGAGGGGAGGGGCAGGATAGGGTTAGGCGTTAGGGGAGGGGTAGGGCGCTCCAGGACTCCTAGTCGATCACAGATCCACACTTTGAGGATGTACGACAGCTCTAAAACCATAAAAGAGTACAAGGGGAGTAAAAGAGGTAAAAACACAGATGAAAGTGGAGGTCATGATAAAAATCGTTATATATTGCCAGCTGGATTTCCTGAAACATCTGTCATGAGCTTGGATACTGACACAGTTCACACTAAGATAAAGAACTATAATATTTTCACTTTGCCCCCATACATTTTGACTCGGTCAACATACATCAAAGCTAATCAGGCAACCAAGAAAGTCCGGTTCATAATTTCTACTTAATGTTTTACTGCAAATTGATCAAAAAACTTTTGGATGGAATGACTTGATATGATGAATCTCACAAAATACAACATATCACCCAAGAATATAAAGAAAAAATATTATTTTATTTTCCATAATGAAAATGAAGCCTATTTTATGGCCATAAAAAGTTGTACATAAAGAGTGACATTATTTGTCATTATTATCACTAGTATGCACAGATTGCTGTAATGTAAAAAAAGGTAATTTTCAATTCTGTTATTATTTAGTTGTATTATTAAAGACAAATTTACACATCACTGTATAAAAGTATTTGTTGTAAAGCTGCTATTTATATTCATAGAGTCCCCTCCACTAATATTGGCACCTTGGTAAATATGAGCAAAGGCGGCTGTGAAATTAAATCTGCATCGTTGATCTTTTTGATCTTTCATTCAAAACATTCACAAAAATTCTGACCTTTCACTGAAGTAAAACAATTGAAATCTCATGATGAAATAAATATTTTTCTGCATGTTGGCCACAATTATTGGCACCCATAGAAACTATTATGAATAAAATATCTCTGAAATATATTTAAATTCATTTTTAATTTTTTTAGCACACCAGGGTGACTAGGAGCATGTAGTTGTCCAGCCATGACTTCCTGTTCCACAGGATTATAAATATGAGGAACACAAAGGCCACATTCGCTTAATCGTCCATCACAAGGAGTAAAACCTAAGAATATATTTGCTGATGTTCAGCAAAACATAATTGAGCTCCACAAAATAGAAAGTGGCTGTAAGAATAGAGCTAGTGCAGTGAAAATTCCCATGTCCACCATCAGGGTAATAATTAAGAGATTTCAATCAACTAAATATGTTACAAATCTGCCTGGAAAAGGATGAGTGTCTATATCATCCTAATGCACGATAAGGAGGAGCGTTTGAGTGGCCAAAGACTCTCCAAAGATTACAGCTGGAGAATTGCAGAAAACAGTTGAGTGTTGGGGTCAGGAAGCCTAAACAAATCAAACAGCCCCTACATCACCACATGTTGTCCAGACTCCAGGATATACTCCGTTGTAAGACATGACTGGAACTTCAAATGACACTTGTTTCTGTGGTCAGATGAAACAAAAAACGAGCTTTTTGGCAGCAAATCCATCAGATGGGTTTAGAAAAAAAAAGGACCTCATGCCGTCCCAGTCCTCTGACCTGAACCCTGTAGAAAATGAGTGAGGTGAACCGAAGAGAAGAAGCACCAACATGGAGCTGTGAATCTGAAGGATCTAGAGAGATTCTGGATGAATGGTCTCTTATCTCTTATGAGGAGTTCTCCAAACTCTTCAGGCATTATAGGAGAAAACTGTTATCTTGGGAAAAGTATGTTGCAATAATTGGGTGCCAATAACTGTAGCCAACACAAACTAGACAAAGCATTTATTTCGCAATGAGATTTTCTCCCCACTTTCAATTGTTTTACTTCAATGATAGGTTAGATCTTTGTGAATTGTTTTAATGAAAGATGAAACGGATAAACAATGCAGATTTATTTTCAAAGCCACCTTTGCTCAAATTTACCAAGGGTGCTAATATTAGTGGAGGGCATTGTAGACAGATAGATGTTACTGTAATACTTTATGTAACTGTAATGAAAATAACCTTACAATGCAAACTGAAGAACAATAGAAGAAAATGTCCAAACATAGGCTTCATTTTCTTTTTCCATTACTTATACCTTTTCTTTTGATAATGTGTTTTACTCTGACGCGTCTGGCGGGTTCTCACCTTCAGCACCTGCTCTAGGTTCTCCAGTTTGCCTTGGAGCTCAGTCCTCTCCAACAGAGCACAATCTCTCTCCACCGTCACAGTGTACAGAGCCTCCAGCAGCTGTTCATACTCACTTTTCACCTGATAGAGAGAGAGAGAGAGAGATTAATCGAGAATGTCACCAGGCTTACACTGTTTGACCTCTGACCTCTGTTAGAAAGGTTTATTTTCTAAAGGTCATTCTATCCTCCCAAAAAACACACACCAGAGCCATGGCCTAATGGTTTTCACACATTTGACTTTGACATTTCAAAGTCCCGTTCCCCCATAATTCCCTGTTCTCTGTCTCTTTAGGCCACTTTTTTTTTTATGAAGTGCGATTCTATTTCATTAATGTCAAATGGATTAACCAGAACAAGTTTACTTTATTTACTTCATACCAACTATTGAGGTGAGAGTTTAAACCAGTAGTTATGAGTGTCAAACTGTCTGTGTTGGTTGTCTTTGGATCTGTACGAAATCAGACCATCTGGACCCACATGGCCACAAGCCTAATAGGTGGAACTATCAGCATGCTTTCATAAACAGTAGGTCTGAGAGGGCAGCTCTAAATGCTCATGTCCCGACCAGGAAACCTCCAGGCACATCTGCTCCACTGTTACCTATTAGAGGTTTCCCCAAAGGATTCAATTATGCTATTAAATACTCTGATTAATTGGAAATGACATATTCTGTTTGTCTTTATCCAGTGATATGTGATATACGGAGTATGTGTAGTCAGCACTGAGCTCTGGGGTGAGAGTCGTGTTTTTAGAGAGCGAGAGCAGAGGGGTTGACATCCTGCATCGATCGCAGCGTCAGTCATGATAAAAAGCTGAGCTGTCAGAGACAGAGGCAGTACTCACACTCCACGCCTGTCCAATCGGACACTTATCTCTTATCTGCAACCTGACCTGAAGTGAACATCCACTGCAACAGCAATTACAGCTGAATACGCTTGTTCCAGAGGAAATATGTTTGACCTATTACACTTGTATTGTTGATTTTTATGACATCCAGCAGGATGTTGTTGGATAGTGATGGTGGTGTTGAGCAAACGACCTTCATGTACAAATTAAAGAGAACATTTCATCAAAATTGACCATACTTCCTTTTAATATTTTTTTAAATGTGACATCATATGATGTTGGAATAAAAAATGTTTTCATAATTGCATTTGAAAATTCAATAACTTTCTCTACCTTTGAAACGACTTCTGCCATTACCAAAGCCATGTAGGCAGGTAGAAAAAAAATCATCATTTCAAGATTGAACTGTATCAAATCAAAGTCCTGCTTTATTATTTTCAGCTTTACATAGTATGCTGTGAATGCCGCTTCATGTGTTTAAGGTAATGTGCACCCTGTTAAAAAGGCAGTCAAATTCACATTAC
This sequence comes from Oxygymnocypris stewartii, assembly GCA_003573665.1. NCBI lineage: Eukaryota > Metazoa > Chordata > Actinopteri > Cypriniformes > Cyprinidae > Oxygymnocypris > Oxygymnocypris stewartii. Next base: position 2,335,651 of record QVTF01018951.1, read on the forward strand.
CAAACTTTGCATATTTTAAGGGGGAAATTAATTTTAAAGTGCAAGGGAAAACTGCCGAGACAGATTAGGCCTAGTCCTAATTGAAAAAGGATTTTTAACGGAGAAAACCAATTTACTCAGTAATTCAGTCGACGGCAAGGCCTTATGTGCACTTAGGAACAATGTTATTTTAGTATCACTGAGATACTATTATAGTTTTTATTATTTTTATTATTTTTTATATTTTGAAGTAGTTTTTTATTTTAATGTTTTGTTTTGATTTTAAAGAATATTAATAAATAGTTTTAATAATTTCATAATTGAGTTTTGCCAATTGTATTAGTTGTTTTTTTATTTGACTATATGTTTTTTATTTAAAAATAAAATACATTTTGAATGCAATGTCTTAAATCAGTGATCTTTATCAGGATATTATATTATTTCTTAACAAAAAACAATACAATTAAATAAAATACATTTTAGCCTCAATGTCTTAAATCAGTGGTCTTTATCAGGGAACAGTTACTATTTGATCACAATTATTTTTGCAATAAATATTACAAGATAGATTAGGTAGGTATTGAGAAATAGTGCGAGCACTCTTTTGCCACTTTAACTTATTTTATTGTATTATTTGAATTGAATTGATTAGATTTTATAAAAGAGTCAGCAGTATGCAGTTAATTGTGCATGGAAGAGATGAGTTTTCAGCTGTTTCTGGAATATTGTCAGGGACTCAGCAGTCTGGACAGGGTTAGGAAGATCATTCCACCAGCAAGGAACTTTTAATGGCTTTATACAAAACATGTTAATAATACAAGTATCCATGTTATTATAGGCCTGGCGTGAAATACAACGGTTAATTCTCTGGCAAACTCTCTGCCTGCCAAAGCGTCTTTGCTCTAAAACACACTGAAGACACTCATCTATAATGGCCTTCCCCTGCTATCCAGTAATGCTGAGCCACAAACAGACTGGATAGACACAAGTTGTGTAGATGGAGCAGCTGCCATCTTGATGACTGCCCTTCTGAGAGTTGGGATAGAGCTGTAGATTCAATGATGTCTCACTCTGAAACAGTTTTTTGAGATGGAGGGGAGTGGGGGGTAAACTCACAAAATAAGTGATGCATGAAGGACCATTCTTTTCAAGCAAGAGCAGGCTCACATGACTCAGAGATGTCACACCATTACAGCTCTCAGTTTAGCATCGTAACATAAGGAGCTGTTTTGTGCTATAGTCCTAATTTAGGCCAATATATAAAGCCTTACTGAAACTCTGCAGGCTGTACATACACTACAGGATCTGTCAAAATCTTTTGAATATCTACATTAAAGCAAGCTCTTACAATTGTGATCTTAATTTTTGTTGGTTGTGTCATTTGATTGTAAATATTTTACAACTAAGTATATTATATTGTGGAAGAGTGGAAGCTATATATACAAAATAATAATTAAAATATGCCAAACTACTTAGAATTGTATTTAATTTATATATTTTCAGCATCACCCTGGATTTTTTATTTAAATGTACACCTCCCAAACAATATCAAAATATCAATATCAGTTTAATGCAGAAGTTCAATTTGATAATACGATGTATATTAAAGTCACTCTATGTATGAACTGCATTTTTATGTGTTTCAAATTAATAGACAGGAAATAAAATTGTAGCCTCCCTGCTTCCACTCTTCTGGGAAGGTTTTCCGCTAGAGACGTTGAAACAGCTGCGGGGATTTACTGTAATTTCCTCCCAAGTTCTCCTATAATGAATCATACTCCTGTATGAGTTTATTACTTCTGTTAAACACCAAGGAAGATATTTTGAAGAATGTTGGTAACCAACCAGTAGAATGTAGCCATTGACTTCCATAGTATTTTTTCCATTCTATGGAAATCAATGGCTACCGTCATTGTCCATGTGACATCAGTGGTTCAGCCGTAATGTTATGCGTTGCGGTACTCTTGTGAACGTGCGTCAAAGACTGAGACGGAAGAGAAGAAATTGTTGAATAAAGTCATTCTTTTTGTTTTCTTTGGGCACAAAAGGTGTTATTGTAGCTTCATAAAATTAAGGTTGAGCCACTGTTGCCACATGGACTAATTTAACCTTACTACCTTTCTTGGCCTTGAACATGTCAGTTGCGTTGCTGTCTATATAGGATCAGAAAGCTCTCGGATTTAATCAAAAATATCTTAATTTGTGTTCTGAAGATGAACAAACGTTACATGGGAATGACATGAGGGTGAGTAATTACTGACAGAATTTCCATTTTTGGGTGAAATATCACTTTAAGCAAGACAAATGCATACAGTATGTTACTAGAACTCAATCCATAAACTATGGAAAGTGTTATATATTATTACTTATGAATATAACACTTACAGACCTGATGATTTTGAATTACTGTGGTTCCTTTATTTATGCTGCCTTTTCTTTCTCTCCTCTTTTCCTTCATCTGTATTGCTATCGGCCTCAAAGGTACTGCATTCATAAATGACTAATGAGGGAATAGGGATCCTGTTTTGCAACAGCTTTGACAACACACCTACTCAGACGTTTCGGACACGGCCTACCTTCGAATAGCTCAGCAGGAGGACACTGCTCTGCCAGGATGGGATGCCAAGATGTGCCTCCAACTAAACACTGACACAGACATTAACTATAAGCAGGCTATAGGGGTGCTGATGCTAGCAGGCATACATCTGAGATAACAGATCACACTTGCAGGTGTGAGACAGAACTAGGGGAGATCAGAAAAATGCCCATCCAAGACCAAACTAGATGATTATACTTCACAGGTGAAGCTTCGGAAGACATAAGCAATGGAGCGCAATGAATACATGCTGCTGTGTTATATGATTATAGCAGACCATTTAACAGAAAAGTAATAAATAAATATAGTTACGAATAAATAAGTCTGGAATAATTACACATTATTTACTGTTGTTGAAAGAAGTCCCTTACATCTGACAATTCATAATACATTTTTTATATTTGAATATATATATATAAAACAAAATTATTCTAATATGCTGATTTGCTGTTCATTTTTTTTTTTTCTTCTAATTATTATCAATGTTCAAAATAGTTTTGCTACTAAATATTTTTGTGGAAACCTTGAGACACTACATTTAAGGTTTGAAATAAAATAAAATAAAAAAAAAATAAAAAAAAACAGGATGCATGAAATTAATCAAAAGTGACAGTAAGAGCATTTAAAATGTTAGATTTATAACATGTTTCTATTACAAATAAATGCTAATCTTTTACAATTTCTATTAATCAAAGGATAATGAAAAGGATAACATACTTTCCACAAACATATTAAGCTTTTTTCACATATTCAAATGTAAATAATTTTTGGGGGATTTTCGAATTCATCAGAACAATGAATAAAGTATCATGAATTTCCACAAAAAAATATTAAGCTCTCAATAATAAGAACCATTGTTGATTGAATACCAATAATAACTGACAATAAATCTGACCCCCCCACCCAAAAAAAATAAAAGAAAATTATATTTACAGATCAGTTTTGATCTAGCACTAATGAGGAATGACATTTATGCTTTTGGTTTGAAGACTGCTGTGTTTGGTAAAAAGAACATGATATGTTGTGCTGTTTATGCGAGTAATATATGTCTGTTTGATGGCAGCTATGCTTCATCAGTGCCGTAACAAACCAGCACTTGTAAACATGCTGCTGCTCAAGCATGAATCCAATCATGTTTTTATAAAATTCAGCTATTACAAGAATGTAATATCTGCCAGTTCCAGAGAGCAGCACTTCTTCATATCCTCTCTTCAGATGCGACAGACCCTCGGAAAGAGAAGTCTTCAATACATATGCTGTGTTACACACAAACATACACGCCACAAACTGACTTACAATGTCTTGTTCAACAATGTTTCTTGACACTGTCAGAAACCGGTCCTTCAGGAAATTGCTTTTCCATGACTACACACAAAAGACCCTCATCTCAAGATCAACATCACAAGCGATATCAACTTCACTATACGGGAAATTACATTTTTACCCCTTAAGGACCAACACACAGACACATAGATAGAGTACACACATACAAATGGTGGATTAGAAAAACCCCCAAAATATAATAATACCAAGAGATAAAAGAAAGTAGAAATGTGCCCTTTGACTCAGGAAAGCTGCAGTGCTTTCTGGCAGGCTATTATGAACCAAAGCTTAAACACGGTGTATCTGACCACAGCACTATTCTAGATGAAAAAAACTAAACACTGAAAAACTCGATACAGGGTCATATACTATGATGTCACATACATTATTTCACAAGGTACAATATGGCTGCCTATACCACTACAGATCCATTTTACACATGGATGTGAACACATGGAAAGAGACATTGTCAAAGGATTAACTTGGATTCAAGAAGGAGCACTGCTCATCTCGGCTCAGTTTGTGATTTAGCACAGACTTGTTTGACGGTTAAAAGTCACATATTAAAGTACTAACTGCACAACCTTCTTACTGCTGTGCTGACAGATATTTAGGATCCACAGTGAGCTTATGGCCAACGAAAAGTCAATTCAGAAAAGTTACTGGATACAAATTGGATATTACTGGATATTATTGCCGGTCAAGAAAGTGTACTTTGCATTTTTCTCTTTTTTGATTAAAAATAAAAAATCCCGTCATTATCATTCAAAGTTTGGAATAAGACCTTTTACATTTTTCTGAAAGAATACAATGCTCACCAAGTCTACATGTATTTAATCAAAACAAACAGTAAAAACAGTAACAATGTGAAAAATCATTATATTTTAAAACAGAAAATATTTAAAAATAGAATTTATTCCTGTGATGTCAAAGCTGAATTTTCAGAAGCCGTTTCTTCAGTGTCACATGATCCTTCAGAAATCATTCTAATAAGCTGATTTGCTGCTCAATAAACATTTACTATTATAATCAGCTGAAAGCCGTTGTGCTGCATAATATTTTTGCAGAAATATGACAATTTTTTTTCGGATCCTTTGATGAAAATAAAGTTCAAAAGAGCATCATTATCTGAAACAGAAATCTTTTGAAACATTCTAAATGTCTTTACTGTCACTTTTGAGCAATATCCTTGATTTTTGGAATGGCAATAAATAAATGAATAAATAAACAACCAAATACATTTGTACTGTCAATCGGTTAAAAAAATGAACTAATAAATCCAACAAAGAAAATCAGAAATTAATCACGATTAATCCCATCGAATAAAGTTTTTAAATATACTTTTAAATTGCAATAATTTCACATTCAATCTTCAACTTAATGTCTAAACAACAAAGACAGTATATTTTTAATATTTGTTTAATGGCATCTTTTTTATGAAAAAGGCGTGTATCACTGATACCAATACTGATGTCTCTTTAAAATAGTTTTCCCCCTAATATTTATCCATAGCCATTCAACATTACAGTATTATTCAGAGCTATCAATTAATCAAACCTATCAAACAATAAACTCTAAATTAAATATGATCGAATCCTTAAAGCTTTGACTATAAAGTTTATTTTGCACTTTGATATGATATGATGCTATAGCGCGTGCCGGTGCCTGTGCCGTACAGTACCGTTTCTGCACTTGTTTAACTAGCGCCTGGCACTGAGGTGAAGTTGGAGTGTGCGTCTGAAACGTCTCCAGTTTAATGTGGTCATAAAGACGTTCTGCGACTAAATAAAATGCAAAGACACAAGCAGCAGTTGTAAATAGGGTGGCCAACCCTAGCCCCGCTCCTGCATTAAATATCTTAAAGCATTAAACTAAAACAATAATTGCCTGCATTACCGTGCTAATTTTGACAGTGATAAAATAAATAAATAAATAAATGTTTTCTGTGCATATTTCTCATTTCCAGTTTGCTGAAACATTACTCAACTTTACAGATGTATGTGTAACTGTGATTTATTTACATTAAGTCAAACCTTATCCTTCCAGAGTTTCCATAATCAGCATGACATTTATATCTCGGCACAAATCCTCCATACTAATATAGTGTGCATTCATAAAGCCATTCAGAGATGAACTCATCAATCTCTCGAGTAAGTGGGTGGTCACTGGCGTGCTCCAGCAGGACAGAGGGACTCGGCGGATTGAGTTAGAGGATGCTGAAATGTGTGCCGGGCGGCTCAAGGCCTCCAGCTTTATGAGGAACAATCCTCCACTTCCACTCAAGTGGCAAAAACACCATTATTGCTCTCCACCAGGGAACAAATGATAGCGTGAGCGGATTACAATGCCATTGTGCATGTGTGAGTGAGTAGGCGGCGAGGGTTTACTATCTAGCCGTAAGCCACAATGAGACGGACTGCTTACCTGCTCATATGTTGCTGCCTTCTGGGTATCGTTGAACAAGCGGAGATTCAGGCGTGTTTTCTCCTGCTGAACATGCTGAAGCTCACTCTCCTGTCAACATACACATGGACACACACACACATCCACAGAAAGGTCAGATTCTCAGTTTTGTGGTACACATTTTCAAACTCGCTTGTGTCTAGCAGATATACTCACAGGCACACATTGATAAACACATGTTTAGACGGCAGGGTGTGTTCCTGGTAAGAACAGAGCGTTTCCAACACAGCTAGTGTTAGTCAATGCATTATTCATTGTGAGAAGAGTGAGACAGGGAGAGAGTGAGTGAAGACAGTAAGAGAGAGAGATACTGCGGCCCATCTGTCTTAGAAAGACTGACACTGAGGGTTTGAACTACAGAGATCAGTAGTCAACTGAAATCATGCCGTCCCCACACAACACGTCTAGAACAGTCTACATAGCAGGGCTCCAGACAAAAAAAACGAGTAAGGAGCCTTTGGCTCCTACAAGGAAAAAAACTAATAGACCATATACCATATACCTTACCATATAGACTAAAATCTTAACAAGAAGCCATATTAGTAATGATTATAAACGAGAATTCTTGACGATATTGCCAAAATCCACACATCTGACAGCTTTATCTGTTGTAGATTTTTCAAATTGTGCACGAAATAGACACTGCTTTCGCACGTCTCCATCATTATGATCTGTCTCGCACTGCAAGGACTGTGTTTGGCAGGTGTGCGTCAGCGCTGTTGTGCGGCAGAGACGACTGTGTGAAACTTTTTTCCCCACTAAAACTGTGATGCACATTTAATAGGTGAACATAACAAAAGATGTGATTGCAAAACGATCAGGAAAAAAGGCATTACACGCAATTTTTTAAGTCATAACATGTAAATTGTCAGCAGCCATATCACCCTGCAGCCCAAGACCGGTTTCCCACTGATGCTAAGCAGGGTTGAGCTGGTCAGTACCTGGATGGGAGACCTCCTGGGAAAAACTAGGTTGCTGCTGGAAGAGGTGTTAGTGAGATCAGCAGGGGGTGCTCACCCTGTGGTCTGTGTGGGTCCTAACGCCCCAGTATAGTGACGGGGACACTATACTGTAAAAAGCACCGTCCTTCGGATGAGACGTTAAACCGAGGTCCTGACTCTTTGTGGTCATTAAAAATCATAGGATGTCCTTCGAAAAAGAGTAGGGGGGTTACACCGGCATCCTGGCCATTCGCCTAGATCTATCTATCTATCTATCTACCTATCTATCTAACACCCTTGGTGAACATATTCAAAATATTTAAAACAATACAAATTTTAGAGACCTATGAAATTTAACTTATTTTAGTGCAAAGCATTTTAAATCACAATAAAACTTATTTTTGTTAATTTTTTATTGATCAATAAAAATATTGAATGATAAAAATAAATCTTTTAAAAATATAACAAACACAGACATGGAATTTAATTTAATTTATTTTACTGCAAATTAATTGAATTTAATTTAGATTAGTTTTTTATATTCTTTATATACTTCACATTATCATTTTTTTACTATTATTTCACAGATTTTGCATTGTATTGTCATACCAATGACGCACACTAAACTGAAATCAAAACATAATTAAGAGAGACAGACAGAGAGAGGAAGCAAGATTAAGAAGTACAAGAAAGTAATGCTGATGAGGTACTACCCAAGAGAGGAGAGAAGCACACAGCACATCCGACAGCATGCTGCTTTTATGATTGACAGCCCGATCGCACGGCAATTCGTACATATTTTATGAGGTGGCTAATTCGTACGAATTTGTAAGAATTACCTGAACCTAAACCCGCCCCTAAACCTACCCGTCACTGGGGTTTTAGTGAGGTCGTACGAATTAGCCACCTTGTAAAATATGTACGAATTGCTGTGAGATAGCGTTTTGATTGAATCATCTGTACATCTTTAAATAGCTCTGTATAATTAGGTTAAATTCTCAAATGATTGGTTAATCTTCAATGCTGCAGAACATTTGCATACACCCCCTAACCAAACCCCCATCCTACACAGCTTTCTCCCCTCACTGCAAGAGAAAAACATAATTACACTCCACCAACATCCACGTGGTCTGACGTTAGCGTCAATTACTCAAGCTATCTTCAGGCAAGAGCCACAAATGTGAGTCTTCATGTGTTCACGTGTGCATCTCTGTGTGTGTGTGTGGCCTCAGATATGTCGGAGCATGAAAATATTGACTTCCTGGTTTATTTTCTATAGAAGAAAAACACATCACTCTTGGTGGAGATTCCCAACCACATACCCCAGAAGAGAAAGCATTTTGCTTTGTTGAATCTATGATACAGAAAAAATTGACCTTTTACTCCAATAAAGCTCAATAACAAGTAATGTAATTGTTAATGCAATGTAGGGCAAAATGATAATAAATAAATAGGTTCAAACATTAACGATTTTCCTTCATACAAACACATATACTCTCGCCTCATAACAGGAGGTAAGATAACCTCCATTTCTCTATATTCACTCTCATCGAAAGGCCATTGTCATTTCAACTAGCGTCAATTCGCTGCAGTCACTTCCAATCTCCCCTGAGCTGCACATGATTGCATTGGCAGCCCATGATAGACTAAGCCTCGATTGACACGGTGTAGAGGAAAGAGAGCGAGAGAGCTAATGATTACAGATTAGACACATAGAAACTTAATTCGTATTGAATGTGTAACACTAACAAATTGCATGAAGCAGCCCAGGAGACTCAGCGCTGTTTCTGCAGCACCATCATTTGCATGAGCAAATGATGAAAAAACAAATGGTACAAAAAGGGAGGGATGCCATGAGGGAGGTCGTTACAAAAACATTCTATTCATTCTGCTGGAAGAGCCTGCTAATAATGTATTAGAAGTGAAGTATACACTAATCACACACACACACACACACACACACACACACACACACACACACACACACACACACACACACACACACACACACACACACACACACTTTGCATCTGGAACCCTCTGCTCTCTGTATCAGAACATGTTTTGATTATGCTCAGAACAATATGCTACTGTAATAATGTAATATTTACATTTATGCTTGCCTGTATCGAACTTTGTATTGCATAAAGAACAATAAGAACTGCTTAAAAATATAAAGGAAAACCATGCAGTTGTGCATATCTCCAAATAAAATCAAAGAAGAGTAGTTATGAACAATAACCTGCTGCAATCAGAATTGTTCATAAGTTTAAGACAGTGTGTTATGATTTCAAAAAAGTGCACAGTATCAGAAACGTAGTTTTACAGTTTAAAAAATATATGTACACGAAAAATCAAGATTTTATTACATATGTATAAGTAGTGTTTACAGATGGACATATGTATTATATATAATGTACTGTGTATATATATATGTATATATATATATATTGTACTTCTTTCACACACACTGTGTACCTAGATCTAAATATATTTAGGTTTCAAATATCTCATATTATCTCTCTCTCTCTCTCTCTCTCTATATATATATACACACACACACACACACGGACAGACAGACAGACAGAGATAGATAGATAGATAGATAGATAGATAGATAGATAGATAGATAGATAGATAGATAGATAGATAGATAGATAGATAGATAGATAGATAGATAGATAGATAGATAGATAGATAGATAGATAGATAGATAGAATACACACAATACAGTTTGCATACACAAAGTATATATACACAGTGATATGGACAAATCAAGTGCTAGTATTCAGTACTTACTAAAGCTATTCTTTTATTTTTGGATGGTGTTGTAGCCAGACGTCCTGCTTTGTGGAAGATGTCCAGTCAAAGAGAGGGTAATGGATGTCAGGCCCTTCCAGGAAATAAGCGGCACTGACCTTTGAGACGACACAATCTGTTCTGCTTGCTCGCCAAACTCCCCTCTCTCTTTGCAAGCGCTCCGTTCAAGAGATAGCTAGCATTTTCCCATTGACACCAGGATTCATGCTACAATGAGCCTTAAATATGGTAATACTGAGATTACGAGTTTATGAATAAGGTCATAGACAGGTTTTTAATTTTATAAAGTAAATGTGAGTGGTGGGTTCCAATGCAAAATTCATCACATATCATTAAAATGGTTGCCGGGCCGTTGCTACGTGACTGCTAATATGTTTTTAGCATGTTGCTAAATCTGTTTGAGTCACAGTCCATTCTTCTCTGTGACGACCACTCAACAGAAGCATGACCTTAAAATCGAACAAGTCCCGGTGGCAAAGTCAAGCCAGCCACTTCAGTCAAGCATATCTACATCACTGCCCCGTCTGTATGTATACACAAAAACAGAACAGTGACATGAATCAACAATTGTACAGCCACAGCACTAATCATCGTTGACCTAATTAAGAGGCAAATACTAAACACATACAATTTGCATATGCTTTATTGAATATTTGCCAAAAGCACATCAGCTTGTTTGATTCTCACATGAATAATCTCTGATCTAACGCTTTAGGTGATGGTCCAACTCCAAATTAACCACTGGCATTTCTGGCTCCAAGAAAGCATGTGCTTTCCTCTCAGACACAATGTGACAAATAGGGACAAGCTAGGAATACTGTATCTCTCCGTATTTTAGTTTTTTAAATCATATTCATTTAGACACTTTTTAAAAATAAATTAAGATTTTTATTCAGCAAGGATGCATTGATTAAAATTGACAGTAAAGGCATTTATAATGCTTTCAAATGTCTATTTCAAACTAATGTTGTTCTTTTGAGCTTTCTATGTATCAAACAAATCTTGAAAAGTCATCAAATCAGCATTAGAGAAAGATTTCTAAAGGATCATGTGACACTGAAGACTGGAGTAATAGCAGCTGAAAATTCAACTCTGCCATCACAGAAATAAATTATATTTTAAAATACATTAATTGGAAAATAGTTATTTTAAATTGCAATATTATTTCACAATATTGCTGTTTTTACTGTATCCTGTGATCAAATGAATGCAACTTTGTTGATCATAAAAAACTTCTTTAAAAATCATTACAAAAATCTTACCATCCCCAAACTTTTGAAAATTAGTATATATACTGTACATGAATTTATTTTTTTATTTTCAGCTTTATTTATTTCAAAGGAACATATTTTTAACCAAACAGCTATTAATGCTTGAAAGAAAATATAAGGCTATAAAATACAATAAAAATGAAATAGATAAATAAATAATACAAATAATTAGGGTAAAAATTATTAGGGAATGTTTTCCCACTGTTCTTTACTAAATTAACACAAGGAAGAAAATTATTATATTACATGAGTACATTATACATTTTATAAACCAAAATACATATAAGGCAATATTATCATATTTATTTTTTAATTAAAAAATATAATATATGAAACTTTCCAAGGAAATATTTTAAAATGACACAACATAATGATTGAAAGAGCAGTTCACAGAAATTAATAAAACTCCAACGGTGAACCAAACTCAACTCTGACATTGATTTTGATAAATCAGAGACATTCTTAAACATCGCTCTTAAAGCTGTCATAGTTCTGACTCACAAGACAAGGATTGCAAAAGTAGTATGACAAGGTTAAAACTTAATGACCCAATAAAAAGAGCATTAAAATGTCAGTAATGGAAATATCACCCAGCTCTATTTGAAACGTGTCACAGACACATCCAGAAACAACAGTTTGGGAATCATTCTTGGATGTGCATGAAATCACACGTGTATGTAGCTGCATATGTGTGCATGTGGACTGTTATGTTCCACATGGCTAGCTGGAATTATCAGATGTAAATGTGATGAGTGATTAAGAAGAGAGGCAGAGAGAGAGACCATCCCAAATCCCACCTTCCAAGACACAACACAACACCACCAGCCACAGCTTTACATTTCAGGCTGCTGTTCACATACAAAACAACAGCAGTTCAGAAATCCACAATGGTGGTCGAGGGACAAGACGAAAGTGTGAAATTGAGTTCGGAAGTGTTTTTTCCTAGAATTGCTTTTCAAGTTATGTAAGGACACTGCATGTCTCTTTTTGTATGTTTTCCATTCATTCCTATTAGTCTTTCAGTAGGGCACAAAATAAGCACAAAAGCAACCGCTGGAGCCGAGGGGACAAACAGCTCGCTCAGCCACTAATGGACACACAAAAACATGCAAGTATACAGTATGTATACTCAGCACACACACTACACAAACAACCCAGGGCACCTCATAGACAGTCCAAAGGCTGGCAGACACAGCTTTTAGGTAATTGAGTTTGGCCCTTGCAGCTCTGCACTCCATCTTTTAACAGTGTGCTAGTGAAGTTGTACGCAGGGATATACGAGACTGATCGCATTTACGCAAGGAGGTCACGGGAGATAAAAATATCCACTCGGATTGAATTTTAGAGACTTTCGCTAGTAAAAACTTCATTTAAACGTCCTGTAATAGCATCCTTTCAGCGTAATGCACTGTGGAGACCTTTAGCCTGCTTTCAGACGTTCCTTTCGCGGAGACTGGTGGAATTTTCCAGCAACTCAGTCCTCGATATAGGCTTCTCTTGATATCAGGTTTACTCAGTGTTATTAAAACAACACCATTACATTGTTTATACAAATAATTGGATTTATAATTATTTAAAAATGCGCTATAGTAAAAACCTGTAAGTTGTTCCAGTAAGTTCCCTTCCCTTAAAAATGGGGCATTTCATGTAATTTTACAGTTAAATACTGTTAAATTAACAGATTTTGGAAGTGAAAAGAATACTGTGCAACAGCTCTCCTTTTTTTCATTGAAATAACAGATTTCTCTTTCTCCTCTTCAGTTACATACATTAGGGTTTATGTTACATCACACATTACATCACACATTTTTAACCATGAGTGTTTTAGGTCACTAAGGGCCAGATTTACTAACAGCTTGCACCAGCGCAAACAGTCTTTTGGCATTAAAATAGTATTGTCAGGATTTACTAAAGACATGCAGTGAAGAATTGGCGCTGAAAAAGCGTGGACAGCTATTTTTGCACCTGATCTGATTGAATATGCATTTGTATTAGATTCCCTTTCAGACAAAAACAATGTTTGGGAGGACAGTATTAAAATGAATAACTTAACACAATTTACTAACATTTTCATCAGTCAAATTACTGGTAATCGCGCCATTATTTGACACCCCCCAAAAAAACATGTCTTAAATCAGGCGGTAATTTTTACTGCTCTTGGGAGATTGTGCTGGTCATGGAAATGATCTTGCGGCGTCTGTGTTCTTTAATGTGTGCATTGTTAGTAAATCACCCACAGAATTTTCCCCTCCCATCTGTGCTTTTATGAATTGCGCTCTCACGCTAATTTGCACTGTTTAGTAAATATGGCCCTACAATATAAAGGTAAAAAATGATTTTAGTAATTTTGTATGCTAACATTATTTCACATTAATTTAATGCCTTTTTTACTGTCCTACATTTACAGTGCCATAAAAAGGTTTTTGCCCCCTTTCTATTTTTTATTTATTTAGCATATTTGTCACACTTCTGAATTTCTTTTTAGTATTATAAAAATATAATGCAAGTAAATACAAAATGCAGTCTTTAAATTATGATTTAATTTATTACGGGAAAAAAGCTGTCCAAACCTACCTGTTAAATCATGAATGAACTGTGATTAACCACATTAGAGTTACATTTCACTAGTCAAACCCAGGCCTGATTACTGCCAGACCTGTTGAATCAAGAAATCAATTAAATAAGACCTGTCTGACAAAGTGAAGCATGCTTAAAGAGCAACACATCATGCCGCAATCTAAAGAAATTCAAGAAAAGATGAGAAACTAAATAGTTAACATGTATCAGTCTGGAAAGGGCTATAAACCCATTTCTAAGGCTTTGGGACTCCAGCGAACCATGGTCATTATCCACAAATGGAGAAAACTTGGAACAGTGGTGAACTTTCCCAGGAGTGGCCGGACTATAAAAATTACCCCAAGAGAGCAACAAAAACTCATCCAGGAGATCATAAAAGAACCCAGAACAACATCTAAAAAACTGCAGGCCTTACTTGCCTCAATTAAGGTCAGTGTTCATTAGTGGTGCAATGGATCACAAAACTCACAGTTCGGATCATACTACGGATTTTGAGTCACGGATCGGATAATTTTTCTTATCAGCAAAAAAAGTTTGCTTTTAATTAATTACTAAATGTACTTTTACATTTAGTGTACTTTTTAAAAAAGTGTACTTTTACACCCCAGCAGAAACTACTAGCTTAACTACTAAAGTAATAAAACAAAAACAATTACACAAATTACAAGCATAGATGAACAGCATACGACATAAAATTATAAATAAAGACAGTAACAGTAGTATTCAGGTGCAGAAATTTTCAAATTAAGTGTAAAACAACACAATAATGCTTATTGCATAAGTTAAATACAGATGATTAGCAGACAGAAGCAGGTATTATAGGCCGCTGTCCCTTTAAGACTAAATGCACAGACCTTACTGACACACATCAGGTTTCTTTTGAGCTGTATACATTAACTTATCACATAACCGACTGTGTTTACCAGAATACTTGCCAAAATGGGTATTTTAACATAACTTTGTGTGTATGTATACATCCGTTGAGGCATTGTCTGGAATGCAGTATCTGAATCGTGCCTGCCTCTCTCTCTCTCTCTCTCTCTCTCTCTCTCTCTCTCTCTCTCTCTCTCTCTCTCTCTCTCTCTCTCTCTCTGCATGTGCACACTTCAGTGTATGCGTCAGCGGCTGAGTACAGAAAACGGTGCGTGAGTCCCGATTCGACTTTAGCAAGACAAAACACGTGCAAATGATAAACTTTCACTCTATGGTGGATAAACGTATCAGTTAATCTACTAATCACATGCGTGCCAAACTGTGGGGACTGGTACGTACGGATCACCTACGATTCGTTGCACCCTTAGTATTCTTGATTCAACAATAAGCAAGAGACTGGGCAAAAACGGCATGCATGGGAAAGTTCCGAGGCAAAAGCCATTGCTGACCAAAAAGAACACAAAGTCTCGACTCACATTTGCCAAAAAATATCTTAATTTTCCTCCAAGACTTTTGGGAAAATATTCTGTGGACTGATGTGATAAAAGTTGAACTTTTGGAAGGTGTGTGTCACGTTACATCTGGCGTAAAACCAACACCGCATTTCATAAAAAGAACATCATACCAAGTCAAGTTGTGGTAGTGTGATGGTCTGAGGCTGCTTTGCAGCTTCAGGACCTGGATGACTTATCATAATTGATGGAATCATGAATTCTGCACTCCATAAGAAAATCCTGAAAGAGAATGTCTGACCGTCAGTTTGAGACCTCAAGCTCAAGCGTACTTTTTGTTATGAAGCAGGACAATGACCTCAAACACACCGGCAAGTCCACCTCTGATTGGCTCAATAAAAACAAAATTAAGGTTTTGGAGTGGCCAAGTCCAGACTTAAATCCGAATGAGATGCTGTGGCATGACCTTAAACAGTCCATTCTCGCTCGAAAACCCTCCAATGTGACTGAATTAAAACAATTCTGCAAAGAAGAGTGGGTCTAAATTCCTCCACAGCGATGTGAAAGACTCACTACAAGTTAGTTGTTGCTGGAAAAGGTGGCACAACCAGTTAATAGATTTAGGGGACAATTACTTTTTCACGTAATACTAAGCAGGTTTGAACAGCTTTTTTCCCTTAATAAACTAAATCATTATTTTAAAAACTGAATTTTGTGAATTTAATCTTTGTGTAATATTAAAATTTGTTTTCTGATCTGAAACATTCAAGTGTGACAAATATGCTAAATAAAAAATAAAAAAACAGGAATGGGGGCTAAAAACTTTTTCACACCACTGTACAACACATTGGTGTCACACAAACATTGACTCCGTTACACTTGAGTGCTCGGAGAAAGAGGAAAACACAGAACTGTTTGTTTCATAACATCTCAGGATCTTCCATCTGGAACGGAGTGAAAAATGATTATGATGCTGATTTTTAGGATTTAGGTATAGTTCACACATTAGAGGATGTGGGCTGGCAGATATAGGGTTGGAATGAATGTTCTGCCAATCCACAACAAACAATGTTTAATAAAGAAGGAAAAAGACTTCTATCAGGCTTTACCAATGTTTGTGTGCCTGTCAGGAGACTAAGATCTGTGTATTTTTGCAGTCGTTACTGTGAAAATGGAGCCTCCTGTGGTATAGAGAGAGCCCCTGTGGAGAGAAACAGTTACACTCCTGATTCTCACACACTGAGAGATGCGTGTCCTACTGAGACACACATGCATTTTTACCAAGCTATTTAAATATAGATGACTTATTTTGTTTTCAAAAAGTAAATTAAAATCTTTACAAACCACCCAAAAAATTAAATATTTAGCATTTTCCATTTTTCCAAATTAACACTTCTATTCAGCAAGGATGCACTAAATTAATCAAAAGTGCCAGCAAACACTTTCATATTGTTACAAAAGATTTATACTTCATATAAATGTTGACTAATACACACTGTCCTTTTGAACTTTCTATTACTCAAAGAGCCATAAAAAGTATCGCAATTTCGCAGCACACCTTTTTTCAGCATTGATAATTATAAAAAAAAATCTTTAGCAACAAATGTTAGAATGATTTCTGAAGGATAATGACACTGCAGACTAGTACGGATTGTTGACTGTTCAGATTAGCATGGCAGGAAAACATTACATTTTAAAATATATTCAAAAAGAAAACATATTTTGAAACCATTTTAAATTATTTTACTATATTTTCGATCAATTACATGAAGCCTTGGTAAGCATAAGACAAGAGACTATGATAATGTATTTCCTTTATTTTTAATTATGAAAATGTAATAATAATATATTACAATAAACCAAAGTGTAAATGATCAGACTTTTTTTCTACCTCAAAGCTTATAATACTAAATAATGGCAAATAAATAAACTATATTATTACACTGCTCTATAATATATTTATATTTTATTCCAGTGATTATGTATTCCTAAGGTGATACATGATTTCCTAATTACACTGTCAGTGTTTATTCAACGATAACAACTGCCTGGATAAACATTAAACATAAACATACATTTATTATTTAAAATATAAATATAATAACAGTATTATCTAAAACAGTTAGGATCAATATTTTTATCCGAGTATCTATACAACACCAGTATTGAGAGTATTAATACTTAAGCAGCTTGTACCCTTGAATTCACAGCACATGATACAAGAACTCATATTCAATTAATTCCATAAAAGCAATCAAATGTGAAACTCAGGGCATGACCCACTTAAAAGGTCTTCCTCAGCTCTAAAAAGCCCCAGTAAAGCCTCTCTCATGTGTAATGGATGAAAAGTCTTCCCCGAACGCTGAGGTAAGAGGAATACAGAAGAAGAGAGAGGCTGTTTAAAAGAGCTTCCCTGGCAGTCAGGGCTGATTAGTCTCTGTACATACACCCGCACTCTTTATCTCTCTGACTCTCCCTCATCTTCCTCGCACTCTTTTTACCCTTCTCTAGCGCTTGCTTTTTTGTCCTTTTGCTCACTTTGTTTCCCCTGACAGTGGACCTTGGAGTCAGCTCTCCATGTCTGCTATGTGGAAACAGCGAGAAAGACCGAGAGAGAGTGGGGAAGAGAGCAAACGCCCTTCAGAGTGTTGAGTATGTATGTGTGTGAAACTAAAGCATTTCCAACATCCATGTGCTTCGGTCAGGCAGAAACCTTGATCAGCAACTGTTTTGTCCCCAAAAGTGTTGTCCTGGATCAAAATGTATCGTGCCAATCAAAATCCAGTCTAATTATGATACTAAAGCACACCGATCTCAAGGGTGGGCTGGCAGAAGTGGGCCACTTCCCACAAGGTTGTTTGATCCCTTGTACAATCCTGCACCACCCACAGTACCAAATGTACTGAATTTGAGCAATGCATCAAACATGTGCTCTGGTCACAGTTAAAGGAGCCATTTTCTCACGTAAGAAAATCAATCAATCAATAAATGTAAACTGTAAACTGTAATGTAAACTATAAAAATCTTCAATTTTTTGATGAAAACAAAACAAGTAATGATAAAACAACATTAGTGATAAGAAAGAATCTTGCTGAACCAAGAGGCAACTTAAAGAACAGCAAATAAATAAATAAACCTATTTGGTCTGGTTATTATATTTATATATTATATTCAATATTCACCATTTAAAAAACACTTGCAGCAAACTTGCACTTCAGTGTTTAATTAAATAAATTTCAGTAATTAAATAAATACATAAAAATACATAAATCTATTTGGTCTGGTTAGTCTTATTTATTATAATGAATAAATACGGCCTTGCTATTCTTTTATTTATTATATTAAGATATTACATTAAATATTTAAAATTTACTTTTTGTACCACATTTTGGTGTTAAAGTAATTAAGTAAATAAACGAATAAATCTATTTAGTCTGGTTATTATTTTATTTATTATATTTTTATATTATATTAAATATGTATATTTTAAATATTTGTGTACCATGCTTTGATGTTAAAAATAAAATAATAAAGCATGTAGTCTAGCTCTCATAAAATTACTTATAACCGTTTCTTAATTTTACCTTTCATTCATAAATGTGCTTATGTGGCCACATTATACCAAATACAAGGTTTTACTGCAATCATAATGTGGGTACCTGTAGGCCCCTAAAATCATTTGAGCCTATTAGCTAAAGCCTTGAATGAATCACAACTACAAAAGTGCCGTATGGTGGAAGACTAACCACTGAATACCTCAGAAGAGTCTGGATATGTCACCCAGCATGTGAGACCCTCTCATAAGATGTGAACTTGTAAAGACTCTCACCAGAGTTTGACATGACTGGCTCTTTTTCTTCACCTCCTCCTCAAGGACTTCACACTCCTTTCTCTTCCTACGGATCTCAGTCTCCTGAGGGAGAAAATAAAATAAATACTGTTAGATGGATAGATGGATTCAATTTGCTGTGGCCTAATGCAACCACCTCTCTTCAGGGAGGCTGATGCGGCATAACACACAATCTGTGTGTGTATGCATGTGTACATGAGCTCGTGCCCGTGTAGGAAATAGTAGCACATTCTCAGAGCCAGTGGGCAACCGTATACATCCTCTAACTATAAATAGCAACGTTCTCTATAACATAATGTTGCAATGCCACCAGTGAAATGCATGTCTAAAAGTCACTATAAATACAAATCCACTAAAAGAAAAACAAATGCACACACAGTTCTAATGGATACATATATATAGTCATGAAAAATGCACACATTTAAAGTAAAAATCTGATTTCATATGTGTATATAAAAGCTCCAAAACCATTTACATTATAAATACATAAATAAATAACAAGAAATGGTGGAGATAAAAAAAACATAAGTAAGCAACTGGCAAAAAGTAAAGCACATTATATATATATTAGTGGTGGGCCGTTATCGGCGTTAACGTGCTGCGTTAACGCGAGACTCTTATCGGCGATAAAAAAAATATCGCCGTTAATCTATTCTCAAAGTTGGGTTGGGAGCTGGGTCTATACTACGCAAGCTATGATGACTTTCACCCTGATATTTTAGCGCGGATGTATACCTAGCCGAATTGCACTGTAGGGGGCGAGAACGAGTCTTCGAACTAGAGGCTCGCAGTCCGTGATGGACAGATTGTTAACGGCTGGTCTATGTGGTAATACAATCGGGCAGGACATCCAAACGCTCACCTATCATTCATCAACCTCAAATATGGCTTTTCATCTGAAAGATGTATGTAGTAGCAACTTTACATGGCCGCTCAATATGATGTTAACCTAGAGAAATGTGCGCTATTGAAGTGTTTGTGTGGAAGCGCGTTTGCTGCAGGACAGGCTCCGGTGCGCTCACTTGCTCTTAAAATCTCCGTCATTCTTGGTCATACAGATAAAAGTAGCCTAATACATCTTTCGAATCTGTAAAGACTCTACGTTTATTTGTGTGCACTCAGAATAACAACGAAACGTTGCGCTTTTAAGCAAACAGGATGCGCTTTAGGTCTCATGTGAACTTGAGAATTCACTCCCGTGTCACCCTCTGCTTCGAACCTGTGTGTATGCCTAACGTTACTGTGAAATTACCACATCAGACGTGACATGCTAACATGGATGCAGCTATGAAGCCGCCGGGTTTGCTTCAGGGAAAATTTATTTTTAAGAAGCTTCCCAATGGAAACTGTAAACAGTTCATCACGACCTCTTATGTAGGCCTACAGTTCAAAATTCATGTTTAACTGAATAAACAGTTAGTAAACACAAGTACATCTTATTGAACATAGTTTATTTTCATCACCAATTATCATAGTAGAACAGCTTTCTCAAGCAGTTTGTGATGCATTTTGGAAACAGGAGATGAGCCCCTGGTCTAATGCGCCACCTGGCTTGAGAAACCCGTTCTCAAAGACTTACTTTTAGCCATTATTTGGGTAGCACACATATTCTGAATGCCTTCGGCAGAATTCAAATGAGCCATTTTAATCTAGATTAATCTAGATTAATTCCAAAATTAATCTAGATTAAAAAATTAATCTATGCCCACCCCTAATATATATATATATATATTAGAATTTGGTCTGATTTATGCATAATATCTGGTTATACTTTTAATAATATTTTTTCTAATTATTATTAAATGAATAACCAAAATAAATAACTTTATAAATATTTTCTTTCTAATAATTATTAAAAGTATAACCAAGTCCAAATCAAAATGATCTAAATTGTAAATATTTAAAGTAATGTACAAATATTTACCATTTAAATATTTTTGTAACAATTCGGTGTTGAAACCATTTGGTCTGGTTATTCGTTTATTAAATTTATATATTATATTACATAGTTACCATTTAAAATACATTCAGTAACAATCTGGTGTAATTAAATAACACGGTACTGCATCAGAAATGACACTACTTCCCCTTTAAATAGTAGGTTTAAGTGTGATGATGAGATGCAGTAAAACACAGCATCTCTCCTCTCTTCACTGTAAGTGCAGCTGAAGAAGAGACCCATGTTTTGTTGTCATGTCAGTGGAGTTGTTCAGACCTCAGCGTTACAGATTTACATGACTGATGAGAATCACTCGCGATGTCATTCCCCAATTAAATCCCACTGTGATGCACACACATACACAAACACACATTATGGGATCAAAGGTAAAGTACAAGTACATTTCCAGCACTTTGTCTCAAAACACACTGTCTCTGCCAATGGCTAAATTACTTTATTGGTCTGTAGGGAAGCAGGTATGTGGGCCGTATGTGGGATTGTGTAGGTATATATGTGTGTGGGCTACAGATGGTCATCGCATCCTCATTATGGGTATATCAGTCTCAAGAGAGGCTGACATAAGCTGTGTGTGAGTGTCTGTGCGCACGCAGGTATTAGTGAATGGCAACATCCATCCTGCTGAGTGACACCTGGGATGGGGAGATAGAAGACCCAATTCGAATAATAAACGAACATCAATGAGGATGAATGGATGGGTGGATGGATGGATGGATGGATGGATGTATTGATGGATGGATTGATGGATGGATGAAAAGCCTGTGTTAAAAAGATACTAGGTATTCAACCCACACAAAGACAAAAAACATTTATAAACATACATAATAAAATTAACTTATCTGTATTCGCTGCAAATCAGCTTACCATGAAAAGGTTACAATTTTACTTCATTAATCTGTAAAGGCTATACACATATTTGGCATAAAATTGCCACGTATGAATAGTTCATTCTTAAAAAGCCTCATTATTTGATTGCCATTAATGTTCTATAATTATTTTTACAGACTGTACCTTTAATAAAATATTGGCAAGCAGTGTTTAGGAGCTCATTTCTAGCCTATTATATCATAATGTAGAGCAGCTTTATGAATGCTATTTTCTGAATTCTCATTCATTGCAGAAACTGCTGAAGACATCCATCTTTCCAAATATAATCGCTTCTGTTAGAAACAGACTAAAAATGATTCATGGGACGTGTACATCATCAGGTCATCTCCTTACGTTCAGATTACACATCTCTGCAGCCCTAGCAAAAAGCAATTTGCCTCCATAACTCATAACTGGTCATTTTTTGTTGGACTTTTTCCATCAGTGTCACTTGATCCTTCAGAAACCATTCTAATATGCTGATTTGGTGCTCAAGAAACATTTCTTATTATTATGAGTGTTGAAAACCGTTGTATTTTTGTCTAAACCATGACATTTGTATCAGGAGTCCCTAAAAAGTAGTAACATTATAGTAAAAAAATAACTATCTGTCACCTTTGATCAATTTAATGCATCCTTGTGGAATACAATTCTAAATACATATCTTACTGACCACAAACATTCTCACATCAGTGTGCATCTAACATCAAATATGTCAAATATGTTCTGATTGGCTATGCCATGTCATGTGACATATGTATTCTATTTTATTGTTGAATATGTTTGTTTGTGTGTGTGTATATACAGTATATATATATATATATATATATATATATATATATATACACACATGTGTGTATATATATATTTATTAGTGGTGGGCCGTTATCGGCGTTAACGTGCTGCGTTAACGTGAGACTCTTATCGGCGATAAAAAAAATATCGCCGTTAATCTATTCTCAAAGTTGGGTTGGGAGCTGGGTCTATACTACGCAAGCTATGATGACTTTCACCCTGATATTTTAGCGCGGATGTATACCTAGCCGAATTGCACTGTAGGGGGCGAGAACGAGTCTTCGAACTAGAGGCTCGCAGTCCGTGATGGACAGATTGTTAACGGCTGGTCTATGTGGTAATACAATCGGGCAGGACATCCAAACGCTCACCTATCATTCATCAACCTCAAATATGGCTTTTCATCTGAAAGATGTATGTAGTAGCAACTTTACATGGCCGCTCAATATGATGTTAACCTAGAGAAATGTGCGCTATTGAAGTGTTTGTGTGGAAGCGCGTTTGCTGCAGGACAGGCTCCGGTGCGCTCACTTGCTCTTAAAATCTCTGTCATTCTTGGTCATACAGATAAAAGTAGCCTAATACATCTTTCGAATCTGTAAAGACTTTACGTTTATTTGTGTGCACTCAGAATAACAACGAAACGTTGCGCTTTTAAGCAAACAGGATGCGCTTTAGGTCTCATGTGAACTTGAGAATTCACTCCCGTGTCACCCTCTGCTTCGAACCTGTGTGTATGCCTAACGTTACTGTGAAATTACCACATCAGACGTGACGTGCTAACATGGATGCAGCTATGAAGCCGCCGGGTTTGCTTCAGGGAAAATTTATTTTTAAGAAGCTTCCCAATGGAAACTGTAAACAGTTCATGTAGGCCTACATAAGAGGTCGTTATTCAGTAAACACAAGTACATCTTATTGAACATAGTTTATTTTCATCACCAATTATCATAGTAGAAGAGCTTTCTCAAGCAGTTTGTGATGCATTTTGGAAACAGGAGATGAGCCCCTGGTCCAATGCGCCACCTGGCTTGAGAAACCCGTTCTCAAAGACTTACTTTTAGCCATTATTTGGGTAGCACACATATTCTGAATGCCTTCGGCAGAATTCAAATGAGCCATTTTAATCTAGATTAATCTAGATTAATTCCAAAATGAATCTAGATTAATCTAGATTAAAAAAATTAATCTATGCCCACCCCTAATATATATATACGTGTGTGTGTGTGTGTGTGTGTGTGTGTGTGTGTGTGTGTGTGTGTGTGTGTGTGTGTGAAAAAACGTGAAATAATTTGAACCTGTGTCCTTATTCATCTCAACCTAAACCGAATCACAGGGAAGTAACTTTCCACTGTCCAGCGCAATATATTAATGAGTTACAGATTTCATAGCCTGTGCTTCTGGAGAATGTTGTAGTGTCAGTGTGTTTAGTGTGTGTTTGTGCAGTTACATAACATGACTTGGCACTGTGGGTCTGTGATATGCCAGAGAGTAATGGTTGTATCATTCTGCAGTTTGCCACTGCATGCTCGTGTTTAGCGGAGCACAGAGTTACGTAATATAGATTGGCAGCATAGATCGGTGGCTGTCCGGTGTTTAATGGCTTTTGTAGAGCAGTGGATCCAACATAACTTGTCTCCGACATGGCGGTAAGTGTTAGTATGAATATTTAACATTTCATCAGCAGTCATTTGTTTTAAAGCACAGGACCGATGTTCATTTAAAACCCTGCAGCCTCACATTCAGCCCGGCTCGGTCGACACGGTACATCGATACAGCACATGCTGTGATTAAATGGACGGAGGGAGAAACCCATGCAGTACAGCGATCTATCAGGCCTAATCAGCCTTTTATATAATGCTTTACTCTGATGCTTTATCCGTGTCATCTTCTCATGCTGTGTAACACTGTTCAAAGCTGTGCAACCATCTGGAAACTAGCGTTAATTGGTACCCCAGGTACAACTCCATTTTTGACCTCTTATGAAAAAGCACATCAGACAACTAGAGCAGATCTACATGATGGAATTTCCACTGATGGACAAACAGTTGAAAGGTTGTTGCATACAGCTCTTGTCCAATCATATCATCATAAATATGTAAATAAGAAGATTGACCCAGGTTTGCAAATATACAGCATGAAATCCAGTAATGAAAATAACATACTTTAAAAGAATACTTAACTGTGAACTAAATGAAATGTTTTTAGACTTTTAATTTAATATAAAATATGGTTTATTTCATATAAAATTGTATATTAAAATATGTTTAAAGTGTACTGCTGAATACACTGATAGCACTTATAGCAAACTAAAATATGCCTTAATGTGTTTAAATTTTTAATAACAAATGATTAATTATGAATCTGAGATGTAGTACATTTAAATATATTAGCTTTAAATGTAATATTGAACAATGCACAGCAAATTATTATTACATATTTATTAAATTATTTAGAGTAAAACTTTTAATTCACCATTGTTATAAAGTGCACTTTTTAACATTATACTTGTGTTAAAAATAATTTTAAATATATATTTCAAAAATACATATTCTTTAAAGATTTGAAGTACACTACAAGTGCACATTCAATAGAGTTAAGCATATTTTTTCTCAAGTCTGACTACCCATAATTATGTACTAAGCCTTGATAAGGTACAGTAGAACAGTGTGAAAGATACAACAAAACTGTCCACGGTTAACAATGACTTTTGGTTAACAATCTCAAATGTGAAAAGCTCTGAGAACAGACTGCTTCTCTCACTTAAATGATTATAAAATATGAATCACAACAGGTCTGCTAACATAGTGCAGCAACTGTTACTAGACAATGCTCATCTTATAGTGTTGCATTGATTCCCCCCCCCCAGTAATCAATAAAATATAATTATCTGTGTCTCGTTATTAGATATTAGTTGTTGCTTTGCTGCAACTAATGCAGCAGCAGCAAAGCAAATCTATTCCACATCAAAGACGTTAATATTGCCATGTATAATACCCTGCTAAACTCTCAGAGAGTTGTCATGAAAGAAATAACCTTACATGACAAATCAATCACTGACACACTACACTCAATCCAGCTCATTTCCATACTCAATGAAATACAAACTACCCCCAAACCTACTTTTTCATGCACATATAAGTGAGATCACACATGCACTCACAAGCATGAGTCTGTTCAGCTTGTCTGCTGGCTGTTGTCCAGACACACTCTAATACTCCTCTCAGCTGCTACCGATCACATATCATTGGAAAAGGCCGACTGAATTACATAATGTCAGTGCTTCACTTAACGCTAGACAGTCTGACTCATTACAGGGAGGGCAAACATTTACCATTCTGATTAAATAAAATCATGTATGTCTTATAGATGCATTCATAGACCAGTTATAAGATCACACAAAAGAGCCAGTAAGATGGGTATGCTATGTACAAAAATATGCCCTAAAGAGAGCTAAATCTGACAACACTTTCCTTTGGGGACAATCAGAGAAATCCTCAATTAGAAAATCAATTCATAAGGCAAATAATGTTTTTTTTATAAAACACAAAAGCTACCTTTTTAGGGCAGAATGAGTGTTAGTCATAACAGTGGTTCTCACTCTTTTTGACCCCAAGGCACCCCATTGTCAATTGTTCACCGCCAAGCATCAGTTGGTGAGCAAGTGATGTAATGCTACATTGCTCTAAATGTGTTCTCATTATAAAAAAAAAAAATCCTGAGGGTGAGTACATTTTTAGCCATTTTTCATTTTTGGGTCACTTCTGGGTTATTGGTTACTAACTATTATTAAAAAAAAATCTTAATTGTTTTTACAATTTGTACATAATAAAATATTTTAGAGCCAGGCATAACTAGAAAAAATTATATTCATAAAAAAATTATCATGGAGTTAAATGACTTTATTAATTTACATCACTCACATCATTAACACATCCTTTCACACTGGTGTTTTTCCCTCAGCATTTAAACTGGCTCGTATAACCCCACTACTTAAGAAACCCACTCTAAACCCAGCTCTTTTTAGAGAACTACAGACCGGTTTCCCCTTCCTCCTTTCATTGCAAAAACACTTGAACGAGCTGTGTTCAACCAAGTCTCTGCCTTTCTCACACAGAACAACCTCCTTGACAGCAACCAGTCTGGTTTCAGTTCAGAAGTGAACATTTAACTTAGACTGCTTTGTTCTCGGTTGTTGAAGCCCTAAAACTGGCAGAAGCGGCTTCCAAATCTTCATTACTTCTCTTACTGGATCTGTCCGCTGCTTTTGACACAGTTAACCACCAGCTCCTCCTGTCAGCCCTATTGGCAAAGGAGCTCTCAGGAACCGCACTCCTGTGGTTTGAGTCTTACCTCTCAGATAGGTTCTTCAAGGTGTCTTGGAAGGGTGAGGTGTCCAAATCGCAACATCTAGCTACTGGAGTACCTCAAGGCTCAGTTCTTGGACCGCTTCTCTTCTCTGTCTACATAGCATCACTCGGTTCTTTCATTCAGAAGCATGGCTTTTCATATCACTACTATGCTGATGACAGTCAACTCTACCTCTCATTCCATCCTGATGATCTGACGATAGCTGCTCGCATCTCAACATGTCCAACAGACATTTCTTGCTGTATATCTGTATCATGTATTTCTTGCACTCAACCTTGCCAAGAAAGAACTGCTAGTGATTTCAACAAACCCCTCACTTGATAAAAATTTCACCATCCAAATAGGTGCATCAATCCTAACTTCTTCAAAGACAGCAAGAAACCTTGCAGTTGTGATTGATGATCAGCTGAATTTCTCAGACCACATTACTAAAACGGCCCGGTCCTGCAGCTTTACTTTATACAACATTAAGAAGATCAGGCCTTCTCTTTTGGAACATGCTTCACAACTCCTTGTTCAAGCTCTCGTTTTGTCCAAGCTGGACTATTGCAATGCTCTCTTGGCAGGTCTTACAGCCAATTCCTTTAAACCTCTACAATTAATCCAGAATGCGGCTGCAAGATTTTAATGAGCCAAAAAGAATGCATGTCACACCCCTGTTCATCAATTTGCACTAGCTACCAATAGCTGCTCGCATTCAATTCAAGACATTAATGTTTTCCTACAAAACCATCAATGGTTCTAGACCCCTTTACCTTAATTCACCACTTCAGATTTATGTGCCCTCTAGAAGCTTGCATTCTGCAAGTGAACAGTGCATTGTAGTGCCATTGCAAAGAGACACAAGATCACTTTCCCAGACTGTTACATTGACTGTTCCCACCTGGTGGAATGACCTGCCCAACTCAATCCGAGCAGCTGAGTCCATCTTCAAAAAAGGGCAAAAAAAATGCATCTCTTCCCTCTTCATTCGACCCTCTAACTTTAATAACTGTTTATAAAAAACAAAAAAAACAAAAAAACAACACTTGACCCTCTAGAACTTGCACTCTCTATTCTATTTATATCCTAACTACTTGTTTTCTTTTTATTTATTATAAAAATGACCCTCTAACACTACCATTCTCTATTGTATTATTCTCTAATCTTTTAACTTGTCTTATTTTTATTAAAAAAATACCCTCTAACACTAACATTCCCTATTCTTTTTTCTATTATATCTAATATTATATTTATTTATTATACTTACAAAAAAACTAGCCTAATGCGTACTGCATTAGGCTAACTGAGACTTGTCACAAGTTACATATAAAAAAGAAAAGAAAAGTGAAGTGACATGTGGCCAAGTATGGTGATCCATATTCAGGAATTTGTGCTCTGCATTTAATCCATCCAAGTTCACATAGTAGTGAACCCACACACAATGTGAAAAAACACAGAGGAGCAATGGGCAGCCATTTATGCTGCAGAACCAGGGGAGCAGTTGGGGATCCGGTTATTTGCTCAAGGGTCTAGGATGGGAAGATTCCAAGATTCGTTCGGTGCATCGGCAAAAAAAGTTAACGATGCGGTGCATCGGTTTAAAAAGTGTGCATCGGATACAAGTTAGCATTTGTATCGCGATGCATCATTTCTAACATTTTTGCATCTGTAAAAAACGATTTATTTATATATAATTAGTGGACGCGATACATTTTTATTGTTTAGAAAGTGCCCAATATTTTATGTTGATTGATTTTTCCTCTCGAAATTGTTTCTCAAGCATGTTCCCTCATCACCACTGCTGCTGCTGCGTGACAAATCACAATAGCACGGAGACCTGAGGAAAAGAGGGGATTAAAGTCCAAAACATGATTTGAAATAACCTAACAAATCAATCAGGGCTAAAGCGGTTATAAACGACAATGTAAGTTCACACAATCTAACTAATTTGTTCACGCTTATTCTTAAGCAGCCCTTAATGTCGATCGTGGATCAATTCGATCCAGCATGGCAAACAGCGAATATATTTGTGCCGTTTAATGCATTTAAGACGTTTTGTTTTCCTCAGTCATAACTGACATGTCACAAGTATATTTTCATCTGTAAATGTTAGAAAGTCATGCAAATATATAAATTTTGCTGTCAGGAGTGGGCTTACAGGCGGACGGATGGAGCGCAATAATTCTGAGTCAAATATGCATTTTATGATAGTAGTAACAGTAATGGGACTATTAATGGGTAAATATAATGTAATCGAATACAGTCATATAATTACTAAGCTCAGATGAGTTAGTGTGTGTTTCTTCTAGCAGGTAAAATGTAGTTTTAATTTAGTGATTGTTAATGATTTAAAGAGCAATGTTAGATTGTAATGTTCTAATGCTATCTGTTCTAACTATAAAAGGTATAGCTGTTATAGAACCAGAGAGACAGGCCGCATGGCCATGATAGTATGTGAGAGACTAATATCATTGCATTCCTATTGGTCAGTGAGCTCAGCTTAGCCTGACAGTTTGCCTGCTTTAGACTAGGTTTGTTTTTCAGCATAAGTAGCCACAGTGACAGAGGTTGATATTTGTTAAATTTGCATTATGGAACCAAATCATTTGACAGTGAGTCAGACTAACTGGAATAAGACTGGCCTATTTGGTAAACTTGTTTTATGAAATAGGCCTCGAGACGTTGGAAGTCAGAAGACGCATAAGTTAATTTAATATTTGCATATTTTATTATTTTAATATTAATCATATAATAATATCATATGTATCTTCAATGTATCATATCGTTGGCTATGCATCGAGATGCGTATCGCATCTGCCTCAGTTATGGAGATGCACATCACTACAAGGGTCTCACCTCAGTCGTGCTATTGTGGGTGGAAAAGATTATTGCTCTTTTGTTGATTTTGATTGCTTCTTTTGTC
Organism: Oxygymnocypris stewartii; assembly: GCA_003573665.1. Lineage (NCBI taxonomy): Eukaryota > Metazoa > Chordata > Actinopteri > Cypriniformes > Cyprinidae > Oxygymnocypris > Oxygymnocypris stewartii. The sequence continues at coordinate 2,365,751 of QVTF01018951.1, forward strand.
CTCATTTGTCAGTTGCTTTGGATAAAAATGTCTGATAAATGACTAAATGTAAATGTGATAATAATTAGCTTTATATTAAAACAACAGATGTCCTCATTTAGATCAGCTGTTCTTTATAAAGAAATTATGTAACACCAGAGGTGGAAAGTAACGAATTACATTTACTCGCGTTACTGTAATTGAGTAGCTTTTTTGTGTACTTGTACTTTTTTAAGTAATTTTTTTAATCTGTAATTTTACTTTTACTTAAGTATATTTTGTGTGAAGTATTGTACTTCGCTACATTTTAAAACACATGAATTACTGAGTAAAAAAAAAAATTGCTCCGTGGAAACAACTGCAGCAAATAATGGGCAGAAGAAGAAACTGGCGCTAAAATCACACGAGAGATGCAGACGGACAAGACAGGCGTTAATGGTGCAGACCAAGCTGAAAACCACACCTCGTCGTACTCTGCTGAAGTTGAACTCGAAGGAAATGAAGTGAACCTCTGGCCATATATTCATGCTCTATTATGCAGTGTTAGCTGTTTGCCTCGGGAGACCGAACTAGCAACTTATAAATATATCGACATCAGCCCTTCGCAAGCATGTAGAGATAAGGTAAATACTTACATCATTGCATTGGTGGTTAAAATTAAGCTTTGACGGTTTAGCAAAAGGTTTTGCACAAATGAGCCAAAAAGACAGTGGTGCAGGGTGTGCAATATCGTCTGCGATAATATAGTAATTGTTGTTTTAACGATGTGAGATTTGACATTATCAGTATTTTGCCAAAAACCAAACAAATCACTCTAAACAGTGTGCCGTGAAATCTAGTAACGTTAGATTAGACTAGTCCGCGTGCATGTGGAGTGCTTTCTTTCACTGCGTGAATCAGTCTGTTAAAATGCGTTTAGAATGATCACACAATTGAAGATATAGAAGCAGAAAATGTATATATTTATATCATTTAATATAGTAAGTCAACATCACATGAAGAATGCCGTTTTTCTCAAAAAATCACCATGATTACACAGGCCTGTAGTTTTTCTTTTTACAACAGTTCAAAAAACAAGAAGTTAATTAAGAGACTTACGTTTTAGACACCATATTGCCTGTTTTTGCTCTATTTCGACAACAAAAATAATTCCATACACAGTTTTGCGTCTCTGACTCTAAGCAATGATGTGTTTTGTTCCTGAATAAATTAACCGTTTAAATGATTCTGTTCAATCGCAATGGACTCTACTTATCAGTGACTTGCTGACACCTACTGGTGGTTCGAATTTAACATGTAAAGTATCTTTTGATTATTTTATTTTTTTTGAATTTCAAATGACTATTTAACATTTGTGACCCTGGCCTGGAGCACAAAACCAGTCTTAAGTCGCTGGGGTATATTTGTAGCAATAGCCAACAATACATTTTATGGGTTACAAAAGAATTTTTTTATTTTATGCCAAAAATCATTAGCATATTAAGTAAAGATCATGTTCCATTAATATATTTTGTAAATGTCCTACTGTAAATATATCAGATGATGTATAAATCGCAATTTAGGAAAATGGACCCTTATGGTTTTGTGGTTCAGGGTCACATTTTATGTCTTATTTATCAAAACATTATTTCTGCATTTGTAACTGCAGGCTAAATGCATTCATGTCAGTGTGTAATACATCTAAATGCCACTTCAGATGAAACTTCTGCGTTTCCTCTGCATTGCAAAAATTTATTTTGTTGATACTGATTTAATTTGCCTGGTAACAGCCCAAATGTCTTATTATTCTAATTAACTGATTCCTTTAATTAAAAACACCTAGTTTGAGATTTATAGGTCCATAATCCCAGGTGTTTCAAAGTCAGTTCCTGGAGGGCCACAGCCCTAAAGAGTTTAGTTCCAACCCTGCTCCAACACACACACCATGTAGTTTTCGAATAAACTGTATCAGATGTGTTTAATTAGGGTTATATCTACACTGTGTAGGGCTGTGGCCCTCCAGGAACTGAGTTTGACACCTTTGGTCTATCCCATTTTTTCCTCCCTCCCATTGTTAAAATGTAACTAAGTAATTTTTACTCTGAGTAAATTTTAAACAAGCTACTTTTTACTTTTACTTGAGTATATTTTTAGACTGGTACTTTTACTTGTACTTAAGTAAAATTTCATTAATGTAATGGTACTTTTACTTGAGTACAATATTTTTGTACTCTTTCCACCTCTGTGTAACACATACACACACAGTAAAGACAGAAACTGCAATTAATTTTGTTTTTCTTCATTAGAGCCAGTATGCTATTTAAAAAAAAAATACTTTTTAATATCTGTCTTCTGGTTCAAAAATATAATACCAGCCCTGTATCTTGGGGAAAAAGGCAATTATATAAAAATACCTAATTATCTAATTTGATGTTGATGAGTTCAAAAATATAAATAAAATCTGTCCAGCTTTAATGCACTTATCAAAATAACAAAAACATTCAATTGTCACCTTTTTAAAACGCTTCAATGACAAAAAGAAGCACTCAAAATGTATAATTTAACTTACAATCTGAAAAGGTGCAAGCACTTGAGTTATTAAATATTCTCTAAAGCTCACTTGAATGTGTTACTTTGTCACTTTAGAAGCCAATTTAGAACGTACCTCACTTGCCGCTGCTGACTGACTCGGCAATGAGGCAGCAATTTTGTAAAGTCTTTGGTTTCAGACACAACCTCTCTGATCTCAAGTCCTGATTCTATGAAGACAGGTGCTTCTCCCAGGAATCTAAAAAGCTCTTGATCTCATCTGAACAGGCATAACATCTTCACACACACACACACACACACACACACACACACACACACACACACACACACACACACACACACACACACTGTCAACTGATCAACAATCTGTCTAACATCCACTTGATCTTTTTCATTGAGAAGCCAAACTACACTGTTTGTTTTTAGTTCAAGTACGAAACTATTCACTGAAACTGTCCTTAATGGGTGAAAATATCAAGCAGACTAATTTATGAAATAATGCCCTCTTGGAGAATTTCTGGATTTTAACCTATTTGAGTGTGGGAGTAAACCAAATAAAGCCCTATTTATTGTGAGAGCTAATCTTTGATGCATTAGCTGGTACCTTCACAAAGCACTGCTATCCAAACAGTAGGCCTACATTAACAGCAAAAATGAGAGACATCTATGTGACAATTTGACACAATTTTATATCTCTAACAAACACAACCAGCCTTACCTCTAGGATTATATAGATTAAGGAAGTGCGGGCTGAAATTTGAGCGTGCTGGTGACTCAGAGGGGCTTGAGCTTTGCTTTGAGTTTAACTGAGGAACACAAAGACAGACCCGGCCTATTAAGGTAATGTAGTGGAACATACACACAGTACATCACAACTGAAATCCCAAACACAGTCTCTCTCTCTCTATAACGCACACAGTGAGTAAGAAAAGTGCTGAGGAGGCGCCCCTGCAGAGACTCGGTGGATAACAAATTACTTTATTTTCTGGTCTGCACACAGATTGGACCGCAGGCGCTACACGGTTCAAAACAGCCTCTCCTTCACTTCACTTCACACACACACACACACACACACACACACACACACACACACAGACACAGACACAGACACAGACACAGACACACACACACACACACACACACACACACACACACACACACACACACAGAGACACACACACACACACACACACACAGACACACAGACACACACACACAAACACAAACACAAACAATACGTCCTCCTTCTTCACTACTAATTTTTGATAATTTCTACTTAAATTAAAACTTCACCATTAATCTGTGGTTGGTTATAATAAATATAATACAACAATCAAGAGAATCTCAATTTGCATTCTTCTCCAACCATACTTGACTGGTGGGGAGAAAGTCCATACTTGTGAATTTGTAAAAAGACTAATTTTGCATGCTCTACTAATGTACTGTAAGCATTAGCATTCAGCTATCAAGCTAATTTATTAATGTAAAATTGTAATTTACCCATTTTTTCTTGTCACCTTGTTTCAAACCTGTATGATGTTAGTTTTTTAGTGGAACACAGATTGATCATTTCTTAAAGGGGTCCTATTATGCTTTTACACTTTTGGAATTTTAGTCAGTGTGTCGTGTGTATGTTTGGGCATAAACAATTTACAAAGTTACAAATCTCAAAGTCCACTCCAAAGGGAGATATTTTGTTTAAAAAAAATCCCTTTTCAAGAACTACAACGAACGGCTCGTTTGGACTACAAAGTTGTTTTCCTGTATTTGTGATATCACAAAGATATCCCGCCTACTGAAATTCGACTGGTTGGCAGGTGGGGGGAATGTTTGGTTGAGCACTGCACATTTCAAAATCGAAACCCAGAGCGGTTGTTTTACCGTCGTTACCGGGGAAACCTCGAGCTCTCCCGCTCCAACAGCACCTCCCGCTGACAGATAATTAATTTGCATATATACCCCGCCACAAATATTGTTAGTCTGTGGGACTATGGTATAAATAAATTCAACTGCATAACTGTTTCACTGCAATTAATGTTATAGTGTTAGAATTAAAGAACAAAAAACATAATACATATTACCGTTGCACTTATCTGTATATAGTCAATGCAGTTATTTTTAACCTGTTGTTGACATCCAACTAAATCATGATTTAGCCAAAAAACAACAACAATAACATTACCACTTTAATATGTCTTGCAATATCCGTGCGTGCAAAGGTTCTGCACGATCCTCTTGTTCAATATTCTCGAGGTCTGAAATGAACTTGCTGTTTTGGCAAGAGGCGAGCGGGACAGTAACGCTGTCTAAGCTGTTCGCCAACTACAACGCACTGGGACAGCTAACCAATCACAACACATTTTGTTTTTCGGAAGGCGGGCCTTCATCAAACCCGGAACTAATCGAGGCGTTTGTGTCAGGCTGGGGGAAAGGTATTGTAATAATATAAATAAAGTGCAAAATAATGCGATTTTCGAATCACTAAGCATGAGAGCATGTTTAATACACCCCCAAAACAAAATCAAGACTTTGTAAAAGAGCATAATAGGACTCCTTTAAAAAACACAGCTTTTGCCATAAAATAATAATTTAGCTGGATTTTCTTCTCATTTTTGTGGTCCAAAATGAGTGAATTTTCTATGGCTTTTCTCAAACACTTCGGTGATATTTGCAGCATTATTTTTTGAGCTGATTTGAAGTAGAAACTCACCAATAATCATTACATATTTGCATAATTGTTATTTGAGACAATAAGAGTAGTAACCTTTAAATGTGTTGTGCTTAATTACTGAAATCGATTTGTATTCTCTTTTGTTGTAATGTTGTTTTGCAATTATTTACATCCTGTAAAATAATAGCCAGCTTATTTAAATCTGTAGAAATGAGGCATTCAGGCATTATGACTAATTTGCATAAATATCTATGTGTGTATACAGTATATAAAATTGGCATGAGTTCTTGCAATCACAAGATTGCAAAATCATGGCGAGACTGATAAAACAAGAGCTCACTGTGACCACTGCTGTCATTTTCTAAGAATGACTCAAAAGACCAGTATATGACCTCTGACATAATACTTTCAGATCTGGGACACACTAAACCTAATCACATATACCCTATGGTACAGATCATATGGAAATTAGGATACAGCCAATAACTTGCTGGAAAGTCACTGCCACATATGAAAAAAGAACTTCCAATGTGACACGCTCAGGTTCAATCTGATTGGCCGGGAAACTAGTGTCTCGATCAGTGGTTACACTCGAGGAATCAGGTTTCTGCCATGCTTTCATCCAGCGCTGTCAGTCACTGCACAGCAATCAAGACCTTCTGAGCAGGTTGTTCTTACTGTCCCGAGGCCCTGAAGTGGCATGTCATTTCAAACTAGCTGAGAGCAGCACGAGATAAAGTGCTGGACAGGGTCTCTGTGGCGGGGTGACCCAAGGCAGACACAGTGGAAATGGCATCAAGCCTCGAAGAGGCATTTATTGGAAATGTATATGAAAATGAGGTAACACAGTATAGGGACCAATTCTCACAATTAACTAGGCCTAGTTGCTTATATGCATGCCTTTTATTAACATATTTGCTGTGTATTAGTACTTATAAAGCACATATTCTGCATGACCATATTCTACATCCCTAATCCTACTCAATACCTAAACTTAACAACTACCTTAATCAATATTAATAAACAGAAAATTAGTAATTTATTGAGGCAAAAGTCGTAGTTATCCCAGAACAAAACCATATCCCAGAAAAAGGACGCTTAAATATGCCATAATTTAAAAACACCATTATTTTGCTATTACACTACTGTTCAATTTTCTGTATTCATATTTCTTTCATGTGAATAAAAAAAAAGACAAATGCTGCATGCTGTGTTTGTGTAAAGATTAGCATCTAGCTATCAAGCATATCGTTTATTACCGTAGAGTTGAAAATGTCATTATTTACTTGTTACTTTTCGTTATCTGGTTCCAAACCTGTATTATGATGTGGATTCTATCTGGAACACAAAAAGATAATTTCTTAAAACATAGCTCTTGCCATACAAGTTACAGTGCTGATAAGGGTTTAGCAGGATTTTTATTTTTTTTTAGATTTTTGAGGTCCAAACTGCGTGAATTTTCCATTAATACTTTTATTCAGCAAGAATGTATTCAATTGTGTTAAATAAATCTAAACCGCCAATAAATACTTCTGCATTGGTATCAGAAAAAGCACAGTTTTCAACCTTGATCTTACTGACCCCAAACTTTTGAGCAATAGTACACCAAACCTGTATTACTTTTTTGTTCTTCCTCTGGAACTCAAATAAAGATATTTTGAAGAATATTTAAAACACACACACACACACACACACACACACACACACACACACACACACACACACACACACACACACACACACACACACAGACATTTCTTCATGAGCTACCCCTTTGAAATTCATAGCTTACTTTCATGTTTTGAAAAGTTTTAAAATAATGATGGAGGGAAATCTATTTAAATTCACAGAGATAATAAAAAAAAAAAAAAAAAAATGTTTGGTATAAACAGTCTCAGACATTTTTTTGGGAGAAGCAGACTCTAAACCAGTGGTTCTCAACCTTTTTTTCCACCGGGCCACGAGGTCTCACGGTGCAAGTCTCACGGGCCGCACGCATGTCATTTACATATTACGTCATCAATACAAACCAACCAGATTTATAATATTATTTATAGCCTAAATATTATGATATCTAAACGATTACATTTATTTAAATAAATAACTCTACTCTCCAATAATAAAACACCTGATGCCGTCAGGAAACAATTTAGTGAAATTCTGCTCGAAACTGAGTAACAGCACAATGAAGTTGAGATTGTAAATTGCAGTCTGTAAAACGTGCACGGAAGCATTACTTGACACACGACATTGCAGAAAGTGTGCGTTCACAAATGTAGCCTATGTTGAACCAAATATTCTGTGACTATTCTTGTTTGAATGCGTTTCTTCGCTGGCATTTTCCACATTTCGTTTTCTCCCTTAACAATTGCTTCCATTCTGATGCTCAATTTTACAGAACTAATGGTTGCTGATGACTATTTTAATTTAATTCTGACAAAGTGCGCGATTGTAAGTGTTTGTTAAATGAGTAGCATTAAATATGTGAGTAGGCTACATAGGTCTGCTCATGTCTGAAAATAATATATGAGAAACAAAATAATTTTACATAAAAACATTATAGCTTATATTTGTTTAGTACATTTTTAAATTAATGTAAAAACGAAAAATTACTTTTAAAACAAAGTATTTTTTTATTATGTTCAGCATGGTGGGCCACATTTGGATTCGTGACAGGCCGCATGCGGTTGAGAACCACTGCTCTAAACTAAAGCCTTGTTTGCATCAGTTGAAAGCACACACACACACACACACACACACACACACACACACACACACACACACACACACGCACACACACACACACACACACACACAGGCTCTCAGCTTGGTTACTGTTGACATGCTCACTGGTCCTTATCTGAGGATGAGGCAGGAATGTCAGTATTTGTTGTCCGCTCCAGAGAATTCATAAACAAGAAAACAACAAACAAAGTAAACACATCAGATGTCTGACATCTCACTCTAGACCTCAGCTTGATCTGACTTTGAAATCGAGCATTCAAACTGTTTCTCCTCGAAAAGAACGAATGAAAAAAAGAAGACGCAGAGGACAGAGAAAAAAAGATGTAGGTTGGGGTAAGAAAAGAATGATGACAGACAAACTTGACCTTTCTCTGCTCTTCACTTGAGTCCTCAATTCCAGACACAGCACCCAGACAATCACATTTCCACTTCCTCCCTGTCTTTAAGCTATGACGAGGCCAAAAAAATACAGAGAGTATGTTGTTTTAGAAGATAATACAATTTTGTCTAGTGAATTATGAATTAAAATATGTCATGGCAGCAAACAGAGCGCAAAAGGATGAAAGTAAGTCTTGTTTATGCTTTCTGCATCCTGGCAACTGAACATGCCCAGCATTTGCCAACTAAACAACTAAATATAGCTTCAGTCTGAAATAGCAGCTATTAGCATCAGTGTGATGCTGATTGGACAGACAGTCATGATGACAGCGGAGAAATGACATCAGACGACTCGCTGCTCCTCAATATTACACAGCAATCACATGTGTACATTCTATGTCAGGTTGAACTACAATGAGATCACAAGTGTCATACCGGCATACTCTGTACTGTCTAGGGAAGATGTGTTCTGGTGAAACAGCCCTTATTGAGTCCTTTATTGGAAAAATTATTACAGTCCTAGAAATGTGGAAAAAAATGCTTCAAATAGAAACATTTACTTCCAGCTTGGCTAAACTGAACCGTTAATCCAACAATTTGCATTGGTGGACTGTTGCATCGTGATTGGCCTGGTTGAGATGAAATCTGCATTTTCTGAAGGAAATAATATAAGGATAATCATTTATAGAATATATCTAACATAACTGCTACAGTTGCATATTTGGAATGTGAATGTTTTGTCAGTATAATTTTATGGATTATATTTACAACAGTATAAGTATATATATATTATTAATTAAAACTAAAATAAAAAAAAATAAAAAATTTAAATAAAAAAGTAATTGAAGTAAAGCTAAAATATAAATATTACATTTACAAAAAAACTTAATACTTAAAAAAAAAATAATAATAATTACTGGCACATAACAAAAGTACAAGCTAAATCTGAATTAAAATTCAAATTAAAACTGAATATATAAAAATAAAAGCTAATTCAAATAATAAATAATGTAATATATAAATGATACTAAAACAACAGTGGAGTAAATAAATTAATAATCCACGCATTAACTAAACATTTAATTAAAAGTAATTTGCAAATGGCTTATTGATTCAATAAATTAATCAACATTTTAATTCGATATTTAAACATTTATAAATAAGCAGTTTTAAATGTGTCTCATAACTTTACTTATTTTGTTCATGAAAATAAGGCTGAAATAATTCACAGTTTGTATGTTACAGCAAATGTATTTGTACCTTGAAATATCAGTTACAAAATCATTCTGATGGTACGCTGACTTCTAACAAGGCTTCGGTTTCTTTCCAACACTCCCTCATCTCTTCTGGTAGTATGTAGGTTTGGTGAGCTGATATGAAATTCAGTGAATAGGAGAGATTTCTTTACAGCAGCAACAAATGCACATACACTTTAATTAGGATATATATAGTGATATATTACAACCATGAATTCCACTTAACTGCAGGGAGCTGCAAAGTCACAAGAATACAAATAAATACATAAAATTGCTTTAAACGCTGAATAAACTGCAGAAATGTGTGAGTAGTAGTATGAGGGATTTCAATACAATGCTGCCTAGCAGAAAAAAAAGATGAAAGCAGCACATGAACAGATTGAAAAGTCTGAAAGAAAGTGTCTCTGAGTTCTGAGCTGGAAATGAATGAATGGAAAAGCACCACCACAAGGAAGATTGAGAGAGAGAGAGAGAGAGAGAGAGAGAGAGAGGGAGAGCGGGAGAGAGAGAGAGAGAGAGAGAGAGAGAGAGAGAGAGAAAGAGAAAGAGAGAGAGAGAGAGAGAGGGAGAGCGGGAGAGAGAGAGAGAAAGAGAGAGAGAAAGAGAGATTGTTTGTCAGCAGATTTCCATAGACAGGAGCCCACACACACACTGAATGACTGCACAGCCACTTTTCTACAGATGCCTGAACGAGTAAGTCAGCAGTCAGTCAAGTAGAGAAATCACCCATTTGTGTCTGAGGCGAGGGTGAAGAATGAGTGAGAAAAAAGCAAGAAATACCCTATTCTGAGCACTTTTAAGAATGATCAAACACTTTTAAAGCTCAAACAGAATGCTAAGCACGCAAGCCCTGACACACACACACAAACAAAATAACAAAAACACTGAACGTCTGCTGACAGCAACGGCCTATTCACTTCAGGCATTTTCACCCATCAGATTGTGATCCTAATTAAGAATGCATATTCTATTTACATGAAATATTTTACAAATGGTTCGATGTCTGATCAATAAAACGCATGAAGTGACCAAGTGCAAATACAACCACAAAGATGCACACAAAAACAAATGGCACACCAAAGCTTTTACAGACCGATTGTGAATCTGATCACGTAATTTGATCCCATTATGATGTCGAGCAGATCTAGGCCATTATGAATACATTATAGAGGCGTTTCATTCAATTAAAGGGATCTGAGTGTGGCTGCGACTGACAGTGTTTTTCACAGCACAACTGCCTCTGATTATGCTACAGGCAGGAATGGCATATTATTATTGTAATGACCAATCTCTCTATTCTTTTTCTGTCGAATTTAATAAAACGTCAAAATGATCAAAACTAAAAATTGTACAATATAAACAATATATAAATAAACAAATAAATAATATATTAATAACAATAATATGCAGACAAATATAATACTGTATATGAATATTATTATATTTGATTAATATATAAGTATTTATAATGAATATGTATAAATAGATTAATGTATTTGTAGGCAAACATTTAATCATAAAACACAAACAGGAAAGCTTTGAATAGGCTCAGAAGATTTTCTTTTTGCGGTATTCCTCATCAGTTTCCTTTCATATCAATGTTTCTGTTGTGGTTCATAGAGTGAACATCTTCAGAGGGATGCAGAAGGCTTCATTGATCACATCAGCTCTGATATCCGTCCATGACCAGAGTCTTTCTGAGCAATTTGAGAAGTCTATAGAGGTGACCTGGAGTCCCTTCATATAATGCAAGTGGGTTATGCTCTTGCTCACTGTCAGCACTGCTGTTCATTAATCATAGAGCTGCCACTGAGGGAGCTCACGCTGGGCTTAATATGTTTAGGAGGCGCTGAAATATCATGTGGCACCTTTGTTGGCTAATCACATGATGATGATACACACTGTATGAAAGAGATGGAAAGAAACTGAGCTGTGTTCCCACAATGATATTCTGCTGCGGTGGCCACAGTGCACATCGGTCAGCCAGAGACACCGTTCTAGCCTTCTGGGTAAAGGGAGTTATTTGAGCAATCACATCCAGCCAATGGAACAGGCTTGTTTTGACTCACCGGGCTAAGAATAGATGAATCTTAGAGAGGAAGAGATGAGGCAGGCTACTGTAAGCTGGGAGAATTATCCCATTCTTGACTACACACTTGAGCCATTTAAAACATTGTTGAGATTTCTTCTGAAACTAGAGGAGATCCATAAAATTTCTAAGGCCTTTTCTGAAGAAAATAAGAATTTCTATAAAAATAAAAACAGAAAATGTTATGAAACTGCCTGGAAGAGGACATGTGTCTATATCGTCCTAATGCACGGTGAGAAGGAGAGTTTGAGTTGGCTATTTTCTGTGAATCAAACCCACACAGATAAGTAGAGTCCAAGCGATTCTTCAACGAATGGCTCTTATTAACCATTTTTAAGTGCCTTGAACACAAAGCTTTTGCAACAACTGCTCATTTCAATTTCCATTATCAAAAATATGTGTCAGCATTTGGCAGAGAAATTGCATTTTATTTAAATTTCTTCTTGAAAATAACAGTTCAAATAATGATTCTGTTAGTTAAGGAAATTAACTGAGCTAGACAATTAAACCTTATGAACTCATTTCAAAAAAAGATTTTGAGATAACAGTGTGAAATCTACATTTTCCTGCTCAACTTCCAATATAATGTTTGACCATACTAATTAATAGTAAATCATTATCAAAAGCAATTACAGTTAACAACTCATGGAGCGACACTAAACGCTGCAGACTCCAGGCACCCTACTGTGTCCAAACCAACCATCGTCCTTCTCTAACGCTTGATCTTGTTTGAAATTACACATCAATCATTCTCTCCATGCTCACATTCAGTCAGTCCGCCAGGCTCTGGAGAGTAGACGCCTGTCTGGTTTACAGTGTTCGGTTGTGGCTCATTTACAAATGAGAAGAGATTGAATGTGAAAGAGTTCTTTAAGTTAAAATATTAAAAAACTCGCAAAATGAGCATTGCAAACTGCCCTTGGCCTGTTTTCGTGCCAAGTATGCATGCACATAGAGCCCCTACACATGTACACACTCATGCACATGCATAAAATGCTAAAATGGAATGCATGAAGGTGGATTTAGAGTCACACGACTGAATGTCAAACCAAATCACACACATGCTTACACATATAGATAAATATAGGAGGTCACATGAATAAACACACATATAAATGTCAGCCAGAATTTTCTCATGTGAGATATCCTAAGGCTAATCTGACTCCAGTTATCATAATGTAGCTGTGCGTGTATGTGTGTGTATGCATTAACAAGTGTTTGTGTGTGTCTGGGTGACCATGCATGCACTGTATTTCTCACTCCATCACTGTAATTTCTTGCTCTCTGTCTCTCATCTACCCGGTCTCTCCTCCTTTATATCTGCAGGGTGTGTGTGTGTGTGTGTGTGTGTGTGTGTGTGTGTGTGTGTACGTGCATGAATGAGTCATCACTGGTGCAGAAGATCATCTATATTCCTTAAGTTTGCTCAAATCTCCATCTCACACAGCCAATGCAGCAGGAGAACACAAAAATACGACAGACACACACTGGCTGGGACTCTTAATTGACTTTTGTTTTGTTTACAATGAGATTATGATATTTTCTTTCCTCTATCCTAAAACCAAACCCTCTCACAGACCTGTATACAATATCAGATTTTAATTAAGACATTCTTTTGCATATTTATTATGTGATTTTCCGTTGCAGGTGATTTCTGGATTTACTATGCTTGAGGAATGTGAAACAAACCTATACCAGCAACATCAACTCAAAAAATGCTCTTGCACAGTGATCAAAAGCGCTTTACGACTACTCATTTCTGAAATTAAGATTTTACATCTGAAATAATCTACTAACACCCACGTGGCTCAATGGGCATCCTATGACAGCACTCTTGCCCACATTTTCAGCAATGCAAAATGGAAATCTATGCTCTTATTGTAAACAATAAATCCATGCATGTGTTTAATCAAAATGTCAATACTCAACAGATCTCTCTCTGGTGACATGCGCCAGACTTCTTCAATTTTGAATTAATTTGAGTGCCATGCTTACATTTTAAAATCAAATAAGCAACCAAGTGTCCTTTTCTTTCTTTTTTTGATAATCCATATCACCCCTATAACATCATGATTTTAGCTTCCATCATTGATCCCCAACCAAATTGACCAATTGTCTTCATAAACTTGTTCTTTTTAATGATTTTCAAAGATAAAAGTGTTTTCTTAAAAAAAAAAAAAAATTGTGATAAATTAAAGCTGCCTTAAAATTGTGCAAATTGTGCATGTACGCATTTGTTATATGAGTCACATTTAAGAACATGTTTTTGCAGTGGTTTGCTAAACTGCCCTGTCCTGTCTCCCTCCCGACATTTATTGCAATGTAGAATTATTTTTTTTAACTTTAATGTTAGGTGGGATTGATCACGATAAATTTCAGAAAAAATTCGCAATTAATTAGTATTTTTTTTACATCTATTGAAAGCACTAATGTTTATATATATATATATATATATATATATATATACAGGTGCATCTCAATAAATTATAATGTCATGGAAAAGTTAATTCATTTCAGTAATTCAACTCAAATTATTAAACTCGTGTATTAAATAAATTCAATGCACACAGACTGAAGTAGTTTAAGACTTTGGTTCTTTTAATTGTGATGATTTTGGCTCACATTTAACAAAAACCCACCAACCCATCTCAACAAATTAGAATACTTCATAAGACCAATAAAAAAATTTTGTGTGTGAATTGTTGGCCTTCTGGAAATTATGTTCATTTACTGTATTAAAAAGTCATTGTTGTTTGTTGATGAGTTTTTGGCTCAAAGTCTGCATTTAATGTCACACCAGAAGTGTTCAGCTGGGATTAGGACTTGGTTTTCTGCAGACCAGTCAAGTTCTTTCACACTGACTCAATCATTATTTCTGTTTGATCCATGTCTTATACACAGAGACACTGTCATGTTAGAATAGAAAAGGGTCCTGTCCAAACTGTTGATATAAAACTAGAAGCACACAATTTCCTAGAATATCATTATATGCTGAAACATTAAGAATTGTAGTCTTGGAAATTGCTAAAATAGCCAAAAGTTTTGGCAATATAATGCATATGTACATGTTTATTACATTTTTCTGGTGGATTCTTTAATGCACTTTCTACCATAAACAAATACTAAGAACATGTGAGCAGAAGGCAGAGCACTTGAAGTGAGTACTCTGAAGGATGCAGGCCAGTCTGGCCTCGTGTGTGTGTGTGTGTGTGTGTGTGTGGTACACCCTAAACAAATCTGTATATCACTACCAATATATTCTGAACTGGAATAATACCTTGGTAACACAGCAACAAAATTCCAAATATGTAGTTTTCATAATGTTGCTGGAATTTCTTTTTCAATATAATGTTTCCTTTCTGTCTGTTATTTGATTTATTTGCATACTGTCTCTCCATGTGTAAAAATAAGCTAACATGAAAATATGTAAATCAGTACAATATTACTGATTTCCAACCGAAAAACCACAGGCCACAAACTAATGCTTTATGTACTCCCCAATTGTAAGTCGCTTTGGATAAAAGCGTCTGCTAAATGACTAAATGTAAATGTAAATGTAATGGTGTGAGCTCTCCCATCCTCTGATGTCCAGAGATTTCAGCCTCGCAGTGAAATGAAAAGAGCGATAATCAGAGGAAAAGAGATAAGCGATGGGGGAAAGGAGAGGAGAAAGAGAAATGGACCATGCCAAGGGTGCGAACATCAGAGATGATCAGAGATCAGACTTTCCGTAGCCTTTAGCTGATCTTATTACACCACTGAGGTGCTTGCTGTATTACCCAGTATGAGTTCAAGTAATGTGAGAGATATTCTTACACACCGAAGGGAGCAAAGTCTTCATCCACTACTTATTAAACCTGCTTGTGTTGAGGACACACACACATACACACACACGTACACACACACACACACACACACATGCGCGCACACACACGCGCACACACACACACACACACACACACACACACACAAACACATGTATTTAGCCACCTAACTTGTGGATATCCTGATGAGTAAAACTCTTGAAATGTTGCTCAGCCAAACAAATTTGTGGACCATAACTGTTGTATAAAGATAATTATAATTCCAGACTAACCTTAAACAAAACTGTAAAACCCTATTTTTTTATTTACATATAAATAATTGACAATATATACATACACTATATCATTCAATGTTTTTCAAAGAAGACTCTATGCTAATCAAGGCTCCATTTATTTGATAAAAATACAGTAAAAACTAAAATATTGTGAAATACTGTTACATTTTAAAATATTATTTTCTATTGTAATATATTTTGAAATTGAATTATTCCTGTGATGCAAAGCTGAATTCTTAGCACTCGTTACTCCAGTCTTCAGTGTCACATGATCCTTCAGAAATCATTCTAATATGATGATTTATGATGATGTACTCTTTAAGTTTTGAGGAAATCTATTCCTGAGGACTGAGAACAGCAATTATTTGCGATTAGCATTATATTCATTCATTCATTCATTTATTTATGTGCTGTCACTTTTGATCAATTCAATGTATTTATTTTGAATACATGTATTTTTTTCTTTCAAAAATAAAAAAGTATTTTTATGGTCCAAAAATAAAAAAGTATTTTTATGGTCCAAAAATCTGAGACCACATTGAAAATATGGTAAAGAAAATTATTTATATTAAATGTGAAATAATGAGTTATACATCATCTGAAAGCTGAATAAATAAACTTTTCATAGATGCATGGCTTGTTAGAATAATATTAGACTGAAATGCAACTATTAAAAAATCTAGAATCTGAGGGTGCAAACAAATCTAAATATTGAAAAAATCACCTTTAAAGTTGTCCAAATGAAGTTCTTAGCAATGCATATTACTAATCAAAAATTAAGTTTTAATATATTTACAGTAGGAAATGTACAAAATATCCTAATGGAACATGATCTTTAATTAATATCCTAATAATTGTTGGCATAAATAAAAAAAATCGGTCATTTTGACCCATACAATGTATTTTTGGCTATTGCTACAAATAGGCTATACCCCAGCGACTTAATACTGGTTTTGTGGTCCAAGGTCACATATAAGCACTTTCACTCATGGTTTCAAACCCGATGACCCCACTGTGCATATTCAATACTCACACATAAGTTATAGTATACATACATAAATAAATTGATTCACGCATTAATAAACAGGATAAGTACTCTGAACACATAAATGTTCTCCAAAGCAAATAAATGTAGCCTTGTCTATTAGATGCTCATGCAATCTTGACCACTATGCCAGCCATAACCACAATCACTCTCTTATATCTCTGCTTACCTTTTCCCATGCACATACCGAGCAGTACTGGAAGCTAATGTCTCTCATTGTGTTCTTCCCCTCAAACACTCAGACTAGACTGCCGTTCTCTCTAGACAGACACATCTGAATACTCGAGAAGGTTCCAGAAGTGTGGACGAACGACATTAGACTTGAGCACTGTCACCGTAACTCAATACCGCAATGGTGTGTACTGATCCCATAACTGTTGATTGAGTTACAGAGGAGGTGTAACCGACCCAAGTTCACATTAACCTTTAGCACAGGCACACTAAGAGATATGCCCAAAACAGTTAATCTCATTACAAATACAGAAAGAGAGCAGTTATTTTGTCTAATGACTTGTGTAAGGTTGGAAAAAAGTGCAGAGCCATAGTATCAGGTCAATCAGTAAACAATATGCTAAGCTATCAGGCTATGTGCTTACCAGTGGGATAAGCAGTTAACAGTATGCAACACTATCAGGCTAACTTGGTAAAAGCACGTTACCAGGCTAATTGTTTAACAGTTTATTAAGATGTCAGGCTAATAATTATTGATGAATTAAACTGATTTGTGATGTATACATTTATAAAGACAATAACGGTCTAATAATCTGATGCTAATTTGACAATAATTGACATTTTGAAAGTTAAGATGACATGTTATTTTATCATGCAAACAGCTAGATCTCTCTCACTCTTTTGATTGGATGTGATTTTATCATTTGAGGCGGCATTTTTGATCATATTTTTGTATCACTGCAGTCTTGTCATGTTGTGCCTCAAATGGAGTAATGGAGACAAATGTTATTATAATATGACTCAACAGAATACAGTAAGAGTTACTTTATCAAACGTTCTTTAAAAACCCAATGATGTGAGTTGTCAGAAGAGAATAACCACTTTATCTCCAGCAAAATTATTAGAAACACAAGCGGTGTGCAGATTCAGTGAGGTTCTGTTGTAGCATCGCTACACCACAAGGCACTGAGGAAAAACATAACAGTTAATAATTTATTCAAATAATTTATTCATCATGACTAGTCAGCTCTTTGATGAGACTTTAATGAAGTGTTGACAAACTGCCTCTCTGGCGCAGGACAGACACGGTTTGAGGGAATGTAGTGCACTCTTGTGCAGGGAGCTGACCATGGTGCTGAATCAAGCGG
The DNA here is from genome assembly GCA_003573665.1 of Oxygymnocypris stewartii. Taxonomy (NCBI): domain Eukaryota; kingdom Metazoa; phylum Chordata; class Actinopteri; order Cypriniformes; family Cyprinidae; genus Oxygymnocypris; species Oxygymnocypris stewartii. The sequence goes on from QVTF01018951.1 coordinate 2,383,861, forward strand.
AGCTCAACTATACTCACTGCATAATCAAGCATTTTCTTGTTTTGCTGATGGCCTCGAAGCCCACAGAAAGCATGCTTTGTGCTGTTTGCAACCGTGAGATGCTTTTAGTCTGTGGCCAGACTTTTGATGAGCCGCATTAAGTGTGGTCTACATTACAGGTTCTTCTGGCCAACACCAACTCATTTAGACAGGAAGAGGCTATTTGACTGACATGTGGATAGTTGACTTGAAGTCTAAGATGTCCATGAAAATCTATTTTAATAAATTAAATCAATGTATAAGGGAAATGTGTTTTAGATGTTTGTGTGTGTGTGTAATTGTAATTTTAAAAAATTATCAATTAAACTAAAGCGAAATAAATTCATACAATTAAAAAATGAAAATAAAATAAAACACAATTGAAAATTCAAATTAAGCAAATAAATACGTAGAAAAGTTACTAAATTAAAATACATAATAAATAAATATGTTCAGTTTGAGGACAGCATGTCACTCCACTTTCCAAAAGTATTTAATGATAACTACCCACTGACCTACAACAGTTTATTTTTTAATGTGATTTTAGGGGTGATTAAATCTCTAAGTGTTTCAAACTAAACTCTCAAATAAGAATCTGATTTTATTTAAAGGATTTAAGTCATATAACCCTAAAATAAAGAACCCCCCCCCCCCCCAATCATGAATCCCAATCAGAATAAGTGTTTTAATTCTCACCATCTATGTTTGTAATACGAATCGGACGGTCGTTCTAATAAACTATGGACCAGCTGATGCTGGAACTAGGATGATTTATACACCCTACATGTTGACCATTTTGACACACAAAGTTGTTATTTCAGTCTAAACCCTCGACAGTGCTGGTGCAGTAAATTATAGTCCAAGTATTACTCTGGGAGGCCTTAAATACAATAACCAATGTACTGTAGCAGCTCCAAATGTGCAGTCACTCATCTATACACTCTTGTTTAGCTCAATTTTAAACCTCCTCCTGCTTCTTCTCTCACACGTAAAAGTGTAAAAACTCTCTCCCACTAGCTCCGACCTGCTGAGATTCCCGTAATATCAAAAGCGAAAGCAGCCGCCCTAAACCTCTCCTGAAAATGTCACACATGCACTTCTCTGCATGTGCATTAAAGTAATAGCTCACACAAAAATGAAAATGGACTTACCCCAGGAAATCCAAGAGGTGGATGAGTTTGTTTTATCATTAGAACAGATTTAGAGAAATGTAAGATCCCTGCAATGAACGGGTGCCATCAGTATTAGAGATGAAAAAACATCAACAATAATCCACAAATAATCCACACGACTCCTGTTAACACACGACTCCTAAATTAACACATGTTTGTAATAAACAAATCCATTATTTAGGCATTTTGACCAACAACCAATGTCCATAATCCATTATATCACTTCCACAGTAAAAAAATTAAATTAAATAAAAAGGTCCATTCCCTGTTGTCTTCTCACATCAACTGTTTTGGACTATTTTCACTTGTAAGCTGTGCTTGAGCTGAGCATATTTCTCTCCTGATTCAGATGAGATGACTTTCATATTGGAGAAAGCAATATTATGGATAGTGGACACATATCTTGGCCAGAAGCAATGGTTTGAAGTAAAAAAACATCTACTGTAAATTATGGATTTGTTTGTATCATCTGTTTGGACTCATTCATTAACTGTAGAGAATCCACTGCTGAGCATGTAATGTTATGCTAAATTTCTCCAAATCTGTTCTAATGAAGAAACACACTTATTTACATCTTGGATGGCCTGAGGGTAACTACATTTTTAGCTAATTTTTATTTTATTGGGCAAACTGTTCCAGTAAATAAGGAAGGCATACATGGAGAGCCTGTATTTGTAAAAATACCCATTGCAGTGCTATAGGTAGGTCGATTACAGATTTTGAGCTCCACATAAATAATAGGTCATAAAACCTGCATATGAGCCAAATAACATGAAAACACATGATCCCCCGTTGATACATTTTTCTCACAAACAGCATTCGCAAGCATGCATGCAAAAATCTGGCACACAAAATTTTGATGCTTCTTATTGCTTCTCCAGCACAAACACACACCCACACAGATGTGTGTATGCGAACACACACACCTCCAGTGCCAGAGATCTAATTAAAGGCTGTGAGATTGAACATGTCCCTCCTTCTGATAGCGTAAAATTAGATGTTACAGATTTGGATTGCATTCTCACTGTGACGTCTGACACGTCTGCTGGAAGGATGTGTGATGTTCTGCGTGTTTGCGTACAGAGAAAAATAGAGAATGTGAATATGAGCTAATGTGAAATGAGAAAAGCAAATATATATATAGAGAGTAAAAGAACCAGTGCTATATGCAAACACACGCTCATAGAAACCCACCGAATGTTGAACAGCTCAACACAGAACATCAATATTTATGCACTAGCTGAGCGGAGAATGGCAGTAATTGCTGCGGAAATCAATGTAAGTCTGTTGCTCACAGTGTATTTCATCTTCTTATGAAGGTCACATTTCGTTTTCACAGACTTAGAGACACACACTCGCATAGAAACACACACAAACACAAAGTCTAAACACACCAACATATTCCTGTATTTTTTAATCAGGCACACATTATGTTACTGAAATACTACGTAAGAAAATGCTTCTCAAATTATCCTTCATTTATGGTGCATGTGTATCATTTGTATGCATATCTATACATATACTGCACTAGTTTTGGGGAAAAAAAGATGGTAACACTTTAGTATAGGGACGATTTCTCGCTTTTAACTAGTTGCTTAAGCATGCCTATTAATAACATATTGGCTGCTTATTAGTACTTTTAAAGCACATATTCTGCATGACAATAATTTACATCCCTAATCCTACCCAATACTTAAACTTACCATCTACCTTACTAACTATGACTATTAATAAGCAGCAAATTAGGAGTTTACTAAGGTAAATGTCATAGTTAATGTTTTGTTAATATCAAGAATTGGACATTAAAATAAAGTGTGACCAAAAAGACTAACTAAAATAGCTATAAATGTATTAATTGATTATCTTAAAATGTATTAATGATACATTTCTGGATTCATATTTAAAGATTGCATTAAAATAATTGAAAATGAAAAACAGTTGTTATTGTTATTGTTACAGTAACAATACTACAGCAAAAATAATAGTTCCACCTTCTTTTTTTGCGTATACATTTAGACTGTGTTATGCCAATCTTCCCACACCATGACATAGACATGTGAGGGTGTGTTTGAATGAGCTGCTTTAGGGGGGCGTGGCAGAGTCTTATCTTTGATAAAGAATATATCTTTGGTTTTTAGACTTTAGTCTTTGTAACTTCTGGGATCTTATCTATGCACAAACAGCTTATAACACTCCAAAGAGAAAGGAAAACTTGAAATCGCATCATATGACCCCTTTAATACATAAATAGTATAAACGTATAGTAGTGTAATAGTATTTTAAGAGTATATAAACACCTAATAGTATATAAATCACCTTGCATATTTGTAAGGTCTGTTTTTGGTTCCGTTCCATGTTCTTGTTTTCATGTCTTTTATTTTGAATTTAGTCATGGTTCTCGTTTGCGTCTTGCTTCCCTTGCCCTCATGTCTCTTTGCTATTGGTTCCCTTGTTCATTGTGTCATGTTCTGATTGGTTTGTTCATGTCATGTGACCCACTCTGTTTGTTATAAGTAGCCATGTCACTGTCTTGTTCCGGGTCGTGTATTATTGTTGTAACCTGCTGTCGGTGAGTCTAGTCCGTTCATGCCATGCAAAGTCTGTTTTATGTCAAGCCTGTTCCTGTCAAGTCAAGTCTGTCTATGTTTGGATGTTTGGATTTCAAGTTGTAAATAAACTGCACTTGGGTTCATCACTATGCTCGCCTTCAGTGGAATGCTCATTACAATGTTATGCAGTGAAAATGGTATAACATTGAGATGCAACTGAACACAGTTGGATGTTTGCATATAATCATTAGCCAAACCTCATGTTTCATTCAGTGTAAAATCTCATTTTCCATTTTCCTCATAACATAAGATTGCCAGTTGGTATCTGTTAAATATTATCGTATGTCTTAAAGGGGTCATCGGATGCCCATTTCACACGAGTTGATATGATAATGAAAAGTCTATAACATACTTTGGTTAAATGTATTACTGGTAGTGTAAACTTCAGTCGTGAATCTGGCTAACTAGCACATATAAGGAAAGGGGATTTGTAAAGATTAATAAAAACCCTTATACTCACTTCTTCTGTAGATGAAGCTGGATCACGAATGATTCGCGTGCATATAGATTAATTTATGTAGATGGGGGATCATATCATTCACTTCAAAGTGAAAGTAACGTTAATCCTCTGCGTCATCAGTGGCTCAGATGTCAGGAGTAAATGACGACTGCTATATTCATTATTACATCCGACAACTAAAAACTTCAGGCGCTTAATCGGAGGCATTCTTGCACTGGAGTCGACACAATGGCGGACTGACAGCTCACTCAGGGCAGGTCTAAGGTAAGACGGTCTCGTCAATCAACTATCGTGGGAGGGGCCTGTACAGAACTACGTCATTCTGACAGGAAGCTCAGAACAGCCTGATTTGAGAAAGGGGATTTAAAAAAAAAAAACACTGGGTGGATTTTTATCATTATAGGATGTGTGTGTAGACACACACTTCCAATACACATTTATGTTCAAATAACTTGTAAAGTGGATTTTGCATCTGATGACCCCATTAAAGGCTGTGTTTTAATGCTTCTGCACTATGATAAAAGCAGTTAATAAATATGAAAAGTATAATTAGTGTTTTAGAAATAAACTGCAGTGTAAAGGACATTCACAGTCCTCTAATTTGCGGCAGAGCCAGAGAGCTGGAGCGGTTTTCTCGACAGACGGACAGGAGAGAGACCTATGGGGGCTTCTCTTACATCACTGCTTCTTTGATTTCACTCTCGGTCTCTCATCCTCCTCCTCCAGGCATCCCTCTCTCATCTCTCCAGCTCCTGCGTCACTCTTTCATCCTCAGCGGAATTCAAGTATGTGTGTGCGATTGCGTCTGGAAGAGAGACATTTGAGCGTGCACGTACGTGCGAGTGTGTGAGAGAAACGAGGTGTGCTTAACGTGTGCGTGCCACAGTCCCCAAGATCCCCAACCTCAGCTAACTGGCTTATGAATGTTGTATGGGGGTTTTTATGATCTTGTTAAAACTGGTTACATTATTCAAAGCTCCATTCATTCAGAGAGAGAAAAGGCAAAGAAGAAAGATAGATTGAGAGGAAGAGAGAGAGAGAGAAAGAGAGAGGCCGCAGGCTGAGTGAAATTTTAATGAATTCTCTCACGGTCGGTGGAAAAACGATTGTGAAAGTTGGCAGAGAAGGACGAGGTTTCAACTCCGTTGATTTCTCCTGTGTCATCAGCTCTTTTATTTTTTTGGCTAATAATGGGAGATGTTCTAAGAAAGAAAAAAGAAAGTGAGAAAGGGAGATGTCAAGGGTATCATTTTCATCCAGGTGTGTGACAATGCTGCCTCATGTTGCTTTTCTCACCTTATTAAGTCAGAAATAAAAATGTTTAAGCTGCACAGATCATGATTGTTTTCTAACCATTATCTAATTTACACTATAATTCAATAGTCTAAAATGATCTTTTGCTCACCAAGGCTGTATTTATTTGATCAAAATTAAAACAGCAATATTGGGAAATATTAATACAATTAAAAAGTTTATTTCAATAATTATTATAGTATATTATACTGGCATTTCATTCCCTGATGCGCTTCACTCAGCCCTGCAAAAACTGCCCACTTAATACTTATTTGCCAGCAACCCGCCAAAATAAAAGCTTGCTGATTTTATGTTTGAAAATCCACATAAAAATAACAATTAAAAAATATATATAAAGTTTAAATATTAGCCTTAAGTGTACTATAAATCAATCTCATATATATATATTTTAAATACTCACTTATTATTTTAAAATATATTAGTATTACGTATGAGCCAGTTCTCATAGTCTGAATCAGTCTTCTATAATTTACAGCATTAGCAGATTTCTTTCATATTTAAGCAAAATGGAGATTATATTTTAAATGTATCCAAATGAATCAGAATCAAATCAAATCTAATCGAATCAAGCTTGTGAATCAGAACGGGAACAAACAGAAAATCTGTATTGATTCTCAGCTCTAGATACAAAAAAAACATTAAAGGTGCCATAGAACGGAAAACTGTATTTACCTTGGAATAGTTGAATAATAAGAGTTCTGTACATGAAAATGACATACCGTGAGTCTCAAACACCATTGTTTCCTCCTCAAGTAAATCTCGTGAATGCAAAAGACCACTGAAAGATAGGTGAATCAGAGCATAACACCGACTGTGACGTTACAGTCTGGGTTCACTATTAGTTACGCCCCCAACATTTGCATAAACCAGCCCATGTTCTATGCCAGACGAATCATCAGAAGTTCTGCAGGCATTGTGAAGAAACAAGCGAGGACAACAGCGAAAATGGCAGATCGTGGAAATAAATGTTACGTTCCAGGCTGTGCAGGGGATGTGATGTGCAGAGATATGTTGGTGTCTGTATTCAGAAAGGCACGGAAAACAAATTACGCGTTCTAATAAAATAACACGAGCCACTAAAGGGACATGGTTAGCTTCTTGCTAGCGGTAGCCTGTTACAGTAAATAAGGTTTCACTTACCACATAAACAGAGTAAGGAGAGATGACTGAGGACGATGGCGAATGATTTACAGATCCTGAGCACCACTGACAAGCGTCTGATCTTGTAAAATTTGTGATAAGTACTGCCGCTGTAGTTTACACAGAGCATGTGCAATCGCGAATCTCGAAAGTGAAAGTAAGCGATCGTGCATTTGAAAGCAGTTTCAATGCCCAGCTTATTAATAGCGGCTCCCTGATGCCCGCATTTTATTTACAGTATAATTACATAACGATATAACTGTGCAAGAAAGTATTGAAATCTATATTTTCTCCCTGAGTTTCCTTCCTGCTGTGTAAGCTACTGAAATGAGCCGCACTGTGAAACAGCCAATCAGAGCAGAGCTTAACATTGAGCCACACTGTGAAATAGCCAATCAGAGCAGAGCTCAACATTATTATTCATGACCCTTCCAAATAAGGTAATAACATACCGTTTCATTCTGGGGAGAAATCCTAGGGTTGTAAATGGACATGTAAAATCGTTTCTGGAGATTTTTTGCCCTTACCTAAGCCACATACCTTCTATGTAGATATCAGAGAACAATTTTAAGGTGGGCCATAGAGACTGGCTATACTTTATAAAATAAAGTTTCCAAATGGGGATTTTCACATCAATGGCATTAAAGAACAATTTGTTGTTCCCCAAACAATGTTTCATGTAACATTTTCGCATGTCAAACGTCTAGTATAAAGAACATTTTGTGCAATGGAAAGGCTCCATGGATATTTATGAAACCATAGATACCAATAAAAACCTTTATTTTTAAGACCAGAATGTACGATGCTAGAGAAAAACAGAAGTAATTTGTTGTCATGTGAACAGGAAGAGTATTTTTACTGAAAGGATGTCTGGTAAGAAATCTTCCTTCCCCCTGTCATTGGCATTCACTGTGGACCCTGTGTGAGTGTGAGTGTGAGTGTGTGTGTGTGTGTGTGTGTGTGTGTGTGTGTGTGTATATATGCACACCTGCAGGCTCCATATCACACTCTTTCACTGTTGCCGATAAGAGATACTTGAGGGGTGTGTGTGAGTGTTTCCAGGGCTGAGATAGGGATGTGAGTGTGTGAAGAGATGTGTGTGGGATCACGTGTGGAGACGATACCGATTGACAGCCTCTCATAGTCCCCTCACCCGCTGGGACTAGCTTTAATGCTTGCAGATGAACCTCACTAGTGAAGGTTTTTGTACTGTGTTTGTTCTTGTGGTGTGAGTAGCCAATTAACATCGCCATAATGTCATTTTTCTGCAGCTTTAAAGTGATTAGTCACATGACATTTATGCCTCAGATGAGTGGCTAAAAAAAGCAACTTGCATTGAGATTAATTGGAATGCTTTCTTCAGGTATTACTGGTCTCTTTGGTTGAGAAGGAGAAGAGGAAGACAGAAACAGAAGGAGGAAGTAGTCTGGCCAGACTGGCTCCTTCTGAGCGTTAATAAGAAGGATAATGAAATTAGAGGTCTATGGAAGACTTGTAGTGTGGTCACCATGCTGTTCTAACTTCATTATCAATTATGTATACATGGGCAAGCACAGTGTTTTCATGCTTTTTTTTGCTATCTTAGTCAAATTTCTGAAAAATGTCTTAAAAATGCATTAAATAATTTAAAGACGTTTACATTTTTAGAAGTTTATAAACTAATTCAGTTCCCACAGGGGTTTTCAAACTTTAATATCAAGGGCCACCAAATATAATAACTCCCTTGCAAGGGCCACATTCTTAAAATATAAATGCTGCTCCATATTTTCATGTAAAAAGAGCCATAAATGTGAGAGAAATATTAAAGTTTGCATATAAATTCATTACAAAATCGCATTGATTTTATTGTGACTGATTCATTTTATTTGACCAAAAATGTCATAATTCGATCTTCCAGTAAAACGACAGACTTCTCTCTAGTGACGTATACTAGATTTCTCCAATCATTTATTTCATGAAAACAGATCTGCCTGCATTCAATTAAAAAACGACTTTATTCATTTAATTTCGAAGTATGTTACAATGAGAAAAGATCTGCCGCTACTTCTGTTACATCACAACCAATGTTCCCTCTAATTTGTTTCTTGCTGAGCAAAATGTTTCTTTATTGGGCAGACATTTCGGCCACCTGAGCAAAACAATTCTTAATACCAGAACAAAAAAAGTGTGTAACTTTTAACTTTATTGCGCTAATTAAATTAGATTTGACCCTTGATGTAACTAAATGATGCACATTTTAGGTTACCTGATCAAATATTTTTACAGCGCTGTTACTTATCAAGAAATTCTATTAAAAATATTTTTTTTATCTCACACAGAACAGTTCAATTCTTAACATAATATGAAAAAACGAAGCAGTTATTGCTCATGAATTCCCTTTCTGAGATCGATTATTAGGCATAACAAAGTTCGCAATCATACAATTTTTATTTTAGAAATGTAATATTTATCACTATTCTAAATAAAAAAAAATGTATTACAGCATGAGCATATTGTTTTTCTATGTTAAAAGTTGGAGAAACATACATTTTTTATTCAAATTAGGATAATTTATGTACATTTTTGCATTGAACATTTTAAGACATATGTTACAATTGTTAACATTTGCAACCCTAAAAATACATTTGTATTTTTCCCATTACACTCTTTGTGCCCCACTGTGGGGTTTCTGGACCCTGGTTTGAAAACTTCATGGTTATGCGAACTGAACATTCTTACTCATGAATATTATATTATTTATGAGTAAGACAATTTTATAATGTATCACTGTGTCCCATCAGTTTTCAAAATGTACCTATGCACCTGCTCGAAACCAATATGAATAATGTGACAGTCCTCAACGAGTTTCATTAATAAGCCAAAAACATCTTCCTGTCAAACAAACTCTTTTCCATATCTAGAAACCCGACACCTTACAGTTCACTTTGCTAACACCACTCCATACACACATATTTTCAAGATTTCAATGCACGAATGGTTTTCCATTAATACTTAATTATTTTATCACACTTGAGTGTTCCCTCAAAACAGTGTTGCCAAACAGGCATGGCAAAATCTGACAACTGGCTGCCTCTCCACACACACAAGCATATACACCCCTCCTACATGCTTGTTTTCAGTTCCTGAACAATGCTAAATTTGACACACCAAAACAGGATAAATGACATGCTAATGGACTGCTTTTATAAAAAATGCTGTTTCCAAGCAACTAACAGGTAAGACGAACTGCAGCTCTGTTCATGCACAATACTGACAACATAAGAGAAACAAAAATGAGACAGAGAAAGAGAACCAAACATAAAACATGACCACAAGATGATGATGATGATGGGTAATCATTAGAACAGATATGACACAAGTGAACGCCATAATTATGTCGACGCTGTATTTGTGATACAGCATAAGCCAACGGCAATAAAATCTGTGCACTACATAATGCAATAAATCTGAACTCAATACATTTGGGTTAAAATATTCAGTACATGTAACCCAGTATTCTGTGAACACACCTTTTACAGTATTGGAAGCCTAATGACTCACAAACGACTTCTACTGGGTAACTGATGTGACAGGAATATAAGCTGGTGTGTGTGCATATAATCAATGCAATTCATATACATCTGGCCCAGCACATCCAAACTATCTTTGGTGGGATATGTGTGCTTATTCATTTGTGTAATGTTAAAATCAATTTAAGCAAACTTATAGGCAGAATAGAACACTTAAAACCAAACAAAAACAAAACCCTTAAAGGGGTCATATAATGCCCATTTTCCACAATTCCACATTTTATTGTTCTTTAGGGTCTTAAATGAAAAGTCTGTAAAATCGTTTGGTTAAAATGTTTCATTGTTAGTGTTTTAGCCTGTAAAAAACAACTCTTTTCAGAGCTAGCCGTATTGCGTCAAGAGCTCTGCTGACTCCGCCCCTCTCTTCCGAGCCGCTCTCTGAGGGACTGTTTACTTTAGCCACATTCATCATGAAACTTGCTCATTAGCACATTATTAGGAAAGGCGATTTGCGATTTTCGTTTAAAAAAACGTTGTACTCACTTCTTCTGGAGGTGAAGCTGGATACCGAATGATTCGCGCGAACATAGACGCATTTAGGTAGATCGAGGGAGCTTTCCCTTCAAAACCAAACGTAATCCTCTTCATTTACATTTATCAGACGCTTTTATCCAAAGCGACGTACAGTGCATTCAGTCTATACATTTGTATTGTTAGTATGTGTGTTCCCTGGGAATCGAACCCACAACCTTTGCGCTGCTAATGCAATGCTCTAACCACTGAGCCACAGGAACACTTCAGTGTTCTCAGATGACGGGAGTAAATGATGACTGCTGTGTTCATTATTACAGCCAACAACAAAACATCTCAATCGTTTAGGAGTCATTCTTGTCTACATCTGCTCTGGCGGTGAAACAACTGATGACAGCTCACTCAGAGCGGGTCTGAGGTAAGACACCAGTGCAGTCTGTGCTGAAACACTTCTATCAATCAACAATCGAGGGAGCGGCCTCCGTCCGTGTGACGCCACACAGACAGACGGCTCGATTTGAGAAAGGGGTAAAAATTGTAGTAGATTTATTTCATTATAAGGTGGTTGTGTACACACACTGCCAACACACATTTCAGTTCAAACAACTTGCAAAAGTACATGTAGCATTATATGATCTCTTTAAACATCAAAACCATTGGCATACGGTTAGGAGGACAGATGCAAGCAGACTGACCAATAGTTTATGCTGCTGTCGGAGCAGGTAGAGGGCGGCAGTCTCGGGTGAGTGTTTGTGTTTCCTGTCCTCTAGCAGTCGGTATGCTTCCACATGCTGAGGCGATAACTCCGATAAATGCAATGGAAAGACCTCATTCCTCAGTTTCTGGAAAATACAGAAACAAAACATATAAATATAGACATATAACAAATAGTAAAATATTGCATTTTAAATTAATATATAATTTAATTCAGGAAGGATGCATTAAATTAATCAAAAGTGTCAGTAAAGATATTTATAATGTTATAAAAGATTTATATTTTAAATACATGCTGTTCTTTTTAATTTTCTATACATCAAAGAATACTAAAAAGTGTATCATAATGACCACAAACATATTAAGAAGAACATTTGTTTTCAACACTGATAAAAATAAGATGCTTTTGGAGCATCAAATCAGCATATTAGAATAATTTTTGAAAGATCATGTGAGACTGAAGACTGGAATAATGAATGAAAGCTGAAAATTCATCTTTTACATCACTTGAATAAATTACATTTTGAAATGTATTAAATTAGAAAACAGAACAATTCATAAAAAAATGCCCTGAGTACGAGACTTAAAAACAACTAATATATATACATTTAGTAATTTTACATTATATATATACAAATATTTATTTTTTTACAGACCCTAGCCTTTTAAGCAGTTAAACAGTTATATAGAAGTAATATCCTTATATAAATCATTCAGAAATTAATAACATGCTGTATGCACATTGTATCTTCCGATCTTCAGTGATGTTGTAATAGAAAATATAAAAATGTATAAATTCACTGTGGCTGCAGAAGTATTTGGACACGTATGTCATATCTATACTAGATACTAAATATCAGACAAGTGGCATCTGCAAATAATGTTAAAGTCCCTGTGAAATCAAAATTAAAGTAGTTAGTATCAAAATGTTAGCCTTAAGGTTATCTATAAGCCAGTGTGCTCCAAAACAGTGACACAATTTGCATTTATAAGATATAAGCATGGGCTGCTTGATATGTCCCGCCCTGTCTTCCTGTTTCAGTTAAAATGACGTCAACATATAGAATAACGGTGTGTGTTTCAAGGCACTTCAGTGGACCCTTAAAGCTTTTCTCAGAACGAACTTCACTTTTATGTACGATTTCTGCTAGGTCAAAGAGGAAAATATTGTCTAAACTTAAATATGTTTTTCCCCTTTCTACAGGAATAAAATATGAATCTTACTGCTAAACAAGCATATCATCTACCATTAAACAATCTAGCTAGCGTTTCTGTGTTTACACTGTGTGTTCCTTGTTAGCAGAGTGACTCTTTTGTGGTTCTTGTCAACAGTGGTGGTTTCCTGTAAGGCCTGACTTTAGCAGATGGCCAATGAGTACAAAGCAACATTACACCATCATCATGTTCTTTACACATTACCAGGGGCTATTACTACTCTGGCAAGCAAACAAGAGCTTTTCAGCACGTCTATTTGTACATGTGTATGTGTGTCCGTAAACTGGTTTGGGTTACATACAAAAATTTACGCCAGCTCCATTTGATTGTAGAGAACAAACAAGCATGAAAACAGAGTATTTATTAAACCGCAGAGAGATATTAAACTGCTGTAAATGGACAACACACACAGAATGATTTAGCTTGTTGCTGTTAGTCCTGCTAGCAGGAGGCTAAACCAGATTTTTGGCTTCAGCAAAAGCTTTCAGTGCTCAAAAGGCTTACAAATTGATCCTATGATTTGACTGAAATATTATGAGTGAACAACCTTAACATTCAAGAAACAGCCACTTCACTCACTATGAAAAGAAGCATATAATCAACGTGACTAATGCTAAGTCATACTCATATGTCCAAAAATGTGAGACCACATTGAAAATCTTGTTGTTGCCGTTTTCCTACTTTAAATACAGGACTTTTACAAAATATATGAATGCAAATAAAAGTTGATGCAAACTGAAAAATCTTTATAAATTAAATATGAATATATATAAAAAATGTTTGCCCTCCAAATCAGTGTCAAGTAGTGTGACTATTAAATTCAGTCGATATGCAAAAACTATAATGTCAGATAATTAGAATTGTGGTGCAGTTTCACGAAACATGATATCAATAAATTTGTGATTCATAATTGTACGGTTTACTATAGTGTACTATACTTTTAACCTTAAAAAAATGGGAAAAAATGATTGAGATCTAAACATTCACATGTATTCAAGGTTTAAAGAAAAAAATATTTTAATATTTTTTTAATATATTTTAATAAGAAAATATAAAATTTGCCTTGTTGGTTATACTCCATGACATTGTTTTATAGAGATTACACTGCTTAAAAAAATTAGAATTATTATATATATTTATACTGTATATATATACTGAACAAAATTATATACGCAACACTTCTGTTTTTATCCCTATCTTTCATGAGCTGAACTCAAAGATCTAAGACTTTTTCTATGTACACAAAAAGCCTATTTCTCTCAAATATTGTTCACAAATCTGTCTAAATCTGTGTTAGTGAGCACTTCTCCTTTGCCGAGATAATCCATCCACCTCACAGGTGTGGCATATCAAGATGCTGATTAGACAGCATGATTATTGCACAGGTGTGCCTTAGGCTGGCCACAATAAAAGGCCACTCTAAAATGTGCAGTTTTATCACACAGCATAATGCTACAAATGTCGCAAGTTTTGAGGGAGCGTGCGATTGGCATTCTGACTGCAGGAATGTCCACCAGAGCTGTTGCTCATTCATTTCTCTACCATAAGCCGTCTCCAAAGGCATTTCAGAGAATTTGGCAGTACATACAACCGGCCACGTGTAACCACACCAGCCCAGGACCTCCACATCCAGCATCTTCACCTCCAAGATCGTCTGAGACCAGCCACCCGGACAGCTGCTGCAACAATCGGTTTGTATAATCAAAGAATTTCTGAACAAACTGTCAGAAACCGTCTCAGGGAAGCTCATCTGCTTGCTCGTCGTGGAGTATCTGGAGATCTCCAGATACTCACACCTGCCTAAGCGTCCGCTCTTAAGACGAGTTAGCCTAAACAGCTAGCTTAGCCCTTCAGATCACAGGAAGCAGAGGGAACAAAAAGCATGTTTACTAATTCATGGCAGTAGTCAGGTGTAACAGGGGGCGGCCTTTGTTCTGGAGAATATTCAGAAACATTACACTGATGTCCCGAACCATGGATAATCAACAGGGCTAAAATTAGATTGTTGTGTGAATAGCTGTGAAGAGAAAATGGTTTGATCATTGACAAGTACGTGAAAACATATAGCCTTGAATAGCCTGGTGACCCCCGGGCATGTTGTGTTATGATTTCGTGAAACTGTGTCTTTTGGCTGTGCATCGGAGTCAGTGTTTGCGTCACAACTAATTTGATAAAACTGTCTGTCTCCTTGATGTGGCTCATATGATATTCTCAGAAAATAATCATTCAACTAATAAAAAAAAGTGAATGAATAAATGGACAAGTTTCAAATACAGCAAATGTAGAAATGTGTCAAATACAGTAAAGCTTCCATCTTGTTGTCTAAAGACATTATTTGATGCTGGCATGGACCACAGAATATTATGATCCCCCTTGCCAAAATAAAGTCAGTATTTTCATACATGAAGAGCATTTATATGCAAGGAGAAAAATATTATAAAATTGTGTAAAATATTACCAGTAAAAAAAATTATATTTCTTTGTTTCAAAACATAATCATTAATACAATTGATTGAGTTTTTGTAATATAATTTTTACCTAGTTATTTTATCATATATATTTTTGTATTATATATATATATATATATTTTTTATTATTGAATTGTATTCCCCCCCACTATTTTTCCTAATTTCATTCAATTTTACTCCTGGACCCAATTTAATACAATTATAGTCAGCCTATTTAAAAAAAAAAGGGGGGGGGGGGTTAATTGCCAATTCAAGAGCCACACATATTGAAAATGGTGCTTAAGAAGTGCTGCAAAGAATTCCTGAAGAACTTTTTTATAAAAATATAATAAAAATTACTATTGGAAAATGACGATAAAAATAATAATAAATGCAGTATGTATATAATAGGGGTGTATTAGGCGATACGGATCGATATATCGATACGATGTCTGACGATACGATGCATCGATGCCATGCGCAAAATACTGATATCTGTAGTATAAATAGGCACCTTTATTTTTGGCACTGTCCACATTTGCACATAATGTCCGTCTGTGCATTATGTCCGTCTATGTCCGTCTATTATCACCAAGGCGTGGGTTCTCGTTCAATCTCACGTATCAGGACTAGATATAAGGACTGCCTGAAGGCACGAGACGAGCATAAAAGACGCTCGGGATTATTGGCGGAAAAGTCGAGCTCTGCGAGAAGTTTCCGCACACACATCTGAAGCGCACGTACACAGACATCCGCGCGAGTACTGAGCGAGTACTGAGCTCCCTTCTGCTTTTTTGTGCATGGATCAATAAATACAGACAAAATTTCATCAAAATATGCGTTTTGGTGAATATACTAGTAAACACAGTCGTTTAAGCATGTCTTAACGTAAACAGTTGAGAAAGAAAACACATGCATCAGTATATTAAATTCTGCTTTCTTCTTAAAGTGAAAACAAACTAATAATAAATGTAATGCTGTCAACGAAAAATACAAGTGCTCACTGCTCCTGACTAAATAACCTTTGTAATATCAAAAATGATTAATTTATATTTAATTTATACGGTGAAGAAGACTATGCAGTTGTTTTACAGTTGATTGCGTAGCTTACCAGAAAATATATTTTAGACTGAGCTGAAAAACCTGAAAAGCACTGTTTATTGAACTTGTGTCTTTGTTCTATTGTATTTATTTTCTGCTATTGCTTGTAATTTGGTTATCTGTAGAAAATATTTTTAGCACTAAGCCCATAGTAGCCAGAATTGTTTTTCCAATTGTTTATTTTCATTATTATAAAAAAAGTGTTTAGGCCAATTAAAAAAAATAATGTGAATGTCCCAATTGAGGTACAGGATGTGAAACTTTCAGATAAATGTTCATATTATATATTTGGGTTGTATTTGTGAGTTAATAAAAATGTAGATGGTTGTTTAAAATAGGTATATAATATCATAATATCGAAATATCTATCGATATACTCCTGTATCGAATCATAATCATATCGCATCATTTTTTGAGGTATCGGCAAATATCGCATCGCTGGGTATGAGAATCGATTTACATCCCTTGTGTATATATATATATATATATATATATATTATATAAATAAAACAATGGTAATGGTAAAACATTAGCCACATTTAAATCCAGACTCAAATCCCATCTGTTTATCTGTGCATTTATTGAATGAGCACTTTGCTATGTCCGAACTGATTCCACTGTATTTTATGTATAATCATTTTCTATTTTTAACTGTTTTAAATTCCTTTTAAAGTTTTTTCATTCCTTTTTTATTGTTGTGATTATTTTGTATGATTATTTTATGTAAAGCACGTTGTATTACCATTGTGTAGGAAATGTGCTATATAAATAAACTTGCCTTGCCTTGCCTAAAGAACCTTTATAAGAGTAGCCTATATAATCACACAATTGTCAGATATTCGTCATTTGCATGGCTGGCCACTCAATGACCTTTCAGATGCAGTGTGCTGAAAGAGTTGATGTAGATAAGAGAAAGAAGAGCTAGTGCACTGCACAGCCACTGGCCTCGAGAGAGTGAGCGGCAGGGTATTTATAGCCCTACTCGTCCCCAGCTGCATGGCTCCTACACCCTGCCAACAGGCAATTGGGCAACACAAGCTCACCCCTCCAGCAACCCACCACATGAACGTCTATAACGCAAACAGACATCTGGACATCAGCAGCCCTCAAAAGAGAAAGAAAAATGATCAGGCACAAAAACAAAACGGCTGAGAAAGAGCAAGAAAAAGACCTTCCATCACACCATCGCCTATCATCAGTGTGTTCACCAATCACCGCTGTAATTTATAAACTAGTACTCGCTAGACGTGATAAAATCACAGAAACATCATTAAAAACCATGATTCTTTTATTCTCCATCACCATTCCCAGCGTTTGAGGTTAACTTTCACAAAAAATGACTTCTGATTCTGAATACTACAAATTATAATAAATCAAATAACAATAATAATAATGAGATTGCTTTAAATGCTTAATTTGTCAAAGTATGACATTATTTAAATTAATTCCACAAAACACACTTGTTTTGCCATTTAAATGTGTCACGAATCTGGTTGCCATTCCACCACATGGACTCTTGCACCACACTACAGCTGCACACCACTCCACCTCAGACTACAACTCCCATCATTCACTGCACTTACGACGCACACACTCCCAGCTGATTGCACTAATCATTCATTGCACTGATCACACAGCTGCACCCCATCACCCACTCTATATAAATGTTTCCCTGTGTTTACCTGGACTGCCTATACGACTCTGACCAGTTTGCTGCCTGCCTTTTGACCCTGCCTGCCGTTTGATATCCTCTCTGTCTGCCGCCTGCCCCGACCCTTGCATTGCCCCTGTTGCTGATTCTGCCTTGCGTTCGTTACACCTGTTACTGTCTCTGAACCTTGCCTGTTAGACCTCCTCTTGTTTATCAATAAAGCTGCATTTGGATCTAACGACACTGCCTCTTCATTACAAAATGACTGAATTTTATGTTAATACATTTTGTACTCATCAAAGTTTAATTAAATATCCGTACATTTAAATGCTATATCACCTCATTTATGTATATGAATAATACAACTAAAATTGCAAATTTTTAGTTATTCAATTTTGTTTTATTTGTTTTTACTACTGTAAAAACTTCTCATATATATATATATACACAGACAAATACATATATATATGAATTTTATATTTATATAAGTTATAATATAATCTTAATAATAATAAATGGATAGCATAATATTTAAAGAGAACTGTATGAGTAAAAAAAAAAAAAATGTTTTTTGAGAGTTGTTTATAATTGTAATAGTAACATTACCAAGCATCTGGTATAAAAATTCACCCCAGGTCCATGAAAGCAGTAATAAGTAATACATATAAAACTATTCCTATACAATAAGAAACAATTGTTCTGAGGTGGGAGCAGATTAGCACGCTGTCATGGCCGTTCAGCACCACAAAACTGACTGTCCCTTTGGCCCAATGCTATCTTTTTAAAACAAAAAAGGGTCTGAAAAGTCCGGCATTTTGTCAGCTTTGCAGAGCTGAGCTTGTCCTCTCCACATTATCAATATTAATTAGCGTGTTTGGCTGTCTGTGAATACGGTTAAGCCTTTTTTCCAACAGCCAGGGGGCCATTTGTATTGGGTCAAGTCTGGAATGATGCCAGCATAAGCAAACATTTGGCGAAAGGCTCGCCTGCATGTCCTGTGAAACTCAGCAGACGGAGAAAGTGTCAGTCTGTAAGGCGGCCACCCCTCCTCACCGTTTTCCTAATTGGTTTTCAGTGAGGGCAAGGCAAATTAAATCTAGCCTATTACAGCTATGCTATTCAATTAGCCTTTGCTACTCCCATGCACTAAGAGGCAGAGATAGAGAATCATCACGCGCTCAAATTAACATGGGACCACCAGAAAGAGAGAACAGCACTTGGAGAATAGGAGAAGAAAAAAATTGACAAATTCTACTCTGTGAAGTGCAGTTGTGATCTCCAGCTGCAAATCTAAATTTTTGATATATTTTACAGTAAACTGCAGTTCAAAGTTTGGGGTTGGTAAGTGAAAGTCTCTAATACTCACCAATGCTGCATTTATTTGATTAACAATACAGTAAAAACTGTGAGTAAAATACTGCAAAATATTATTATAATGTAAAAGAACTGTCTTTTATTTTAATATATTTTAAATGTATTTTATACCTGTGATGGCAAAGCTAAATTTTCAGCACACATTAATCAGTGTCACGTAATCCTTCAGAAACCATTATAATATTATGATTTGCTGCTTAAGGAGCATTTCTTATTATAATCAATGTTGAGAACAGCTGCCGATTCATATTTTTTTGTGGAAACTGTGACACATTTTTTAGGATTCTTTGATGAATAGAAAGTTCAAAAGAACAGAATTTATATGAAGTAGAAAACTTTTGTAAAATTATAGATGCCCTCTGTTAATTTCAGCCATTTTAAGACATCCTTGCTGAAAAGTATACATTTTTATAAATTAAATAGTAAGTATATTTAAAAAAACACCTCACTGACCCAAAACTGTTAAACTAGCCTATGTGCCAGTAAAGAAATAAAATAATAGATACACTCTGTATGTTACCATTTCAAACATTTAAAATAAAATAATAATAATAAAATACAATAAAACAAAGTCAAGTATGGGAATTATATAAAATAAAAACTTAGATGCAATCTTATATTTGAATTTTGTCAAAATACCTCTTACCTAGATTACAGCAAACATTTAGTCAAATTCATAACTATATCAGCTATTTTTATGATTTAAATCTCTAGGTCAAAAGGTTTTTAAGATCATACAAAATTCTGTTAAGTGTGTTGAAACTTTTGACTAGTGACTAGTTTGAGTATAGCATGTCATGCCATGATCCGGTTTTCTTTCTCTCTCTCTCGCTCTCCTTTTTCATTCTGCTGTCCTAAAAATAATAAAATAATAATAATACGTGTGGAGGTGTAAATAAAGACCTGTTCAATAAAACCTATTCCGTTACTTCAAAGTGAGAAATGTGCTTTTCTATGCAGTGTCTTCTGTCTTGCATAAGAACACAGTGAGAAAAAAGAAAGGACAAAAGGATAAAAAGAAAACAAAAACCTTTAAAAAGCTAGTAGGTGACCTTATTCCTTTAGCTGCTTTGTGGCATCACAATCAGCCTCTTAAAACCTCATAAAATTGTTCAAAGCCCTAATGTCCTTTAACACAGGCTATGAAAACACTGCTTTCACAAATGCTGACATTACATAACGCTTGAAGGAATGAACTTCAGGAAAGAATGTAGGATTGTGATTACAGCCTCGGCTAAGTAAAGTAACAATAGGTCATATACTCGTTAACACATTAACGGTCTCTGTGGAACTCCAGCAGTGAAGATGAGTCGAATGGTGTGAAGATAACACACTCGAAAAAAAGAAAAGACGAGCATTTATCTGAGGGCACAGTGGGACAATATTTATGTTAACATAATGATGTGTGAAATGAAATTGATCAGAACAGCAGTGAGAATCAGTTAACCCTTTCAGCCCTTTTCTTCCTATTGATCAGCACTCCTGCATGGAGAAAAACAGACAAAGAAAATATAAAAAAGAAGCAAAGCTACACTTTCAAAACCAGATCCAAAAAAGGAAATTTCAGAAAAAAAGTTTTCTGAAAAAAGTTTTTTTTTAACCTGAAAAGTAAAAAAATGAAGATAAAACATTATTCATCATTCACAGAAAATATATTATCTCTTATGGTGCAGGGCAATATTTTCATTTAAAAAAAACTAATTGCTACCTTTTTCTCACACAGACTTAGCATTTTGTTCAAAAAAACTTTAAATATACCACCAGATTACTTTTATAGTGAATTTTTTTATAATTTTGTTCAGCAAGTTAATCAAAACTTGATCAAAAGTGACAGTAAAAACATTCATAATGTCTTAAAGGCCTCCATCTATTTCATTATACAAAAAAGCTACAAAATATCTCATTTTTGTTCTGCGGAAGAAACAAACGCAGCTTTAGAACAACATTATGAGGAGTAGCTAAATTACAGAATTTGTATTTTTATGGTGAACTATCACTTTAAATGAATGAGCACAATTTAAAGAGAACAGAGGCGTAAAATGTGAACACTGCAGGCTACATCACACCACAGATTTGCTCAGTAATAAGTTGATTCATTACGACGCATAATGATACAGTTCTAATCTCTCGTTTCTGATCTATTTTTTTAATCACATCGTTTAGACTCAATGCCTCATAATTCCAGTTCCGTTAGCCTCTGAGCAGATGTTTCCAATCTGTCCCAGATCACTGAAGAAATCCCTGACAACATCACATCTTGAGCCAGTGCCCAGTAAGCTCAGAAAAAAGCAACGCTACATTTGCCCAGAAAAGGTGGATCCAAACAAGTCTACAACAACATATGGCATATCCACAAAAATACAAGTCATCAGCTAGTCAGCTAAACAAACAAACAAAAGGTACTATCAGCTGTTTGAGAGAATTTAGCCTAAAGAAACCCTATGAGAGTATCTCAGTATTGAAAAATATAAAGATGTTTATATTCATCTATTAAGAGGTTTGTACGCAGCAGAAGCCAAACGAAGGCAACTCAGAGAAGGATTTCTCATTATAACACACTCAGAGCAGAACTATTATTTTCTCTCACACATACGAAATAGTTAAGACTCCTCTGAAACTAACACAAAGAAACTTCATGAGTGAAGTCACATACTGACAGCCACCGTCTCACAGTAAACAAATCTCTCAGAAACTCTCCAATACACCTCAGATTTGATTCTGGCTTCGTTTTTGAGAAGGCTGCCATGATGTGCTGTTCTTTTTCCTTCTCTAATGATGGCTAAAGGCTAGCATGTATATGCTTAGACTGTCAGGATGTCTTCAGCGAGCAGCAATGGAAAGGAACGTTTCCTCTAATCCACTGACATCACCGTCAATCCAGACTTATCACATCCACAGCAGGCCAGCCACCACAGATCAATTTTATGCCTTTTAAAGAAAACAAATCATCACAAACCAAACTTTCAATGTTCTTTTGAAATTAAAAAGTCAATGTACTATAGCACAGAGTCATATGTAGAACCCCAAACTCCAGTTCAAATAGCGGTGACTTTAAGTAAAACGTAAACTCATTGCTAAAACGTACTGCTCATTTCACAAGCGAAAATGTAGTGTTCAAGAGACAGTATATTATATATATATATATATATATATATATATATATATATATAATATAATACAACCTGAATTTGGGAAATGTTGGGAAGTTTTTTAAATTTAAATAAAATGAAAACTAAAAGACATTCAAATCACATTAGCCAATATTTTATTCGCAATAGAACATAGAGAACATAACAAATGTTTAAATGGTGAAATTTGACACGTTTATCCACTAAATGAGCTCATTTTAAATTTGATGCCTGCAAGTTGGCACGGGGGCAACAAAGGGCTGAAAAAGCGAGACATTTTTAAAAGATTCAGCTGGGAGAACATCTAGCAATTAATTAAGTTAACTGACATCAGGTCTGTAACATGATAAGCTATAAAAGGTATGTCTTAGGGCCTGTTTACTAGGGGTCGACCGATTATCGGCCTGGCCGATTATCGGCGCCGATATTAAGCATTTTACCGATTATCGATATCGGCCATTTTAAAAACAGATTTGCCGATAATTATTCCTTTTTTTTTTTTTTTTATGCAAACAAACATACTATTTACAGGTGACGTTATTTATTGGTGAATAAATAATACAGGTGAAACTATTTAATGTTTAAATGCACTATTTGGCTCGATGCAGCCTTGTCTGAGCTCAACACTCTGTGAGAGTGAGGCAATCTCTCAATCTCTGACGCCGGTTTCACACTGCAAACGTAAGCAGGGCGTAAGCAGCGCGTATTTTTTTCGGCGCCCATGTTAACGGATGAGAGCGTTCACACAGCACGCAGGGGCGGCGCGGCAGCGCGTAGCAGGAGCAGAGCAGGAGCGGCAGTGCCGCGATCGTTTCGGCGCCGAATCTATTTTTGCTGCGCTGCTTACGCTCAATTAAAGTGACAGGACATTATTTATGATCGGCACTCAAAAAAAAAAACATATTTAAAGTTTGTAAATGGGATGTAATGTATTTTAAACAGTTACCATGAAGTTCAACAATTTCGTAGCAAGTTGTAATATATATTGTGTAGTTTATAGGCCTATATGTTGGCATAGAAGCAGATGTCATGCCGACAACAGGCATCATCAACAAACGCACGTGACATCGTCCGGTGTAGCCAGACAGGGGTCTTCAGAGTACACTTGGAAGATGACCTAATGGATGACCGAATTGGTCTCATCGTAGAAGTGGAGAAAAAAAAAGTTATTTATGACCCAAAAAATTTAATATATAAGGACTTACAAGCCAAAGAAAAGGCATGGGATGCAGTGGATTGATCATTTGATAATACACGAAGTGACAAACGAATAAATACATATTCATATACGTCACATAAATATTACACATGTAGCTACACCAAATAAGTCTATGATGTGGGTGACTTGTTTGGAAGTGTGTTTTTCGTGTTTTTGCTAATATCCCTATTACAACGTTTACATTTTACGTGTTAATAAAGACATTTACGATGCATGTTGAAGATGTTAGCGTGGAGATTGCTTGTAAATCTGCTGTTTATGAGTAGGTTTATCAGATATTGCTTCATTATTAAAGAAGCGTTCGTCAGCAGGCATTATGAAGAGGTTTGCTAATAAATGTTGAATAAAGATGCAAAATATGTCAACATTGTAGATGTAATCTTTTGACCAAAACTTCAAAGGCATGTCATTCTCCTATAATTAATGTGTTTTTTTATACAAAGGACTAGTCATTTTGTGTTGGCAGATGGTACGTCATTTTTAATTGGTTATTTTTGTATTGAAAGACAAAAAGTACAATCTGTCCAATCAGTACAACTTTTTACAATCTGTAAATAACAATCAATACAAACAAACAAAAAGAACAGCAGCTTACAGTATATATGTGCAAAAAGAAACTTCTGGTTAAAAGTAGGCTACAAACCTTTAAAATATTGACCATATTCAATATAAACACAATGTATAAAATAACTATAACATTTCTGCTATGGTCAGTTATTGTTTTTTTGCAGTTTCGTTGCCTGGGGGCACCCAAAATCTACGTCGTATCCTTCTTCGTAATCCCCGTAGTAACAAATACAGCGCAATTGCCTTTCTTCTATCTACAATCCGTACTGCACATAAACACAGATGCACATGTACAGTGTAAATAAAACAAATACAGTAATATAAACTATTCTAATAATAAATCAAGACCAATTGTATTTAAAATTAGATTCGAATTTGCCCATTCTGTACAAAAGACTCTGTTCAGCCGCGCGCTGCAAACGCTACAGGTGTGAAAGGGCAATGGGCGCGCGCTGCTCCTGCTCTGCATACGCACCGCTTCTGCGCCGCTCACGCGCCGCTCAAGCTTGCAGTGTGAAACGGGCGTGAGAGCAATCTCCGCCCACCGCTCATCTGATATGTAGGGAGTCACGAGTCCGACCAATCAACGCGGAAAACTGAAGGCAGTCTCACACCGAAAGCACTTGCTAACTGGAGCTGCGTCAGTGATCACGCATCAGTTGTCTCTCAAAGGTAAGGCAGCAGCAGACGTTGCTGAAGTTGCAAAACACCTCAATATAACCTATGATGTCCGCGATACGGAAAATGCGGGCGGAATCGCGGAATGCAGTCATATAATGGAATTTACCGTATAACACGGAATGTCACGGAATGTGTCGAAGTTTGGATGAATTAATCAAAAGTAGGTCAGTACACTTAAATCGACTCGCGCTATGGACTAGTATCTATAAATATTAAGCTGCAAAAACACTATTTAAATATGAATCCTGCATGTTCTGCATCTCTGTTAATGAATGACACAGACGTGCGGTTTCATTTACTGCACACATACATACTGAAGAGCGTGTGATGCTCGCTGTGTTTTCAGCATCTGCCGTCTCACTAAATGAGGACATAAATACATGAACAACATCCCCAGAACTGCTCGGAGAGTCACTTCATGAGCATTTGACCGTTTCATTGGAGTAAAACGATCGTCATATCATATATACATAGGCTACAGAAACTTAAAAGGTCCTCATGGCAACCTGTCAAAATATAAGTTCGGTTTAGCCGAATATATTACTGTGGTGCAGTATAATATACGTAATACAACAATTATTACAACTTTTGTTGAGAATAATCACACAATACGCTAAATACGTTTACTTTAAGTTTTACAAAATGTTTACAGAATGCTTCTGGGTGATCTCTGTACTTATGTTATTATTAATATTACTGTTTATTTAATGTTGTTGTTATTAACAGTTTTCAGAATTAAAGACATGTTTAAAAGCATTTAAAGAACGTTTTTTTGTCAAAGCTCTTGTTATTATTAATTTTGGCATTCATTTTCATTTTTACACCAGACATGTATATCGGTTCAAAATATCGGTTATCGGTCTACTTGATCTGTAATAATCGGTATCGGTATCGGCCCTGAAAAACACATATCGGTCGACCCCTACTGTTTACACCTGGTCACTTCATGCATTTTCTCTGATCGGATATCTATCTGATTTGTTAAAATCTTTCCATTTACACTTGGCCACATAAATGTGTCTTTGCATCAATTCAGTTCACGTCAATGCAAGCAATACATAGGCACTGCATTTTATTCATTATCAGCTAATTTCAATATCAGAGACCGCAACAGGAGAGAGCGCGACATCAGCACTGGAAAGAGTGGTTAGTCTCACTACTTTTAATGAAGATGATTGTGTGTTGAGCATCTGCAACTTACTAAAATGGACTGTTTCAAAGTGGAAAAGTGTTCTATGGTCAGACGAGTCCAAATTTGACATTCTTGTTGGAAATCACGGACGGCGTGTCCTCCGGGCATGCAAGCTGCCAATACCCTATGCACTTATGGCATTCAGTTCAAAAGCTATAAGTGCATAGGGTATTGGCAGCTTGCATGTTTTGGAAGGCACTATGAATGCTGAAAGGTATATAAAGGTTTTAGAGCAGCATATGCTCCTCTCCAGATGACGTCTATTTCAGGGAAGGCCTTGTGTATTTCAGCAGGACAATGCAAAACCACATACTGCAGCTATTACAACAGCATGGCTTCGTAGTATAAGAGTCTCGGTGCTGAATTGGCCAGCCTGCAGTCCAGATCTTTCAGAGAGCATATGGTGCATCATTAAACGAAAAATACGTTAAAGAGGACCACACACTCTTCAGCAGCTGGAAACCTATATCAGGCAAGAATGGGACCAAATTTCAACAGCATAACTCCAGAAAAGCATAACCTTGATGCCCAGACATCTTCAAACTGTTTTGAAAAGATGCTACACCATGGTAAACATGCCCCCGTCCCAACTATTTTGAGACCTGTAGCGGGCATCAAATTTGAAATGAGCTCATTTTGTGCATACAATTTTAGAATTTCTCAGTTTAAACATTTGCTTCATTCCAAAAAAATATGGATGCACATGGATGCATTAACTTGCTCAAAAGTGACAGTAAAGACAAAAAAACAATACCATTTTCAAAACTGATAATACATTTTTCTTGAGCATATTACAATGATTTCTGATTTCTGATTATGTGACACTGAAGACGAGTAATGGTTGATAAAAAAAATCAGCTCTGCTATCACAGAAATACATTTAAAATGTTAAAATATATTAAAATAATAAACTGTTATTTTACATTTTAATAATATTTTACAATATTAGTAGCCTTGCTGAGCATGAGAGCATCAATTTAACTGAATTTGGTAGAGTGCACAAAAGTAAAAAAAAAAAAAGAACATTGAACATTTTCATGAAAAACTAAAATATGTTTCACTTAACTATCATTCCAAAACAAAATGTTTAAATGTGTGACTAGATTGTCCCTTTCTATCTGCTTGTGTAATTCTATTTAATTCTAGTTCAAAACCCATAATAATGTCTACTGCCAATTTCATTTTCTTTGTTTTGTATTCAGTCACAGAGGTCTAATAAATAGAATTAGCTACATGCTTAGAAGCACCAATTACTTATAATGAATCATTTCCTTAAGCATAAAATCACATAAATGCGTAAATATCTAGCGTACATGACAATCAACAAACAAATATTCTGGCTTACAAAGAATGTGAACACAAACAAGCCGTCTGTGTCTAAAAAGTTGCCGGATGTGACACCAGATGTCCCACCGTCATCGCATGGGGTGGGTGTTTTTGGATGATTACAGGGCGAGCTTTGAAGCTTTGGCTGTCACTGAGAGCATCACTGTGTAACAGAGGCGGCCTCCCAAGCTCAGCTCTACAGAAAGGTGTTACTTCATATGAGTGTGAGTCCCAACATGATTGGATCAACAGGTCCTCTGCTCTCATATGCTCAGGTCATAAGCAATCACACAGAGAGCTAAATCCTGTCTCGCATGCAGCCTTAAAACTAACAAGTGTTCGTAATCACAGACAAAAAAGTGATTTTCACTGGGTCCCAGACTAGTGTTAAATGAGGACCTGTTCCAATTCAAGCTTTTCGGTTTATTCGGCACACAATATGGTGTTTTTTTTGTTTGCAAGTTTAGCTCCATTAAAAAGAAATTAGATATCTATGTCAACCACTATATATTTTTCTGTGTTTTCTCATTTTTCACTCACAGTCCATTTTTGTGTTTTAGAATAGCTGGCACTGAATGTCATATAAAAACAACACAAACTGTGGTTGGACGCTTTACAGGTTGATCAGATGGCCTCGTCCTCTCTAAGTGGGTTGTTCTTGGCCAGAATAAGCAGTTGTCCACTGTGAAGTCTTTCAGACACATAAAATGGCAAACAGGACAGCTTAAAAACTACAACAACCTCAACATAGACAGACCTGGGACCCCAATAAATCATGAAAAAAAATATCATCAGTTTCTTATGAAGTATTTGCAGAGAAATGTTCATTTATTCAAGTTACTTAGAATCAACATAAATCTGTTAATTGTGAAAATGAATTTATATTTAAACACAGAGACATGTTCAAACATATTGAACAGATTCAAATATGGACAGCTGTGGAACAAGCAAGATTTAATTAATTAAAATGTATTATAGATTTACATCTAATAAACTTAAAACTGCTATATTAAAATGTATTTAAAATACATTGAATGCATTAGTGCTATCACATCAAATCTAAATCATGTGTGACTGACAAATATATTAGTTGGATTACTGTGAAATCCAAGTGGATGGATATTCAAATATATCAATCTTAAATATAGGCTATAAGTAGTCAATTTAGTCTAGCATTTAAGCCTGGTCTTTAACAACATCCATACAATAGTATTTCACTATTTTATTTACATAAGCAGCCACTTTGTAGTATTTACATCCTAAATTTACATTTTATATCTGAACTTCTGCCTTAGATGTTAATTTTGTCACAAAAATGAAAAATAATACTCAATTGGTAACTGAATGTTGGAGCAGACTCCTGTAGAACATCACCGCCTCTGTGCTGTGTTTGTATAATTAAAAACCAGAAGTGAATCGTGGCTCTCAGAGGAGAACCTGGAAATAATCTGTCTTATTATTTTGAATCTATCTGCTTGGATTGATGAAAGTCCAGATCAGTGACGCTGGAAGTGAAAGAGCGGCTATTGCACCGGCAGATCTGCAGCAAGCCGACTAGCTGCGCTGAATTCCCTGCACTGTGAGACAGCAGGGCTAAATAGAATATCAAGGTTATCTCATAGTAACGCTGGCCTGAGCTGAGCTGATTTATTTATCCCAATTAAAGCCAATTAAACAGCTGGAAATTACAGCGAGATCTGTCTCCTCTACGGGAATACCGGGTCAGGGTTCGATTTATTACACTATCATGAACATCAGGTTTCACTGTGGAGTGTTACGTGATATAGGATTACCTTGGACACTCTGGCTTAGGGTGTTCCCACATGTACACAAGATGGATATGTCACATAAACTTATTATGGAAGCCCTTGGGAAGGCAGAGCAAAATTACAGCATTTAAAACATCTGGGAGAAAGCAGAGTATGTCACAATACTGAAGAAAAGATCTGGTGTAGGGCTGAAACGATTCTTTGAATAACTTGAATAACTCGAATGCAAAAAATCATCGAGGCAAATTATGTGCCTCAAAGAATCGTTTTGTCCATTTTACTAGGGATGCACTGAATTTTCAGCCGCCGAAAATATATGTCGCGCCGCACTGACCAGCAGTGTGCTCAGTTACCGCTCAGGCTCACCGAGATGGGTCTAGCTGCAGACCGAGGGCGAGTGGAGCTCCACTCTTTAACAGGAAGTACGTCACCTCCACTCAGTGTTTTTCATGTCCACGGGATTGAAGCGAACCCAATAACGTGATATTTAGCCCTGCAATGAGACTTTTACCAGGGGAACCTTGACAAAAAACTTGAATTTTACGCACCCGGAGCAGGGTTTTACCAGGGACCCCCCTTGAACACATTCAAAATAATGTGTTTTATTATAAATTAAATAATAGATGTTTGGAACAACAATAAGCATCATTTTAATTTCAATTCTAGTAAACTTCCTTTAAAGCAATAGTTCAAACTAAATGAAAATTTGCTGAAAATGTACTCATCATCAGGCTATCCAAGATGTAACTGAGTTTGTTTCTTCATTGGAACAAATTTGGAGAAATTTAGCTTTACATCACTTGCTCACCAGTGGATCCTCTGCAGTGAATGGGTGCCGTCAGAATAAGAGCCCAAACAGCTGATAAAAACATCAAAATAATCTACAAGTAACCCAAAAGTCTCCGCTCCATCAATTAATGTCTTAGGCGTAGGCGGATGTACCGAGTCAGTGTTTACAAGTTGAACGTGCAAATACTAAATCAAATGCCATTTACAAAAAAAGGGAGTTACAACTCAACGAGTTTACAAGGTCAAACAACGATGGTGGACGATTGTGAACTTTGAGAAGATGAGATGGATCCTACGTCAAGCGTGACCTTTTCAACGTTATTACGTATTACATGAAGCGTGCATCGTAGAACAGAGCAAGGCGAGCATTTGTCTCTATAAAGCATATACATTTTTATTTTATTTTTTAAATGACTGATCGTTTCACTAGATAAGACTCTTATTCGTCGTCTGGAATCGTTTATAGCGTTTTAAAGCTGCACTGAAACTGTCATTTTGACCTTCAACCGTTTGGAGTCCATTGAAGCTAACTATATGGATACAAATCCTAGAATGTTTTCATCAAAAACCTTAATTTATTTTTGACTGAAGAAAGAAATACATAAACATCTTGGATGACATGGGGCTGAGTAAAACAAACACACAGCTTTTCATTTCACAAGACATTAATTGATGGAGCGGAGACTTGTGGGTTATTTGTGGATTATTGTGATGTTTTTATCAGCGGTTTGGACTCTAATTCTGACGGCACCCATTCACTGCAGGGGACCCATTGGTGAGCCACCTTCTTTCTCTTCCTCTATCGCTCTCCATCTTTCTTTCACTCTGTGCTTTCTTCCATATCCCTGTCCTCCTCGCACATGCACACACATACTTCATAATTCACAAGCATGTCCATTTCCTGAGCAGCTGCACACTTCTCCGGATGGGCTTATGCCGTTTACTGCTGTCCATCACAAAAATCAAAGCACAGCACACAGACAGAGTGGACACTAGTAAATCTAAATCTAACACTAAATCCTCTTCGCTGAAGAAGAATCTAATATAATCCCCAAAACACAGCATTTTAGGCAGAACGAAAGAACGATGGACAGATAGCACTTGCCTGATGAGACTCAAAGAATGTGTGTGATCATAGTGCACTTTAACCCCAATTGAACAACACTATAATGAGTTGAGCATTTCCCTCTACTGGACCACAAGAATGAGGGAGGGGGTGCCAGTTATGTAATCTGGACATGACTGCCGCTGTTCATTTAAGTAAGGCAGGGATGGAGGGAATAAGGCAGAGAGAGAGAGAGAGAGAGAGAGACGTGCCCTGTTCTGCCAGCAGAGCACTAAGCATCACCAGAATCGGTCAAAAAAAATGAGGGCCCTCTGTGAGGGCCTAATAATGATATTATTAGTATAATTTAAAGTCATATCTGCCTAACGAAGCCTTTAATGCTGAAGTGGTTCTTTGTGTTGAGGAACAAAGATCTCATTCTGCTATTGTTGTGATTAATCTGATGGTATTCATAACCATTTTTCTTACACACCATCTGCTACACATAACCCGAACCCGAACAAGTGATAGATTCAGAACATACTACTGGTAATTGTGTAAAAAACATCTGAAGCATCACAGTGTGTGTGAGACCTAATATTCAAATCAGTCATCCTACCTCCTTCATTCACTAATTATTGGTCAATTGAACAGCGAGGTCTGTTATAGAGTGCAAGAGTGCCGACCACATTTTCAGAAGCTGTGGAAATATATATATTTTTTATCATATTAATTTTTCCATAGGGACTTTAATAACTGTCTTTGTTAAAAAAGTTATAAGCTGTGGGGTCGCAAACAAGCTTCGTGGCCATGATTTAACTCAATTAAAAAGGGGGAATTAATTAGTAGAGTGCGGCATGATGTAACTAAAACAAGGGAACTAATTAATAAAACATAGCTACAAATTAATAAATCACAGGGACAAGTTATTAATTTGTGGATTTTATAATCATTTGTTCCTCTACATGTCATGTGTGGGGCTCTGTAATGAGCCATGAGGCTCACAAGGTGATTCACAACATCACAAACGTGATATTTGAAAATTAGACAAAAAAGGCAAATTAATAAGACTAGTGCTGTCAAATTGAGTAATTGTGATTAATCACATTCAAAATAAAAGTTTGTGTTTACGTAATATAATGGGGACGTCATGGCCTAATGGTTAGAGAGTAGGACTCGTAATCGAAAGGTTGAGAGTCCGAGTCTCAGGTCCGGCAGGATTTGTCGGTGGGGGAGTGAATGTACAGCACTCTCTCCACTTTCAATACCACAACTGAGGTGCCCTTGAACAAAGCACTGAACCCCCAACTGCTCCTCGGGCGCCGCAGCATAAATGGCTGCCCACGGCTCCAGGTGTGGGTTCACGGTGAGTGTGTGTGTTCACTGTTGTGTGTGTGTGTGATGGGTTAAATGCAGAGCATGAATTCCAAGTATGAGTCACCATACTTGGCCGTAAGTCATGTCACTTAATATGTGAGTGTGTACTGTATATTTATATGTATATGTACACACACATACATGTATTTAAGAAATATTTACATGCTGTATACGTATGTATATTTATATGTGATTCACATTATATATAAATATATATATTACATATATTTCTTAAATATATACATGCATTTATATATACACATTTAAATATACACAGTACACACACACACACATTATATGTAAACACAAACCTTTATTTTTGGATGTGATTAATCACGATTAATCGATTGTATAAACCTACTTGTAGCTCACAGTAAGTCGGTCTTAAAAGGCTTATGAATTATCATTAAAAAAATTCTCTACGGGAAAAATTTACTGGATTTTTACTTGACAGTCATGGTACTGTCATGATCGCATGTCGAAGACTGACACAGAAGAAAATACATTTTTGAATAAAGTCATTCGTTTTGTTTTCTTTCTGCACAAAAAGTATTCTCATAGCTTCTTAAAATTAAGGTTGAACTACTCGTGTCACATGGACTATTTTAACGATATCCTTACTACCTTTCAGGGTCTTTAACGTGGTAGTTGCATTGCTGTCTATGCAAGGTCAGAAAACTCTCGTATTTCACCAAAAATATCTTAATTTGTGTTCCGAAGATAAACAAAGGTCTTACGGGTTTGGAATGACATGAGGGGGAGTAATTAATGACAGGATGAATTATTTCTTTAAGAGCACTCCAAAATTAGGCATTAGTAAAACATGTGTTGTAATGTAATGAAATATTTGTGACATATAATGTTGCTTGCAAACAATTGTGAAATGACATATAGATAGCGTAGTTACTGTATTTTCCAGTAACTAACCAGCTAAACCTTGACTCCTTCAAAAGGACAAATCGCTGTTTGAAATATCATAAGTGATGCAAAAATTACATATTTCATCTTGAAAAATGGCCTGTATAGCCTGTATCTGCAATGTTCAAATCATATGCACTGAACTCATTTTCACTGATGATATGACTGACAAACAAAAAAGGTGTGTGTGTGTGGGGGGGGGGGGGGGGGGGGGTTGTGGGCAGATAGAGAATGCTGAGAGGGTTGAGACTCAAGCTGTGTGCGAAAGGTGTTATATTCTTCTTAATATTCTATGAGCTCTGAGAGAACACATTTCACGTAATTGAGACTGTTTATATGGTGTAAAGTGCTTTTCCACAAAACAGCAGTAGTACCATATTCATCTTTATAATACAAACTAAATCACAAACAAAATAGAAGTTCAACGGCATCACTAATAGCTTAAGCATATGACAATAGACTTATTCTATATCAGATTTACCTAAATACAACTACAAATGCTCAACAGTTTGCATGAAGATTAAAGGTCCATTTGCACAAAGACAAGCTCCAAGAAGTGAAAACTTTCTGAGAATGCAATACTATACCATCATTGCACCCCTGAGTGAGACATCCAATACCATATTGCATCATTGATCTTGGAATTAATGTACTGTATGTCAATTTGTACAGGACAAAACACCTGCTTAATAGGAATAAACCCAAGACCACTACAAAACAATACAATCTGTCCAATTTTATTCATTCAATCATGTCCTTATTTTAATATATACCTTCCACATACTAATAGATGAGATCTTGTCACATCACAGGGCGATAGGCTTTATTACACCAGAGGTACACCATGTCATTATAGAATGTGTTAATAATTTAAAAGCACATGGGTGTTTGTATATGTCTGAAATGGAATTGGTTTGATGACTAGACAAAATTAAAGCAACTGGAAGTCATGGAAAAATGCTAACTATTAAACTTATTATGCTTGGAATGAATTCAAGTTAACAGTTGAATTGTGCATACAATATGCTGTGCTCCTATCCCTAGACAGATATTCACTGTCAAAACAGATTGATCTGACATCAATTGACATGATGCTAAGTAACAATTAAATCCCTTTACAAAAAAAGTATCACATTCCATGACGATGGCGCTTTCATAGTTATCATGGTGAACAATTACTATTTCTATATCTCACTTAAAATAGCATCATGGTACATGTCTGTAATTTTTGGATACGGTCAGTAAAACGCTTACATTCTAATTAATAAATGTTATCATTTTTGTATACCATATAAATACAACCTGATGTTTATAGGTACCATAGGCCTACCATATTCCAGAGTTCAACCCATCTATTATATTATTGGTTCTTGTCTGAATGAGAGTTATTGTGTTCAATTGTTTGCACAACAGCTAAAGCAAAATATTGTGATATTGAATTACATTATAGGGTTGAATTACAAAAAAAGCACATTCAAATTTAGGGTTTGAACTAGAACACAACATTCAAACGGAACATTTAATTGCACTTTTGGCTCAAGATCTCACAGTTACTGAGATACAACCTCTGTGACAACAAGCCATGACCGCACCTATCACTTTTAGGTTTAAAATAAAAGAATACGTTAAAATGTTACAAAAAACAAAGACTTATAACTGATTATGACAGCGAGCCCTAGAAGGAGTTTAAGAGCTCACAAGTGATGAGAAAAAGAGGACTATCTCTTTAATATTACAAGCCACTGTGAGAAACATTCAGAAGTGCTGCAATCTAAAATGGCTATGGACTAAAGTACCCAACACAGCCATGTGTTTCACTGGCAGAAAGACGCTGAATAATGTTTTCAGCTCATTTAATACAGCACAGCGGACTACTATATGTATATATAAGGTTATAGTGTAGACGACCGCACGAGCCATAATCACATTTACAGCCAAAGCAGCAACGTAAACATCTACCCGACTAAACAACCGTATTGTAACGCATTCAAAAGACATTTCTGCCCAAAACATCCAATACCTTCCTTATCAACACAACATGCTCTCAGATCAGCTGAGCGCGTGAACCAAATCAAGCGATGGACAGCGACTCTACCTCTTCCGCCGCTCTTCCGTTAAAAGATGATTCCCGTAAAGACAGCCGCGTCCAACTGTGTCATATTAAGGGGCGGCTGACGGCTCCGGTCCGCTGTCCGTGCTATCCGGGCTTAAAACGGTTCATTAGCGACCGTCGGGAAGAGAAAAGCGCTGGAGCGGGCGGAACTGAGGAGACCGCACAGGCGCTCTCGCTCTCTCTCTCTCTCTCTCTCTCTCACACACACACACACACTGCTGGAGGAGCGCAGCACACAAACACACTGCCTGCCTTTAGCGCTCGTTTAAAGCGCTCTTCAGCTGCTGGATCAACGCAGAAGATATGTGAATACAACTGGCATATTCTCGCTCTCTTTCCCACACACACTCACAGAGAAGCATGCACAAGTGCAGAGCCAGTGCAGCTTTCAGCAGGACAGTCGCGCGCTGGTTCACTTTGACGTCTCTG
Organism: Oxygymnocypris stewartii; assembly: GCA_003573665.1. Lineage (NCBI taxonomy): Eukaryota > Metazoa > Chordata > Actinopteri > Cypriniformes > Cyprinidae > Oxygymnocypris > Oxygymnocypris stewartii. The sequence goes on from QVTF01018951.1 coordinate 2,419,669, forward strand.
TCATGTAAATGCACGTTTCTCATGCCCAATGCTGCGAATCTGCATTTTCAGCATCATCTTCCATGTGGGCATCACCCATCTGCCCTGGAGGGCCATGACTGGAGCTGACAAGGTCAAATAAGGTGTTTACACACTCTCTCTCGCTCATTTCCTCCCCCATCACTAGCCACATATACATGAACATCATTTTCTGATTAAGATCCTCATTGTGATTAAACCTTTAACCAAAAGGACGTTTACAAGCTGCACAGTATCAGAGTATTCCTGTATACAGCAGAATAATCCAAATACATCAATTCTCATTCATGTCCGCAAGTCAGCATGAAATGCTTTTTTTCTAAATGATTATTGATCTTATTATGAACAATTAATCCATGTACATTTAATCATTCACTCATCCATTTAGACCTCATAATGTTTAATTGAGCATAACTCAGCCTTTCTGAATGAAAAACGATAGGTCCCTCTCTCATGACATTTGCTGTTTTTTACCTATTGTTTATTCCACTTAAACCTCACTCCTTTCTTACAATCGACTGCAAGCATGTATTCAAATCTGCCTGGAATTATTTAACAATCAATGGATAGAACAAAGTCCCCTCGCTACTTTTTTTTTTTTTTACAATAATCCTTTTCACTCTGATGTACGTCAAACTCACAATACAGAAGATCTGTTGCCGTCTGTTTTATTTTATCATATAAATATTTCAGATTTCAACATGTAGGTCATGACGTTTTTTTAATGTTCATAAAAGTTAAGTCTCCTCCTTGATCGAAAAATATGTTTCTTCAATTCCTCAACTATACTCTCTCTATATTACCCAAATAGTACATTTGTTCAGGCATACACATATATAAAAGACTGTGCAGTTATGACTGATATCACAAATACACAAACACTAGGTATAGGCATGTACAAGTGGTCTCATTCAAATTTCTATTAACTGAAATATTGATGCATCTTTACACGGCCTTAAAGCTGTTCTGTGCTTGGCTGCTCAATATTCTGCATAAAAGCCAGACTAAATTAGGCCTGCTCCGACCCACCCAGTTTTAAAACATAGTTTTATTTGTTGTTTACACCACCTCTGAGCAGCATTACACAGTCTGTGTAAAGACATCTAAATGCCACTTGAGAAGCGCTTCTGTGCACTGGATTCATTTAGTAATGGGAATCATGTAAAAGGGATAGTCCACCCATCAAAATTTTTTTTTTTTCAAAATTTACTCACCCTTGTGTTTTTCCAAACCTTTATGCGTTTTATTCTTCCGCTGAACACTAAAGATTTTGCATTTTCTTTTCTTTTCTTTTATTTAACTTTTTTGTCCATAATTGGAAATCAAAGGGAACAGAAGCTAATTAACTAACATTCCTCAGAATTCCTTCTTTTGTGTTCCACAGAAGTAAGAAAATGATACAGGTTTGGAACAAAAAATTACATAATGAAATTAAACTTAAAAAGAAAATGTCAAAAATCGGATTGATGGTGGAATATTCTCGTGCATGTAAATACAATCACGGCTACGTTTTATCATGGCTACAATCATATTTCTACATATAGAAATATTCAAAATCCAGAATGCTAAATAAATAGGATGTCTGAATTAGCACCATTGAGCAGAGATTCTGTGTGCAACCAGTGGACATTTCACTATCCCATGAGGCCATGGGTCAAAGAACATCCAGGTCAAAGGACGATCATGCCAACATGGTGATGGATTACATCCGGGAATATATTTATACTACACACCTGCATACTTAAAGAACATGATTTATCAATGGTCAAGAATTCTGTGAATTACATGCTTTAACAGATATCTGTGATTTGACTGCAGAAGATGGATTTGTTAATGAGGATCCCTTCTCAGAAACCCAGTGAACCCACTCGCTCTCCTGTTCTCCGTGCTCGCTTACTCTTTCCACCAGTGAGTGAGTCCGACCAATCGTTTATCTCCCACTGTGCAGTGGCAGGACCATCCCAGCAGCGCCGGCCAATCAGAGATCAGGGATGCAGGAGCAGCAGGGTATTAAGGAGGATTATTTGGACAGTTCAGGGTTTCCCCAGACTTGGCAAAGAAACAATAGGACAAGACTGCCCTCTGTGCCTCTCACCGGTATTACACACTTACTAAAGACTGAATGCATGCCATACAGCAGTAAAAACAATGAGATTCAAAAAAGATATATCATAGAGATAACCCTTAAACTAGATATAAAACAAGCTTGACTTGTCTGGATACTGCTGCCAGGCAACCGTAAAAATTATTAAGTGGGCTGTCATTCTCCTCTTTCTCTCCCCGTCTCCCTCAATCTCTCCCAAAAGAGCCCTCTGCTGTCTCATGGGATATCTGGCATTGCATAACCACAGCCAAATATGGCAACACTTTAGTATATAAACCTGCACCGATTCCCGTCTCCTGTGATTCACTGAGTACATCGCAGGACTCAACATCTCTAAAACACTCCGGCCAAGTAAATGTTATTTGCCCTTAGTATAAGTGAGCAATTTCCATCCTCTTCAGATCTGAAGCAGAACACATGTCTGTTCATAAGCACTGTAGGTTCAAGTGAAGGATTGAGTTAAATAAAAGGAGAGAGGAGCCAACTGAATGGCTACATTGCCACAAAAAGACCAAATAGTATGTATCATTTGATCTTTTGCTAAGTTCCACCCACCTTGGTTAGTGTAGTGTTACCAACTCAGACAAGCTCACAGGAATCAACTGGAGATATGTTTTACCCTAAGTCAAATGTACACATAAATACATTTTAAATATAATTGGATATTATCCATAAGTGGGTCTAGAACAAAATGTTGATCTGTCACTTAAATAAATGCCACAGGTGCTCCTAAATTTTTCCCAGGACAATAACTGCTGTCTCATGTATAATGTGTGAAGCTCACCAAGTGAGTTAAGAAAGAAGACAGTGATTTATTTAGTTTTTGTGAAAGAACAGATGGAGGGTGTTGGATAAAGGAGGGGTGGAAAAGGTTTCAGGAGGAAGTAGGCATTTGCTTCGGATGGAGGAGTAGGTCAAGTCCTCAGAAAACCAAACCGTGACCAGGACACAGACTAATCCAATAATGACTGAACCACGGCCTTGTGGTTGATTCAAAACTACAACATTGCTAACAGATTCATATTTTATTTCAAAACTAAACCAAGCTAACATAAAACACAGGGCCTGTATCAAATGCTGTGTTATAGTCCACACAACAACTACAAACAAACAACTACTATCATCTATGTTTCTGTAGTGAATTGTTGGATTAACCCAAAGACTTACCTTATCCTTGGTCCTGCCAGGTCCATTGGTTCTGTTAGAGATGATTGACAGCTGTTTTTGGACCAACTGTAAATCTCTTTGGGACTGTGTCAGTACCTCCACCTCACACTGCCTTTCTACCCCCATCATCTCCTATGAGAGAAAGCCACATGCCACTTAATCATGCATAAGCCGGGGAGATGTGTAACACCATCAGTTTAACCAATTAGAAATGAGGAACGGGGGGAAATTACTATTATTCACATCACAGTGGTCCTCCTGATGTGACAGTATAAGTATTTAGTCTCTGTTTAAATATAAAGGATTTAAAGATTTTTTATTTGATTTGTGATCATGTTAATGGATGCTAAATAACATAATTGGTTTCTAATTAATGGCATCCATCTACTGTACATGTAAAGGTGCACTCATTATCTTTCATACACATCTTCATTATCTCAGCAGTATTTGATTCTACACTGGCACCTAGTGGCGTGGGTGCAAAGCTGTTTATCTTTTACGATTTTCTATATCTTTTTTATATTTTATTTGAAGTTTTGAATTATGTTTGCTAATGTTTACTATAAAAAAAAACACGTTAAGTAAATTTCAAGTATTTTGACAAAGTACAACAGTAAAATCCTGCACTAATTTAGTTTGAATTATATTCTATAATATTCTATTATTGTGTTTTTTAAAGATCTTTTATTCACCAAAAAAAGGTAAAATTTTTACCCTCTGGGGTTTCTTAATCAGAACAGATTTGAGAAATGTTGCATTAGATCTCCAATGGAGAAAGCAATATTATGGAAAGAGGACTGATATTTTAGCCAGAAGCAATGGTTCAGAGTTAAAGCGTCTTAATGATGGATTTATTTCTTACAAACATGCAGCTTTTCACTTCACAAGACAAGGATTGATGGACTGGAGTCGTGTGGATTACTTGTGGATTATTGTGATGTTTTTATCAGCTGTTATCAGCTGTTATCAGCTCTCATTCCGATGGCACCCATTCACTGCAGATGCTACATTTATCCAAATCTTTTTCCATGAAGAAAATAACTAATTTACATCTTGCATGGCCGGAGGGTAAATCTTTTAAGAAATTTAAAATTTTTGGATGAACTATTACTTTAAATTGATAAAAAAGTGACAATAAAGACATTTATGATGTTACAAAATATTTATATTCAAAATAAATGCTGCTCTTGAAAATTCAACTTTGCCACCACGAGAATAAATTAACTAGAATATAATAATAATATAATAATAAGGGGGAGATTCTTTTTTCACAATATTAGTGTTTGTACTCTATTCTTTTAACAAATAAATGCAGCCTTGGTGAACTTGGTTAAGAAATCTTACTGACCCCAAACATTTGAACAGTAGAGTAAAGATGAAAATATTTTATCATATGCCAAGACACAGTTGACAAACATACTTTGCAGATGTTGAAACAAAATGTTACACTCCTCAGTCTCCACCAACCCTCACATACATAAACACAAACATATCTTGCACAAAATGCGCACACATACTTATACAAACACTGTTTACATCATGCATACAAATCACCCCCAGACGTCTGACATCATGCACAGACCCCTGGTGCAGTCAAATACAAACACACACACACACTGACACACACATACACACACACACACACACACACACACACGTGCTCTGAGCCATATCACATGAGCATGAACATCAATATGACCCCTGCATGCACAACATAAATCATTCTTATAAACACAACTATAGATGATATTTTACATTTCAGAATCCAATCATCCCAATAAATAATAAATGCAAACATAATACCCAAAGACAATATAAATACACTCAAAAGCATCTAATATTTAGTGTGCATTACATACTCTGCGAAAATCAACCCACAGACTATAATCTACAAATCAATTATGTCTTAATCCACACATCTGTGTGCAGAAGCGGTACATACCATGGCTCATTATCTATGAGTAATCTACACACTGGCAGCCCTGCTCTCTGTGAACTCCAGCAAAGCACTCCATGTCCTGCTCTTAAGCGTGTTTACCCACAGTTCTCTAGTCATGCTCTGCTGTGACTGACAGTGATGTCACAGAGCCAGCATGCCACAGGCCGCGTGGGATTATTAATATCTGTACTTTGCTGGAGTTACATAAGAACGGGCGCTGGATTATATCGTTACTGTACAGAAAATGGCTGTGAAAAAAGCGGCTTGACGAGGGACAGGAACGGGAGATGCCCAGTCTGGGGTGAACATAATATCCTCTGATAGCAATGTATCTTAAATGAGTCTGACTAAGTGATAATGGAGAAATAAATCAGCTGAACAGGTGTGCAGTGTAGTACTGCTGAGAGGACACATGGCTTGTAGGGGTGGCACGGTACACAGATGTCACGGTTCGGTACGTATCTCGGTTCAGGGGTCACGGTTCGATACGATTTCGGTACAACAGGAAAAAAGAAATCTACTATGCTTGGTTTATTTTCATTTATTTTGAACAGACAGTAACTTTTATAAAAATCCACCTAACGTTAGATGTGAAAATACTAGTTATTGATACTAATACTAATATCACATTGTTCAATTATCAATTAAATCTGTTTTGTTTTCATTGTGAGTGTACACAAATAAAAGCAGACCTTTATCCAGTGATTATTAATAAGACAATAATTGTTTAAAATTGATTTTGCTAGTATAAGAAAACAGTTGAAGTGATCGCACTGGAGCACACACACTCTTTTGTTTGAATATTTAACATTCAAAATTATTACAAAATGTTACAAATATGATCACGTTTCCTAACACACACACACACACACACACACACAAAACACATCAGCTCCAGCATTGCTAAAGTTGGTAGGCTACTTTATCAAAATAAAATACAAACATCAGCGCACCCGCCTCTGTGTCGCCGTTGGAACGTGACTGAATTAAAGTAACTTACACAGCCTATAATTTACATAATACATAATTGTTTAGCATTCAGACAAGTTACATCACAAACAAGGAAATATTATGGAATATTTGGATTTGGGCCGAATGAGAGAGGTAGGATACACGAGCACAAAGCTCTTGTCAGTCCATGTGAGAGACGCGTTCATGGTCACTGTCTAGTGGGCTTTGTTTTCAAGTGCGTAACTCACGGCATTCGCTGTTCTTCTGCTGGCGCTGGCGGTAAACAAACAGTGCTGTATTACTGCGGGTGACCCGTTCTGGATTGGGGTGAATTGCATCTATTCGTCGTAAGGCCTCGTGCACCGAAACGAGAGGTCCGTAACGTGACGGTTCGGGACGAATACATGTACCGTGCCACCCCTAATGGCTTGCCTGGGACAGGGCAGGGGCTATGAATAGAGTCACTCGATAGCAGTCCACTGGAAACTGAGGACGCTGCCTGAGGCAAAAGCTGTAGTGGAACAATCCATCCCCTCCGAGCCAAAACAGAGAAACCTGCTGAAGCTTCACAAGGGTCATTCCACCAAATACGGAGTAAACTTTGTGCCTTTTATGCAATCAAAAAATTCCATGTTTGAGAGAAAAACTAATTAAACAATTAACATTGAACAGGGAGTACGTTTCTGCATGCGTGATGAAGACTGCAGGAACAAAGAAAAACTAATTCACCCAATTTTCCTTGAAGTAGTAACAACATAAAACTATATTTTATTCAATTTTTAAAATGTTTAAATTTTAAAACTTTTTTTTTTGTTTTAGCAGAGGACAGTCTCAAAAAGTAAACTGTTATGATTTTGAAAAGTAAACTGAAAAGTGGGTTTTTGTAGAACAATCGACATGAAATCTTACTTGCAATGTAATAACTGTGAGAACATGAATATTAATACCTAAAAGAACCATAACAATCAACATGGTTATTGTCAGACTTTTAAAGTAATATACTAGACAAAAGTTAAAATAATTTTTTGAAAGAAGTTCTTGACTTGTTCAACAAATCTGAATGTATTTGATCAAATATACAGTAAAACAGTAACATTGGGAAATATTATTATAATTTAAAATAACTTTTTAATGATAATTTAATGTAATTTACACCTGTGATAGCAAAGCTGAATTTTTAGCAGTCAGTCGTCGGTGCCACACGATCATTCAGAAATCTTAATATTATGCTGATTTGCCTCAAGAACTTTGTACATTAATGTGCATCCCTAAAATATTTGAACTAGTGAGATTAATAAGTCAACTAGAGTTAAATGTGTACATGTGTATTGCAGAAGTAATTCGGATATTTGTTCACGAATCTGGCCTAATTGTGACAGAACGTTGGAGCCCCGAACAAAAACATATCTTTTTTTTTTACTAAAACGAGAGAACGAACTCTTAATGTGTGGCCATGGGCTGTTTATTTCCTACATGTAATATGCGGGGCTCCGTAGTCCGCAAGAAACTTAAATTAAAACTTAATTAGGCCCAATCTGTTAACTTTTGCATTCAATTGAATACCAACCTCTCTAAAAAAATAAAATAAATTGTAAATCCTCATTCATACCCATGCACGCACTCACGTTTTCTTGTCGTCTTTCTGTGTCTTCCAGCACGCTTCTGCTCAGCCAAACAATGTCTCGCGCACAGAACGAGAGAAAACCACTGACTGTCTCATCATCACTGTCTCCCCTTTCAGCTTCATCTCTTTATTCACTCACCCTAACCAGGTCAGGTGAGATTTTCATTTATTTATTTCTCACTGACTCTCTCTCATGCGCGCGTGTGTGTGTGTGGATGCTCTCTTACCGTCTCTGAGGCAGGGGCATTTCAGTTACATAATGACAGTGCTTCTGCACACTCACTCACAGCTCAATAGCAGAGATAGGATGTCCTAAAAGTGTCACGAGAGGCATTTGTTCAGCTCTCATCATACAGTGTAAGTACATATGGATTTCACCGACACTATCCTGACTGTCTAAATAATGTGTGTGTTTTTGAGGGAGATTTTCACAGCTGCTGTGTCCAGGGTGACATCCCATGAGCATCAATGTAGGCACCTGCTTCAGCTTTGTCACACATACTGAGGTTCTCATGGTAACAGTGATGTCATCATCACAGTGTGGATTGATTAATTACTGGCCAGTGGTTTTTGGATATTTTTCTTATACCACAGTACAAAAAACAAAAAAAAATTAAGACGTCCTCATTCTAATATGCCGATTTGCTGCTCAAGAAGCAATTCTTACTATCATGTGGTGAATAGTTTTGTTTCTTAATATTTTGTTGCAACTGTGAGACAGATTTTGTTCAGGGTTATTTGATGAGTAAAACGTTTAGCATTTACTTAAATATATATATATATTTTTTTTGCAACAATGTAAAATATATGTACTGCCACTTTTAATCACTTTAATGCATCCTTCCTTAATGTATTCATTTATATCTCTCTTTTTCGGTCTCTACAAACTTTTGAACACTGGTACGTGATAAACATTCACCCATAACAAAAACAGATCACATGACAGTTTTGAGCAGTGAGCAACTCACATTTATTTTACAGTACACTTTATGAGCATTTGACTGTGTGGTTACATTACTATAAGACAGTCATATATAAGATACAAAAAGGAACAACATTGAACAAGTGATTAAAAGATGTTTTGTAACATCGTTCACAGATCTGAAATCATATTGTGTGGAGCCAGCTGTCATGTCAAACACTGTCAAAGCATTGTGTACTCGACTCTTGAATACAAGCATCATTTTTTGTTAATAAAACATATCTTAAGTGCATTTTGCTGGATTTTATTTAACTCCACAATGTCAGTCAGACCTCCCAAGGCACGAAGTACCCAATGTTACATATTGCATTATTACAAAACATTACTCAATTGTGCAAAATGTATTCACCGGCATTAAATAAATAAAAAGACGGAAAATTACCTCTGGTTGCTGTAGTGAAGTGGCAAAGCAATGCCAAAAAGGGAAGTCTTCGAGCATAAATCAGTGCCATCTTCTACACAATTCACCGGTAATAAATTCAAGAGCAGTTTTTGAGTTATTGAATGCAGCAAGACATTTGAAATATCAGTCAAAACAAAAACACAAATTCTTCTCTTTTTCCCCCAAGGCACAGTAATGTTAAAGGGAATAAAGTTTTGCTCTAGGTGACTAATCGCTGTACACTCCAATGAGGATGATGATGATGATGAGAATGATGCTGCACACGGCTCCACAAATGGCAACACAGACCAATTTCTATGACAGACAGATTAAAAAAAACAACAGAGGAAAATCCACTATGTATGAAACGAATTATTAAATGTACTTTTACCTTTTTGTGCAATTGGTTAGAAGCAAATAAACTGCCATTGATTAGAACACATGTTAATCTTTCTTTGAAACCATTAAAACCATTTCTCCTAAAAAGTTGTCACCATATTTAAACTGGGTTTAATTAGAGACAAAGTGGTAGTAGATGAAATAGTTAGTGATTGGGCACTGGGTGTTACCTTGGAAACCATTCTTAAGAAGGATTGGCTGCATTAGAGCTGGAGGAGGCGGAGTTAGTATTGGTTTTAATGAGACAGGCCCACAGATAAGCCAATAATGAGTGCGACCACAGCGAGCACCACCAAAACTATCAGAGCCAGAATAATGGATTTCTGTCCAAGACAAAAAGAAGTTGTTACAATGATTGCGTTTTTCACGTACTTGGAGACATTTTAAAATTCTGTACAATATTCTTTAGCTCGTAGCACATATTGTGAAAAGATAAAGCAGAATGTGTCCATTAAATTAATATTCATTTAAACATTTGATGTATAGAAAGCCCTCTATGGTTAGTGATGGGTTAGTATAAGTTAGTGACAGGTCTGCCATAATCTAAAACATTTAACAGAGCACAATATTGAGCCTCCTTTTGTGGCATTTATTCCAATATTTTTTGAGCTTCCATTGGAAGCAGTATTATATTTGGCTTCTAAAACATCTGTATGGTTGTTTTCTTACCCTGCGTGCCTGCGTCTGGTACCTCACAGCTTTCTTGGTCTCCACTTTAGCATGGCAGACGTACTCTACTGCATTGTTTACATTCTTTTCAATGTTGTCAATCATCTCACCCTGCACAGCACAAAGAAGCAAGTCATGAATTAATGCTGTATAGGTTAACCAACGAGTGAACAAACTCTCACTGATTACTGTATACTGCACCTGGGTCTCAACAAGCATGGCCATGTCCACAAACATGTCATGAAGCTCTTTAATGCTGGACTCCAGCCGCAAGATATCTTTATGTCTCGACTCGATCTCATTAAGGGCCTGACGAGTTATCTGCGAGTCAGAGATGATCTGAAAACACAGGAGATCTTTTAGTAGACTCTAGAAACTTAAAAACAGTGACAAGACAGCATCAAACAAAGGAACAGATCACCCAAAATGAGACAATTTTGTTATGTGCTTATTCCCATGTTTTTAAAAAAATCAAAAAAATTGAGATCAAATATATGCAGCCTTGATGAGCAGAATAAACTTCTTTCAAAAACAATCAAAAATCTTATCGACCCCAAACTTTGACATGAAATTGTGTATTATAAAGGCCAATACATTGTTCAAATTTTTCACCGTGTACTCAATATTAGAAATATGAGAGGAGATGGGGGGCAAATGATAACATAATTATTATTTAGTTAAGGCTGAGCCATTCCTTTAAAGTTTAAACAGTCGATTACAGAAAATGCAAAGAAACAGCCAGCAGAGGGTGCTAATTAATGAAAAATGTGTTGCTCTCATGTCATGCCACATAAACAGAAAACTGAGAAGCCAAAGAAAGCTGGCTATGGATGAGAGCTGACATATTTTAATATTTCCTCCTTCAACCTCCAGTAAGCCTGGAAAGAGTCGTTTTAAGAAGCAAACTCACATCGGCGGTGAAAATAGAAGGGTTTCCAGTCTCCAGCATCCCTTCCAATTCCTCATTAGTTGTTATTCTTCCAGCTACAAGATTCAGAGTTGTAATAGATTAGTGAAACACATTTCTTCAAAAGCTGGCCAATCCTGTTCAGGCCATTATTTATTTGTTAATGGCTGCGTGTGTGTGTGAATTTGTCAAGGGTAAACATGAAATGATGACCAGCAATTGATAATAGGCTAGTCCATTTGTATAATTGTTTGGCTTTGTGTCATGGAACAGTGTACCGTGTGCACCGTGTGCTTGTAAGTGTGTGTGTGGTCATGTTAAGTATGCCTTGGGGACTATATTGATTCAGCTGGGAATATGAGAGGGAACATTACAATGGCTGAAACCATCACTGTAAAGGCCGCTGGAAAAATACACACACATAATATGACACCTGAGCAATCATCAGCACTTATATGCATATTATAACCAGGAAAAAAGGTACCATACACATAAAATATATCATCATACATCATATTTATAAAATACACATCATTGAAATAAAGTTACAACAAATGTTTCCTAACAAATCATGGAAATTTGTTTCAAATGCAAAGTTGAGGTAACTGGGTCTTTATGCAAATCACATCAGTCACATGACTGATGACTCATCCTATCACATGACATTCTGCTCCTGGCCCACAGCAGGATCTCTGGAGCCCTGTTGCCCAGGTAACACTTGCCTTAGAGTCTCCGGTGACAGCCTGCTCAGTTTCATGTGTCGTAAAGCACAGAAAGTACCTCATTAATCCTCTCCCACTGGGACTACTTCACACACACACACACACACACACAGTCTACTCAGCGGTCTACACTAAATATCTGACCACAAGTTACTCCAAATAAATTTCAATGCAGCATGCAGGTGAAAAGAGGGGAGGTGGACAAAAATTATTATGCAATATATTTGTCCTTATTGAACAATTCAACAAGGAAAAAATGATATATTATGAGATTACATTTACTAGTGTTAAATGATAAACTATTAATTTATAAATAAGTGTTTTTGACGGGCAAGGTAATCTCAATATGAAAAAGAGGAAATTAGCTGCACAATTAAATATTACATTTGAGCTAATATTATGTCCAATATCAACCTTTGACATTTTTAAAATATCTAAGATTGGCCTGAGAACTGATTTGGTAATAATATATCATCCATCCCTAGCAAAAATAGTTTTCGGAGACAAAAAGTTTTTTTTTTGTATATGCACAACCTTTTAAATAAAATTAAATGATCCTTTTATGGTGGAACTTTGCCAGCTCTTAATGGTCTAGCTTAAAGGGCTAGTTATAAGGTATCACATACAGTGGAGAAAATAATTATTTGATCCCCTTCTGATTTTGTAAGTTTGCCCACTTAAACAAAATAAAAAGGGTTTCTCATTTTTATGGTAGGTTTATTTTAACTGACAGAGACCGAATATAAAAAAAAAGCAGCATACAAATGTAAAAAATATTTACATTTTACTAAGTCAAATAAGTATTTGATCCCCTACTAACCAGCAGGAATTTTGGCTTCCACAGATTGATTATGTGCACATGTGGAACACAGATTAGTCCTGTCATTTTAAGAATATGCTCCTAATTTTAGCTCGTTGTGTGTATAGAAGACACCGGTCCATAGAATCTGTATCTTCCATTCCAACCTCTCCACTACCATGGGCAAGACCAAAGAGCTGTCAAAGGACATCAGGGACAAGATTGTAGACCTACACAAGGCTGGAATGGGCTACAAGACCATCAGTAAGAAGCTTGGTGAGAAGGAGACAACTGTGCGATTATTCGGAAATTGAAGAAATACTAAATAACCATCAATCGCCCTTGGTCTGGAGCTCCAAGCAAGATCACACCTCATGGGGTAAGAACGATCATGAGAACGGTGAAGAATCAGCCCAGAACTACACGGAAGGAGATTGTTAATGATTTCAAGGCAGTTGTGACCATTGTCACCAAGCAAACCATTGGTTACACACTATGCCACAATGAACTGAAATCCTGCAGCACCCGCAAGGTCCCCCTTCTCAAGAAAGCACATGTACAGGCCATGCCAATGAACATCTAAATGATTCAGAGAAGGCTTGGGAGAATGTGTTGTGGTAAATCATGGACGATGGGGCGGGGCGACACATCAAGGTGGGGTGACACGTGTCGCTCCGCCCACCCCCATTTTCGCTGGGGCAGCCGTGGCCTAATGGATAGAGCATTGGACTTTTAACCCGAGGTTGTGGGTTCGAATCTCGGCTCCGGCAGGAATTGTCCACGACTGAGCTGAGAACCTTGAGCAAGGCACTGAACCCCCAACTGCTCCCCGGGCGCCGCAGTGTCAGCTGCCCACTGCTCCAAGTGTGTGTGCACTTGGATGGGTTAAATGCAGAGAACACATTTCACTGCTGGTTATTCTCTGTATAATTGTGTATGTGACAAATAAAAAAATATTCTCTTCTTCTGGTCAGATGAGACCAAAATTAGCTCTTTCGCATCAACTCGACTCGTCGTGTTTGGAGGAAGAGAAATGCTGACTATCACTCCAAGAACAGCATCCCTACAGTCAAGCATGGAGGTGGAAACATCATGCTTTGGGACTATTTCTCTGCTAAGGGTACAGGACGACTTCATCACATTGAGGGGCCAATGATCGGGGCTATGTACCATAAAATATTAGATGAGAACTTCCTTCCCTCAAACAGAACACTGAAGATGGGTCATGGATGGGTCTTATGAGAATGACCCAAAATATACCACCAAGGCAACAAAGGAGTGGCTCAAGAAGAAGCACATTAAGGTCTTGAAGTGGCCTCGACAGTCTCCAGATCATAATCCCATAGAAAATCTGTGAATGGAGCTAAAGCTTCGAGTTTCCAAGAGACCGCCAAGAAACCTTATTGATTTAGAGAGGATCTGTAAAGAGGAGTGGACCAAAATCCCTCCTGAGATGTGTGCAAACCTGGAGACCAACTAACAAGAAACGCCTGATCTCTGTGCTTGCCAACAAGGGTTTCTACACCAAGTACTAAGTCATATTTTGCTTGGGGATCAAATAATTATTTGATTTACTAAAATTTCAATCTTTTTTAACGTTTGTATGCAGCTTTTTTTCTGGATTTTTTGTTTAATATTCTGTCTCTATCAGTTAAAATAAACCTACCACAAAAATGATAAACCCTTCTTTTTTTTTAAGTGGGGAAACTTACAAAATCAGCAGGGGATCAAATCATTATTTCGAATGTGAATGTATAAAGATACACATGAGTGACTTACTGATCTCCAGCTGTCTCTGAATCCTGCTTTTACTTTTCTCTCTGAAGGACATTTGGGCTTCATTATATTGCGTCATGACCTCCACAAACTTACGTGACAAGTTAGTGTACTAAAAAAGGATACAATAAATCAATTTGGGATTACAAATGTCATAATGGATGGTTAGATGAAAAAGAAGAGAGAAAGATTTCACACCTGTGTTTTCTGAATGCGTGCATCCACTGAGGCTTGATTCATCTGTTCATCTGGAGGTAGATTCTGTTGCATTGCTAAGAAGAAAATAGATGGAAACATAATGAAATGTCTTGTCCAAGTGCATTGGTACTCTTATCTTCACTATCCTCAACAGACAGAAGCAGAATATCCGACTCACATTTGAGGCTGGTCCGAACAAAGTTGCCATTTTTCTTGATTTCCACTGTGAGTTGTTCCAGCTCTTCTTTTGTCCCTGAAAGCAAAGGCATATTTTAGAATACGAGAAATAATATTATTCAGCAGGGATGCATTCAACTGATTAAAAGTGATAGCAAAGACATTCATGTTTCAAAATATTTAAATTAAATGATGTTCTTTTGAATGGTCTATTCATCAAAAAGTCCTGAAAAATATATTACAGTTTCCAAAACATTAAGCAGCACAATATCATAATCATAATAGAATGATTTCTGAAGGATCATGTGACACTGAAGATTGGAGTAATGATGCAGGATTATTTGCATCACAATTATGTTTCTTAAAAAAAAAAAATATTAAAATTAAAACTCTGAATATGACTGTTTTACTGTATTTTTGATCAAATAAATTCAGCATTGGTGAGCGTAAGAGACTTCTTTCAGTAAATATATTTATATTGCACTATATTGTATATAAATATTATCTTTTATTTAAAAGATTCAATTAAATAAAGGCTTCTTCCTGATATTTCAGGGCCTAATGTTCACTTGATATTCAACTCAACACATGCTAGACTACAAATAAACCATCCACTATCAAAATATGAGTTTTTTTTTTTACTACAGATAACTGTTCCAGAAAAACTGTGCCCCTATAAAGCACTTTTACATTACGATGTGTCATGTTGGAGAAATATTGTGGTGTTATATATGAAAATATCAAATGCAGGCAGGTATAGGGAAGAAAAGTGACTATAGATGGCTCTGTAAAAAGGAGAAATAATACACATCCATTAGTACGATCCTCAAACAGATCATTCAGTTTTACTATCAACTTGAGAAAAAGAAAAAAAAGAGCATAGAGTTCGTTGCAGAAACACTCACACCCTCACTGATGTCTTTATCTCAATCTCACATTCCTGCCTGCATGTCCTACACATGCCCTGCAAGTAACAGCAAAAATATCCCAACCTACACACTCACTGAAAATTAAGAATGTGATAGGAAAACTACAATTCCTTGCATGCCCAAACTTGACTCCCTATGGTAACGTTTAAGAGGTCTCTTTTCCCATTCATTTGAATGATTTTCTGTACATATAGTCAGTATGAGTGGACCACATTCACAATCCCTCATAAAACACTGAATAGATATTACAAATGTTTTAACGGTGTAAAACGGTGTGTGTGTGTGTACAATGCATGTTAATTTTTTTTCCCTGAAGCAGTTTCCTGGCTGCTCCAGTGGTGTACTTGTATAGAGTAATGTGATGTGATATTTCTGACAGAGGAAGCCCATGGTCTTGTGCGGTTATAAGGCTATGTGCTGCCGGGCAGAGAGTTATAAAACAGTTTCTTTGTTCTTTGGACAACAAGAGAATGACACAAAGCCATTGTCATCCATTACGTAATAAAACAGAGGTTTAAAGCTAAAATGAAGGGAGTCATTTGGATAAATTTACAACTCAAATAAGAATCAGTATAAACTAGCTGTGGTGTCATTTTAACCCACTTTCAAAATGAAGGTTAACATTGCTAAAACTGGCCCTAAAACGACTAAAAAATGTTTAAATAAAACAAAGGAATAGTTCACAAAAAAATAAAAATCCTGTCGTTATTTACTAACTTTCAATTTGTTTCAACCTGTATGAATTTCTTCCTTCTGCTGAACATGATGATATTTTGAAGAATGTTGTTAATCAAACCGCTACAGATAGTCATTGACTTCCAGTCAAAGTCAATGGCTAACATTAACTGTATGGTTACCCACATTCTTCAAAACATATTCTTTTTTGACAAAATAAATGAACTCATACAGGTTTGGAACAACTTGACGGAGTAAAAAAAAGACAAAATGTTCATTTTTGGGAGAACTATCCATTAACCTGGGGTTAAGTGCCTCGCTCAAAACTCAATGGTGATAGTTCTTAAACCACTTCAACCTGCACCACCTTGTCACTTTGCTCAGATTTCACAGTCTTTGAGTAACGGTGACTTACTCTCATCAGGGTTTGGGGCTGAAAGAATCACACTATGTTTTTTCTTCACCTCATTCACTAGGGAGGAGATCTTGTCAATGACACCTCTGACCTCCTCCACCTGAAATAAAGAACAGCGAAGTTTAGAGACTTAGTACTCTTTAATAGTTTTACTTTAGTGTGCTTCTAGACAAGAACTACTAGGGATGCATGTTACAACATGTTTTGTTATGAAATTTCTCTTTACGTTATAATGTTGTGATGCGTAATATCAGTAGTACAAATTAAGATTTTTGTTGATTAATTATTTAAATTATGCATTAATTTAATAATAAGTGCTGATTTCAGTGTTACTGTTACTAAAAATATTAAACTGAAATAAAAGTTAATAAAAGCACATACATTACTAAAACTAAAGTTATATTTAAAATGTATATATATAAAACTGAAGATAGAAAAATAAAAGCGAATAGGAGTATACAAATAATACTAAAAACACTAGATTTACAAAATCAGCCAATCATTGATAATGAACACACATGGAAATAGTTATCAGATTTTCATAATAAGATTATTTGGTCCAATATAAAGTGTACAGAAGAGGAGCACCTTTCATACAGGTGACCGATTGTACCTTTCTGAAAAAATCCTGCATGAAGCCCTCTCTCTCCATGGACACAGTGACACCCCCATCTTCCCTGACACTCTGCCTGCCCTAAAACAAGCCACGGATACACATTCCTCAAGCATGGAGAAAGACCACTACACTGATAAGAGCATGGGAAGTAACTTAAACATTAATAGTAAAGAACGTTACTGCTAAAAATATGTTAGTTTATGTTAAAGTAAATGTATTCCTGTAAGTAAAAACACGGATATCAATATATTATTGCCAATGTTAACAATTAGTCTAATTAGTTTATTATTAATCAATCACTTGCCCCATTCAAGTCAGCCAGTCGGTCCCTCATAACAATGTCGTTGAAATGTCGATTATCTTCTGTTGAGTGTACACGTCCCTTGCGGTCCGTGCGCGTTAAAGTCCATTGCAAGTCCTGACTAGACCGCGACAAACTAATGTATGTCCGAGAAAGTACATTGATTCAACTTTGTGGTTCGTAACTTATCGATAAAAGCTTATAATTAAGGTGTTTACGTTCAAAGAGGCATCCGGTTATGAAGCGCTGTGTGTCTGTTTGGTTGCCATCCTTTTGTCACCACACCAGCTGACGGCTCTCTTCCCTTTGAAAACAGTGGGCGCCGCTACACGAAACTGCGCGGTAGTAACCATAGAAACAGCATGGCGTTGTCAGGATATTTTATTTTTCTATATCTCTATAGAATTTACTGTTTCGATTGAATGGATATTATGATTCTCGTTGTCATTATTCAACAGTACATTTTAGTCCCGACGACGCAGCACAGAAGACGTTGTCACGTGATGTCTGTTAACGCGGCTGGAGATTCCAACCGTTAACTCTTAACAGTTGTTAGTGAAATTTCCCAATACCCCCCCCCCCCCCCCCCCCCAATTAGCGATATGAAAGAAAACTGATTGTCCGCAATAAACTTTAATGTCAAAATAGCTATTTCAGATATTGCATTACATTTTCACCTATTAACTCGTAAGCCAGCATCTTCTCAAACCCTTGTGTTCCAGTGGCTCAGTGGTAGAGCATTGCGTTAGCAGCGTAAAGGTTGTGTGATCAATTCCCAGGGAAAACACATACTGACAAAAAAAATGTATAGCCTGAATGCACTGTAAATCGCGTTGGATAGAAGCGTCTGCTAAATGCATAGATCAAGGCAAATCAAGAACCAAGTCATGTTAAACTTGAGCTTTATTCATCTAGCATCAATGCACTTCTATCCTGATGTATCCCTTCAAAACATCAATACAATCCTAAATTACAGCTGTCTAAGCTTCTGCTCTTCCCAACATTTCTGATCTGTGTAAAGTTTCCTTACCTTCCTTTTGTCTTATCAACATCAATAGTGTAATCAACACTACATTTCAATTTATAAAATAAAAGCATCAGAGCTGCAACGTGATAAACAGAGCAGCAACATTTAATTTTGTGACCAACATGAAAACCATACATGCATACATATGATATAGTATGTGAACGCTGAAGATAATAATCAGATATAACATTCATATTTTATATTGAAACCAGAAAATAAATGTTTACTTAATTCTTTAAACAAACTGGGCCTCTAAATATAAAATCCAAGAATTCTGTGATTTGAACCATTCGCTTACACACAAAAAAATACATGTTCTTCATCTTTACAAGACACCGGAACAAAGAGAAATAAAAGTAGGACCATATGCATTTGCCATTACAAACATAAAACTTTGTACCTGCTTCTCTCCGAAAACACTATACCTAGAAATATAAACAAAAGTTCTTTGACTGTACTTTTTCACCACAACTCAATTGACTTGAAAAAGAAACTAATAAAAATGGCCCTATCATTCTTCTAGGCCCTGCAACTTGTCACTGCAATGCAGGTTACAGGTAGTACAAGAAGTCATCCAGGTTCATGTTGGGTTCCTTGTGAATGCTCTGACCAACCAGGAAGGCCAGTTTGTGGGCGTACTGACATGGTGCTGGCACTCGGACAATACCCTTGGTAAAAAAGAAACAAAGAATATGTGAGATGACACATTATTATAGACTATTAAGAGTAGTGTGATACTGATGTAGTGATCTTCATTAGTTCTTACCTGCCAGTTGTAGTACATGTGGCAGAGTTTGTAGGTGAGTCTCTGCATGTGATCTGGTTTGAGGCCGCTGTTGTCAAACACCACGTTGTAGTGAGTAGGTGCGACACAACCAAAGCGCACAGCCTGACTCACTATAAAGAAATCGTACCTGAGTGAAAGCAGATGTAATACTGAATAAATGTGAGCAGTTTGCCTTATTTGGCATTAAAAATAGCTAATATTATATTACGGTATCTGTTGAGTTTTTACAATCAAAAGTATGACTTTTTTTAAACCTCAAGATATTTATTACTTAACATATGCATATTTATTGAAATTGATTTATGTAACAGTATATCAATATATGTGAATTGGCATTATTTAGCGCCACAAACAAATGTAATGTTTTTATTTTTACCTATATTTATATATATTCTCGTGTTATGTTTCAATTATTATTATTTTTCCATTGAGCGGACCTGTCCTGATTTACATTTCACTACTGATTATATCCTGTATAATTGAGTATGTGATGAATAAAAGAACCTTGAACCTTAATGTGTTCATTCATACTGGAAGCCGGAGGGCGCCCTCGTGCAGAAAACACACATAATATGCACACACAAGCAAAAGAAGTGACTCTGCTCCAGAAATCCTATTATCATGGACAAAAGCATCCAGCTATCGGTGTAACTGAATAAAAGAAGATAGAATCGATTTGACTTTGAATTAAGAAATATTAAGCCAATAAACACTCGACTGTGACAATTTATAGCTTATCGGTGTTCTTAAAACCACCTCGGGTATTTTTATAATATTTAAGTATATTTATAATCCATCGCTAATCGACATAACCCTTATTACAGTAGAGGATATATATTTCTGCCTCATTCTGTGATAAGTCACAAAAGATCACCAAAGTAAGTTATTTCTGACATTCGACTGATACGGTTTAGTATGACAATGTTCTCTTTTGTTGGACAGCAGGTTTGTAAAAGCTTCTTCTCATTTCAAGTCATTAAGGGAAGATGTTTCCCATGTGCTGCTTATTCAAATGCACATAAACGGGGGAGCGCATAGACTAATGGACACAGCCAGTTTGGAGAAATAAAACGCACGGAAATGATTTAAATGCAAAACCGGGGAAAAGAAATCGCTCTGATTGGTCAAACTCTTCTGTTTCTGTTGCTTGATTTGAGTACTGCATGTGGACAGAGGCGTAAACAGGGTTTTGCGTAGTTCAGAGTGATAAATCGTACCAGTGTACTTTGAGGTCAATATGCGTATCCATTACGCAAAATGCGTACAGATTGGCAGGTCTGCAAATGCATAAATCATGTTTTGATATTTGAAACCTAAAACGTTGAAAACTGATGTTTGAAATTATTTAAAAACATGAAGATACTTTAAACGTGAAATTAAAATCGCCAGCAGGTGGCAGCAAGTCACTATTAACAAGTGAGTCATTGCGACTGAACCGAATCATTTAAACAGTTGATTCATTCAGCAACAAAACACCGTCATGTTGCTCAGAGACGCAAAACAGTGCTGTGGCTGTCTGTAATGTTTTTTTTTGGCGAAACAGCAAAAACAGGAAATACGGTGTCTAAAACTATTATAAGTATAAGACTCTTAATATTAACTTTTAGTTTATTGAACTGTTGTATAAAATCAATATTACATTTGTAATCATGCTGACTTTGAGGAAAAAACGTCACTCTTCGTGTGATATTAATTATATGAAATGATATAAATATAGGCTATACATTTTCTGCCCCCATATCTTAAATGATGTGATAATTCTAATAAGACTGAATCGTGCAGTGAAAGAAGGCACTCGTGCACGCACTAGTGTAATCTGTTAACGTACTCATTCATTCTCTGCCAGCAGGTGTCGCATTTGACAGAAATATAACGTTTTTCTCGGTAAAGCCAGTACACAACACAGCACAGAACTGGACTTTGAACTTACAGCGCTCATGATTATCTAATGAAATCATAGCCTTTTCTGGTCTTTCAGTCCCCAAATTTAAGACCTCTTGAAATCATAATTAATACTTTTTTGTATAATTTAAGACTTTTTAACACCTCGCAGAAACCCTGTAATTAAATGGCAGATAAGATTTGTGCAACGAAAATACCAATGATAAACAGAAAAACGATTTAATGCATAAAGTAAAATATGCCCAGAATACTCTGGGACTACATATTTTGAATTAAATAAACATTGTCTTTATTCTACAGTAATAATCACTTAACATAAATCCATGTTATTCACAGATTGCAAACAGCATTTTTACTTTGAAACATGCCGCGCTCATATCTAAATTCATAGCCTTTTAAGTTTAATCACATTAGGCTGTATCTTGATCCTAGTTTTTCTGCACCCAGATTTAAAACATCTTCAAATGATATTTAAGACATTTGTTTTCCATTTAAGACCTTTTATGTGCTTAAATTTGTTTAAAATGAAGACAAGACATTTTATGACTTTTTAAGGCCCCATCTGGACCCCGTGATTTACGGATAGAGACCAGGTGTAATGACTCTATACGCACCACTCTGGACGAGTGACTTCATTGTCAATGACTGTCCCAGGAGGAGGGTTGGCAATTTTACCATCAATCCGGGCAAAGAATCTGGAGCTGATGCGCTTTTTCACCACCACTACTGTCAGCTTGGGCCTGTATGAAAAGTGTAAATATGATTGCAACCAAGGGGGCCTGTATGAAAAGTGTAAATATGATTGCAACCAAGGGAATTCAATACCCCCAAAGTATAAGTATGTCAACATGAAGTGTGGCTTACTCGTAATCTTGCCCCATGGTCTTGATGGACTGCATGATCTGAGGGACTTCGTAGTCCACCACGCTCCGCAGCATGCCGTCTCCAACTCCATCTCGGTACACAATGATCCGGGAGGGAAGAGAATTGTTGTACTTCAGATAGGCCTTCAGGGCAGCTGAAAAGACAAATAGCTTCAGTTTAGAGTGCTGCGGTAAATAAATAATGTTGCAGGCCCCTCGGTTAGCGTCAACCTAGTACCCTTAAAAAAAAGAGATTTTTCTTTTGGATTATTGTAGAAAATCTATTTGTATTCTGAAGCCTACATATAATAGCCAGAAATAACAAGCTAAGGTTAGACTATAACTTAAGCTATAAATTAATCGCTATTAAGCTTCCAACAACTTTTTCAATGTTTATTTAAAAACTACCAGCTGAAAAATTGTAACAACGCTCTATTGAGTAATTGAGTTTTCCCTGTTTGATGTGATGATGTTTAATGTCTCCGGAAACCTAAGAAAAAGTAAAGTAACAAGGTGATCAATAACCAAAATGAGACATATCACACCTTGCAATGACCCTTTTAGTGCATCAATGATCTCCTGACCACGATTCTGCAAGACGCACTTGGAGAACCACCTAAAAAGGTAACAAAAAAAAACATTATACAACAATTATGCCCAACCACACAGCCAGAGTCTCTAAAAATAACTAAGTATTAACTGTCTGTAGTACTATTTATGACAGTAATTTTTTTTGTTTTGTTTTATTGCTCAACCAGTCCAACATAATACTGAACACAAACTTTAAATGCATCTGGTTAAACAAAGTGTCATTTTCAAATTATTATATTACCTGGACATGCCCTGGTTCAGACTGGCCACCAGTGCTCCGATGGATCTTTTCCCAGCAGCAGTATCGTGGTAACAGTCTATGCCCACAATCATCAGCTGCTTGAGCTGAAAAACAAAGATTCATTTTGAAATCTGACAACTTGGCAAAAGCCAGCAGAGCAGCAATAATTTGAGTCTTACTGGGATTTCTACACTCCACAGCTCTCCTCCCATTTTGCAGTTCATCTGCAAAGCAATCTTGGTGGCCACAGTCATAAGCGCTTGAGGTTTGCTGATGGTGCGAGACACCACACACTGACTAGGAGTAGGGCAGTCCACACACAGGTACTTCTTCACACAGTCATACTTGTCCTTTCGATTGGTAGGCAGGATCACCACCACCTATGAAAGGCACAGCAGCAGTTTGAAACAAAAGCTCTGGACATGCAAATCGTACATGTGATAACCAGACTCACCATCTGTGTTTCGCGTGTTACGTTTTGTTGTAGGGCTCTCAGGAGAGATTCCTGACGATCCTCATACTCAATCCTGCTTGGACAGGAATAATTATTAACATGAAAATGAAATGCAAAGCTTTTAACATTCACAATTTCCCACAACTCACATGATGGCCCTCTGCATGCGTATACCCATGGGTCCAGACACTTTGTTGAGAGTTTGAAGCAGAGATTGGGCAACGTCTGCATTTCGCCTTGTGTAGAACATCAACCAGTTGTCCAGATTCATGCAGCTAATCAGAGGAAGACCTCTCATCTCTTTAGCCCAGTCTGCTGTCCATGGGTTATACTCATACTAAGGAATGAAAATTAATAAGTGTGTTAACATTATGAATGCCTGCTGGGGTGTGAAGTCAGCTTTCTTACCGCTCTGCCTCCCTGGATGATCCTCTCAGAGGGCAGAACTCTTCCATTCAGACTCAACAGTCGATTCTCAAAGCTCAGACCCCAAGTAGTCAGTTCATTCTGCACGTCTGCATTTCTAAAGGGAAGTAGAGTAGGTGTAAGAGTTGATAAGATATATTAACACATAATGACATCAATAGGCCTCATATAGAATCTGTACCTGTTGATGTTGGAGACTAAGCGGTTAATTCTGCTCTCTCTCTGTTCAGGACTCAGCCTTGTGTGTGAGGCAAGATCCTTCATGATGTTGAAATCGGCACGCATCTTATCTGTCAGACCTTCACAGGAAACAAATGCATGCACATCAGAGTTGTTTGCAATTGAAGACATGAACATGAACTCATTTTACTCCATATTGTACTCCATTAGCTCTGTCTATTTGCTTAACTATCATCTATATGCTAGTGTATTCATAGAGGCTGAAATAAATCCATATGCCACTAGCCATCAACTTGCAAATCCCGAGCTATGTCTTAGATCACATACTGATTAGGTAGTCGAATTTAACAGGGAACACATTTCCCTCCCATAGCCTTATGAGATAATAAAGCACTGGCACTTA
This sequence comes from Oxygymnocypris stewartii, assembly GCA_003573665.1. Lineage (NCBI taxonomy): Eukaryota > Metazoa > Chordata > Actinopteri > Cypriniformes > Cyprinidae > Oxygymnocypris > Oxygymnocypris stewartii. The sequence continues at coordinate 2,444,293 of QVTF01018951.1, forward strand.
AGAATCTCAGCATAAATAGAAGGTAGGGCTGGGCGATATGAGCAAAAATATCTTAGTATGTTTGGGCTGATTTGCAGTATACGGTATATATCTCGGTATTTTGTATTTGGATTAAACAAATAGTGAATGTAAGCATGTAGGCACATCTTATGTGCAAAAAGGGGTTAAAATCACATTATATTATATCATTATAACATTGCAATCTAAATACAAAAATAATCCTTTTAAAGCAGAAGTTCAATTTACTAAATTAAGAAAAAAAGCACAGACTAATTGAGTAAAAAATCTATTTTGATCACCCCATTACACTTTACAGTTAGTGCTATCATACAAATACACTTACTTGTAGGTTTAAAATTCTACATGTCACATTGTCCAACTACAAATATTTCAGCAAAATGTATATTTTAGTCAGTTATTGCACTCCTATTTCACTGCGCTCTGTCTGTTTGGCACACATGCGCACAGCGGCACTTGTTCTAAATTAAGTCTGTGTAGACAAAAATACATATCATAACAGAAAACCGTGTTCTTCAAGCCATTTTAATGAATCTTCAAAAGGGACTTACCTGTGAGGTAGCAGAACTCTGGAACGAGCATGGCAGGCCCCGGTGGAGGCTGACCTGATGGCCCCAGTCTCTTCACGTGACTAACCAGAAGAACCTGGTTGCCATCTGATATGTCCAGACCATATTGCTGGAGAGGAGGGAAATAAATTGAGTATGACAGTAAAATTCTGCAAATAGTGTCAAAATAATTCCCTGTATCGTTTAAGATACCGTTTTGAAGTAGTTCTTGAATGAGATCTCTGTATCTCCCTTCTTAAATGTGTTGTTGGGTGTATGATCCCAGGCAATGTCATCAATCCTGTACGTCTTGTTATTGTACCTATAAATGATAATTTGTTACACACCGTTACTTGCAACTTCACAATTACATTAAACACTTTTTACAGATTTTTAAGTAATAAATCAAAGAAAATTTCACACTATCATTTAAATTGTTGAGGTCAGTAAGATAAAAATATATATTTTTTTTATTCAAAAAGGACATAAATTGATCTAATGTAACAGTAAATACATTTGTAATGTTACAAAATTATTTCTAATTGAAATAAATGCTGTTTCTTTTGAACTTTCTATTCATCAAATTAGGGCTGCAACAAATGATTATTGTGATAGAGTGACATCTTTGAGCTTTTTCTGTGCATCGCGCTCGAGACCCAGAGGCTTCTTCTACATTCATCAAGGCTGCAGCTCTGGATACTATTTCGCATCTCATGCTTATAAAAGCAACAACTTCTGATTGGCTAGTAATGTTAGTTTGGTTGAGAGTGAAAGCGATGTCCCTCTCATACGATTGGTAGGCGAACTTGTCAACTCTAACTTGACATCAACAAGTTTTTCTTAAATTTAGGACTATCTTTTTAGGATGTAGGAGATCCAGCATGGTGCCGGAGAACTTTAAGCCCTGTATTTCTGATTAAGTAATCCCTATACATGGCTCTAGAGTGCTACCAATTTGGTCGCATATGCGACCTAATTTCTCAACGGTGCAACTAAAAAAAATCTAGAGTGTGACCAGTCATTCGAGGAAAAGAAAAATGAATCTTCGCGACGCTGAAAGTCTCCCTGTGGTTCAACAGACACATTAGGCCCATATCGTGGTCTAAACCAATCAGATATAGTGAAGGGCGGACCCCCCCTCTGATTGGCCGTGGTCCAGATTTTCTTGTGCGTGTACGTTTGAAAATGCGTGTACTGCTGCAGTCAGACAGAGAGAGAGAGGTGAGTAGTACAGATGCACGCAGTGTTGCCAACTTAGCGACTTTGTTGCTAGATTTAGCGACTTTTCAGACACCTCTAGTGACTTTTTTTCCAAAAAAGCGACTAGTGACAAATCTAGCAACTTCTTGGACAAATTTTAGCGAGTCTCTGTGATCGTTGGTACTGCCACAACGGCACAAGATCAGCGCGCACACAGATCTTTCTCTGCATCTGCTCTGTTCAGTGAGCGTCTGAGAGGAGCAGCAGCCCGGCTGTTCAGTTTAAAGAGATATTAGTGCTTCTCTAAGTTTACATGCAAATATAGCCGAAATCACAGCACAGGAATTGTCTTTGTCTTGTGAGTATTATTTAATTTCACCAGACAACGGCTCAAAATTATAAATTAGGATTTTTGTGCAGACTAGCTTCTTGAAAAGGAGAGCTGTTTATGTATTCTTAAAGGGCTTGTGTTTCAGTCGCTATTTCATATTTATAGTAAAAAAAGTAAAATATATAAAGTAAAACATTTTATTGAGAATTTGGCTGCATTATACTACAGTATGAGCACAGAGATACAATTAGAACAGAACAGTTTTTTTTTCATCATGTTTAGTGAAACTATTTGGCAGACTGAGGTGAGATGGGACGTCAGATTTTTTTTATAGGTTTAAGGGCGGGCGCCACCAAAGAAGTTTGAGAATCACTGCACTAGAGCATCCCTTCATTCAGACACAGTGGAAGATCTGATAAGAATCAGTGTAGAGGGGTCAAGTCTGGAAGATTTTGATGCTAGAGAGTGTGGCCAGCTGGTTTAGCCAAGCCAAAGATCAAGAAGGCCAAACTACAGGAGTTGGCCATCCGAGGGGCATGTGACTGCAATGGAGGATAGTCCATAAGACATCGAGCCATGAGATGTTCAGTTTGATGCCCTTAAAACCCTTAATTTAGATAGTATATTTATTTCATTTATCTTGAGATGTTTTAACCCTTTAGGCGCCAGTTTTTTTTTAAATGCTGGATTTTGACATCAAGATTTCAAAAGCTTGTGGCTTGACAGGGGTTAAAGATAGAGATCTACTGTAAATTAGAAAAAATTCTAATTCGCATATTATTGTTCATCCGGGGGCGGCCCTCTTGAATTTCATAATATTCAGGAAATAGTAGATATTGAATTGATGTTAAAACTTATTTGCATGTTGTTGTTTTTTTGTCTTTTTATCCTCATTACAAATTATCAGAAAAGAGGAAACCAACAATAAAACAAGAGAAAGTACAAAATTATTACTATACTATATAGTAGTAAAACGCATGTGAACAGCAGCCTACTTTTTGATCAGTTCATCAGTAATATTCAGGAAATAATAGATGTTGAATGGTTGTACATGTGATTGTAATGGTTGAACATCAAATGTTATTCGCCGATTCTGACTCTGAAGGGGAATATTTGCCTTTTGGAAATGACGATCGGCCGTCTAATGATCGCGCTTCTCTCGGTACATCTCTGCTACGCAATGATGCTGCCGGGCATGGCGAGAGTGTTCACAAAGCACAAACAAGTGATAATTTCGGCCTTTTACCCAAAGGGGATGGGGGTGGCAGTGGTCTTAGTGTCCATAGGAGAGGCTCTGCATTAGGGGTCGACCGATTATCGGCCTGGCCGATTATCGGCGCCGATATTAAGCTTTTTACCGATTATCGATATCGGCCATTTTCAAAACATATTTGCCGATATTTTTTTTTTATAATTTTTTTTTTTTTATAATTCAAACAAACATACTATTTACAGGTGACATTATTTATTGGTGACTAAATAATACAGGTGAAATTATTTATTTTTTAAATGCACTATTTGGCTCGATGCAGCCTGTCTGAGCTCAACACTCTGTGAGAGTGAGGCGATCTCTCAATCTCTGAGAGCAATCTCCGCCCACTGCTCATCTGATATGTAGAGAGTCACGAGTCCGACCAATCAACGCGGAAAACTGAAGGCAGTCTCACACCGAAAGCACATGCTAACTGGAGCTGCCTCAGTGATCACGCATCAGTTGTCTCTCAAAGGTAAGGCAGCAGCAGACGTTGCTGAAGTTGCAATAAATCACAATCCACTATGATGTCCGCGATGCGGAAAATGCGGGCGGAATCGCGGAATGCAGTCATATAATGGAATTTACCGTATAACGCGGAATGTCGCGGAATGTGTCGAAGTTTGGATGAATTAAGCAAAAGTAGGTCAGTACACTTCATTTAACTCGCGCTATGGACTAGTATCTATAAATATTAAGCCGCAAAAACACTTTAAATATGAATCCTGCATCTCTGTTAATGAATGACACAGACGTGCAGTTTCATTTACTGCACACATACATGAAGAGCGTGTGAAGCTCGCGGTGTTTTCAGCATAAATGAGGACATAAATACACGAACAACATCCCCAGAACTGCTCCGAGAGTCACTTCATGAGCATTTGACCGTTTCATTTGAGTAAAACGATCGTCATATCATATATACATAGGCTACAGAAACTTAAAAGGTCCTCATGGCAACCTGTCAAAATATAAGTTCGGTTTAGCCGAATATATTACTGTATACGTAATACAACTACAACAATTATTACAACTTTTGTTGAGAATAATAACACAATACGCTATTTCTTCTATGTTTTAATTTTAATAGTAAACTCATTTGTTTGCCAAAAATAAAGTCTAACTCTCATTTGATTAAAAGATAAATTAAATTAATGTTTTATGCCTTCATTTGCACTGTACTGTAAATTAAAATAAACGGAAATGTGGTTGTTATTAACAGTTTTCAGAATTAAAGACATGTTTAAAAGCATTTAAAGAACGTTTTTTGTCAGAGCTCTTGTTATTATTAATTTTGGCATTAATTTTCATTTTTACACCAGACACGTATATCGGTTCAAAATATCGGTTATCGGTCTACTTGATCTGTAATAATCGGTATCGGCCCTGAAAAACACATATCGGTCGACCCCTACTCTGCATTGCTGATGATTGCACCAGATTACACCTTTCTTTCTGATCGCGAGACCAGTCTTTCCCGTATCTGAAAGTATGAAGTTTCTACTTTTAAATGAACGAATTCATATCGAAAACGAATGTTATCTGATTATGTAATCCGTATGAAACCGAGGTATAGTCTTTCCCGTATCTGAGCTCATTATATGCCGTCACTTGCGTGCGATTGCAAAAAGTCATCATTTTTGAAAGAAGACCTACTACGAGAAATTTGCCCCATAAGACCAGTGCGATCTGACATGGCTTTATTCAGCAGAGAAGGTAATTTCTGTCATTTATTCTTACCTACATTAGTTAATGTGTTACTTTTACATAAACCTGCATGGATTTTACTAGTTGGGCGTTTCCTGAACATCTTGCCAAACTGAAATGTATTGTTTAACTTTTAAGCTTTTTTGTTATTCAGATATTTTGCAGAGTATTTCTATTTGTTAACCAAAGAAAGTTACATTTTTTATAAAAAAGTTTAAGTTTTACAGTTGTTTTAAGCTAAAAGGCTAAACTATTCTGTTTGACTCAAATTGAAAGAATAGTTTAATTTCTATTAAGGTTTATATGGATTTTAAGATGTAGTCTAATTAGCGATTTTAATAATTATGTTACTTTTCAGTAATCAGTAAAATAATTTAAATACAATATCGATTAAATAATTAGTAACTGTAATTGATTACTTTTTGAAAGTAACTTATCCAACACTGCTCATGAAGACCGAACTACTGAGGATGCAAGTCCGAAATTAGCATACTTGGTTTTGAGAAACACGCATAGACCTAGACGTTTAGACCGTGATGGAAACGCAGACAGCAGCAGGTCTGGGGGAAAAAAGTTCCTGTGACATATTGTTCCAGGTAATTTCGGTGGAAAAGTGGCTTATGTTTCACAGACCTAATCATTGCCTGGGTTGCGTAGGCTACGTATATGTGGGGCGGATCTATCAAAATAGGGGCGATACCCTTTTGGGGTAGGGACGTGTTTGTTTTGGTGATTTAAAATATCAATATTAGCTTCCCAGAAATTGCTTACCCTGCCTTTAAGGTCATATCAAGGTTCAAGGTTCTTTATATGAGATCAACTACTCGATAACAGAATTGTCGATTTGTCGACAATTTTTTATTGTTGATGTTGTCGACTAATCATTTCAGCCCTACATCAAATAACTCTGAAAGAAATGTATCACGGTTTCCCAAAAATTATTAAGCAGCACAGCTGTTTTCAACAATGTTCATAAACGTGTGACCAGCAAATCAGCATATTAGCAGAGGTGGGTAGAATACTCAAAAACTGTACTCAAGTAAAAGTACTACTAGAAATATTTACTCAAGTAAAAGTAATCGTCTGTATAGTTACTTAAGAGTAAAACAGTATTGAATAAAAAAAACTACTCAAGTAGTTAGTTACTGGTTATTTTGGATCATATACTGTACATAGTCTATTTTTAATTATAGATTACATTTATGTAATGTGTGTGTGTATGTTTATATACACACACACACACTGCCATTCAAAATATTTTTAATGTAATTTATTTCAGTGATGCAAATCAGAATTTTCATCAGCCTAAGCCAGTCTTCAGTGTCATAATCCTTCAGAAATCATTCCAGTATGTTAATTTATTATCCTTGCTGTTCTTTTTAGCTTTCTGTTCATCAAATAATCCTGAACAAAATGTCACAGGTTCCACAAACTATTAAGCAGCAAATTGGTTTCCAACACTGGTAATAATAAATCAATATATTAGAATTATTTCTGAAGGATCATATGACTGAAAACTGGAGTAACAGCTGATTAAAAATCTGATTTGCATCACTGAATGAAATTATATTTTAAAATAAAGTATTATACATTTCTATAACCTCTGAAAACAAAATATTATGTTTTACCATAATATTGCAATCAAATAATTACGAGTGAGCATTATAGACCTTAAAAAAACACATCTAACCAACCCAACCCCAGCAGAACAGCAGTGTCAATGTGTAAATGTGTGCTCATTTTACTTAGTCAGAATGATCAGGCCCACAAGCTCCTTGGTGCAGGCTTCAGGGAAGCGCTGGTCTCCACACTGCTGTCTCAGACTATACATGAAGTCAAGGACAGTCTCACTGCGTAGAACCTTGTGACTCACATCAGAGCACAGCATGATGCTGGACTCGTACTGAAGGATGGTGGTCATGAATCCAGGCCAAATCGTCAGTCTGCAAACAGATTTAGACAGGCTCCAATTTTCAATCACTTTCCAACAGAAGGTAAATGGCACACAACACAAATGTTTCAAAACCTGTGCTGGGGGATGTTGAACGGATCATCAGGGTTGTAGTAATGACGTCCGATCTGCTGCATGTTTAGTATCCTCAGAATTCTACAACACAAAATAAACAGGGATGTAAATTAATTGCCTTGTAAATAGCCCTATTTCAAACATAGTGCTATCTGTGATTACCTCCTGAAGAGGATGTTATAAAACTGCAAGCACACAGGAGAGGATGGCGGGAGCTCGTTGGTCAGCGTAACTGTGATCTCAACCTTCTCTCCGTTTCTAGTCTCACTGCACAGGACTGTCTCCTACAGATAAAGCAATTTGTCATTGACAACCAAATCAAATCTACACCCAAATCCTCACTTAAGAGGCACTGAAATTATGAGCACTTCAGGATCTGAAAACATACAGAATTGTGCAGTTTGTTAGGGAGGAAGAGAATGGCTCCATCAAAAGTGTGTGCTTTGCCCAGAGTCTCCTCGTGCTGGAAAAGCAAAGCCGAGCGCAAACGTCGGGACTCCATAGGTGGCTTGAAGTCCACGTGGTACTGATATAAAGCCCACAGAGGTCGTGATAGCAGACGCATGAAATTTGCCCTCAGCTCAATGGCAGTGCCTGAAACACCTGTGGTTACAGGAAGAGTGTCAAATCTTACATCGCACTACATTGCTACATTAGAACAGGGATATGGGAAATGTACACTACCGATTAAAAGTTTGGGGTCAAAAAAAACTTTAATAGTAGTTCAAAGTCTCTAATGCTCACCAAGGCTACATTCATTTGTTGAAATAAAAACTAAAATAATGAAAAATTACTACAATTTAATGTATATCTTCTTAACTGAAATACGGTAGTCAATATTTTAAGTGGATCAAAAAAGTTAATCAAAGTTGTCCTAAGACTCGAACACATTTAGATTTTAGGACAACTTCGATGAAAGGTTTTGATCCAATTCAAATGTTGACTAGTTTATCTTAAGGTTTATTTTAATCTGTCATATAAAACTGAATTTTCAGCCGTCATTACTCCAGTCTTCAGTGTCACATGATCCTGCAGAAATCATTTTAATATGCTGATTTGGTGCTGAAATAGTTATGGGACTCTTTGTTTAATATAGAATATTTGTTTTTTAAAATTGAATTGTTGCCACAGATTTGTCTTTAACAAAAGTGTCAAACTTAATCCAATTAATAATCAAATCAAAGCTGGTAAATCAAGAAGCCATTGCTACTAAGCGGATAAACATTTGCAAAAGAGCAAAACAGCGCCGGCTTCCACTTCCGGCGCTGCGTTGTACAGTCGACGTTAGGGATGGCTCCGCTCAATTTGTGCTTTTCTCACCATATTTATATATATACTCTCTCGTATTATGTTTCATAGTTTTTATTGCTTTTATGTTATTTTTATTTTATCATTATTATTTTTTTTTTTGCACTTTCCATTGAGCGGACCTGTCCTGACTAACATTTCACTACTTACTATACCCTGTATGATTATGTATGTGACAAATAATAAAGAACCTTGAACAAATCAAGTCTTGCTCGTTAAATATGGTGTTACCTGTTTTGGACTCTTTCACATGTTCCATCAGCTGTCGAGTGTGGACACCAGAATCATGGAAATCTCTCCTGCGTCCACCTCTTTCCCCGATCTTTACCTGCTGAAAGCCTGCAGAAATCTGCATCATCGCTACAGGGAGAAAATAAGCAAAGAGTGAGAAATGAGATGAGGGAATATCATCTTAGCAAACATGCAACAGTATTCCCACTTGCTGCTCTAATGCACTTACCTTCTTCAGACATGGCTCCAGGAGCAGGTTTCTGTCTCCCTCTCCCCACCAGCTGTCCTTCAGGTGGAGTGGGCAAAACAGGCTTTGCTGCCTCTTGTGATACAGATGATTGCTGCAGAGGAATTAGTCAAATTCGTTTTTCAATAAAGTTATATCCTATTCTTCTAATATAAAAATATAAACTCACCGCGCCAGGAGCAGCAGGCTCCTGACCACGACCTCTGCCTCTGGATCTCGCTCTTGCTCGTCCCGTCATATTGGAGCTTCTCAAATGCTTTGGTTTATGCCAGTTCAAAGCGCTGTACACAAGTTAAGATTGCAACACACAGAATATTCATATAGTTAATAAATTTCACACGAAGAGTGAATTTTTCCTCCAATTCACGTGATGGTCAAAATGTTGCAATAATACTTTTATGGAGCAGTTATATCAGTGTGCGGATATCACGTTTGTTCTTTCCCCCCCCCCAAAAAAAGAGACGCAAAACAGTTTGATATAATTGAAAAGAGATGATGCTAACCCTCAGACAACATACAGAATTACCTAATTTTGCCACAAGATAAATATATTAAGTTTCTACAATATATAAATATATTGTGGAAAATTAATTTCCTGTAAAACTCCTTTGCAACAATTGTATCATAAAACGCTATACAAATAAACTTGAATTTAATTAATTAAAAGATATAACTAAGTTTTAGACACCATATTTCCTGTTTTTACTCTATTTCGCCAACAAAAATCATATCAATCTGTTTTGCGTCTCTGAACAACATGATGGTGTTTTGTTCCCGAATGAATCAACCGTTTAAACTATTCGGTTCAATTGAAAAGACTCATTAACAGTAGTTTGCTGCCACCTGTTGGTGGTTTTAATTCCACATTTCGAACCCCTCCATTTTTTTCATGTTTTAAATAAACGTTTTATGTTTAATAAATCAAAACATTATTTATGCAATTGTAATTGCAGATTAATTGCATGTCTTGCATTAAACAGTGTATAAATACATCTAATCGCCACTCTAGAGGCAGCTTCTTCGTTGATTTAATTTGCTTGGTAACAGTCCAAATGTCGTCTTCACTGATTAAATGTAAGAATTGGACTCAAAAGATAATGGACACTTTTAGAAAAAAAAGGCTTTATAAAGGTAAAAATGCCTTTAAAAATGTAAAAGACGGTTTACACTTATTGGAAAATATGAATTTCTATCAGTGTGAAAAAAAATTATATTCATGTTTAATCATTTTAGACACGTGATTTTACTGAAGGCTACCAGGATAATTACATTATTATTAATATTTAATTATTATTAATAAGAGTTTATTAAATTCATAAACAAACTATATATTCTCTATTTCCAGTTTGTAGCGTGGATCATTCATTGCAACATTTAATCTGATTCTCATGTTTAAGAATCTGTTATCTTGAAAAATAACTTATGTTACTACTGCCCACTGACTTGGGTTTTAAATCTATATTATCATCCAATGTATGAGCCTTAAAATATAAGTAATGTCAAGTGATGTAAAATCTAAATTTTCTCGCAGGAGCATGCCCTCAAACACCCCTACCAATCTCCATTTTGGAATCTCGGTAACTTACGTTACTTATAAAAAAACCTGCTTATGGCCTTGCGCGTGCCTGTAACGTTAATATTTAATGCTGCACGAAAGAAAGACAAACTAACGTTAATTGGAAAGGACAGCGACTTATTTTGTGTAGACTATGACTTCAAAGTTATTTCATGGCCATCTGAGAGATAAATGCTTTATTTGCCGCGAACAATGAGCTAATTATATAAAAACGTATAAAATGTCAAAATAAATATATAAAATTATATAAGTAACGTTAGCCGTAAATCATAACTGACCCATATTTCTTCTCGTGTATGGCGCGCAACGGCCACTTGAGGGTTATTCAAATTCGAAGAGTCTGAAGTAATATTTATAAGTAATTATAAAATCCGGTTGAAATTTACCTTTTTAATACAATAAAATGTGTTTTTGAACGAAACTGTTTTCTATCTGCATAAAAAAACTGCACTCTCTTTATTACAGTTTTTTGACGAGTGTTTTCACTAGACACGTGCAAATGATTAATGTTAGGCATTCAAAACACATTAAGGGATAATCGTTTAACGTAAATTTCATAAATTACTGCAGTGTGACATCTTGAGAAACAATATTAAACCATATTATTTAATTACATTAAGTATTCAACTTGTTCATTGTGTCCATTAATGATAATAAGCACGTGTTTGGCGCACCAGGCCCTGTTGTAAAGTTCTGTCTGCTAAAACAGAACAAAGTTTGAAAGCTTAACGTTAACTTGAATCCTTCGAAATATATATAAATCTTAAATACTCTGTCTTCGTGTACATAATAGTGCAACTGATATAAAGTTAGTTAATGACTTAATTGGCCAACAGTAACCAGAAAATGAGACTTAATTTTGTGGTTTAAGACATTTTATACGATATTTCCATTTTTTACAACATGAGAAACAATTAAAACAACTACCAGAATCAATCAAATGACTAAGTATATATGTATAAAGTCGAAGAAAACTTAGAAATCGACGACCAACTCTTACCCTTGCCTCGACAAACGCCAAATGACGTTCAATTAACTCCCGACTGGCCGTTAACCTGATTTCTTCTGTATCCCTCCGCTGCTAAATATATTTATCAACTAATTTAGTTCATATTTTTAGAATAATTCATACTTTAATGTCTTTTAAAATCTTAATTACTTATTTTGATTGAAAAGCTTTTTGACAATGGAATGAAAAAAGGATGTTGAGGAAAACTATTTTATTTGGAAGGATACGAAACTACCTGTTACGGGGGTCACCTGGTCCTGTTGACTCATGATATAACAATGATAGACGTTCAGCACCAGATGGCGCTCAAACACACTAAACACAACTGATTGTTCCAGTCAACACAGAAGATTATCAATAACAACAAATGTTGCTGACAATGATATTTTAATTTCTGAGATGTCCTTAAATATCTTGGGGTGGTTCAGTAAGGAAACTTTCTAATTCAAGTTCTCTATTAGAAGTGGGAAACATTATTTTATGATTTAGGCTACTTAAGACAAATTTAACATATTGTTATTTACTGATCTATAAGCGTAGCAGTTAATGCTCATTGTACTACAGCTGTAACATTCAGGCGCTTCACCCAACAGACTTCAGTAGATAGGTCTACAAAATATCCCATTTGGATAGTTATACTAACAACTATTTTTTACCCCCTGGAATAACAATTTGCAGTACTCCTTTCATATAAATCATTTACTGTAAATTAAGGGAGGCTTAAGATATATCACAATGTATAATGTGAGATGTTCTGTTAGTTTAATACGCTGCTGTCTGCTCCTCATCAAGAAAGTTATATCTGAGATGTAAGCAGCTTTTCTTGTGCTCGTGCAGAGCTAATGTCTGTGTGCATCATCCATCATTTGTTTTGATATAAGCATGATCAGAAAAAGATCTGGGATGTACAAAAATAGGCTTTGACATAAATACCGAATGGTTATTTTTCCTCGTTTCTGCCATCTTCAAAAAAAAGTCCCAGCGTGTGTTAGAACAGATCTGCCATTTATCAAGCGACACATCTTGTTTTGCTGTATTTGCTTGATGCTGCTTTGTGAGATATAAGACTCATGATTAATAAATGTAGGTGACATAACTGCATATTTGGACCTGATTAATGTTTTTGGATGAAATAAAATGTGTTCCATGATAGTGTTTAAAGCTGTTTCGCACTGTATATGCTCTCTCACTTATTTTTTTATTTTTTTGTCTTATCAAGGTGAAGGCCCGTTCACACCAAGGACGATAACTATAATGATAATGACACAGAAGCACAACACTGTTGGAATCACTTTCAGATTTTTTATTTGAATGATAAAAACACTGACAGCCAATCAGAATCCACACGACTGCAAAACCTTGAGCATTTAAAGTGGTAGAGACAAAACAACTTCTCAATTATAATAAAAAGAATGATATCTTATTCTTACATTGGTGTGGACACTAACATATTTCGTTCTTGGTGTGAACAGGGCTTCAGAGTCTATGCCAGCATTCCTAGAACATTAGAAATTCCTAAATATAATCAATGGGGAATGATATTGTTTTTAATTTTGTTGCTAATTGTTGGTAATATGGTTTTTATTTCAATGGAATTTCTAGACAAAAGAAACCAACAAATATTTGGGAATTCAATAGACCTACTTGAATTAAGTTTCACTTTCACCTGATAAATGCATTTTCATGCTCAAGTGCTTTACTGAATCTCAACTTCTGCTTTCTTTTTCACAATGGTGTCCATCTGTAGCCCTCCATTTACCAGATTGGGCTGTTCTATTTTTTGCCTCTCTCAGACTTTGATGAAAGATTAATGATTCAAATGTTAAGGATTCTGCAGCATAGCCTCTCTCTCTCTCTCTCTCTCTCTCTCTCTCTCTCTCTCTCTCTCTCTCTCTCTCTCTCTCTCTCCCGCTAGCCCTCTCTCTCTCTCTTTCTTCCTCCCGCTCGCCCTCTCTCTCTCTTTCTTCCTCCCGCTCGCCCTCTCTCTCTCTCTCTCTCTCTCTCTCTCTCTCTCTCTCCCGCTAGCCCTCTCTCGCACCCTCTCTCCTGTTTCCAGAGAAGCCTCACCCTCCTCTATCAGTTTCAGACTCGCACCCTCATCTTTTTGACTGGGAACTTGGCACCTCGAGGGGCATTTTGGAGGTAGATCTATGGTTGACTTTCATGTCAAGATCTAAGAATGATTAGCGATTCAGTCCAGTGGGATTCAGTCAGCAGAATTTCCCATCACTATTTACCTACACCAGTGGTGGAAATGGCCAGAATTCACTGGGGGGACACTAGCTTGGAAGGGAGGGGGTAATGATGGTAATTTATGATGACCTTTCAGATATATTTAATTATAAAACCCTTTATAATCTATAATAACATCAAACTTATTTCATATTTTCTCTAAACCTTCTTGGAAACTAAGACAGGCACCTGCAATTTTGACCAAATGAAAGATACATTGTGTGTGAATTAGGCTACAAAAACAACAAGAAGATAGATTAATGTCACATGTGAGTACACAAATACTCACATTGGACAAAGTTACATTGATACTTCCTTTAATGAAGGCTTTTCTTAAATTCTTTCTTTGGTGATACATCCAAAGCACACTAAAGTTGGCAAGCAAGTTGTATAATACAGTTGTATGCAAATATACATGAAAAACAACAGCTTTGATCTCTTGTAATGATTTCTCTTTCATTTGATTTGAGAGAGAAGACCGCTGACATATGGTCCTTGGCTTCAAGTGGCTTTTTATCCTCCAAAAATAAAAGTATCCTGATGGCGCAAGATTAATGCATCTAAAACCTGAAACAGAAGAAGAGATATTAAAAACATAACAAGGGTACATTCATTTATTACATATTAATCTACACACATAGATTTAGAAAGTATGTAATAAGGGTCACAATACTTTGATTCAAAAATGTAGCAGACATTGTGCACTATATATATCTCACCCTAAAATGTTCAAAACACAGCAAAGGCAAGAACTTAAAGAGGAGTGGAAATAAAAGAGCTAAGAAGAAAAGCACAGAAGAGTGTGCGAGCAGCGGTAGGTGTAGAGTAAAGGTGCCCCCTGCCTGGTGCGCTGATGAATGCCCCCCAGGCCCCAAACCTGTCCAAGAGTGAGATAGAGAAAGACACAGGAATGTTGGATTGAAGTTGTCCCAGCAAAGTGCAAATGAAGCCAGGTGATTTATCTAAAGCTATGAACTATGTCAGTTATGGAAATTAGCGGTCATCTTGCCTGAAACGCTGTGGAAGAAATCACATATTCACTTGACAAAAATCCCGAAATCCTACCTTCTTCCCTAAATCATACATAACCTGAAAAATATATATACTAAAAAATGTTGAAACGTATTTAATGCTATGTAAATGCATTTACATATGTATGTGCTTAATACAAACTCCCTGCAATTTTTGGTATACTAAACTGGTACACTTAAAGTATGTTAACTAATTTTGTAATGTACTTATAGATGTAAAGCTGAAATCCAACTGAATATATATATATATATATATATTTGATTGTGCAAAAGTGGAACTATTGCAAGTATTTCAGGTACACTTTAAATATCTTGCATTTAATGACTGAATTATTCAAAGATCAAACAGTCCTCATCAATGGTGACATTAAACACATTTTAGGCTTAATATTAAGAAATGTGCATTGTACAGAAGTAGTAATTAAATAAAGTTGAATTATAATTGGTATAATAATTAAATAATTAAGTATCTTAATATAAAGTCTCAGGCGATATGTCAGTATACAGATTTGAACTATACTTAGTGTATTTTAAATATAATTTTTTACTAGGGTATATAGTTTTATTTACAGCCCAATATTATTATATGATAAAATGTTCTTGATAAATTAATCATTTGTAATATGTATTTATAATTAGACAATATTCATCATTATAATAATAATAGATATCACCTTACTTACAATGTTTAAAATAAAGCTGAAATTGAATATAAAATAGGAATATTAAATGAAAATCTTAAACTAAGAAATGTTGATAAGTTGAAGGACTAAAAATTACTAACTGGAAATCAATAGGCTAAATAACTATAAATAAATAAAAATGAAAGAAAAATAAACCTAAATAGTATATTAATAATAAAAAAAACAGTAAAACAAGCTGAAAATATAAACAATAATTTAAACGATTAGTAACAATAGTATATAAATACTCATAAAATAACACTGCTAAAGACAGCAAGAGATTGGTTAATACAGTATATAAATGTTATTAGTAATCATCTAATAGAAATGAGGTCACATTTTAGTCTGATGTAATGCTTATTGTATCTGATACCTGTTTATGGTAAAATCCCATGTATGATCATTAGTTGATTGTGATCTATAGCTCAATATTATATGTAGTCAGTTCTAAAATATGTTAAGCTATTAAAGTGATCTATATACAGTATAAAACATTCACGGGTACGGAGGCTATGCATGCAGACTAAAAACACATTGTTCTGCTGTAATTTATTTCATAATTAATACCGCCACATTTTCAAGTGAGTTCATCATCCTTTCTCCTTTCCTAATCCATATTAAGGGCAGTGTGATCAAATGCTCCATTGCTAAAATAAGCAAAACATCTAAAAAAAAAGAGGTTGAAAAATCCATGGAAAAGGGGCAGAGTTTGCAAGATAAGCCAAAAGCTCCTTCCTTTAATCTACAAAAATACTAAACTACTGCATTATCTTCATGCTGAACAGCAATGACCAACATGAAGGGGCTTCTTTGAACTAATAGTGGAAACAAATGGCCTTTGAGATAAAAATCCTCCTAGAAGCTGATGACTACAATGGACACTCTTAGTATGTCCAAGTTCAGTTAATTCATCGCCAAGCTCTCGGTTGAATTAAATGTCTCTGCTTTGATGGATGTTAGCGTGACCCTAAAAGCTATTTTTCTTCTGAAGGTTACTTGTAATGCCACAGTAATTGTAAGGCACCATGTACAAAGAAACACATTGATTTCAATACATCAAACTACATCTACTGTATCTACCACAGAGAAAAAAAATAGTGCACATTATATTTTAAACTAGCTTGCAAAATCAGAATTAGCACCATGATATATTACAAAACTATTTTGTTATATTTTTGTTACACAAGTTTTGTATCCCTACTGACTTTAGATGTTAAACCTTATGTCAACTGAGGAATACAGTGAAGTTACAAAACGGTGTCACAAAAGAGGACCAATACAGTTTTTAATCATGATTTATGGACAACGTGCAAATTAAAGAACACAGAGGCAACATCTCATTTACATATCTTGCATCTTTTCCTTATATTTTGGAAACATTCACATTACAGGGACTGTTTTTATATGCCCCACACAAGCTGTAGACAGATGTAAATCTGTCCCTAGCATAATAAAAGATATTTGGAAAGTACTTTAATTAAGGTGCTAAAAACTATTCATTTACGTATGCTTTTTTTGGGGGGGGGGGGGGGGGGGGTTGCATTTTTAAGAGGCAGCACTGAACAATACTTGAAAGCTATTAGTCTAGGAATGATTTTTAGCTGTTGCTGTCTGCCAGTGTGGTTGCAATACTAACAGCCCGAATGGGGATGAGACTGATCAGTTATGACAGATTTTGGCTATCACTGCACATTCAGGGTGTCAGTCTGATTAGCAACACTCAATATAAAGTGAAGAAGGATAAGGGTGGGGGAAGAGAAACAAGCTGCGCTCGCTGACGGAGCCACACAGTAATCTGCTCTGTGTTATAGCAGCTTCAGACAGCGTCACTTTAGATGTAGTTCCATCTGAGAATATATTTCAGCTAATGAAAGTGTCCTGCTGGCTTTTACCACTGGGGGGTGGATTTGCTGTGTGGGTTGCACTCACAGATAAGGCAATTATCAGTCTGTATGTTCTGCCCGCTGAAATGTTTTTAATCATAAGCACAAACAAAAGACAGGCCTTTTTGCACAAGTGCATGTTTTTCTTAACTGTAGATTGATGTATTTTTCTTGGCACATGCGACTTCCTTCACACTTGATAAAACATAAAACATATCAGGGCCGGGCAGCACTGTGCCCTTGACTGCTCTGGGTCTGTGGGTATGCAGGAGGGATGTGTTGAGAATGGGGTAGCGTAAAATAAAGACCAGTGAAGGTCACCCTGTTATAGGGGGTCACCTTATTATAATATGTTTTTTTTTAAGAAGTCTTATGTTTAAAAGTTATATGATCAAAATACAGCTGAAAATGTTATTATTGTGAAACGTTATTATTTAAAATTTGTCTAACAAGCTGATTTGGTGATCAAGAAATGTTTCTTATTATGTTGACAACAGTTGTGCTGCTTAATATTTCTTTTAAAGGATTCTTTGATAAACAGATAGCTCAAAAGAACAGTATTCATTTGACAGTGAATTTATTGTAGCATTATCATTTTTTACTTTCACTTTCAATCAATATATATTGTTTTTTTCAATTGAATGATATTTAAAATATTAAAACATATAAATTTGTATTTAATAACCTCAAACTTACGGTAGAGGTGCATGAGAGTAAAAGTAGATGTTCATCAGAATACAGATTGAAGTAAGATAGTTCGGTAACAACTGGTGCACTTACATATATCTACCAGTAGAGGCTAAAGGGTCAACGCTAGCAATCCAAAACCTTACCCACTTCCGCCAATTCAAATGTATAAGAAAGAGTCATGTGACCCACAACTCAGATCCTGATTTGTTGTGAGTTTTATTGAAATTGCCTAATGAGACCCTATCCACACTGGTATCTCTAACCTAGAAGCCTGCATGCACAAACATTAGCTTACTTCACTGTTGTTCTTTTGTGTAGAGGGGTAGGAGTGAGAGTTTTTGCTGGATGGGGGATCTCATGTTGACCATAGCGGAGCCCTGCCGTGCCCCCCTCCTCTCTCTTGTTCCCCCCACGCTGAGCAGGGAAGCTATGTGATCTTTTTTCAAAGTCAACAAAAGAGTGGGGACACAGCTGGGCGGCAGAGGGGAACAGAGGGACGGAGCGTAGCAACAGACTCCTGCTGAGGGCACTGGGACTGAACTACGCAACCAATTCACATGAATCAACTGTCAGCCAGATTGTTTAGGAGCTTTTTGTTCTGCTGGAGACAGTTTGATTCACTTTGATGCATCTGGAATGGCACACTGGATTTTTCGTCTTGATTTATGGTTCATGTGTTCATTCCAAATTGAAATCTTACAATGTTATTGCATAAAATATTCTGAACTTTTTTTCTGGAAAGACCACCTTAGTTCAGCATTTTCAGCCTGGTTTATGATGGTTAACTTAGCACTGGTTTATAGAAAGTGGGCCATAGCCATGCTTTTGAAAAATATATACCAGAATAATATTTCTGATGAAGCTGATTGACTTTCATTGGGAAAACTTGTCAGTAAATCTACACGCTTAAAAATAACGTTTCCAAAAGGGAGTTTTCATGGTGATACCAGAGAAGAACCATTTTTTTTGGTTACCCAAATAATTTTTTAGTAAACAGTTCTTAAAATAACCATTTTCTCAGTTGTTTGAAGGACATCTCAATGTTAAGATAATAATCAAGAACCTTTTTTCAAAGAACTTATTGTTCAATGAAAAGATTGCATTACACGCTAAAGGTTCTTCATTAAAAACCATAGATTCCAATAAATAACTTTTATTTTTAAAAGTTAGGAAAACCAGTGCCCCATGCAATACTGGTCTTTTCAACAGGGATATGACAAGACTTTAACAGACTTTAAAGTCTTTTAAACTTCTGTATATTTAACAGATAGATTTCCTCTTGCCCTCCACAATGTACTGACAAAAACCTGGAGGTGATTGAAGTTAAGCCTTTTTTATGTCTCTTCTCTTAGTCCAAACCATGGCCGTAACAAAGTTTTGTGCAGTTACAATGAGACAGGATACGAAGGACAGGGCAAAAGAGGAAAAAGTGTGGGAGAGAGAGGAGAAAGGCCACAGAGAAGTGAGCATCAAAGACAGTGGATCTCAGCATGCTCCTGTAGCAGTGTGTGAACTCCCACCCTAAGACACACAGCAAAGCCCATGCACACACACACACATCTCCTCCACCCCTCCGGACGAGTCCTCAGCAGTAATTAAAACCATCCCCCCCACTGTTCCAGCATCTCATTAAATCTCAGCACCCTTCCGTTTTCCTTCTTTCACCCATCCATCTACCAAAATTCCCTACACAGACACAACTAAGGCTAAACCTAACAAATTATTCAGATAATCATGGTGCGTAGTGTTGAAATGGAGACTGGGCGTCAATCACAAAAATATATTTTCCATTTTCAGCTCTATCAGAAACAGGAAATATCCAGTGAGCTCTGATGAGTCCACTCCCTCAACCTAATCACCCTCATTTGAAACAGCATATGAAAACACGTTTTTATTCATGTTTGTATAGGAGCACGTTTGGCATAGATGTATTAATATGACTTGTTATAAGGAGCAATAGAAGTTAATGTTGTTATGCAGACCTTCAACATTAGATAAATGATGAGTGTTTTTGGATGAATAATTCTGGGGACAACAACAAAATAGAAATAATGAAATGACTTTGAATAGAACAAAAAAATAGTATGCATTGCACTTTTTATAAGTTGAAAACATAGCGATTAACTAATATTTTGCTACAAAAAAGTCTAAAATTAGACTTTTTAAAGTCTACACTTACAAGGTCAATCCAAACAAGTTGAAATAAATAAGAGGAAGACAGAACCATTCAACATTTAGGATTAACCAGATCATTAGAATGAATCAGTCTTTAGGACCCATGTCTACAGTATGTGTGAGAGAACCGATTCAATAAAATTAGACTTTCCAATCATATATTTGCAAGAGATAAAATGCTGATGATGATTAGATTCATTAGAATGAATTATACCAAATAAATACGATGAACCAGTTCACTATAATGAATCTAAACTCTCAACGCATTATGAGAGAGGGAAGCGTCTGAAGAACTGATTCACTAGAATGAACTGGACTTCCCAACGCTTTAACTGTTTATGAGGAACCAATTCACAATAATGAATTTGTCTTCCCAGCATTACACGAGAGAGCTAACAGTTTATGAGGAATTGATTCACTTGAACCGGACTGCTCAATATGAAATAGAACCTTTCAAGATGAACCAATTCACTAGACTGAATCAGAATTCTTAACACTACGTGAGTGAATCATTTATGATGATCTGATTCATTAAAATTAGGTGCAGAAATCATAATGTTCTGTTCTGTTCATTAAAACGAATCAGAATGAATCAGACTTTGTAATATCATGAAAAAAAGAACAGTGTATGACGAGCCAGTTCACTAAAATCAATCAGACTTGCCAGATATGAGATATAACCATTTCAGTAAAACCAGTTCACTAGAATAATAAGACTTTAATGAAACTCATAGATTGCCTTGAACAGTCCAATTCATTAAACCTATGAGAGAGAAGACAGTTTCAAATTAACCAAATCACTACAATGAATTGGACTTTCCAAAGCTATACCAGAGAGGACTGATTAGAATGAACCGATTCACTAGAATCATTTAGACTGTCCAGCGCTACATATAAGACCAAAAATAGAAAGTTGAGTGTGCAGTAATGTGAATTTATTTAGTTCCACTAAACGGCGTAACATGTGTCTACCTTTACACATCAGCATTGATATTTACAATAAAGTATGTTTTACATGATGACTGTAAACGGACACTTAAAGGGGTCATTGGATGCTACATACACATTTACAAGTTGTTTGAACAGAAATGTGTGTTGCCAGTGTGTGTACACAACCACTCTAAAGATCCACCCAGTGTTTTTTTTAATCTTGTTAAATCATTTCCCCTTTCTCATATCAAACCATTCTTAGATGCTTGTCTGTGTGATGTCACACAGACCCAGGCCCCTCCCACAACTGTTGATTGACACTAGCGTTTTAGACCCGCCCTGAGTGAGCTGCCATTAGTCCTCCATTGTTTCGACGCTGGAGCAGATGTAGACAATAATGGCTCCTAAGCGATTGAGGTGTTCAGTTTTTGGATGTACTAATGAACATAGCAGTCGTCATTTAATCCCGACATCTGATCCCCTGAAGAAGCAGTGGATTACCTTTGTTTTGGAAGGAAATGCATCACCCGATCTACCTATATGCATCTATGTTCGCGTGAATCATTCATGATAGCCTCGCCTACAGAAGAAGTGAGTATAAAGTTCTTTAAATAATCTTTGCAAATCGTCTTTCCTAATAACGTACTAGTTAGCAAGTTCCATGGCTAAAGTAAACAGTATCATGAGAACGGCTAATCATTCTACAGAAGAGAGGAATTTAAAGGAACATGGACTAAAACGGCTTGCAGAAAACAGAGCTTATTTTGACAGGATAAAAAGGGTGTTGCTTTCCACCACCATTGAGAATTTTAAACCAAAGTATGTTATAGACTTTCATTAAAACCCTAAAGAATCATATCAACGTGTGGGCAACAAAATGGGCATCTGATGACCCCTTTAAAAAAGACTTGCTAACTTAACATTGTAAAATGACATGGATAACAACTCATCCAGTGATCATCATATCTCAATTTTGCTCCACTTGGCACCCTACAGGAGCCTAGGAGCATCATAACCTGACCCGCTTTACCAGCACAGACTATCGCTGCATAAGCCCCTATCTCTCCCAGTCTGGCACAGCTACAAAGCAGGCACGTATCAGAGCTCGTATCAGACTGGCACAGGTGTGATAGCTGAAGCGTTTGCCCATTCTCCGGTCTGTGAGCTAAATCAAAGCAAGAATCCCAGCTTCCAGTCCATTACAGCTGCAATGCATAACATGCTGAGAGGCGTGTGAGAGTCATGTGAGAATGGTGGTCTGATTTACATTTTTAATGATACATGGAGACAAAGGTTCAAAGGGAAGCACTGTGGAGAAAGAGGTATGGCTCATGCACTAAATTCAAGCTTTTCTTGAGTCCAAATGTAGGTCTAGTTATAGCGTTAAGTGAACAGTGATTGTGAAAACACGTGTAACCAGTATAGTCTACTCTAGTGTGTGGTGTTTTAAAAAAGTTATTTTGGACTTAACAGAATAAGTGGCTGGATTCACTTGCTGTTTATTCCAATCAGACAAATCAGAATTGGAGATTATGGGCCCTATTTTAACAATCTAAGTACGTGGTTTAAAGCGTATGGCGCAGGTGCACTTAGGGTGTGTCCAAATCCACTTTTGCTAGTTTAACGACGGGAAAAACGGTCGGTGCGCCAGGGGCATGGTCTAAAAGGTATGTCCCTTTTCTCTTAACAAGTAATGGGTCTGTTTTGGGCATAACCTTCAATAAACCAATCATAGTCTCATCTCCCATTCCCTTTAAGAGCCAGTTGTGCTCGCGCCATGGTGGATTCGCTATTTACACAGCAAGCGCAAAAGACACGTCTTAGTGAGGAAATGGAGCTACTGGTGTGCGAGCAAATACGTACCCTTATTCTAATACATGCAATGGCTATCCATTGTGATTTGTAGGCATTTGTATATGTATTTAAACAACGTTTAAAGGAATGAATTAATAAATGAATAAAAATGATTTCCAATATTTTGGTAGTTTTCCGACATGGCATGTTTTGTGATTACAGAATGTACACTTCTGTATGTGGAACTTTGCTAAAAGTAAAAAATTAAAATACAAAATGTGCACTTTGCACACTGTATTAATGTCAGATTGAAATTTGGGGACAATTTGTGGATTCATTTGAAAACTACTTTGCACTTTGTTCAACAAAGTTTGTATGCTGCAGGCTTAATGAAAAATAGATCTCTCCTGACTGAAATATCAAAATCAAAAGGAAGAGGATGAGTTGAGACAGGAAATTATAAGAGATACAAAATGAGGTTTGTAAATTAAAGCTGCATATACAGAAAAAACAGACACGTGAATTACTCACTGAACACATTTTGTGTAATTCCACAGAAAAAGCAAAACATGTCAAACATGCAGGTCACCAAAGCAATAAAAAGATCCACATTTTCTAGAATGAACAGCTCATTATTGCTAAGGTGACGACAGTTTGCCGCTGTTGTTGGGCGCCATTTGCCGTGCTTTGTTTATAGTGGGTGTATGATTTAAGGAACAGTTTCAATAATGTTCCTACGAGGCTAACAATCTCACTCTCTGTCTTTCTCTCTCTCAAAAGATAAAAACGCGACCACAAGCTGGTTCGCTGCCAAACGCAAAGTAGCGAGCTGCTAGCTAACTGACTCTCTCTCCCTTTTTCTCTCATCCACTCTTTCTATCCTCTCTTTTTTTCTTTGAGAAAGCCTTTGAAGTTAGCAGGGGGCCTGTGCTCTCGCAGCGATGGTTACGAATGATACTTTAAGCGATTCTTTTTTATCCAGGCGAGCTTAATGAAAGATTAATGGGTTTGATATTTTCCTTGTTTATGTTTTATTTAAAAAGTAAGCCGTGGTCCTTGGAACCTGTTAAAACGCTCCTTGGCAGAAGCAGTAATGATTTTATGGATTAGTGTGACTCATCTTTTGTACACACAAATGAAAGTCAAAGCTGTAGATTTGACTCTCGTGTCTCGGTGTGTTGACATTGACACACTACTCTTGATGAACACAGTGTCATGAGTCACAATTACACTCAACTTTATTAATTTAAACATATTTACTCTTTTCAAAGCATCAGCACCTGTAGATGAATGAAAAAGATTACCATAATCCAAATCTTTTTAAGGTAAGTCAGTTCACTTGGTGGCCATCTTGGTTACACCCCCAGGCTGCTACTTTCTAACTGAGCAATATGCACACAAGTACCCTATACTTCAGTGAGAAAAGACCAAGGTGTCACTGTTTCGTTATACTTCACCTGACCTGTAGAAGACAGCGTGGAGACGGTTTAACATCCCTGGCAACCTCTGTAGTTCCATTTAGCCTTGTCAGTAACTGACTTTTTCAAGACGAGTCAAAGCTTTTAAAAATCACTTTTATTTTCTAATGTAGAATAAAATGTCAAAATATCTTGATCTTGTTCTAACTACAGAGCTTACTTCAGGCATTTAACCAAAAAAATACATACATTAATACAAAAATTGACAAACACATTGACTTCTGGCACTTGAAGTGTTAAAAGTGCTTGTTTCCAGGGTTTTTTTGGCCTACAAAAATATGTAATTCCTCACATACTTCCCTACTATATAGTAGGGAGAAAAACAGTAGGTGAAGATATTCAAATTTACAGTTCATAAAACAGAAAGCAAAAAGTACCCTGATGACCTACTACTTCTAGCGAGATTTCTGTGGGCACTTTATTATCCCATCAGGCCACGGGGGAGGATTTGAGAATGGCAGTGAAGCGACTCAACGGATGCTGGTGGGCCACATGATAATGACAATATGACAAATGTAATATATGTCCAGATTACATATTAATACTATGCACATTTATACAATATCGTAGAAGTACTTATTCAAAAGAAGTACTTACTCAGACAGTATGCAATTTAAGGCACTGCCTATACCTCCTAGTGGACACACCGATTAGTGCAGTGAAACACAGCTTACATTTTTTAAACATATTTTAAATTACCAATAAAATCTGATGAAAATGTAATGATACATTTTGGTTCTTTGATTCAAGCTAATGCACATGTGCATTTTTTTCCAATAAAACGAGCCTTTACCAACCAGGCGTCCTACAGCAGCCATATTGAACATTACAATACCTCCCACTCATTTTCTGAAAGTGGTTCATCTATTCATTCCATAGAAAGTGTTCTGACTCAGTGCATCTCAGTGTGGTATAATAATGCCACAAACCAGGACTGCAAAGCTCTACAGAGAGTCGTGCGCTTAGCTGAGCGCATCTCAGGGTCTGCTCTCCCCTCTCTGCAGGACATCTACCTCAAACGCTGTAAAAGCAGAGCTACTAAAATCATCAAGGACTCGAATCACCCCGGTAACCATCTTTTCCGTTTACTGCCATCTGGCAAGCGCTTCAGGAGCATGATGACAAAAACTGAGAGACTGAGGAGGAGTTTCTTCCCCCAGGCCATCAGGCTCCTAAACTCAGTCTCATAACATCATAACATCCACAGGACTCAATTTAATAAACTGTAAACACATCCATTATTCTCCATCATCCACACTGCTGCTATGTGTACATTCCCGGTACAACCTATTTGCACATTCTCTTGCACATCCGTGTTTATATTAATATTTATTAATCCACAGTATACTGTATTGCACATTTTATCTCATTGCACATCTTACTCCTTATTTTATTTTATTATTTGTTCCTATTTTCATTCTCACCTATATTTATATATATATATATTCTCTTGTGTTATGTTTCATTGTTTTATTGCTTTTATCCGTCTTTCGGATGAGACGTTAAACCGAGGTCCTGACTCTCTGTGGTCATTAAAAATCCCATGGCACATCTCGTAAAGAGTAGGGGTGTAACCCCGGTGTCCTGGCCAAATTCCCACCACTGGCCCTTGTCAATCATGGCCTCCTAATAATCCCCATCCACTTGATTGGCTCAATGACTCTTTCTCCTCTCCACCTGTAGCTGGTGTGTGGTGAGCGCACTGGCGCCGTTGTCCTGTGGCAGCCGTCGCATCATCCAAGTGGATGCTGCACACTGGTGGTGGTTGAGGAGAGACCCCCCCCCCCCACATGATTGTAAAGCGCTTTGGGTGTACAACAATACACAAAAAGCGCTATATAAATGCATCATTCATACATTCATGTTATTTTTTTTATTTTAATTTTTTTTGCACTTTCCATTGAGCGGACCTGTCCTGATTTACATTTCACTACTGATTATACCCTGTATGATTGTGTATGTGACAAATAATAAAGAACCTTGAACCTTGAACCTCATTCACAATAGTGGTATTGAGCATTGTTTTTAGTTTAATGGAGAAGCACATATGCTAAACCAACACTTGTGGATGGGTATGGATTGCTGATGTGACACAACAGCTGAGTCTACGGTCTTTCAAACTCGTGTCCTTCAAGGTCGGTTTCTAATTCATTCGTCCAAGCATTGGTCCAGAAAAAAATTGAGAGCCAGCATTAAAATTTCTGTAGAGAACTGAACAGGAGTTCATCTGGATCATATTATTACCTTAGTGAATAAAACCAAGTGTAAATGTTACTATGCATAACTTATGGAAAACAATACACTAGATACAAAAACATAATCAACCAGATTAAGTTTTAATACTTACATTTGATTGTTTTCCCTTTTCATTTGAACAGCAATTAAGCTGTCATCAGTCTAAATTGCAGAGCTGAAGAATTACTGATTGTGTGTGTGTGTGTGTGTGTGTGTGTGTGTGTGTTTGCAGTGTCCACTGTGAGGAGAAATTAATCAAGTGAAAAATGTGAAAAATGGAATCCAGTCACAGATGCCACAGCAGCAGCTGTTCCTGTTTCCTCTTAACTAGTGCCAGCTCTGTTAGTCCAAAGTGTGTGTTGTGTGCACATGTGTGAGTGTCTATTTGTACACATAAAACTACAGAAGGCCAAAGGGTTATGGCTTGCCTTCAGTTATTATCATACTTTTATCACCCAATTCTATTTGATTTCTTGCTCCTTTACTGGAGGTCACATTCTCTTATCCCATTTCTTTATTTTTCTTTCTTTGTTTGTTTGTTTGTTTGTTTCTTTCTTTCTTTCTTTCACAGAAAATTGCATGCATGATGGTCATAGACCATCAGAACATAGAACACAATGTTTTCACGCGTCATGCATTTCATATTTCTGCATGAATTTGTTGTGATTCTCAATTATGTAGTGTATGATGCCCAGTTTTTTCTCTGTAACTATTTACAAAGTCAGCAGGTATATGGTTTTTTAAAATTTGTTCATATTCGTGTATTTAAGGAAGGGAAAGTGATGAAAAGTTTAGCATTTCTCTGTGTGTAAGTACACCACCATTCAAATGTTTGGGGTCTTTAAGATTTTTAATGAGTTTGAAAAAAGTATCTTATGGTCATCAAGGTTACATTTATTTGATCAAACATATTGTACAAGCGTAAATACTGTTAAATATTATTACGATTTAAAATAACTTTTTGCTATTTGAATAAATTTTAAAATGCAATATATTTTTTGTGATGACAAGATGATTTTCAGCAGCCTTACACCAGGCTTAGAGTAATGGCTCTTTAATGAATATTAAGATCAAAATAATCGGATTAATCAAAATAGAAAATCAATTGAATGCATCCTTGCATGACTATAGTATAGGGACACATTTATCTGCAAAAGTAAAAACGTAGATAGATTTGAAGGCGTAGGCGTAGTTATTTCAGCCTTAGTGACCCCCCTCTTGTCAAAAGTCAAATCTCTGAATATCAATGAACTGCCTCTGTCCAAATGAACCCCTTTAAGAGGAGCCCAAAACTAGCATGCAGTCCCATCTGATGCTTCATCAACCTCCTTTGAACTCTTTTGTCCTTTAGACTAGAGGACCTTGTTAAGAAACAGATGCACACTATTGTCATTACTATCAAAGAAATATTTCAGATTCTGCACTATTTAAAGATCAGCAGTAAACATAAGTAAATCTGTGGCATCGATTACGTGACTCTTTGTACAGACGATCAGATGTTGGAGCTCAAGATGCTCTTTCTCAAGTCATCCTGTTGAACATAATAGTAATGTTTTATACAAACTTGTGGAGTTCATGTAGCTCAAGGTCTGCTGTCATTAAAGCAAAAGAGTGGCAAACCTGATTCTAAGACATTCTGACATTTATTGTATTGTTTCAGTTCATATTTTAAGTAAAAGTATTATGCTAATAATATAACTTGTAATAAAAAAGTATTAAACCTTAAGATATACACAATAGTAGTATTAATACTGCATGACGCCACTGTATAAGCCTGTATGCACATGCATAACCAAACACATATAATTCATTCCTAGTTTGTATGTCATTGTTACAGTCATAAATCCAAGGATTACATTGCTCAAATAAGTCTCAGATTAGTAAAACAGCTGTTTTGATGTTTAGATAGCGGCACTTTCGTCTGTTTGTGTGAAGTATGAAGGCCACAGGATTCTTCCCTAAGTTCAGGAGTGTCTCATGAATCTCATACATTAGTATGTCAGTGGACATGTGTGTACATGTGATCTGCTCTGGTGTATGAGTTTGCCACTACATGTACTGTATATCCGAATATCCATGCTTATATAAATGATTTGCCACTACACATATATCCGTGCTTACACACACATGGTTTATTTTGCCATAGTGCTTTAGATTCAGCAGTTCAGTTAAGGGAACACTCATTTTCCAACTCCCCAAGAGTTAAACAGTGAATCGTATTAGACCATTAGCATCTCGCTCAAAAATCGCTATTTAAAACTTGACTCTTCTGTAGTTACTTTGTGTACTAAGACTTATGGAAATGAAAAGTTGCCATTTTCTAGGCCCATATGGCCCATATGCTGGTCTTTCAAAGAGGGGAAGCTCATTTTCGGCCAACATCATAAAAATTGTCCATTTATTTATAGGTAAATTCTGCCCTACGTTCCTTTTCAAGAAAATGCTCTAGCCTACTGTATGAATGAATTAATGAACAAACGATCTAAAAAAAGATATTAAACTCGACCGAGAAAATGTGGGAATTAGGTTTAACTGAAACAAGGAATATGGTGTATAGTTGTGTGAAATGTACATACTTTTTATAGTACAAAATCGCTGTCAATCAAAAGGAGTTGCAGTGTTTCGACAGACCATCCAATCATCACGCAGAAGCCTGGAGTCCAGGCCAGCCCACTCCTCCATTCACCCCCAGAGACGCTGAGCATCCGTGGGCGGGACATAATCAAAGCATTTATACAATGACCGTCTAGTTTCGAAGCACTGAAAGAATCTGTTAAAATCAGCCCCATTGAAGTCAATAGAAGCTAGGCTTCAACAGGGAAATGCACTGTGACGCTACGGGAATGTATGAGAAGGAAATCGAGTCAGCCGACCTGCTATATGTAGCCGATTCTGAACGAACTCGTCTTCGAGATGAGATGAGAACACATTTTAGTCAATAAAATTTTAACACAATAGTACATATTTGACCATTCATTTTTTGACATTATAGGGTAAACGGAGCTTCCCTTGCAGCCTTAAAGATATCCCCACTGCTAGGAATTATACTCTCATTCCGGCATAATAATATAATAATCTATAATAATAATCTATACCTAGCTGGGGACTACTTTCAGGCTCTGTGTAATATAATTGCACGTGCTGCACCCATGGTACCGCAGCAAAGTTCCTTGATTATAATGCCAGAATGAGAATATAGTTTCTAGCCATATCAGCCTAGAAAATTGCAACTTTTCATTTTCCGTCAGTCTAAGTACACGATGAAATAGAAGAGTGAAGTTTTAAATAGGAAAAATATCGAAACTCTTTGGTCATTATTGAGCGAGATGCAAATGGTCTAATCCAATTCAATGATCTATGCTAAACTACGCTTAAAATGCTACCGCCAGATCCGGAGATCGGCTGAATGGATTCGAAAACGGTAAACTCAACTGTTTAACTCTTGGGGAGTTGGAAAATGAGCCTATTTTCAAAAAAAGTGGAGTGTTCCTTTAAAGCAAAAGCTATTTACCCCATTCCATCTGTGCCGACATCTGTCCTCAGGAAACCCACACCCGGCCTCCCTAAAATTAGCCTGATTGTTCAAATCACAACAACCAGCAAATCAGATAAAGCGGAAGAGGTCAAAAAAAAGAATAACATAAACAGTGCTCTTACTAATGCTACAGTATATAGTACAATATATATATATTTAAATAGTTCACCCCAAAAAAATAATTTGCTGAAAAGTTAACATGTAATGTAATTTTTTCAATGTAATTTTTCAATGTGTCCAACATGTAGATGAGTTTGCTTATTTATTGGAAATTGGATTTGGAGAAATAGATTACTTGCTCATCAATGCATCCTCTGCAGTGAACGGGTGCCGTCAAAATGAGAGTCCAAACAGCTGATAAAACATTACAATTATTCACACGACTCCAATCCATCAATTTATGTCTTGTGGAGCTAAAAGTATTTGAAATAAACAAATTCATCATTAAGGAAGTAAACATTTAAACCATCACATCGCCAGAACTTTTTTGGACTAAAAAAGCACAAAACAAAATATACTGCACACTATTCTGTAAGTAATAAACTAATGTTCCTTTCTGAACATACCCTGTGAAATGGAAAGACAAAGAGCAGGAAACAAAGAACATTTGTTAAGTTTGGTATTGCTCATAGCATTTTCTCCCAATTGTCTCCAGTTGTGTCCTTGCACTGGGTAAGAGGACAGTCATGGACCACTGCAGTGGAACACATGTTTTGTGTTGTTCGTGTGGATTTGATTGAACTAATCTTGCCCACTAAATGCTTTCGCTGTTCTCTTGGGGATTAAAACTATTTCTAAACAGTTTAAATCAACAAAGACATCTAAAATCAAAACCATGAGCGAGTGGCAATCATAAAGATCTATATTGCTAAAGATGGGTGAAAATGTCTCTGGCTTAATTTCTTGCAATCGTGACATCCCACAATTTGACTTATATTTCAACTGTTCTGACTAATTCTGATTTTAATCATTATGTCACAATAATCTGTTTTATTTTTCACTCTATGGCATAAACAGGCCTCCATAGTATTTATACACAGTAGTTTGTGATAATCAATCTTGTGTGGTACATCTGACTTCTAAGCTTAGAATTCCTCCAATAAGTTTCTGGTAACTGTAACTCTGTTCACATTTCAGGTGCCCGACCTTATAAACAGTTTAATGTCTCCTCAGTCTAAAACACTAATTATGTCTTTAAAAATGATGTCTGAGTTTTGACAGTGTTTTTCACGCTAGAGTTATGACACAGGCCGGCTGGCATGTCACAGCCTGCCGGTACTTCAGCATTAACCAAACGTTTTTTTTGTATTTATTTTTTTTTGACTGCACTTGAGACCATGTTTTGTTTTGAAGAAAGGGGAAGCAGGTGTTCTCTTTGTTTAAATTGGCGGTATATTTTGCCTTTAGTAAAGATTTCCTCTGTTAGTGGTTGATTTTATATCCAAATGATGCTCTTTTTTGGAAACACAATGAAGACAACACCCCCTCAGCACGAATGGCAAATCATTTCTCATCCGTTACAATGCTTTCATGACTACACTGACATGAGGAACAAAACATGTCCTGGAGGTTTTAACTTTGCGGTTGTTGATTTTGGGAGAGGGTAGGAGGTTCTACTGAAAGAAAAGGAAATCAAGTCATGTGTTATGTTTGCTTGTTTCTCTCAGCAGTTTACTCTTTTATATGACATTATATGGATATTATGATAATGATAGGTAATGGTATGCTATTAAAACATTTTCCTTAATGTCTACCAGGGAACTTTGTGAGGATTGTTGACCTCTGTTTCTCTCACACATGTCACTGACATGTTAACCCTTTGGAAACATGAAAACTGTTCAAAGCATAATTAATAAACTTATGCAAAAGTGCATTACATCAAATCACACACTACAGTTTAAAGCAAGCATGTGCCAACAATTTCATGTTATTGAAAAGTAAAAAGAATTGAAAAGCAAGTCATTGAGAAACAATTTATTTTTCATATTTTTTTATTTTTTTTTCACTTTTATTTAAATTTTCATGTGTTTTGTCATTTTAATAAAATATGTTATTATATATATCGTTTTTCCAGTTTTATTTCTAGTTATTTTGTACAAAATGTTATAGTACAATAAATGAAAATGAGAAATGTTACCTTGGAAACTATCTGAAATATGTTTTTATATATATTCGATTAAGGTTTTAAAGTTTTTGCCTATTATGCAAAAATAACTTTTATAAGGTGTTTGAACACATTTGTATGGCTGCAGTGTATGAAAAAAAACCAGGCTATAATGTAAAAAATCCACTAACATTTTTTTTTATAAAACCAATAAATCATGAACAGTCTCCCCAAACGAGCTGCTTCAGATTCTTCCTATAGTTCACGTCACTGAAGGGGAAAAGTCCCGCCCATTTGTGATGCTCTCTGCCCTATTAGCATAAGCACAGCTCTGAGTGAGAAGCCGTGGTCCGCAATTACTGGAGATATATACAATGTCAGCGCCAAAGAGACATTACAAGTGTTGCGTTTTGGGATGCACATGTTCACAATGAACATAGGAGTCGCCACAATCTCCCCTTCTCTGAGCCGAGGACTATGTGGTTAAATATCCTGGAAATATCCTGGAAGAAATCGGCAAAGTCCCCTAAATGTTTAGGAGACAACTTTGGTGCATGGAAAGACAAGATGTCTCAGATTAAGAGATTGAGTCATTCTGTTGTTGGATGTAATAATGAATATAGCAGTCATAATTTATTCCCGACATCTGAGCCGCTGAAGACTCAGAGGATTAAAATGAGTTTTGGAAGGGAATGCGCCCCCTGATCTACTTAATTGCATCTATGTTCTTACAGAAGAAGTGAATATAAGGGTTTTTAATGAATCTTTGCAAATTGCCTTTCCTAATAATGTGCTAATTAGCAAGTTTCACGGTGAATGCGGCTAAAGTAAACAGTCCCTCAGTGAGCAGCTCGGAAGAGAGGGGCGGAGTCAGCAGAGCTCATTAACATTTAAAGGAAAATGCTACAAAACATCTTGCTCTGAAAAGAGTTGTTTTTGACAAGTTTAAAAAAGGTGTTTTTTACACTAACAATGAGACATTTTAACCAAAGTATGTTACAGACTTTTTATTACGACCCTAAATAATCGTATCGACTTGTGGAAAATGGGCATCCGATGACCCCTTTAACAAGCTATACAAATTTATCTGTAGTGTATTCTGAGCTAAAATTTCACATATATGCTCTGGGGACATCAGAGACTTATTTACATCTTGTAAAAAGGGGCATAATAGGTCCCCTTTAGTAATAATCCTGTTTTACACTTCCTGCTGATAATTTGAACACTGTCAGTGTGTTAACTTAAGTTTTTCATTGTATTGTGGGTTTTTGCTAAACTGTAAAAATTTTTTTATTAATTATTAAACATTATTGAATTAGGTTTTACGAGGAAATACTATTTCAGGCTTTTTACTTCACAATGTCATGTTTAATTAAATATGTTACTTGCCTTTTATTCTAATTAATTGTACAAGCAATTACTGAGTGAAAAGTCTTTCTGCATTATTGTTTAGTTTTGTGTGTGTGTGTGTGTGTGCCTGTGCATGTGCATGTAGTAAGGTTGCACAATATTTTTTATTGATCTTGCATAGATAGTGTCACATTCAATTCTTCAGAATCTTCCTCACAATAAACAGAACAAGTTGGCCCTCTGGCATTTAAGCATTTAAAAAGTTTCATTCAAAGCAACATACATTGCACTCAACTATGTATCAGTTCTTGGAATTAAACCCATGCACTTGGTATTGCTCACACTGTGTTGTTTGTGCATCGGGGTGCCTTTGTCATCATCTGACACCTCCTCTGCACATCTGTATCTGTGTCTGTAAGCGCAGGGTTTTCAAGCATGACAGAAATGAGGCCTGAACTGCAAAAGTCAGCAGTAAATCTCAAATACTCAGACTCTTTGAGGAGCCTGAGTGGTGTAGCACAGATTATATGGTCAGAAAATGTGTGTGGGTTTTCCTAAGATGCTGTGTGGGAGAAAATGTTTCTGTGAACATATAAGACCCTCTTGTGTGTGTGTGTGTGTGTGTGTGTGTGTGTGTGTGTGTGTGTGTGTGTGTGTGTGTGTGTGTGAAGCATGGAGACTCATCTCCTCCATAAGCAACAATGAGCTCCTGGGCTCTGGAATTCAGATGGCTTTTCATTATCTGGGCACTTTGCAGTGAGGATTAGAAAGAGGGCAGATTTGTGTGTGTGTGTGTGTGTGTGTGTGTGTGTGTGTGTGTGTGTGTGTGTGTGTGTGTGTGTGTGTGTGTGGAGGATTAGGAAGGGGGCAGATTAGACTTTTACAATCCCACAATCATGCTCTGCTAAATCACCGTGGTAGACATCCCGCAGCCATCTAATGCACACACACACAAGCACTCACATCTTTTCAAACTCATAATCATTAAGAACAAATTCCTGCAAAATATTTTCTGTTATTTATCTATGGAAATAAATCTCCTCATCACCAAATAAATCATGTTCTGATTCTAACATTTACGGTGTCCGAGAGAGCTCAATGCACTGTGACTTCAGAAAACACATGTAAATAGAAAAGAAAACGTCTCAGGTTACGTATGTAACCATGGTTCCCCGAGTGGGGAACGAGACACTGCGTCCCCTAGGGGTCACTATGGGGGGAACGCCTCCAGCGTGACTCGTGCCTGAAGAAACATATGTAAAAACACCATCCGTTGGCCGGCGACAGCCCATGACGTCACTACCGGCGCGACCATAATATAAGGACTGCCGGGAGAATACATCATCCGCTTCTTCGTCTGAAGCTTGCGTCCGAAGCATGGCCCAAAGCCTAGGGGACGCAGTGTCTCGTTCCCCACTCGGGGAACCATGGTTACATACGTAACCTGAGACGTTCCCCTTCATGGGAACTTCAAACTGTGTCCCCTAGGGGTCACTATGGGGAACGTTATACCCACGCCGCCATGCTGAGGGGAATGCAAGCCAAATTCCCACAGGAGGCGAGCACAAGTCAACTCTACATTTGGCTCAGGGAGTTGCCCCTGTAGACGGTTGATGCTGTCAGTGACATTATCCTCCTTTGGCCAAAAACCCGAGCTGCATACCTGAAGTACTTACCTGCTAGGTGCCGGCATTACCGGACCCAAGGTAGAGCTCACAGGTTTGGAATCATTCTTAAACAGAAAGATTCCTTTAAGGGGATAGGGCCAAGTACCTAGTGGTAGCCACTAGGTCCTGGCCGGTCACCAGGGGCTACCGCTTGCTCTACATGAGCTTGCTGAGGGAGCTGTCTCAACAGACCCCTTGGTAGCATTACCCTTTTTAAACCAAAATATTTGGTTACATGGAGTGGGGCCCAAGGCACAAACCGGGGCTTGACCAACTCAAATAAGGGCACGAAGCTGCACGCGTAACCCTACCCCTAAGGGCTTTTAGAAAGAAAGCAGAACATTCGATGTGCTAACTTACCACTGGGTGGATTTTAGAAAAATGCCCAAAGTCTAGCGTGTGCACTTACCATAGCATGGATTTTAGAAAGAACGCAGAACATTTGATGTGCGATCTTACCACTAAGTGGATTTTGGAAAGTGCCCATTGCTTTAGCGTGTGCACTTATATATATTGTTTTATTTACGTTCTATGTCGGGGGACTAGATGCTCAGAAGGGAGCTGTATGCTCATAGATGACCCTCTAAGATGAGGGGAGCAATGCTAGCTCGACCCACCAGGCGAGCGATCTACCCCGAACTCTGGAAGTGGAGAAACTTCCGATTCTCAAACAGGAGCGGCATGCTCATAGGTGATCCTCTAAGTGAGGGGAGCAACGCCAGCTCTACCAATAGCGAGCGTGTGCACTTACCATAGCATGGATTTTAGAAAGAACGCAGAACACTTGATGTGCGATCTTACCACTAAGTGGATTTTAGAAAAGTGCCCAGAGTTTAGCGTGTACACTTATATATTGGTATTACGTTCTAAGTGGAGCGGAGAACTACTCATCCCTTGGAGTAGGAGTCTCAGACGCTCAGAAGGGAGCGGCATGCTCATAGATGACCCTCTACAGTGAGGGGAGCAGTGCTAGCTCTACCGATGAGGAGCTCTGGAGAGCGGAGAACTCAGTCTTCCGAGTAAGGGAGCTCAGATGCCCAGAAAGGAGCGGCATGCTCATAGGTGACCCTCTATGGTGAGGGGAGCTATGCTAGCTCAACCAACCAGGAGAACAACCTCTCACAGAGCTCTAATGGAGCGGAGAACTTATTCCTTAGAAGGGGAGGAATTTTAGGCGCTCAGAAGGGAGCGGCATGCTCATAGGTGACCCTCTAAGTGAGGGGAGCAGTGCTAGCTCGACCAACCGGCGACCTATCACAGAGCTCTGGGGAGCGGAGAACTCATTGTACAGAGTGAGAGGAACTCAGACGTTCAGCAGGGAGCGGCTTGCTCATAGATGACCCTCTATAGCGAGGGGAGCAATGCTAGCTCGACCATCAAGGCGAGCGAACTACCACAGAGCTTTGAGGAGAGGAAAACTCATTCCTCAGAATGAGCTCAGACGCTCCGAAGGGAGCGGCATGCTCATAGGTGACCCTCTAAGTGAGGGGAGCAACGCCAGCTCTACCAATAGCGAGCTCTGGAGAGCGGAGAACTCATTTTGAGAGGGAACTCAAACGCTCAGGAGTGGTGCCCAAGGCACAAGCCGGGGCCTGACCAACTCAAATAAGGGCACGAAGCTGCGCGCGTAACCCTACCCTACAGGGTTTTTAGAAAGAAAGCAGAACATTCGATGTGCTAACTTACCACTGGGTGGATTTTAGAAAAGTGCCCAAAGTCTAGCGTGTGCACTTACCATAGCATGGATTTTAGAAAGAACGCAAAACACTTGATGTGCGATCTTACCACTAAGTGGATTTTAGAAAGTGCCCAGAGTTTAGCGTGTGCACTTATATATTGGTATT
The DNA here is from genome assembly GCA_003573665.1 of Oxygymnocypris stewartii. Lineage (NCBI taxonomy): Eukaryota > Metazoa > Chordata > Actinopteri > Cypriniformes > Cyprinidae > Oxygymnocypris > Oxygymnocypris stewartii. The sequence continues at coordinate 2,481,377 of QVTF01018951.1, forward strand.
ACGTTCTACTCGGAGCGGTCAAAGAGCTCTGGGGAGCGGAGAACTCATTCTACAGAATGAGAGGAACTCCGACGCTCAGCAGGGAGCGGTTTGCTCATAGATGACCCTCTGTAGCGAGGGGAGCAATGATAGCTCGACCGGCAAGGCGAGCGACCTATCACAGAGCCTTGAGGAGTGGAAAAACTAATTCCTCAGAATGAGCTCAGACGCTCCGAAGGGAGCGGCATGCTCATAGGTGACCCTCTAGGTGAGGGGAGCAATGCTAGCTCTACCCACAACGCTCAGAATTTTGCACATTGTCTTCTGTACAGTCTGTAAATATGTACTGTCCATATGTAAATTGCTGTTGCTTTTTTGCACTGTCTGTCCATATGTAAATTGTTTGTTGTTTTTTTTGCACTGTCTGGAGCACTGTAAATGCTCAAGTGCAGTTTTTTTGCACTGTCTGTCCATAATTGTTTGTTGGTTTTTTTTGCACTGTCTGTCCATATGTAAATTGTCTGTTGTTTTTCTGCACTGTCTGGAGCACGCTCATAAGAATTTCACTCACCAAGGCACTTGTGCTGTGGTGATGTGACAATAAAAGTGATTTGATTTGATTTGATTAGAAGGGAGCGGCATGCTCATAGGTAACCCTCTAGGTGAGGGGAGCAATGCTAGCTCTACCAACAGCGAGCTGTTTTGGCTTTTTATAACTTAGACGCTCATACAGGAGCGGCATGCTCATAGAAAAAACCCCCTAAGGTGAGGGGAGCAATGCTAGCTCTACTGACAATGCTCAGAATGGGCAGCATGCTCATAGGTGACCCTCTAAGGTGAGGGGAGCAATGCTAGCTCGACCAGCATGGTTGCTAGGGCGATATGAGTGGAGCATGAGAGGCCTAATTCATAGGATTGCAGACCAGAATGACCTGAGGACCGAGGATGTTCCCACGGAAACCTCCAAGGGGGCCTCAGCCCGGACCATCAGCAAGGCAGTTTCGTATGAACATAGAACCTGACCGAATTCATCATAGGTCCAGTCTGACTGCAATCTTAGGTTCCCACCTAACCTCGGTCAGGTGGGGTATGGCAGTTGCAGGGGAATTAAAGAGGGGAAGCTAAGGGCCGGTGTTATAAGCCCCCTGAAGGAAGTGAGTAGATGTTAGTTACTCTGGTCCGGACGAGAACGTTATTGAGGACGTCTCGTCTGGATCACCTTCCTCAGGTCTTGCCTACCTCTTTTTGATCTGTACCTTCCTCTACCCCTACCCGCAGGCGGGGGAGGGGCACGAGTTGCAACACTAGCCCTCTGTGCCTGTCTCCGATCCTCAGACCAGGACGGGCCAGGACCCCTGCTCTGTTCGGGCTCAGACCTGGACCTTCTTGGAATGAAGGTTTTGAAAGCCGCCGACCGCGCCCTCGCCTCCCTGAACTTCTCGACCACCGTATCGACGGAGGTACCAAAAAGCTCGGAAGGCGAGACTGGAGCATCAAGAAGAAAGCCCCTCTCTTTCTTCTCGAGGTCTGCCAAGTTCACCCATAGATGCCTCTCCGTTACCACCATGGCTGCCATAGACCTGCCCATAGCAGTGGCAGCCTGCTTGGTGGCACGGAGGGCTAAATCCGTGGTGCGGCGCAGCTCGGATACTTCGTCAGGTGACAAGCCCTGACCGTTATCCAGGTCTTTCAGCAGATCCGCTTGGTACGCCTGGAGCACCGCCATGGTGTGCAATGAGGCGACCGCCTGACCTGCTGCTGCGTACGCCTTGCCATTTAAGCGAGATGTATCCTGAAGGGGCTTAGACGGCAAGGAGGGAACCTTTAGAGAAGCTGTCTTACCCATGGAGAGATAGCTAGCTAGCGTCTCTTCAACAGGGGGCATCTTCTCATAGCCGCTTTCACGCATCCCTTCAATGTTCGCATAACTGGTATGCTGGAACCTATGGATGCGAGAAGAAAACGGCTTTTTCCATTCCTTCTCGACCTCCAAATGGAGCTCAGGAAGAAATGGGAGGTTCACTTGAGCTGGGTGTTTATGGCCGGAAAGATATCGCTCATCGAGACGTCCCCGCGGCACCGCCATCTTGGTTCGCTCCCACGGCAAGTCAAGCCTTGCCGTGGCGCGTTCCATAACCTCCAACAGCTCTTCGTACACAGGGCAGGAGATTTGAGAGGATTCAGTTTCCACATCCTCATCCTCAGCCATCTCCTGCTCATCCGGGGTATAACCCAGCAGAGCACTAGCCGCTGGATCAGATGATGTCAAAGAGATCACATCATCATAATCCAACGGCTCATTCTCGTTCCTAGCCGACTCATGCGAAAGGGAAAGCTCCCTTTCTAACTCATCGGCCAGATCCACCCGCGAACCCCACGATTTCATTCCCCTCCGTGCCTCAGCAACGGTGGGTCTCAAATCGCGGGAGGCAGATGGCTGTCCCTCTTTACTCGAAAAGAGGGACAAACGAGAATGAAGCTTTCTCATGGAGAACAGCTCACAATGCACACAGATTGCCCCCTCAAGGACATCGCGCGCGTGCTCTTCGCCCAAACAAAAAGACGCAATAATCGTGTGTGTCATCTGGTGTCAAATAACGAAGACACGGATCCACACACTTTCTAAACGTCTTGCTAGTGCTCGCCATGATAAATAAAGGAAAACTGTATTCCTACCAGAATGCACGTTTCTTCAAACAGACCAGTCAGTGAAGACGAAAAAGCTGGATGATGTATTCTCCCGGCAGTCCTTATATTATGGTCGCGCCGGTAGTGACGTCATGGGCTGTCGCCGGCCAACGGATGGTGTTTTTACATATGTTTCTTCAGGCACGAGTCACGCTGGAGGCGTTCCCCCCATAGTGACCCCTAGGGGACGCAGTTCGAAGTTCCCATGAAGGGGAACAGCTTCATCGATTTGACAGCGGGTGCTGTAAATGCTCACAACACAAACAAATAAATAATTGTATTTGCTGTGCGTTTCTTTGTTTGGTTGTGTTTTGAGCATTTGCAGCATGCATGTTGTAAAATAGAAGTTGTTTTCTTAATTTGCAGGGTTTTTTTTTTTTAGCGTTGAGCTCTCTCGGCCACCATAAAAAATTGATGAGCTGCATTTGAAGTTGTTGTCAAACGCAGATAAATGCACAGATTTGAATGCATATAATTACAATTAATCTATTTATCTACATTGCCAAATTCCCAAAACTGGTCTGAATGATTGGTTGATTTATTAAGTAAATGGTTTAAAAAAAAGTTTGCACAATAATGTTTATTTCAATCATTGATTTGAGTCCAAAGTTTCCAAATAATTGTTCTTTCAAATTCATAAAACTTGTCCTAATGATTAATTGGAGACTCACTGTGACTAATTCAGTTCCGTTCAATTCACTGATGACATTTTCCAGTTATAGTGATTCACAGCACTTCATCTTTCGCATGTCTGTTCCAGAGAAAAAAGAAATAAACATATGTGGTTTGAAATGGCATTAGGGTAAGTAAATAATGACAGATTTTTAATTGAGTGAACTATCCTTTAAAAAAATCTTAACTAGGACTTGTTTTTCCAGATTGTATCTCTCTCTGTCAAGCTCTGAATATCAATATTCCATTCTAGGGTACTAATATTCCATATTCCACATAATTTCTTAGACACAGAACATATTCTAAGAAGAAAAAAAATCTGAAGTGTGCTTTAAACATAAGAATGCAAAGTAAAAATAGACTTTTCAGGTTGACCTGGGTGGTTGTGCTTAGTTTCATATGATCTGAGTGTTTACAAAAGTGTCGCTTCTCTTGTTGTTTACTTTCTCTCAAGAAGTCCTCCACCTCTTCCACAAGGTGCAGAGATCAAAGGGCAATTTCATACATGCAAACACACACGTCATCTCGTTTACACACCCGTTACCACAAACACACATCAAGCACACAGATGCAGACGTAAATACACACACATCTCTGCTGTTTGTTGTTATAGAAGATCTTATCTCTCGTTCTCTATCTGTCTGTGGCTTGATATCAGGTTTGGTGTTTGATTGCAGGTGGCCCCATATGAGTTGTGACTGAAAATGTGAGAAAGAAAACAGAGAGGGAAGGAAAGTGCCCCTGCTGCAGGGCGGATGGGAGTGTTGCCATTGTTCCAGATTCTTCTGTAATGACTCTAACAACTGATAATTGCAAAGCGCCACTTTTCTCCAAACGGCTCTCAGATAAAAACAAGAAAGTGGCGCACTTGTTCGCGAGGGCCTTTTTGGCTCTTTAACCTTTTTCAATAACACAATGCTCACACCTGTACGTACATGTGTGTATCCGCTAACCTTTTTATCCGCTTGAACGTTTTGCAACACTACTTAATTCAAGTTCGCTTAGGACACAATTAACCAGAACCTACAAAGTGAGATGTTTTCCCTTGATTTTCACCCCAGTGTGTGACTTTTCTGGAACTTCATTTACATTCACCAGAAGTTACACAAACAGTAATGCAGCAGTAATGGTTTTAATCACATGGCCAGTGTAACAAGTGCATAATTAATCTCTTTTAGATTTAAACTGTTGTTGCATTTCTTTGGACTGGCATTATGACAATTCAGCGATATACTAATAGTGATATATAGTCATCTAACTTTATTTTTCATCATTGTATAAAATAGTTTAGTATGAAATGTAAGAAAATAAAGCATTAACCTTCTCATAACTCAAACATGTCAAACTTTTAACGAAGCTCAAATTTAAAAGTCAAAAACGGCATGTTTTGTGAAATGAATAAACAGAACATACATATATATATATATATAAATTATTTGTATAATGTATAACTGTGTTGCCTCATACACCCAAATTGTTTGTAGGTGCGTCAAATAAAAGTTAAATATGAACTTTAGAAAATGTAAATATCGCACACACTAATCAATCTTCCATCACTCTGAAATTGTATTAGTACATTTTTGCACCTTTTATTATCATGGGTATGTGAACTTTTCCTTATTCTCACTTTTGAACTATTAACTGCTGCAAGTACTATTTTAAAATTTGCCGATACTTTTGCATGTGACGTAGGGTTGAAATGCTGTTAGTAAAATTTGTAATGAAGCAAGAGTAATGTGTAATATTATTATTATTATATATATATATATATATTTTTTAAACCTTCAGGTGAAACCCATGCCACTGTCTGGGCATTTTACTGTTGTGGCTAGTTGCCAAATTGCGCCAAATCTCCAAAACAACAACAAAATGATTTATTTGATGTGCATTCTAAAAGAGAATTATAATGATGATGGATCAAAGAGAAGTCTAAAAACAATGATCAGAAAGTTTTTCTCTAAAGATATAAAGCTACAGTTATGAAGAGGTTCACTGTGATAAAGCCGGGCTCTGTCCCATCAACCAGTTCAATTGAAATCTTCAATCTTCAGATGGAACAATCTGCCATTGTGAGGGGCAGGAAGGTGCTTACACAGCTTCTTTATAGTGACTCCCTCTCAGTGTCTCCTCTCTAATCTCTTTCATGTACTGTTATTTCAAGACATTTCACAGGCGCAGTTTTCAAAGGCAATTGGCATAAAGACTGGAGACAAGAGAGAAAGCATATTAAAGGGTTTTTTAGATATAGAAAAAGTTATAGAACAGTAATACAAAACTTGACAACTGACTTTAAGAAACAGAGCCATTGTGAAAGTGTTCTGGCGTGTTTATATGTGAGACGACCGGAGCGACGCTTTTCTTAAACAGGTCCTGACTGGAAAACAGGTGCTGAAGGGCCTGTGGTGATGAGTGTACGGGCGTCTTCAAAAAAGATCTGATCAAAGAGAGCCAACCCTGCCTGCAGTCAGTCAGCCTACAGATTTATGTTAGCATGTCAGCACACTTAGCACACAAATAAGACCAGCAGCACAACATAGTGTTTCTGAGGAAGATAGATTAAGTAGAGGGAAAATTACAGTTCAAGACAAAGGTGTATTTAAATTTTTTTTGGAGGAAACATAAATGCAGTCCAACAATTTGCAGTAATACGGCGTAAAAAATAAAAAAAGGTAATTGTGACTTTTTTTTCTCACAATTCAGACTTTTATTCTCACAATTCTGAGTTTATATCTAACAATTTAGACTAGAGTTTTGTCATAATTGTGAGATATAAAGTCAAAATTGTAAGAAATCAACTTGCAATTCTCAGAGGAAAGGTCTGAATTGTGAAACATAAACTCACAAATGTGAGAAAAAATTGTGAGATGTAAACTCAGAAATATGAGAAAGAAAGTAAGAGGTTACAATTCTAGCCTTTTTTGAGAGATATAAACTCAGAACTCCTTTATTATTTTTAAATTCTGTGAAGGAAATATTCTAAACAACGACACTAAACTAACAAAACATGTTTTCATAAAATGTTTAATTCATTGTTATTTAAAAACAGGCCTTCTACTGACAAACTCATAACTACACAACTAGTCCGCAACAGTGACTCAATCTAACAGTAAGCTGTAAACATTAACCTGTTTTTGATTCATCAAAACATGATTAATTAGTTCAAGAATCAGAGACGAATCACGCTTTGGGACACTGGCCACAAAGCAATTATCTCCAATGACTCTGGAGGTATTTGATTCAGTTTAAAAAACAAGCTTTTAAGATCAATTTGTCTGGCAATCAGACTACATAGGTTGCATACAGAGTTTTTGATTCACTAAAAAGAACCGGTTCATAAGATTCACCACCACACTTGTCTGGTCTGTACATATCTGTTTTGTGCTGTAGAGGTGTTGCGAAAATTTGTATTTTAGAACGGCTTTCTGCCTGTGTCAGCAGAAGAAAATGTGCGAGGAGGCAAGGGAGGAAGTGCCTCCTCAAAATATTGGATGACAAAAATAATTATAGTACAAAAATAAAACAATGTTAATATTACAAAAACTAACATTAAAAAGTGTACAAATCATATTTTTTTCTAAAGAAACATGGTCCAACAGAGACACCAGCAGGTAAAGTTAGAGCAGGAGTCTGCGTGCGAATCTCTCGCCTCTCCTGAGCCCATTGAGTTTTTACAGACCCCCCAAATCGTGCTGTGATTTTGATGGGGGGTAACTGAGAATGAATGGGGGAAGATACATAAGAGGAGGCAATGCCTCCATCATGAGATGATTGGATATAACTGGTTATATTTGGCTGTGACTGGTTCATGCGATAATTTAATCGATCTCTCAATACATTTAGCCTCTTTTGGAAAGTCATAGAAACGCCGTCATGGATTTTTTTTTTCGGTATTGGAGGAAATGGAAACATTACTTATTGCAGTTTTCTTTCCCCATTACAGAAGTTACGTTTGAGAAACTCAGATTTAAAAATCAGTTTGCGTTTTCCAAGCCAATTCACTAATGAAATGATTGTGTAAGACGTGCAAAAGCAAATAGAGTAATATATGTGGGTTTATACTTCTTTCTTGAAACACCTAATACATTTATATTTACCATCTGAACAGAGCAAGTAAACACCTAGATAAAGCTGTTAGGACACTGGCAAGTAAGAAGCTCTTTCAGATGTGCAGAGCACTGGAAGTGGCATTAAAACGAAACTGGCTGCTGTCCTTTACACTTCAGCTCTTACCTTACTTCAAAAACACGCTCCATCTTCACATGGTGAACCCACCTTTAAGTCGCTACTACAGAGATAGCAGGTAAGGAAGAAAAAAGGGAAAAGTAAAAAGTGAGATAGTCTTTAGAAGAAGGTGGAGTGGTAACTGTCATTGACATTTACAGTTTCGACTCATACACCTCAGGGCCCGGAGTCCAGGTGGCCCTTAAACAGCCTGGTGTGTACACAAGTATGTGTGTGTGTGCGTGTGTATGTGTTTGAGAGAGAAAGACGGGGTGGTGTGACAAATTATAACAGAAGTGTATGCGTGTGTGTGTGTGTGTGTGTGTGTGTGTGTGTGTGTGTGTTTGAGTAAGAAAGACGGGGTGGTGTGACAGAGTATAACAGAAGTGTGTGTGCATGTGTGTGTGTGTGTGTGTGTGTGTGTGTGTGTGTCGAACGAGGCCTCTCTGATTCATGTGCCTGAATTTTGAAACACTACAAGGACTTTGTAGAGACTTGAATACCCCCTGGGCAAAGTACAGAACACACACTTCACTCAATCCTTCTCATCAGATCAGACCTGTTTTAGATATTTTTCACACACACACACACACACGCACGCACGCACGCACACACGCACGCACACACACACACACGCTGCATTTGACACCTAAAGTGAGCTTTTAAAGGGCAGAGAAATTGTCCAAACATACCATAATCTCTTAATGACTGAAAATGTAATAGACGACCTAATAAATATTTGCCATTTGCCGCTTGCTGTTTGTTGTATTTGGGCTTAGTGTGCTTCAATATTTTGAACAAAAACTACATGGAAATATTTTGTTTGATTCACCATCACAGTTCATTCTTGTATATATATGTGACCCTCTCTGTGAAAACCCAGCTGAAGTCATTTTTGTGATTTGCTGTTTTCTACAAAAAAAAAATCATCCTTCATGTGGTAAAGAACATTCTGTGAAAAGTAAGGTCATGTCAAAGATTGAAATGACAGTGAAATGAATAGTTGAAATAAAATGTTGATGCTTGTTATCTCATAATTAGATTGTGAGACCTTAGCCTGGATTTCACAGAGAGGGTAACACACAAACACACACACACACACAAACATATATATATATAATTTTGTCTTTGAAGAGGGTTGAATGAATGAGTTGGTTACAGCAATTATGTGAAATAGGTCTCTTACATATATTTCTATTATTGTGTTTCCTTTGAAAATTTCAGATCCAAGTCAAATTGAAGTTGAACTTAAAATATCAAATTAAATACTTAGAGTGGATTTATTAACAAAACAAGCACATTAAATATGTAGACAGATCAAAAGACACCTAATGATGAATCTGGGTGTGTGCATTTCTAGGGCAAATAAAAAGATTTGTACAAACTAAGTAATGCGACTTGTTTTATAAGCATTTCATTCTTAAAAATATATTTCTGATTCCCTAACACAAATAATATTAAACCAAATTAAAAACACACATCAGGAAAAATAGAAGCTTATAAGACATGATAGGGCATGTAATGAGAGAAATGCACTTCCCTTTTTTGTTGCATGTTATAGTTTTCATCTAACCGCGCAACACCTGAATCAGCCTCACCTGTCTACACAAATGTGCTCTATGGATTCAAGCTAATGACAGATGTCATTAGATTACTAAAGGGCGTAATGTTAAAATAGACTTCTGTATTCTCTAGACAAAGGCTTGATTCAAAGGCTCACTGTGTGTACTGTGAACTTGAATTTCTCAGGTCAATCCAGTATTAAGGTATTAACACCATAAAATTATGAGTACACTGGTATTGATATGCCAAGGAGGCACAAAAAAGAGATTCAAACTAGACAGACACACAGATAGATCATAGATGTATACATAAAAACTGAGATTTCTAGACTTCACTAGATGTCTCCAATATTGGTGTGCTCTAAAAAGTTTAGCATTAAGTTGAAAAAGATTTGAGCACAGATAACATTCATATGTGATTATTGATAAGACTTTTTTTAGAGATCTAATCTGCAATGGTGAAAAAGGCACTCTTAAATCAAAGGCAGCACTTCAAAAATGACCCAATTTGATGTTAAAAATAAAACCGAGATAAAAAGCTAAACCTGGAGCCTAAAACAAAACAAACTTTAAAGCCTCTGCTTTAGCATTGTTTATCAATGAAACATGGAAGTGAATAGATACATTTAAATAAGACAGAAATGTGAAAGCCAGGGCATTTTAAAAAGGGAAAAAGGTCTTTCAAAATCTTTGGTTTCATTAAAGCCTATATACTCAACCTTATGTTGTTCCAAACCTGTACAACATTTCTTTATTCTAACATAAAAGAAGATATTTTGAAAAATCTTGGTGTTTTTCCCCCTCTATACAATGCAAGTCTGGGTTCTATATTGCTGTGAACCCCACTGACTGCCATTGTATGAACTTCTTTTGTGTAGAGAGTAAAGAAAGTCATACATGTTTGGAACTATACATAAGCATGAGTAAATAATGGCTTGATGGGCCCTTTTAGGTAGGTTTTGAGTTGTTTAGCATAGTGATGTTTGGTAAGGTACTACCGATAAGGAATATTAATGGAATCATGACATATTTTTGCTTCATTGGAGATAAACCTTTAAAACTCAGCACAAATAATAAAATAGTTTGCTTTTCATCTCACACATTTAAAACTAAAAAAAAAATATTTATTATTATAAAATATGAACCTTTAGAAATATACACAAATGAACGTAAGACATCAAAAAGAGCTTGGTATAACAAAACCGACTAGAGAGCATGAACTGACTGTACAAAACAACTCAAAAACAAGTTTCTCTCTTTGTATTGGCAATATTTAGTGCTTAAAGATTTACTTTGTTCCATGAAAAGGCCTAAAAATAGGCAGTTCATTTTCTGCCGAGGCCTTATTGAACAGCTGCACTCCAATGTCAATGCAGTTGTGTATGACACGGCCTTCATTTCCATAGAAAAGCCACACGACTACGCCATGGAGGAGACGTTTTTCCCCGAGCCATTCACACCCATTGTTTGTCGAGTCCTTTCATTGTCTTTAATCATAGCCCTACAGTATCAGAGTCCCTTTCTCTCTGTCACTAAGGGAAACAACTATTGCACATGACATGATACAGGCATCGCAATGACAGCAATAGGGACTCGCTCCCTATTTCTTTGTTTCACAAAACTGTCTCCAAAGTATGCAAAGTTTCAGATGTAGTACAAGCACCAAGAACTAAAAAACGTTGCATCTGAAGTTTGCATAAAATAAATATGCGCATTGTTGTGTCCTTTGCTGGCTTGTCTTTTTAAAAAGCAGTTCGTTAAAGTCCAGCATTTACTTAATTTATTGGCCGTTTGTTTGTGTATAGAGGCCCAGCTCATACACAGGTCGCAGGAGGACCTGCCGGTTCATACTTAGTTTTATGTCCTTTTAGTGCAGGATGAGGCTTGAGGTAAGGTCCACTTCCTGTGAAAACACATGCAGCCTTCCTCCTCGTCTTCTTTTTGAGTTTGCGGCTGAAAACATTCTGCCACGACTGTAGTGTTTTAGAGGTCCAGATCCACATGCCGCTGGTGATGCCCACCACCAGCAACATAAAAATCTTTACCATGAAGATCTCCACGGCCGGGATGGAGCTCTTCATCACACACTCCTCACCGCTCTTTCTGTCCTCGGTGCACTTCTGCTCTCCTGCTAGAATCTTCCAATAATCCATGTTGAGACGCTCGTAAAAATAGCAGGCGATGACGCAAGTGGCGGGGACCGTGTAGAGCACAGAGAAGACACCGATCCTAACCATCAGCTTCTCCAGCTTATCCGTATTCTCTCCTTCGGTCTTCATGACCTTACGGATGTGAAAGAGTGCCACAAATCCTGAGAGCAGAAAGGAAGTGCCAATAATGAGGTAGCAAGAGAGGGGAATAAGAACAAAACCCGTCAAGGCTTTGACATCCATGCTGCCCACATAGCAGACCCCCGTGAGCTCGTCTCCCGCTACCTTCCTCATAACCAGGATCGTGATGGTCTTAATAGCTGGTATGGCCCATGCCGCTAGATGGAAATAGCTGCTGTTGGCTTCGATGGCCTCATGACCCCATTTTTTCCCAGCTGCGAGGAACCACGTGAGAGTCAAAATGACCCACCACAGGGAACTGGCCATTCCGAAGTAGTAAAGAATGAGGAAGACTATAGTGCAGCCAGTGCTTTCCAAGCCTTCTTGGATGATGTACTGAATGCCACTGTCACGGTCACAGGCCACATTTTCCACCCCAACGAAAAGTCTTAGAAGAAAGCCCACAGAGTAGACACAATAAGACATAGACAAGAAGATGATTGGCCGCTCGGGGTACTTGAAGCGCTGTGGATCAATGAGGAAGGTGAGGACGGTAAAAGCACTGGAGATAAAGCACAGGATGGACCAGATGGCAATCCACACCATGGAGAAGCGCTTGTCACCCTGGCTCCAGTACACATCAACATTGGAGTAACACTTGGGAGCACAGGACTCGCTCTTCTGAACATAATGAAACTTTCCAGGGTTGCTGCATGTTGTCTTGCCGACCCTTTCCTTTATCGGCAGTTCTTGGCTGTTCCCTGGCCGAGGGGGTCGGGAGTCTGGTTGCTGAGTGTGGGAGCCTTTCGGGGGCTCGTCTGTGCCGTTATTGGGTGCCTCCATACAGAGATAATTAGGGTCATTTTTATTTGGCAGTCTGGAACAGTCCAGTGACTTAGGCCATTTGAAGTTAAACTGCTCCATGATTGGAGAACACTTCTGCCTTGCCTGCTCACACATTACTCGGCACGCTGGGATGGGTGTGGATACCTGCTCAGTGCACATGGGAGCGTAGAGCGAGCACAAGAAAAACTTCAGATGACTGTGACAGCCGAACTCAATCAACGGAGCAAACTCGTGCAGCTTTATGGCCGCCTCGCTTTGATCTTCATGTCCCATTAAGTTTGGCATGACTGTCAAGTTGTAGCCAATGTCCTTACAGAGTGGAATGGCGATCTCCTGGCATCTTCCTTCACCTGGCCGGTCCGGGTCGATGGAGCTGATAGCGGAACAAAACCCAGCCATGCACAGCAGCACAAGGCTGAGTCCAAAAGTGGCAGCAAACATTGTCTTTTAATATTAATTCATGTAGCAGGGATTGTCTTTCAAAAAAGCTTTGTATTTTTTTAATAGAAAAGTTGATTCATTGTCGCTCTTTATAATTTTATCTGGTTTACTAAAAAGTTATTATAACCCAAAAAAATAGCAGGTGAGGATGAATTGTTAAAAAAGAAAAGTTGTTTTCCTTTGTGAACCAGTCAGTAACTCAGCTTCCAAACAATCAGTTCGGTTCAAAAGTAATATGTCAAAAAATCTTAAGATAATTAAGTATTAGAAAGCTTTAACCACATAGAGAGGTTTCACACAGTTTATGTTCAATTCCCAGTACACAGATGATAATTTCTTCTTCTGAAGCTCTTATGGTCTTCTCCTGTGAGATAATGTTGACGGTCCGTTTCCTTCATGAAAGTACACTTACTTTTCAACTCGCTCTAGCGTTACTTTCCACATTCATCCTCCGCAAAGTTATCCAAACTGAACAAACTGAAGGCACGGCGTCGTTTTATCGCAGTCATCTGAAAATGAATGAATGAATCCACTCGGTAAACGTGTGAATATTCACTTCAGCTCGTCTCCAGACACTCCGCTGCTCCGTCAAGAGTTGCTCGCTGCCTCGCGCGCTGTCTGTGTCTGAGCTCCTCCGCCACCGTCCTGAACTAACCTGCCAAAAGATCCGCCTTCAAAGACAGCTGCTTTACATAAGAAAGCCCAAACTGACACAACGATTACCCTTAAACCGCGCGGAACTGGCCGTGTAGACCTCAAATCCTCGTCACCATTTTACCACAAGATCACAGTAAATTAATCACTGGACATTTGTTGTTGTTTTCTCCCTCCGACGAAATGATTTACGATACACTTTTCGTATGCGAGAAATCTCTCGCCGAGGACGACCAAAAGGACTCTGTGGCTTTCCAGTCGAGATGTGTCCCTTTTCTCTCTACAACTGACGATTTTCACGCTCCGACCATTGTGGGAAGAGTGTGTGGAGTGAAAGGAGAGTTTTTATTCCCTTGAAATTCCCCTCGTGTTTTATTGTTGACTGAACTAGAACTGATGGCTAAAGTATGTGTCTTTACTCTCACCCCACGCACCTTAATGACAAAAAGTGAAACCATGTGGCTTTTGAGATGTTATTAATAAAAAAGCGAAATGTCATAGTTTATGATACGAAATGTGCCATTTTCACTTTCTTCAAGATAATTCTAAAGATATATTGTTGACGTTTATTTATAGCTTAGCTTATGTAGTAACCTATTTATAAATGATATCCTGTTCAGTTATGACATTCCCTCTGGAAATCATACGGACTTTATTTTAGAATGGTGATTTTCAGTTTATGAGGAAAAAAATTACATAATGTAGCGTTATGATTTTTTTTTAAACTTTTGTCTTTTTTACATAGATTGCTCTGCAAATATAAATTACTGTACAAAGACAACAGTGGTTCATTAAGCAGAGTCAACATCCTTGCTTGCACCTTAAATGTTAAAAAAACCCACAATTTTCAAAATTCACATTTGAGTTATGACTATAATTTATGTTAGAACAAAATGAAAGTCTCTTACAGGAATGTTAACCACAGACCTCATTTTAGTCATAAATCAAAAGACTACTGACATGTTTAGTGTTCCTGGGCCCTCGGCCTCTTTCTTCAAACATAAACATGATTTTTTTAATGCATTATTTAAGTTCCAAAGTGTCATTTTGCTATGATTCACTTAAAATGAACAATTCACTCCATAATGCAGTCTGTGTTGTGCCAGAAACCACATTAATTCATAAGTTTTGTACACAACACTGAGTGCTTTTATAAATCCACTGCCATTTCAACGCTTCAAATGAATATGAAAAATTCTGTCCTCAACATGCAATCGTAGAACAAGTAACCTTGTTCAACAAGTAAGCAGATGTGGGTGTGTAATGACATAACATACATTCTTAACTTATGCTATGGCAGTTTCCATTCTTCACCCTCTGCTCTCAATCGTAAATACTTGCATGAGTACAGGATAAAAATGCCTTAAGGATGAATTCTTAGACAAAGAGCTTTTCAGTCTTGTTTTAGTGGATTCATCTTCGACTAATGCTGATGCTAAGGGCTGGCAAGCCAGGGCCTCGTCTTACTTCAGCTTTTAGTGTTGTATCCATGACACACTCCTTAGGGGCATCTATGCATGCCAACTCCCATAGCACACTGCGTTAAAGTATTGGTATGTTGGAGTTGACATGTCAGAGTTCAACAGTCACTGTGTAAGCAGAGATGAGGGTTGATGCTCTGGGTATTTTAGTAATATAAAACTCAACAGTGTTAATGAAAAATAAGTATACTTCATTGTACAGCTACATCAGCTCAAAAAGATGGTGAAAATGGTCTTTGCTTGAGCTGGCTGTTGTTAGTAGTCTCATGTGGCAGCTATGAAAAAGGCACAGAGGGTCTCATGGAGCAAGGGATACCAGATAGCATAGTGCTCACTCATGTTACCCAGTACAACCATGATTTATCTGTGTTACACCTGATGACCATGGTTTTCTGGTGATCTTTGTCAGAACACTCTAAGAGCTTTTTTATGATCGCTTTTAAAATGCTTTTCAGCGTATTTGAGAAACGAAACTAAGCTTTGAGTTGTGTGAGACAGTTTACAAGACTATTAGATATAGTCTCAGTCACTTTAATCCCTATTGATATCCCTCAGAGACATTAACAACCTCAATATAATACACCTGAAGCCATACTGAGCATTGCTTGAATCAAATTGATTAAAATTATTCTTAAAATGTGCAGTACTGCATTATAAATAACTCATATTTTTCCTCATTTGCAAGTTGTTTTGGTTAAATCAGCATGCTGATAACTCAGAAAACACATTTATTTGTGATTTTGCAATATGTTTTGTTTCATTTTGATGTCAACAATGTAAACAAACAGTCTGTCAAACTGGTTTTGTTTAAAAAGTTTATGACATTCACCTGGTATTCTTCAGCTTAAACAGCAGAGCATTGCACAGTTTTTCACACAGTAAAAATCCACCTAATTCAATTTAAGCTTGAGTTGCTGTCTAAAAT
Source organism: Oxygymnocypris stewartii (assembly GCA_003573665.1). Taxonomy (NCBI): domain Eukaryota; kingdom Metazoa; phylum Chordata; class Actinopteri; order Cypriniformes; family Cyprinidae; genus Oxygymnocypris; species Oxygymnocypris stewartii. The sequence goes on from QVTF01018951.1 coordinate 2,497,116, forward strand.
TTTTCAATTTGGTAAAATATTTGGATGAGTTCAAGATATGTAAAAACATACGTTGCCATGCCATGTCATAACTAAGGTCATGGGTTTGATCAGGGGAATGCACAAATTAATAAAATGCATACCATGAACTACAATATATGTTGCTTTGCAATAAAGTGTCTGTCGAATGTAAACTAAACCCAGTTTGAGTTGTTTACAAGACCTTACACATTTTATTCTTACCTTACAGTGCTTACATTATTATAGTCCAACTCAAAGTACAAATTTAGCCTACAACCCTTCTGAAATTAGTCTTGAACCCTAGTCAAAGAGCCCAAAACCTCCGTAAAACATTTTGACAATTCTGGAAGACCAATTAACACCAGTAAACCAGGTTAGGCCGGTTTAATAAAATGATTTTTCATTCAGAAACGCATGTTTGACATGCCGTTTAACCCCGGTGTTGTTAATAACGATGAGCACATGTACATACAAATCATCAATTTCCTTTGCTTTGATATGAAAACACCTTTTCATCGCTTTTGGTATTAATGAAGCCTTTCAGGATGTGTAACATAGAGCGCTGTATGAAGCACACAGATGGCCTCATTAGCTCACTGATCGACGCTTCTAAAACATACATAATACAGAGACAGAATCTTAACGGGATACCCGTGCCGTTGTTCATTCAGCCTCAGCTGATTTGTTCCCGATTTATTTTACACGTTTCTGTTCTGTGATTGTTTTGCTGTCCATGAGGATATCGCTTTGAAGGAAAGGAGAAGAACAGAGCGAAGAATCTTGACCATTCAATCTTTATCATCAGTAGCCTTGGCAGCTCCTACATTCCCTTTCATGTTTTGTGTTTGTTTATTTCTGCGTCTAGCATCCGCACCGTTTCATACTCAGTCCATTCTACAGTTATCCTTTATACCCACACACCCACCCACCCACACACACAGACACACAGACACACAGACACACACACACACACACACACACACACACACACACACACACATGAACTTTATCTCTTCCAAAGCACAGCAGCAGCAGCAGCTCGCTGGGTTCCATCTTGGTGGAAATCAGAAAGTGTGAGATAATTCTGTAACTAATAAAGAGAAGGGAGGCCCTTTGATGGCTCAGACTGAAAAGATATTTCATGTTTTTTGTGTGTGAGGGATTGGGGAGATGTGTGATTCTATGGAGCCTGCGCGCTCCCCTGCTGTTCCTCTCTGCCTAGAAGCTGGCCCCCCTCTAGCTAATGTTATGGAGAAAGGAAGGCATTTTAGGGCTGCCTCCCCCCTCTCTCAGCCCCCCTTTTTTCTTTTGTTCCCCTTTGAAGAATGACTTTAGACATTTTATTTACATATTTAACCATGGATGAAAGAAAAGAGGGTTGCAAGAAAGAAAGCTCCCCGGCTCTAGTGGGAATTTTGATAAGTTTAAATGAATGGAAATCTTATTAGCTTATTTTAGAGTCAAAGCTTATGTTTTTGGTGACGTTTTACATGCCGAGACTGTGGTACAACAGGAGAGGTCATCTGAGATGAGGTGGACACGAAGGTAATCCTCAACCACCTCATCCTCAACAAAACCCTTTTTTTCCTCACTGATCCTCCTACAGTCGTCAGCTGCAAAAGTCAAAGTGAATCTTTGCACACTTCAAACCGTTTGTTGGGGGAAAAAAGCAAGTATCAGCTTGAATTCGTACAGCTTATTTTTATATTGCAGTATGTGTGTGGTTTAAAGAGTGGATTTAGGCCCTGAAGGCCATGTTGGATACAGAGACAGGAGGACCACAGTCTTAATCTGCTTATCATGTCTCTGTTCTCCTCTCAAACGATATTGTACTTTAAATCAGGCTGCAAACTTGTGTTATCAAGTGTATTTGTGATTATATTTTCTTTATACTTCTTTATACTTTAAAGGCATGACTGGTCACATTAAGCTGTCAAAGCCTTAATAAATAACAAAGAAACTAAACATTTTATATTTATAATAATCATTAATATAATAATATTAACAATTGAGAAAATAAAATCAAGATGCCAAATAGTGCTTGTAACAAAACAAAATAAAATAAAATAATACAAAACACCTTTGTTCTGCAAGGATGTATTAAATTGATCAAAAGTGACAGTAATGACATTTATAATACAAAATATTTATATTTCAAATAAAAACTGTTCTTTTGAACTTTGTATTGATCAAAGAATCCTAAAATTATCACAGCTTTCAACAATATTAAACTAATATTAAATAATAATAAAAAGATACTGAAGAAGTAATGGCTGCTAAAAAAGCTGGTTTGCTATAGGCATATATTACTTTTTAAAATATGTAAAGAAAGAATACATTTATTTTGAATTGTAATAATATTTAACAACATTACTGTTTTTATTCTATATTTGTAAATCTAGATTTGATGAGCATAAAATACATCTTTTAAAAAGCCTCACAAAGACGACACACTTTTAAACAAATGTAGGTAATTTTTCATCAAACATATTGTGCCATGTATTTATTTAAGTAGATTGCTTAATAAGAAGAGCCTGCTATTAATATTCTGCATATAGTCTCTACCCAAAAGTATTACATTTAAGTCAGATATCTCTGTGATTGCATGAGCATGAACAAAATTAATTCATTCTTAACAGACCAGCAAAGGATGAAAGTTATACAGCGGTGCAGACATGTCTATCTGAGCAAGAATTCAGAATAACAGACTACAAAATTAATCCCCTCATTGCACAGAACCCACTCATTTTCAAAATGCAAAAGGCTGTTTAAAAACTCGCCTCACTTCTCTAAAGGGTCAGATTATTTGAGGAAAGGCTTGTGAGCTCTTCGATTAATAATTTAAGTGCATGACTACTTCAAAGCCTGCTGTGTTTTATGCACATATGGCTTTAATGGTTCAATAACATATAATTTATTAATGAATCTTAATGTGTCCCTTTATATATCAGACACAGAATCATCTAGGCTCACTTTAAAAACATAAATAGATTTTCCATTCTTGTAAGAATTAGCACTGACAGCTGAAAAGCATTGCATTAAAAAAAACTTCAAAAAGTACATTCTGAATTGTAAACAGTTTTTTTCTTCTTGATGCATGACACATTTATATTTTTATAAGATTCACCACAAAAACCTTCATTGGGCATGAACAAATTTGGCTTAGTTTATTTTTATTTATGACACATATAGTCCACATAGTAAACTTATTTTTCACAACCACAAACTAGATCACATCAGAGATAATCAATAAACAAAGTCTTCAGAAATAACATCAAAACATTGCTGTTCTTGCGGTCGGGTTGATTTGTGGGCTTGAGCAGATGGAGAGCTCTGATGTGTGTTGTAAACACGGATGACTTCATGTGATGTGTAAGTAATAGAAGTGTCAGGAACTCACTTTGCGAGCCCGTCTTCAGAGCCGCTCTTCGCTCTGACCTCATTCAGCTTTCAAGTGGCCATCTTTTAACTGAACTTAGTCTCTTTGAGCGTTTCACGCAAACCCCAGACAGGCAGGTCAAACACTGAAATGACATCTTTTACAACCCCGATGCTTGCGAAATGAGTTGTCTGTGTCATTTAATTGAAAATGGGCTTATTAAAGATTAAACCTTTAAATGTGGGTTAACATGTGAGAATCATGGCTTTAAATGCAAAGGCATTGACACTGTCTCATGTGAAGTAATGCTGCAATAAATCAGCAAAGAACTTGAATCCTTCGTCAATATTTAGATTTTAGAACAGTCTGCAAAGTACTTTTGACATAATAAAGTGACTGAAAAGTACCCAGAGTTCTTGTTGGGGCACTTGAGTGTCAGCCAGTAATCATGAGGGACTCTGTTTCTTGCTCTTGCCCTCTTTTTTGTCGTCTAATCTGTCTCTGTCTGAGTGGCCAGGCTGGAATCAGTAGTCCTGGGGGTTAAGAATGAGGAGGGGTGATGGAAAGAGAGGATATGGGGACACCCCACTGGTTTTGGCTCAGGAGGAACCATTCACACAGAAGGCCTTCTTGGGTTATTCCCACAGTACTCTCTTACTGAGAAGACGCACACACAGACACACACTCCAGTCAAATTAGATTAGAGTCCTCTTCTTTCTCCCTATACTAAAATGCTGGCCTTTTCATTGCAACCGACCCCTGACTCGCCTCTCGGATAATCCAGATCTTCTAACACAAACACATATAGACAAAGACTATATTTCTTACTTTGTAGATAGACAAGACGATGTACAACTTTAGGTTGATTTTTTTCACTATGTGATTGCTAAGGTGTTCTGGGTTTCGTTAAAGGCTGGAACACACTACATAACTTTTGAAATCTGAACGGATTTTAAAACACTATGTATATTGATGACTTTGTAACTGGTTACAGAGAAAAACTGGGCATCATATATTAAACAACTGAAGATCACAAACTACCTCCAAGTCGTTCCGAACACAACAAACTCACGCAGAAACATGATCTTTGTTGCTAGGAGACACATGTCAAATGAAAATTATTAAGCATATAAAAAATAAAAATCTTCCAACCGGATGGAATCAAAGTCAAAGTTAAAAAATTCACAGTCTGTGGCTATCATCTACTATTTTCTGTGAAATCTGTCATCTCTGATTGTAGAATCTGTAGACTGACTCTTGTAAGTGTACTATTTCAAGACTCCTTGGGACTAAATTAGCCCACTTTCTAGTATAGAAAAGTACACTTTTAAGTATACTTTAAGTATAAGTAAACCAGTAGTAAAATTTGAGTACACAACTAGTTTACATCAATGTTTTTAGCTTGTACTGCAACTATACTAAAAGTGAACTTATAGGTATACTGAGAGTTTACTAATAAAAAACTTGTAGTAGCATTTAGTTTAGTAGTTTTACACTCCAAGTATACTCATACATTTTCTTTAAGTGAACTTCACATCATTCTTTAAGTATGCTATTGCCCCTTTTTAGGAATTAATTTGTATATATTTTGTTATATGAATATCTGAACGTACAAAACCTCTGCTTGTAAACAAAATATTTTATTCTAGCTTCATACATTCTTTTTGAAACACTTGAATGTGGGAAAGTTTCATAAATAAAAAAATAAAGAAATGAACAACATTTTGAACAGAAATCTGAAAAGACTATGAATTAGATTCAGAATGATAAACAAATCGTAGATGGAGCCGATCAACACCCTAAAGCTTGACAGTCATTATTACCTCTTCATTATTTTTTTTCCATAACGTTACACAGTTTTAATGTTGTTTTATGTCAGATGACGGTGTTAGATTACATGTAGAAGCATCTGTTGTTTCCGTTTCTTCTTCACTTGTGTTTTTTGGAAATTCTGTACAGAAGATGTGTACTAGCGCCCCTACCATATAACAATGAAAACACGGATTCTAGGAGCACAAGTATAGCTCAAATATATCTAGACCTTTTCTAAGTATAAGTCAAGTGTCCTTAAATGCCATTTTTGAGTATATTTCTGAGAAGTACATAAAAAGTATACTTTCCTAGTTTTTAGTTTAAAAAAAATATACGAATAGCACACTTGAATAAACTTATTTTTCATAAGGGTAGTTGAAACACATGAAACTAAATATCAGAAATAATGGTTGTAATTAAAAGAGATTGATTTGAATTGCATCAATGAGCTCATGTTTTAACTCACAAACTTGACGTAAATGGCAATGTTCACATTTTCACTCCTTTATATTTATGAGAAAGAACATCATGTGAATAAAGGACTCTTAAACACGAACACAATCTAAACAAAGCACCTCTGTGTACATCGCTCTGGCTTTGCATGCCAAATAAAATCAATCATAAAATAAATGTAATTTCTTATGTCTTTTTTGTATCAGGCACAGTTTTTGAAAAATGTGTACATGAAAAATACATATTACATTATTTCATTAATAAATATATTGCATTGTTAGGTATCGTATGGCGTTACACGAGTTAATAAAATAAACAGTACAGCATAATGTTGTTTTGGAACATGTTTATGAATGTTGGTAATATTTTGTTGACCAGTAATATTCAATTTTACTGAAAACAAAACACAGAACAAAACACTATGATATTTAAAAAAAATATTATGTTCCACAGAAGAAAGTGAGAAAATGATGACTTTTATTTACTGTCATTAGGACAGGACAGCTGATAATGAAACACAATTGTTTTTATTTCTCAGTAGTGGTTGAATGAACTAGTGTGTAAAAATAAATTCAGGCAAAGGTCTAGAGCAGTGTGTGTTTAAAGGGAGGGGTGTCAGTGAGAATCTGTCCAGCTGTTCATTGTCAACCTGTTACTTCCCTTGAGAAAGGAAGTGAGGCGTCTGTGTGTATGAGAGAATCTGAGAGCAATCTCTTTATTACTGCCATCACCACACTTTGTCTCTCATTATTTACCCTATTCAGTCATGAAACCTCTCGCCAATGCATCTACAACTGGGTGTTTGCAGTGGGCCTCAGCAAAGATTAATGTACATGCTCCCGAGAGAGAGCGAGAGCGTCTACGCGTGTTTGGACTAACAAAAGCCGAAGGCTGATCCTAAACATCATGTCATAGCCTTTAGAATAAAGCCCCCAGAAAGCAGTGCCTGTAAGTGAGCGATTCCCAAACTAGCACCATGTTTAATTGCCCAGGTCCGTAGAAGCCTCTGAATACAGGGAGCTGTGAAAAGACCAGTGAATTATGACTATCTCAACAAAGTCTGTGACTGTTTCATCCCGCAGACCTGTGAACCGACTGCCTTTAAAGTCTGATGAAAGAGAGAGCGCGATTGAGAGAAAAGATGGATTAAAAAGTAGTCCTTTCCCCTAAGCTTCGAGCGCTAAGCAGCTTTCATTTATTCTCTTATGTCCTAAGTAAGACGTTCTGTATTATTACTAAAGGCATTCTGGGAAACTTTCAGTGGAGGACTCAAACTTCACTCGGGTTTGTAGCACTTACGCATAAACAAATTTAATCACTGGCTTCAAGGAGAGTTTTAGCTTGGTTAAAATATCTAGTTGGACTCTTCAGTCGACTTAATTTGATGATTTAGAGTCGTCTGAGGAAATTACAGATAGAAAGGGCACTTTTGGAGGGTTTATTTTTGGGCCCGAGTATGAGAGACAGAGGGAGGGAAAAGAGAGATGATGAAAGAGTGAGAGCGAGAGAGCTTTGGAAAAGGAAAATCCTCCAGAAAACTTTCCTCTCTATTCATTATAACACATGGAAGCCAATTCATGCGGCAGCAAATTGAGATCAAAGTCAAATTAAAGCTGACTTGTTCAAAGGCAGATAAAACTAAGCGAGCCTGCAGCAAAATTTTCTCCATTGATTTCTTCCTCCTTCACTTTCTCCTTCGTTCTAGCGCTCCCCTTCTCCTGTGATCCTTGGAACTTCCTTCTAAGAGGCAAAGGCTTTAAGAAGTCCTGCAGCAGAGTGCTGACATGACTGAACAAACACAACAAAACCCCTAAAAGTTCAGCCAAGACAAAGTGCCCCAATAATACAACTCATATAAATTAACGACACACAATAAACTTGAGAAAGCTATTATGAATATTTTGAACGGTAATTGAGCTTGGTTCTAAAGCCTAGTAGGCAACATTATGAAGCATTATAAGTTCTCCCAGGTTTCCAAAAAGAAGGAATCTTAAATGTAGGCAAACTGCATCATATTTTAAAAAAAGTTAAAATTAATAAAACCAATGCAAACTGTGTATCCGCATTGAGTGACAGCTTTATTCATTACAACATGACCATTCTAATATTATCATGTTGCTTGCTTTCTGTGTATTATGTTGCAGTCGATTTCACCCAAAACAGAGACTCTTTTAACTGTTTAACACCTTTTCCCACTTTTTAATAATATACTATTTGGCATTAAGATGAATGCAAAGAGTAAAGATTAAAACCAAAGATAATGATATCTTACCATTGTATAATGGCCATTTTAATCAGCAATTCAGGTGACCCAAACACATTGACTGCAATGTCAGCATCAATATTTTCATGCTGACTGGCATATACTGCACATATTTCCCATTTAGTGAGACTACTTCACCTGATCTTCAATGATAGATGCGAGAGGACATATAACAAACAAAATGGGATCACTTGAGAATACTTTTGTAATGGGTTGGCCAAGCTTGGAAAAATATATATTTTTCCGATATCCTATAGATAAACATGTGAAAGCATCTCTTTTTATGTTTAACTACAAACTAAATTCTAACACATCTTTTATTCTTTTTAACATGTGACCTTCACAAACATTCTTATATCCAGCATTTAGCTGCTTATGTGATGCACTCATTGCCACGACTTTCATGAACACAGTCTTTGTTAACTGTTAAAGACCACAGCAAACTAGCCTCCTGAAAATCCTCTAAAAGTCAGCCAATCAGATTTCGACTTATGATTTCATGAAACTGTTTCCAATTTAGTGTGCCATATGCATCAGAAACTCATCATAGGAACAGCGATCTGTATAGAAACGGCTAGGGATGGTCCATCACATTAAACAGTTAAACTCAAACAAACAAACCAATCTGAATGGTTGTTCAGACCTTGGCTAATAAATGAAATATTCTGCAATAGAAAATGTGCTCAAAAACATGTTAAACTATACATTAATTTTGTGGAAGTATATTGAGGACAACTATACTGAGGAGGCACGGTCCTCAGGCGTTTACATATAACGGCCTTATTTTAACTCAAAGAGACTTTTGTCAGAGGAACTGTGTGGGATAAGATAAGGGAACATGATATTTTCATTCATGTGTTGTCTTTTCACCCGAGGTTCGGCGTTTCCTTTCATGCAGCCACATGTGGAGCGTCTCTTCCTCTGAAGTTGTGTTTGGATTAGGCAGGACAGGAGGAAGGGAACTTGCACATTTTCCCTGGAACTCCACAAACACCATGAGAGGAAGAGAATGGAACAAAAATAAAATGACATGAGCATTGGAGTCATCATGGGTGGTGTAATAAGAGACATAAAGAGGGAAATCAGAAAAAACAAGCCGGAACAGTCAAGTCTTTAATGCCAATAAGTGGTTGTGTCTGGGAACTCAATGTTTACCAGCATTTCTCCAGCTCCAGTTGTCACAGAAAGAAAGGCGTATACAAATTATGGGGACACTGAAAATGTCCTCATAAATCACCTTCTCCTTGTAATACCTATGTCATACCCATGTCATTATACAAATTTGTGTCCTCATAAACCACATAAACATGCCCACACACACACACACACACACACACACACACACAGAGAGACACAGACAGACACACACACACACACACACACACACACACACACACATACACACACAGACACAGACACACACACACACACTTACACACGCACGCATGCACACACACACAGTAGGAAAAGCCTGTGGCCCTTTTCCCATTCCTTGAGAAAGAAAAGGCACTGAAATCATGACACCAGAGGGACCAAGATATTTACAGTTTTTTCTGATGGCTTAAGCACATTTTTTGTAACTATTGGCTATTTTTGCAAAACTCTACACACAAATAAGAAAACCCTTCACCAAATCAGCAAAACATTGTAGTTTTCTTGCAAAAGAAACCTTCGTAAAAGTGGTATTTCCGTATCAAACAGTTAACACAAGCCATCACATTAATAAGCACACAATGCACCAACTACACACTGATGGTATGAATAAAAAACACATCTGGTTTTTGCTTTCTCTGTGCACAAGGTAGGCTATGTCAGTTGGAGGTCATACTTTTGTCATAGTTCTGTAAACATAGAGGGATCCAAACTTCAAGTACTGGTGTTTATTTACAGACATCAAAACAAACACAAGTGTTTTTTTCCAAGTCAAAACAAAATAGTAATTTCACTGAGGAAAACAAAGAAATCAGTCTACATCATGTCGTCTCTCTGAGTCCGGCCACAAAATTTTGTCTACATCACATGCAATGTCCTCTAGTCCAAGGCACCGGGGAAAATATATTCTGGAATGGCGTATCCAGGCCTGACATGATACCTGGTCAATATCCCCACATGCCTCCTCCATTGCCTGTAAAAGGGCTATGCGTTGATGGGGATGACGGTCATAGACCTTCCAGCGCCAGGCAGAGAAGAACTCTTCAATTGGATTTAAGAATGGAGAGTATGGGGGGAGGTTGAGTACAGTGAAGAGTGGGTGATCTGTAAACCAGTTGCGGACCAAAGCAGCCCTATGGAAACTAACATTGTCCCATATGATGACGTATCTGGTCTGCTCTGGTCTCTGAACATTAGTGAGCATGTCATGTAAGGTGTCCAGGAATGTAATAATATGTGCAGTGTTATATGGGCCCAGGGTTGCATGATGGTGAACAACACCATTTTGACTTATAGCTGCACACATAGTTATGTTACCACCACGTTGTCCTGGGACATTGATTATGGCACGGTGTCCAATAATGTTCCTGCCACGTCTCCTTGTCTTAGTGAGGTTAAAACCAGCCTCATCCACAAAAAACTGCTCATGACCCATGACATCTGCCTCTAGCTCCATCACTCTCTAGACAAGACAAAACAAATTCAGCACAGCAGGCCCATGCACAGCACTACAGTATGCACTTCCAGATTCAGTACCAATGATACTATAGCTTACCTGCACATAGTCATATCGCAGCTGTTTTACATGTTCACTGTTTCTTTCAAAAGGTACTCTGTAGATTTGTTTCATTCGGATTCTGTTGTGGGCAAGTACAAGACCTAATACAGAAATGCTCACATTGTGTATGTTTTGGAAGGTGGTGTCATCCTCAATTATGCGCTGCTGAATTTCGCGTAGCCTTATGGAATTATTTGCAATCACCATATTGACTATATGGGTTTCTTGTTCTGCAGTGAACATTCGTCCTCTGCCCCCAGCATCTGGTCGTCTAGCAATTCTGTAAAGAAACAATTTCAGTATTTTGACATCTATGGTATTGTTGTGTTTCTCATTAGAATATGGCAGTGCTACAAATCTTAGTGCAAAGTGACTGTACTAACCGATTCTCATTTCGAAATGTCCTTATGATGCTTGCTACAGTGTAGCGGCTCAAGTTAGGCTGAACCCGTTGGCCACCTTCCCTCAGGGTCATTCCATGATTGATTACATGGTCCACTATTGTAGCTCTGATGTCATCAGTAATTCTATTTCTTACTCTTCTTACCCTTCCTCTTCCCCTCCTCGTCCTCCTCTTGCTCCTCCTTGTCCTCTACCTCTAACTTCACCTCCACGTCCTCTTCCTCGGCCTCCTCTAATTCTCACTCTTCTCACTCTTCCTGCTCCCTCCATTGTACTCCACACGGACAGCTTACCTGTAGCTTATTTATAGTGCTTAGGCTGATTGCAAAGTGAACTAATTATCTAAAACAGTTTTCACATGTGACAGTGTGCCAGACAGTTGGCAAAATAGTGTAAATAATAGCCATAAATGTGTATAGTTTTGCTAGGAGTGTGTTGATCATTTGGAAATTGAGTGTAAAGCAGTGAGTTGTGTTTACAGTTCCGCAAAAAGAGTGCTGTGCAGTGGATTGTACCTACAGTTTTGCAAAGTGTGTGTTACAAAATTGCAAACTGAGTGCAAAGTGAGTGTTTGTGCTTTTAGTTTTGCAAACTCAGAGAGTGGTTTTGCTATAAGTATTAATAGTTTTAGAAATTGTGCTATAAGAATCACAGTTAGGGTTTAAGCATTCAGAAAAAACTGTAAACTATATCCGAAGACTGAATAATGCACAAGCTTATCAAATCAAAGACATCCTTCATTTGGTAAGTACACATGTGAAAGTATAAGATTTGTATTATTTCAATGCTACTCCTGGACAAGATTAAATCGAAATGAAATTGAGACATTAAATGTCTCCTGAGAACAAGACCCCAGTTACATCATATCTACTCTATATAAAGTTTCAGAAGATATCTTAACATTGCCACAAACTGAGCTTTGTCATTATCTAGAAATCAAACAAACATTTATCATCAAATTGTTTTAAAAACCAAATAAGGATTGATGAAATTTAATTATCCATAAAAAAGGCTGTGCAGGACAGGATTACAATTATTCTGGGTTGTGCTGTTTTGGACCTCGATGTTGATCACAAACAAACAAACAAACAAACAAATAAACAAAACAAAAACTAAAAACGTACCCTAACCCTATCATAATAACATATCACGCATAAGTTAATAAATAAATAAATTATTAAATAATAAAACATAAATAAATACATACATGCATGGATGTATACATACACACCAGTGAAAACAATAATTGTATTAATGAATTTGTGGTTGGTGGGACTTGAATCGTTTCTTTCTTGCTCATTCTTCAAGCAGGTTGCATGCAGTGCATGACATTCAGTTCTATCCAAATGTAGTTACCGAAACCATATCCTTTTGTCATTGAAGCTGATGCATATAAAATGCCTCCTCTAGATTATAGAGTTTACCCAGATGGTCCATTCTATAACTTCTTCTTTAAGATAACTTAATACGCCTACCTAAATGAAACATAACTTAAAACTCTCTTAGAGCTCTCTGAGCTATAAATCTGTGTTCACAGAAATGAACCCCGCAATGTGTATCCTTCACACCAAAATACATACTAAAGTCAGCAGTCAGGGCTGAATCTTGCACCGAGGCAGTCAAAAGCGGGCGGTCCCAAAATATTCTACAGACTTGATATATATTTAAAAAAACGATATGATATAGTTTGAAGTGAGAACAGAGTCAGACAACACCCCTCTTCCTCTCTGTTTGTGCTCAAACGTCAGCGCATCACACGCTGACATGCGTCAGAAAACAGGGTCAGGTACATCTTTCAAACGCAGTCTCTGAGACACACTGATCTTTTGGGAAATGCTGCTCTCAAAAGTATTTGATTAAACATAGTGCGGAGAAAACACACACTCCGCTGTTTTAATCCTCTTTCTTTTGCCCTCTTTTCCTCTCGCATCCCCTCCTCTCACCAAGAAAGTGATTAGAGGGAACATTCTTGTGCCTGACACACAAACACCTTTTGTAGGGGCCCTTTGAGTGTCACATTGAAGTGTTTGAGCTTTCTAGTGAAGCCACTGACTTGAATGAAAGGAAAGGTGGGTGCAATCGATATACAAATGCAGTGAAAGAGGAATGAAGAGAGAGAGAAAAAACTTTGTAACTTTGGCTTTGTGTGTTTATATCTGCTGTCCTTTGAGTGTCTTTTATGTATATTGTCTTTATATATCTGTATAAGTGTGCATACTCTGCAGAAAGACACACGGTGCTAAAAGTTCAGTTTCAGCCTGACTATATGACTGCATTTATGTCAACAAAAATCAGTTTTATATTTAAAATGTAATTGGTAATCGATGGCAAAGCTGAAGTTTCATCAGTCATTGTTCCAGTCTTCAGTGACACATGATCCTTTAGAAATCATTCTAACATGGTGATTTGCTGCTCAAGAAACATTTCTTATTATTACAGATGTTGAAAACAGATGTGCCTTATAATATATATTGTGGGTTTTTGCATATATATATAGATATATATATTGATTATAACCATGCATATTAATTTACTGAATGTCCTTTGATATCTATAGATTAGGTAGGACAAATTTAATTCCCTTTCAAAAACTAGAATATTTCATTATTAAACGTCTACGACAATTAAAAATGTTTATATTAAAGAAAATATAGCCCTTTTATGCCAAGTTTTCTTGAGAATAAAGAGCGCTATGCATGTTGTAATGTTAGCACGTCAGTAAAAGAATCACTCTGGCTTTGCCTCTTGCGTGATTGCACCCAATTATGATTCTGTTTCATCTTGCTGCAGATGTTAGGCAGGAGTGGGGCTTAAAAGGAGAGGGGTGCCGGCTGAGGGGTGTCAACAGGCCCTCCGTCAAACCCTCTTTGAGGCCAGTGTCAGGTGCTTTGATTGGCGGGCCTTCGTGAGGAGAGATTCTCTTCTCATCTGTCCGGAGAGCGTGACAGGTGAGTGCCACATCAAATACGGCTGAATGGAGAGAAGTATAGTGATCCTTCACAGCAGAGAGCTAGATGACACATGTTTGTGCCAAGGTGAGGGACAACGACCTTGGTGTCGCTTTCTTTCACATCGTCTCTGTTTTGTGAGGGTTCAGGCTCTTTAATAAAGCCGCATTTGCAAGACTGTTCAAACAGCAAGTGCTCAGCAGACAGTAGTCCAGACAAAGTGAGGCCATGAAAGAGAAGCCTTTCTTATCAAGTCAAACAACTATTGGTTCCCATTTTACTGCTTTTTTTATCAGCTTAGTCTTCAAACTATTAGTCTGAAGTGAGTGCAACTATCATTATAAACACATTTGCATACAAATATTTGGTCATTTTATAAAAGCCATGTTTTTAAACAAACAAAATATGTTTGAGGAAACGGATAGCAACGCTGGAAACATCTCGGGCTGACGCTCATAAGTCCGGGGTTAGTATGCAACGCGCTGCTAACGCTCCCACCACCTCTACTCCGTGTGTTTCTCTGCACAGGCCCCGTGCACCCGGAACGCGATCGTCACAGATGGCCTTCACTCCGGCGCCGGGAAACCACGGACCCTGGGTGCAGCAGCGGAAGACGCGATCCAGGCCCCGGGCGACGACTTCTCCCCCCCCGGTCTTCGACATCTCATCCCGGAACCGCTTCGCCCCTCTCTGCGAGACTGATCGTGACGCTGTGGTCATCGGAGACTCAATCGTCCGGCATGTCCGTGCTACATTAGCTGAAGGTAAAGTGCACACTCATTGTCTCCCTGGTGCTCGTGTTCTTGATGTTTCTGTGCAGATACCCGCGATCCTGAAGGATGACGAGAGCGTTGCAGCTGTTGTGATTCACGCGGGGGCTAACGACACCAAGCTGCGGCAGACGGAGACACTGAAGAGGGACTTCAGGAGCCTGATCGAGACAGTACGCAGCACATCGCCAGCGACGACGACCATTGTGTCAGGACCTCTTCCCACATATCGATGAGGACACGAACGGTTCAGTAGACTGTTTGCTTTAAATGAATGGTTGTTTTCATGGTGTACAGAGCAGAAAATTCTCTTTGTCAATAATTGGAATCTTTTCTGGGAGCGTCCTAGGCTATTTCGTGCTGATGGCCTGCACCCCAGCAGAGTCGGTGCGGAACTCCTGTCAGACAACATCACCAGGACGCTACGCTCCATTTGACTAGTAAGCCAATTCTCCAATAACAGCTATGATGACTTTTGTTCTACCCACTTAAAAGATAAAGGTACTTGTAGTGTCCAATCTATACAGACTGTGTCTGTTCCCCGAATATTGAGTTCAAAATATAAATTTAATGCAGGATCTAGAACAAATCTGATCGTGATTAAACCAGAAAAATGCAAAATAAATGAACAAAAACTATTTTTAAAACTTGGGCTCCTAAATATCCGATCACTCACACCGAAAGCAGTTATTGTAAATGAAATAATCACAGATAATAGTTTTGATGTACTGTGTCTGACTGAAACCTGGCTTAAAACAAATGATTATTTTGGTCTAAATGAATCTACTCCACCAAGCTACTGTTATAAGCACGAGCCTCGTGAGACTGGTCGTGGCGGCGGTGTCGCAACAATATATAGTGATATTCTCAATGTTACTCAGAAAACAGGATACAGGTTTGACTCATTCGAAATACTTATGCTTAATGTTAAACTGTCAGATAAGCAAAATAAATCTGTCCTATCGCTTGCTCTGGCTACTGTGTATAGACCGCCAGGGCCATATACAGATTTTCTAAAAGAATTTGCAGATTTCCTCTCAGACCTATTGGTTACTGTTGATAAAGCACTAATTGTTGGAGATTTTAACATTCACGTTGATAATACAAATGATGCTTTAGGACTTGCGTTTACTGACCTAATAAACTCTTTTGGTGTCAAGCAAAATGTCACCGGGCCCACGCATCGTTTTAATCATACGCTAGATTTAATAATATCGCATGGAATTGATCTAACTGATATAGATATCATACCTCAAAGTGATGATGTTACTGACCATTTCCTTGTATCGTGCATGCTGCATATTACTGATATTAACTATATGGCTCCGCGTTATCGTCCAGGCAGAATTATTATTCCAGCCACTAAAGACAGATTCACAAATAACCTGCCTGATTTATCTCAACTGCTCTGTGTACCCATAAATACAGATGAACTAGACACAATTACTAGCAACATGGGAACTATCTTCTCTAATACGTTAGAAACTGTTGCACCCATCAAATTAAAAAAGGTTAGAGAAAAACGTGCCGCGCCATGGTACAACAGTTATACCCATTCTCTCAAGAAAGATACTCGTATTCTTGAGCGCAAATGGAGAAAAAGTAACTTGGAAGTCTTTAGAATTGCGTGGAAAAATAGTATGTCCAGCTATAGACAGGCTCTAAAAACTGCAAGAACCGAGTATATCCGCAAACTCATAGATAATCACCAAAACAATCCAAGGTTTTTATTTAGCACAGTGGCTAGATTAACAAATAAACAGATGTCACCCGATCTAAATATTCCCTCACAGTTTAATAGTAATGACTTTATGAATTTCTTTACTGATAAAATAGATAATATCAGAAATACAATAACAAACGTAGATTCTACAGCGTCTAGTACTTCAGCATCATTCATCGCACCCAAAGAAAAACTGCAGTGCTTTAGAACTATAGGACAGGATGAGCTAAATAAACTTATCACTGCATCTAAACCAACAACATGTTTATTAGATCCTGTACCAACTAAACTATTGAAAGAGTTGTTACCTGTTGCAGAACAACCGCTTCTCAATATTATTAACTCCTCGCTATCTTTAGGTCACGTCCCAAAACCATTTAAGCTGGCAGTTATTAAGCCTCTTATTAAGAAACCAAAATTAGATCCTTGTGAACTGGCAAATTACAGACCCATTTCAAATCTTCCGTTTATGTCAAAAATATTAGAAAAAGTAGTGTCTGCTCAATTGTGTTCCTTTTTGCAAAAAAATGATATCTATGAAGAATTTCAGTCAGGTTTCAGGCCCCGCCATAGCACAGAAACTGCACTTGTTAAAATTACAAATGACTTGCTTCTTGCATCAGACAAAGGCTGTATCTCGTTGCTAGTTTTACTTGATCTTAGTGCTGCGTTCGACACTATAGATCATGACATACTGATAGATCGATTACAAAACTGTACAGGTATTCAAGGGCAGGCTCTAAGATGGTTTAGATCCTACCTGTCCGATCGCTACCACTTTGTTTATTTAAACGGGGAGTCATCTCAATTATCACCAGTAAAGTATGGAGTACCACAAGGATCTGTCCTAGGTCCTCTATTATTTTCATTATATATGCTGCCCCTTGGTAATATTATTAGAAAATACGGGATTAGTTTCCATTGTTATGCTGATGACACTCAACTATATATCTCAACAAAACCAGATGAAACTTCGAAACTATCTAAGCTAACAGAGTGTGTTAAAAATATAAAAGATTGGATGACCAGTAATTTTCTTCTATTAAATTCAGATAAGACCGAGATATTACTTGTTGGACCTAAAAACAGTACACAGAATCTCTTGGATTACAATTTGCAACTAGACGGATGTACTGTTACTTCCTCTACAGTTAAAAATCTGGGTGTTATATTAGACAGCAACCTATCTTTTGAAAATCATATTTCCAATGTTACAAAAACAGCATTCTTCCATCTTAGAAACATTTCCAAGCTACGGAACATGTTAAGTGTTTCTGATGCAGAAAAGTTAGTTCATGCATTCATGACCTCTAGACTGGACTATTGTAATGCACTGCTAGGTGGTTGTCCTGCATCTTCAATAAACAAGCTACAGATAGTACAAAATGCTGCGGCTAGAGTCCTTACCAGGTCAAGAAAATATGACCATATTACTCCAATTTTACAGTCTCTGCACTGGCTACCTATTAAGTTTCGTATCAGTTACAAAATATTATTACTTGCCTATAAGGCCCTAAATGATTTAGCTCCTGCGTACCTAACTAATCTTTTATCACGCTACAATCCAACCCGCTCCCTAAGGTCGCAAAACTCTGGACTCTTGGTAGTACCTAGGATAGCAAAGTCCACTAAAGGAGGTAGAACTTTTTCATATATGGCTCCTAAACTCTGGAATAGCCTTCCTGAAAACGTTCGGGGTTCAGACACACTCTCTCTGTTTAAATCTAGATTAAAGACGCATCTCTTTAGCCAAGCATTCATATAATGCATCTCACAATCTTGTACTGCCAGTCCATCTGAACACATGCACATTATTATGCTTTAGCTTGGGTTATACTGATAATTTCATCCAGGGTTATTCCTGGATGGAGCCGCTGCTACGCTAATTGTCTTACTGTTTCTATGTTACTGCCACGGGATTAACATCCCGTGGTAGTTAGGAATTACACAAGCCTCAGTCTGGATCCTACCCTTAAACGATAGAGATGACCGAACACCTGAGAAGAGACGATGACAACCCCTCCGAGGACCTCCGAGATGAGCCCCCAGAGACAGAGCTCCAGTGAGGACCTCGTCACCTAGACATCCATCGGGGAAAGACCCCTGGAACCAGTGGACCACTTACACTCTGACTTTGCTGCAGTTGGAACAAACTACTGATTTGTCTGGCCGGAGGGGAACTGGCCCCCCTACTGAGCCTGGTTTCTCCCAAGGTTTTTTCTCCATTCTGTCACCGATGGAGTTTTCGTTCCTTGCCGCTGTCGCCTCTGGCTTGCTCAGTTGGGGACACTTCATTTCCAGCACAATCATCGACTTGATTGCACAGATATTATTTAAAGTGAACTAAGCTGGACAATGCCACTACTAAATTCAATAATGAAATGCATTCAGCAGATAATTGAGTGTTAAATCCTGTCATTTTACATTATTGACAAATTTGCCTATTTTGATATTGTGCAGTGCTTTGTTACAATTTGTATTGTTAAAGGCGCTATATAAATAAAGGTGACTTGACTTGACTTGACAAAATATCAAAGGTTATGCTGACTTTTTTTTTCTCACAACTAACTTCACTTAGTAACTTCACTTAATAAATTACATATTTAGTGTGAGGGAACACACATTTTGTTTACTGCTAGGATCCAGATTATATAATTACATTTGAGACCACCACAAACTTTTTAGAGATAAATATGAGAAGAATGCTGCACTATTTAGAGCAGACATTTCATAACGCTTATGGAAATCTATCAATGGGACTAAACATGAAGAAAGATAAAAGGTTAAAATAATATATTTTGCTTTCTCAATATATTTGTCATGATTAGCATGAAGGTTATTGAAAAAACAATATCAAATGTTGATTCAGTAGATGCTCTGATAGATGCAGTCATTTTTTTGGGGAACTGGAGTATATGCCAGTTGCGCAAATCCATGCTATTTGTTAAAATGTGCAGAATGTGACAGGAGTCCATGCTGAACACCAGTGCAGGAAACCCTGCTGTGATATGCAACAAACTTGTGGTGAATCATGTCAGACTTGTAATTCCCACCAACGAACATAGTAATTGAATTTGTGAACTTCAAATTCAGTTTCAGTTCTGAATGAACCTGTTAGCTTTGCATCCAAATGCATCTCAGTGGCTGAAAGTGTCATGCTAATCAGCAAAACCACAGACACACAGATGTTTTAGCAACAGTAATGGTATGTGTTGTTCATCACATTAACTATGGGCAAAGTTTCACAAACAGTAATAGAAATGTCATCACTTTGATGTTTTATCTTATGTCACATAAGATATTTATCATATCTTATGTTTTATAATTAATTATTTCTATGAACATTCATAATTTAAAATGCTTTTTTGTGAAAAATAAAGCAATAAAACGTTCACAAACAAACAGACTTTTTCCTCATAATTTTGAATAGTATATTTAATGTTTTATTATTTATAATGTCTTTAAACTTATTAAAACATTTATCCATTAAAAAGTACTTATTTGCTGGCAAAATATACTTGTGCTGTGCATACATTACTAAGTGTGACTTAGTAGTCCAAATATGTTTTGGTGTCGCGGTATATCTCAACATATAAACTGCTCACATTAAACACCTCAGATAGTCTCTTATATGTAACTCAGCCGGAAGGTCAACATGTCAGTCATTTCCACACCACTGTATCTTTGAAGCAGGGACGCATCTTTAAATGCTTGAGCAGTTTCCATTATCACCTTTCATTTCGTGTATCCCATACATCTATTCTTCCTCTGATCTCTTAAGTGCTGTCATTAACAATAACACACACACACACACACACACACACACACACACACACACACACACACACACACACACACACACATGCGCACAAATAGATTCAGAAGTTTCAATGCTGCTGGCCATTGAGGCTTTCTTTTAAAACAGCAGATCATTTTCTTACCTCCCGAGTCAGTAGAAAACTAAATGCTTTCCTCAGAGCAACAATATGGCTTGAATGTAAACTCAGCTCAGAAAGGAAAACAACTGAACAATTTGCCAGTAATCGGTCCTATTTGAACCACTGTGGGATTAGTTTCGTTGTTTAGTGGGCCCTTATCAAAAGCATATTATAATGATAAGAGATTTTCTGAAATTTCATATCTAATTGGTGTCAAGTTAAGCTTCTAATGGGGAAAATTCTGCATATTGTAATTATGGTGTGTTTTGAGGTTTTTGTTTCACTGTCCCCAATGAATCTCACATCAGAGGATTAAAACTCAAAGTGAATGAAATTCTGTTTAGTTTAAAGATTGGATATTTATTTCTCCTTTTTTCTACAACAAAGTCAAGCAAGTTTCTAAATGCTGCTGTTGATCAGGCATGCAAATGTTTTCTGAGAAAGCATGGACCAGACACGTACACAAAGACACACATAATTTTGTCCCGCTCTCATGGAACAAAGCACAGCTTCTGTGGCTCTTTGCCATGCACACAGAAAGACTTGGCCCTAGTCAAGAAACACTGCACTCTTTTTAATATCTGGAGCCTTGTTAAAAACTCACCAGGGGAAAGTCACTGCAGAGACCAACAAGGCATCTGTTATGTTCTTTGTATTCTTATTTTTCACAAAGGAGGGATGAAATTATGCCATGGACAATAGAGATGGTGCAAGAGATCTCTCTTCTGTTTCAACGAACTGTAAAACAGTTAAAGTTGAATTTCATAGGATTGCTTTGATGCTATTTAATCATTGTGCAACCGTTTGGTACAACTACATATGTTCACATTGCAATGCACATCAAAGTTTAGAAAATGATGGTTCAATTGTAATATATGATGTACAGTGGCTACACAAAGTGTATAGACGATTATGCACCAGGGTTAGTTGACAATCTGCACATCTGCAAACAAATGATTCCAGAGCTTTTCTACAAAACAACTTCATGTTTGCCATTTCCAATGATGTGTAGCTGGACATTGCACTGTAAAATATTTGCTTGTAAATTGTGCTTATCTTACTATTGCTTTGATATTTAGTTTTCTAGTAGTTCACTGACATTCAAAAATGTTGCTTAAGTGTCCTAATACGCATTTCATTGCTCAGTTAGAGAAAGAAATGTATAAAAAAAATCCTACATTTTGCTTCTTTTGGAATATGGATCAAATACAGTACATGAAGCTACCAGCTTCTGAAGGGTTACATGAAGTTGTGGGGTCTGTGATCCACTGTTCATAGTACATTAACAACTGACAAACGTATGTGTTAATGCAGAAACAACTATTCAGGCAGTCAGAGAGAAACTATTCAATGTGATCCTGGGTGTAGGTTACTTCCCCGACATCTGGAATAAAGGCTTGATAACACCAATCTTTAAAAACGGAGATAAATTTGATGCTAACAACTACAGAGGAATCTGTGTGAGCAGCAACCTGGGAAAGTTATTCTGTAGCATAATAAATGCTCGACTACTAGACCTCATCAGCACACACAATGTACTGAGCAGAAGTCAAATCGGATTTCTACCAAATTACCGTACATCTGATCACATCTATACATTACATACTCTGATCGAAAAACACGTTCATCAAGATAAAGGGAAAATATATGCATGCTTTATTGACTTTAAAAAAGCGTTTGACTCAATTTGGCACCAAGGACTATTCTACAAACTTATTGAAAGTGGAATAGGAGGTAAAACCTATGACCTTATCAAATCAATGTACACTGAAAGTAAATGTGGCGTAAAAATCAACACCAAACGTACAAGGTATCTTTCCCATGAGCGTGGAGTGAGACAGGGCTGCTGCTTAAGCCCAACATTATTAACATCTATATCAATGAACTGGCGCTCAGTCTGGAGCGATCTGCAGCCCCTGGCCTCACTCTACACGACTCACAGATCAGATGCCTGCTGTATGCAGATGATCTGGTTCTGCTGTCTCCCACTAAACATGGTCTACAGCAGAATCTGGACCTGTTGGAGCAATACTGCCAGACCTGGGCCCTGACAGTCAATCTGAAGAAAACCAACATTATGATCTTTCAGAAGAGATCCAGATTTATATTAGGCACCAACCAGGTAATACACACATTACACTACAACTACCTGGGTTTGAAAATCACATCCACTGGAAACTTTAATCATGCTGTAAATGAACTGAGAGATAAAGCACGCAGGGCCTTCTACGCCATAAAACGGCAATGTCCTATAGAAATCCCTATTAGAATTTGGCTGAAAATAGTAGAATCAGTAATTGAGCCCATTGCACTCTATGGCAGCGAGGTGTGGGGTCCACTGACAAATCCAAGTCAAGATCTCACCAAATGGAAAAAACACCCGATTGAGACCCTGCATGCAGAACTCTGTAAAAATATATTACACGTGCACCGGCACACAACAAATAATGCATGCAGGGCAGAATTAGGCAAATATCCTCTAATCACAAAGATACAAAAAAGTGCAATTAAATTCTGGAAACATCTGAAGCTCAGTAACCCCCAATCATACCATTATAAAGCCCTGCAATACCAAGAGATGAGCAAAGAAAGCAAGCCCTTCCTCCAGCTGATCCAGAGCTTCAGTCCCGATGCATCACTAACATCTACTGATGCTCTGAATCACAACATCAGAACCAATCAGATCACTGCACAAATCAAACAGAGGTACATCACTCACTGGCAAACCCAAACTCAACAACAGAGTAAAATGCAATGCTATCTGTCCCTAAAGAGAGAGTACAGTATGGCAGAGTATCTGTTCACAGTGTCAGATAAGAAACTGAGAAGCACGTTGACCAGATACAGACTCAGCGGACACAAGCTGATGATAGAGATGGGCAGACACAGACAAACATGGCTGCCCCCGGAGCAGAGATTGTGTTCACACTGTGACCTGAATCAGATGGAAACAGAACTGCACTTCCTTACAGAGTGCTCCAAATACACAGATATACGGACAGTGTTTTACGACAAAATACAGAAGATCCATCCCACATTTACAACTCTTCCAGACCAGGAGAAACTAGCGTATCTGCTCGGAGAACACAAGACCTGCTGTGTGTTTGCTGCTCAGTATGTGTCTCTCTGTCACCATAGAAGAGAAGACACTCCGTCTGCCCTGAGATGATGTTTCCAGCACATGTAGATTCTATTATGACATATTACCCCTTTATATTACTTAAATGTATATTTTGCCTCTGTAAATCTTATACTGTACCTTATTTAATTTTATTTATATCACATACTTACAATAGTCATTCATTTTGCACTACATATTTAATACAGTTTAAATATTTGTTTTATTACTATTATTATTATTATTTTTTCTTTCTGTTAATTCAAATGTGTACTACTTCTGAGCAGCCCAGCTGCAATTGCTTTGGCAATACAAATGTATAGTTTTTGTCATGCCAATAAAGCACACTTAAATTGAAATTGAAATTGAGTAGACTGCAGATAAAAATGTTCACATACACACATTTGTCCGGTCTCTTTCCTCCTGTCCTCAGTAGACACAGAAGCAGGAAGGAAGTTTTGGCCAGCCGTTCACTGCTGGATTTGGACGGCTCTTTCATGTCTTTGTAGTTTTATTAGTGTTGTAATTAGGGGTTTTATGGCTGGTGTTTGCTCCTTTTAAGAGCGGCTGTATTTAGAGGAGGTGTGATATGATGTCTGTGTTGATTGGGCTTTTTTGAATGAACATCTGTCCCTCTGAGCACCATAAACACGCAGGTCCTCTCCCAAAGGGAATGTATACACTGTATTTGCCTTTAGGGTAGAGATCCCCTGAAAAGAATGGAGCAGTCTAAAAACAGTTTGTCAATAAAAATGACATTTTAAACTCGTCAAAGAAAAAGTGATGAAAGGGATTCAGTCGGTTATTACTGCAAAATAAAACCGTTTAGAATGATTCAAAACCTCTTTGAGTGACTTTAAACATACCAAAAAATTAAGAAATGGACATTAAATATTGATTTGAAATCACAAAAAATTTATAGTGAGATAATACCAGATGTGAAATATGTTAGAAATCAGTTTCATTGCTATTTTAGTGTCATTGAGATACTATTATAGTTATTGAATTTGTTTTCATTTGTATAGTTTCCTTTTGCCTTTTTAAATTTTAGATAAAGATTTTGTTAATTTCCTTTTTTGTAAAAATGAAGAAAAAAATAATAAAAAAACAATTTCTAAGTTTTAGTTTTTCTCTAATATGCCTATGTATATATATATATATATATGTGTGTGTGTGTGTGTGTGTGTGTGTGCGTGTGTGTGTGTGTGTGTGTGTGTGTGTGTGTGTGTGTGTGTGTGTGTGTGTGTGTGTGTGTGACCCTCTCTGTGAAAACCCTGCTAAAGTTTTTTTGTGATTTACTGTTTTCTACATAAAATCTTGCTTCATAAGGTAAAAAACATATTCTGTGAAAATGTAACCTTCATATCTTTAATATTGACTGAGTAAGGCCATGCCAAAGATTGAAATTATAGTGAAAAGAATGGTAGAAATCAAACTTTGGTGCTTGTTATCTCATAATTAGATTTTGAGACTTTAGCCTGGATTTCACAGAGAGGGTCACACACACACACACACACACACACACACACACACACACACACACACACACACACACACACACACACACACACACATGTTGGTTTTTATGGTTTACGGGGACTTTCCATAGGCGTAATGGTTTTTATACTGTACAAGCTGTATGTGCTATTGCCCTACACCTACCCTACACCTAAACTTAGCCCTCACAGGAGACGGTGCATTTCTATTTTCCCTCAAAAAAACCTACTCTGTATGATTTATAAGCGTTTTAAATTATGGGGACACTGAAAATGTCCTCATAAATCACCTTCTCCTTGTAATACCTGTGTCATACCCATGTCATTATACAAATTTGTGTCCTCATAAACCACATAAACATGCCCACACACACACACACACACACACACACATATATATATATATGTAATAGAGCTGTCAATCGATTAAAATATTTAATCGTGATTAATCACATGATTGTCATAAGTTAACTCGCGATTAATATTGTTATAAATGTACCTTAAATATATACTTTTCAATTTTTTAAAACTCAAATCAACATGATCATGGATAAATATGGATGCTTTATGCAAATGTATGTGTATTATTATTGAAACCATAGTCAACATAGAGAATGAAAACTAGACATGTTTCAAAGGTCATAGATATGTTTTAAAGAACGTGTTCTTGTCTATTAGACACATGAAACAAAACAGGTTCCCATTACTTCTCTTTCTTTGAATTGAGCAATTTACTGACACAAACCTGTTTACATTTCTGCACGACAGGGCAGCTCCCTTCTGAACAAGAAAAATGTACATAGCCTATATTATTTATTATTGCATTTATTTGCCTCTCTGTGCCCAAATACTGTATTTTGATGCAGCTAAATTATAAATAAATCTGTTTTCATTGATAGATTTTATTGTTTCTGTTGTCGGAATATATGAAATAGAGATTGAAACGCGACCCATTAAGATTACATAACCAGCTCTCCTGTCCAAGATGTTAATCTGCACAAAAATGAGGATAATCGAGCCATTGTCTGATGAAATCAAATACACATAACATAAAGACAATAGTTGTGCTGTGATTTTGGCTATATTTGCATATAAAATTAGAGAAGCAAGCATCTCCATTTCTCCAACTACGGGCTAGGCCACGGGTCAAACAGAACATACGCGCTGCGTTAATCGCACGTTAATAAAATAAGTGCCGTTCAAATTAATTTGTGTTAACTCGTTAACTTTGACAGCACTAATATATATATATTTTTTTTCTATTAGTTTTATTTTTTTACCCCAAATATATGTATATATTATATATTACTATATGTATATATTAATAAAGAAAATGTGTTCAGTTTTAGTTTTGGTTATTATAATACATCAAGTTAAACTAAATGGAAATAAGAAATGTTGCATTAAAATAATTTTAAGTTTTTAAATATTTTATTTAAAGCTGCAGTCCGTAGGTTTTGCCTCTTTGTCGCCCTCTCTGTTGAAAGCCTGGTATTGCAGCCAGGTGTGGAATTATTTTTATTATGTGGGCTGTACTCTGGCCCGTACGGCTTTAGCGCGGATGAATCAAATGTTTTGAGGTGAATGTGTAGCTGTCAGTTACCACACCAGTGTGAATAAAACACTTAGCAATCACAGAACCTAGCCTACGTCTTGGAATATATGACCCAAATTAGAATTTTCACCGTATATTGCCATCTGAACAAGTAAGTAACAAGTCTGCCACATTTGTTCTGACCAACTGAGTAAAGAAAGCATTACAATAAATCTAACGATCGGTTAGCTCATATCACATCAAACCGTGCAAATCATTATTATCGTTATACTTTATTCTCAAATTATTAATATTAACAACATCAGCATTGCGTAACTATGGGTATAGTGTGTATTAGCGTGTAGATTTAAATTTCTGTACAGTCTAATATCGAATTGTCATACCATTAAAATTTCATATTAAGAAATAATTCTAACCCCAAAAGCAAACTATGATCCCTTCCAACTGGTTTTTCTTTAAAATACAAATCTTGTGTAATCCTAGGCTATCTGTAATCAGAAGCACGTTTGAACTGGAATATAATTGAATTTCATTTACGTGTGTTTCACAAACACATAATCCTTTCTGGATTACAATCCGCCGATAGTTTTGAACACTGGCTGGTTATGTACTTGTTCAAATATTGATTTTGGATAATTTTTAACCAAAACAAGTTAAAAGTAGGTTTAAGTAACAATATTTTTTATGGTTTTAGTTTTATTTAACTATAATAACCCTGATAAGTTGGCATGGAAAATGGTTAATTATAAAATGTAGAGGTCATTTTAAAATATATGACATCATAATTGTATGACTGAGCAAGTAATACTTCATATTTTTTGTCATATGTCAAAGTTATTGTGTTGAAAACTATAGTATGTATGTATATATATATATATATATCACAAATTAATTAAAATAATATTTTATTACAATAATAAAAGAGTTGAATTGTTGAAGCATTCAAACAGTGTTTTTATGATATCAATAAAATGATTCCAATGTGCATATATCTCCTCCTATATAACTGGTCCAAAAGCTGTGAATGCGGAGTGTGTGTGAATGTGCAATTATGCATGTGTTTGTAAGCCATCACCCTTTCGTGCCCTCTCACTCCCAATAACCACAAGCAGCACAAAGAGAAACGCTAGCCGAGAGTCAGCAGGGGCACCGCGGCTGTCATTACAGCCCGGCCACGGAGAGCAAATACCAGACCCTAGCAACCTGCAGGAGGGGAGAGAGGAAAGAGAAGAGGAAGAAAGAGACAGAGAAAGGAGCGAGGCGAGTTAGCTTAGTAGTACCATAGTGAATGACCCCAACGTGACTCCTCAGCTCTTCAACAATCGCACTCAGCCAGCTGGAGATGAGGTGTCGAGGGGGCCCTTCAGGGAACCCCTGGCCGAATTTACTGCCGACTCAGAGACCTGTGAATGAAACCCAATCAGCTCAGGTTCCTGCTCAGCATGAGCCCCGGACAAGGAGAAAAAAAGAAACGCGCGGGACTTAGCGCTAATGCGGCCGTAGCTGCCTTAAGGAGCCCGTGGAGGCCCTTTCTCACTCTCAGACAAACAGCCTCTGCTTTTTTATTGTCCTTCTCCCTTAGTTCTCATCCTATTCGCTTTGCCCAAAAGTCAATTCATCACCACTTCTTGTTAATTTACTGCTGTTTGCTCCAATGCTAAACTCTCTCGCTAAACTGAAAGCGAGAGAAAGTAAGGAGATGGGCGAGTGTGAGAGAGGAGGAGGAGGAGATTTCTGAAGAGGGGAGGACGAAGGAGAAAAGGAGAGAAGAAGGAAAGGAGGTTGGGGGAATACAGAGGGAAGCAGCTGTCTATTTAAAGCAGGTTGCAGCGATGCTCAGAGCCACCCCGCTGATCAATTAGCATATCTGAATCCTTGCGCTGCACGAGGTTCCCGCGCTAGCACGCTGCTAGGTGGTACTTCTGAGGGAGGCGGCTTTTGAATGCGCACACAGGAATCCAGCAAACGCTCCGTGTTCCCGACCGTTTGAACAGCCACAAAAATGACTTGAAGTTCCAACTCCAAACTGAAGGGAAAAAGAAAAAGTTTCACTTTTTCTTCTTTTTTGAGGGGATATAGAGAGGGAGGACAGACAGATTTATTTGTTGTTTTTTTCTGTACTTGATGTTTAATAATTCACTGTGATGTTTCTCCCGCTCTACAGAATTCTTTGGGGGTGAGGGATCCAAGAACAGACAGATTTTTCCTCTGAACTGTCACCAAAGGGTTAAACTCGCTGTCTGATTGATTTCTACTGTACCAATTGTCTATAAGCTCACATGATTCCTAATTATAATGAATGTGAGAGAGTGGGAATGTACAAAAGTTCAAGACTTTTATAGAAAATGAGACCTAAGGAAAATCAAAACATCACAGATTGACCTGTTGACTCAATACAAAACAAAGTTGCATACATTTATCAATGATTATATTAATATTAGAGATAATATATAGTATAATTGATAGGTCTTCAATCCTGTTCCTGGGGACCCACTACCCTGAAGAGATTAGCTATAACCCTAATCAAACACACCTGAAGCGGCCAATCAAGCTCCTCAAGACTGCTTGACAATTGCAGGCAGGTGTGCTGAAGCCGGTTGGAAATACATTTTCCAGGAGAGTGGGTCCCCAGGAGCAGGGTTAAAGACCTACCATATAGTTTACTATTTTGAATTATTTTGTGAATCATACAGCCATATTGCACTGCCACTATTGTGTGATATTGCTCATATATATACACACGGATTTACTTCCAAAAGTTAACTATGACATCATAAAATTACTAATTTGCATGACTTTTTAATCAAATTTCTGTAAGGACAATTTGAATCGCCTAACCTGTTAAGTTTACATGTACTTGTATAATTGTGGATAATTATCCCAATCTTAAGTTCCCAGTCTGCTTATTGCTAATGAGCCTTACCATACACAACAAATATCCCCCATAGCCTTCCCCCTCCAACAAAACAATAAAACCCTGAGTCTATGAACACGCTGGAAAATCCCTTTCACGTTTCATAAGGAACACATGCTAACGCTAACACAGCAACAGTGCGTCTAATGTCTCAGACTTCACCCTGAGGGTATGTCACCGTTCAGATCAAGGCAAATCAACAACAGTGACGATGGCAGTGCGTTCCCTCCCACATGGTTTAGAAAGTGAAACGATAGCGATGGTTTGTTCAGTCAGTCTTCACAAAGTCTCAGCTGAACCTAAAAACAACCTTCTATAGACTGCCGAAGCATAGAGACCATATTTGGGAAAAAGCAGGTCAAGTTTTTCTTCTCACTCTCTCTTGCTTGTTTTCCCTTTCTCCGTTTTTTTTTAGGATAGCCTTGAAGTTGGTCTCCCATCAGTCACAAAGCGTGGTTCTATTGACGGGATCCAGGGAGGGTATTGATGGTTCCATAATTTGGGCAGGGGAACACAAAAAAGCCCTGCCTCCCGCTGTGCACAGCATGCCACTGCAGGCAGCGGGAGCTTCACATTTTATTAGCCTGGGAGAGCAGCCCCACTGCAAATAAAGCACATTCAGCCAGCCACTGATCTCTGTCATAAAAACAATACCATCACAGCACACCGCTCTCAGTGCTCGCTTTTTCTCTCCGTCATACGCATACATATACGGGCACATGTGAACGCTCAGTGTAACTCTTTCTCCCTTTATCAGTCATTCAGTCTTTTACTTTCCCTTCAACTCGCTATTTCTGAACACCACCTCGTTCCAACTTTCTCAACATTTCTCTCTCTGTCACCCCCCTTTCACTCTTCATAGTGTCTCTTTCATTCGGTCCCCACAGTTGGACACTTCACACTTGGAGGTATAGCAGCTCAATGAACAGGCTACAAATGAGCTGATTCAAAAAAGCTCAACCTAATGAAAAAAAAACAGATATATTAGATTAGCCCTCCACCTGCTCCATTCTGTGTGCATGTGTCTTTATGTATATTAGTATCATGGATAAACTTTGTCGAGCAGCACACACGTCAAGTTAAAGATATAGTTTGACCATAAATTAAAAGTTTAAGACCTCTATGATATTCTTTCTTCTAATACTAAAATCTGATATTTTTAATAATCTGCCAGTCATTCCCCCCCCCCCCACCCCATGCAATTACACTGAACAGGGATTAGCATTCTATCTTAAAAAAGAACACAAAAGAATGACTAAAAGTGATCAATTTTGCTGTATTTTTACAATTTTGCTGTAAAAGAGTTAGTTACCAAAACATTATGACCACAGACATATATTTACAGAAGTGAAGAGAAGCCCAGATGACCCTATAATTGACATCTACCCCTTAAAAAGAAGTAAGCTTAATTATATTGAATGTGCATTTGAACTGGACTTTAAATTTTAAAAACATTTTTTAAAAACTGTACTTGTAGATAAGGTAGCTTAAGTTTATTTGTGGCTGCATTTTTTAACACAACTTGAAAAATGTACTTTAATAATCTCAAATGAAATGTTTTTACTGAAATTTAGGAATTAGGGAACTCATACAATTGCATTTAATATAATTTTTTAACTACAGTGCATTTTCATTTAAATGTCTGACATCATTAGATTCAGTTCACACGTAATTATATTCTTTTAAAATAAATCACTTCTATAATATGTATGCGAAGGTGTACATAAAGACTCCCACATCCATGCACAAAGGGCAGGGGTCTGCATTTTTGATACTGCAAGACTACTGATAAAAAGCTCCACAGAAGGTAACCGTCTGTCTAAGTTACCATGTTTACCATTGTTTTACTATGGCAAGAGACAACTGAACATAAAGCTGAATTGTAAATGACAGATTGCCAATATTTGTCTTTAAAGTATTACACTTAGAAATATGAAAGATTTAGTGTTTCACACTATGTTGTAAACCCTGTATATAAAGAGAGCAAACACATATTGTTGCATCAGCACGAGGATAACAAAGAAGTTGCGCAGCTTGCAGACTCGCTGACAAATATTGACTGCTAACAATCTGGCTTATGCATCAATGAATCACTGAAAACTAAACTGATATGCCTCATAGAACAAAGATAGACGTGGCTGGTTGTAATGATGAGCAGTATGACACATACACACATACACATACAAACTCAAAAGTAACATCATTTTAAGGATGGAGAAACAGATGAAAGTGCAATTTAAGTGAGTGAAAGTGTTACAGAAACAAAGCAAACAGTCACTGAAAACACACACACACACACACACACATAATTAATTAATAGTGTTTTCCAAAACTCTTCCTCCCTCTCTGCCTTTGTCAACTCAATCCAATTCATTGGAGGTTTGAAATATATTTAAATAAAATCTGCAGATGCTTTGTTTGCTCTATTACACGGCAGTATCTTTAATCTAGCCGCACTCAAAAAGCTATTCAAACATCTTACATAAATTATGCTCTCAGTATTAAAATCAAAGGCCAACGCCACCAGTCCCAGGGCGGTGGGAGAAAACTTTTGATGGACAGAAGGAGAGAAAGGCAAACTTATGATAAGCATATGTCATACTTTTTTAAAACCTCACTTAGCCTAGATTTGTCTGCTATTAGCTCAACATCAAGACAATCTGATGATTCAAAGCCTACACCTTTACTCTTGAATAGCAACAATTAATGACACTATTTTTCTCTGCTAATGGAGATGTTAGTCATCAGTATTCATGTTCTTAAAGTGTACTAATCAAAGAGGCAAACAATACGTACAGTACAGTTCTCTGGGTTCAATAAATGATCTGGTTTAATCAAAAACGAGTAGTGTGTTTGGCTTTTAGGATCGTCCACTGACAAAGATTATAATTCGTATTGCTTATGTGATTGATAAGTGCATTTATAAGGATACATAGGATGCAATAAATACATTTCTTCTAATGTCTAAAGTAAAGGGTGACTAGTGTATGTGTACTAAGGGTGTTTTTATTACTTCCACTTTTTAGCTAAGGATATTTATTTGTAGATTTTCAACAAATAATTATGGGGCACATTATCTTTCAAAGAGGCTGTAATATGCAGCATTATCAAATTATAGTCAAATTATGAAGTCGAACCATGAAGTCTTTGTCAGGTCAAACTGTCCCAAAATCTCCCAACTGTTTATCTTGATTCAGAAAAAATAAACATGTTTAGGCCAATGGCTTCTATGATTTTAATAGAAATGCAATTAAAACATCTGCATTTATGATAAAACATTTACACCTCTTAATTTAACTTATACGTTGAATAAAACATGATCATATTCCACCAAGGCTAAAAAGTTTAGGGATCAGTTAGATTTTAAGAAATGTATTTGACTTTTATTCAGCAATGACACATTAAATTGATCAAAAGTAACATAAAACACATTTATAATGTTACAAAATATTTATATTTTAAATAAATGCATACATTTTTTTTTTACTTTGTATTCATCTTGAAGAAAATACAGCATGTTTTCCACAAAATGATTAAGCAGCACTGCTGTTATATAAATATAATAATAACTGATAATAAATAATAAGAAGCATTGAACAGCAAGTCAGCATATTTATATAATTTCTGACGAATCATGAGACACTGAAGATTGGAGTAATGATGCTGAAAATTCTGCTCTGCATCACAGGAATACATTACATTTTAAAATATATCTAAATAGAAAATAGTTATTTTAATATTATTTTAGAATATTACTGTTTTATTATATTTTTAAACAAGTAAACACAGTTAGCATGAGACTTCTTTCAAACATATTTAAAAATCGTAGAGACTCCAAACTGATGAATGGTAGGGTACAAACAAAGCTTTTAAATAGTGATCACAAACTTAATACAACAAACCATTTTGAGCTGTGATCTGTCAATATGACTAATGTAATTCAGTAGTTGACTATCATTGCTCAATTTACTGTAGTTAACAATCCATAGTATAAAGACAATCAGTTTCTCTGAAGATCGTCAGGAGTGTTAAGCATCTTTTCTTTCTCTTAATGCTAAGATCTCAGTCAGTCTGTAGCTACATTTCCACCTTCTGGAGACCCCTGGAAAGTTGGAAACACTTAGGATTCATGTGTGAGAATGTTTTGCAACACACTTCTCCTCGCTGGCAGAAATAGGAAACAGGCTGTCTGTAAAAGTGTATCACCAGCAACATAAACAATATCTGAATCAATGTTACTGATAGAATAGGATTATGTTTATTTATCGCTGTGCATAACACTAACGTGTGTGCTTGTTTGTACTAGAATTCTACATCTGCAATAACCACCCCCAACACCAACCCCAGTAATGAGTTTATTCCTGTCAAAGTCTTCCAGAGAAGGAAGAAATTCTGCCCATTTCAGTGAAGTTTTTATAGTAATTTATTCGTAACACTTTAATCCCATTTTAACTGATCTTACGCCAATAATAGATCATGGGTTTATGTGGTGCTCAACCACGTAACACAGGAGATCTTCTCTCCAGGTTTAGGGAAGTATTCCAGGTGGGAGTGGATCTGGTAGTACCAGTCTCCATCAACCAGCTCCTCAGTGGATGTCACATCAGCGTTCATCTTTGTATCATCTCTCATCCACGTCAGTTTGATGGGTTTGGGGTAGAAGTAGGCACTGCACACAAGCATAGCTTTCTCATTCACAATTCTTTTCTCAGAAAAACATAAAACGTACACAAATAAGAGGACATGAATTACTGAAAAGAAAACAGCTTAAAATGTACTAACCCACAGGCAATTCAAAATGTAGATGAGTTTGTTTCTTCATCAGAACAGAGAGAAATTTAGCATAGCATCCATAGAGTCCAAATAGCTGATAAAACATCACAATAAATCCACAGGTTTGATACACACAACTACAAGACAAACTCTTTACTGTATGCAAAAAGTCAGTCTGGTGTCTTCAAGATAAAAGAATTGGACAAAACTTTATTGTTACTATCATAATAAGCTACATACATCACATTACTACTAATCTTAGCATCTTTGTTAGAGACACAGATAAACAACTCGCTCTTTTTTTAAATAGATATTGTAAGTTAACTGTAAAAAGTAGGCTAATACAAGCAGTTATATAGCTAATGCATATGTAAAGATCCTAAATGAAGAAACAGCAAGCAGAGTAGATAAGAAAATAGTACTAAAATGTAATGCTAACCATAGCTTTCTCCAGGTATAGACCAGTGGGTAGACTGTAAAGAGCAATGTGGAATTAACTTTAGCAACTTGCAATTTGCGATGCTTTTGGAAACGCAGCCGTGTTTGTCTAAAAATCAGGCCAAAAAAATCCAGTTCCACAGTTAAAAACAATGAATGTAATAATGTGTACGCAAGGCACAGTCAAAAATAAATGTGACAGGGACCTCTGGTGGTTAACTTGTGCAATAGTGATGGGAAGTTCGAATCACTTTACTGACTCTTGTTCGAGCTCGTTCATCAAGCTGAACGAATCTTTAAGCCATTTCGTTGATTGAAGTGGCTTTAAATGTCATACTTTTAACAGCCAGAATGCCAGAACACATCCACCTACGCAGTCTTGAAGTAAGTATATAATGATAAGAAATCACTATAATGCATCCATAACTTACAGCGGACGCAAACAATTACTTCACATTAATTCAGTTGCTACTGAGCAAATACATTTTGTTTTTATTCAAATTTTTCATATAAAGCTTGTGTTGTCATTTTTATAGTTTAATGTAATCCTTTCAAGACGATATGTAACTTCTAAAATCTTCCAGTTATCATGAATAAACCCTTCAACTACCTCAAACAAAAAAATGAGGTGGGTTTGTATTTATTATTTACATCTAATAATTTTTAAATGTCCCAAATTATTGTGTCTGTGCAAATGTAAATATAAAGTAGCCCAGCACTGCCAAACGAAAAAAAAATGTAAATACCACCAGAAGTTATATGTAGTTGTCTTGCTATGCACAGATCCCATGCAAATTTGCATTGCAAACCCTACATCAAAATACTGCATCTTCCACCTGTTTATCACGATTAATCACGCCTAACATTAAAGTTTTTAAATATACTTTTATATTGCAATCATGTCTCATTCAATCTTCAAATGTACAATGTACAAACAACATAAATACAGTATATTTTTTATATTTCTTTAATGGCATCTTTTTATGATTGAAGGCAAGCATCACTGATATCAATGCTATTGATGTGTCAATACAATTCTTTTCCCCTTAATATTTAACCATTGACAGTAGACATTCAGCATTACAGTATAATTGAGAGCTATCAATTTTAACATGTATTAGACTAAACTTCTAATTTAAGTAAACTTAAGACAATTTTCACACTTACCCATTATACAGTTTTTTACAAGCATTTTTGCACTAATAACAGAACCTTCATGTCATTTTTCAAAACTCGACACATAATTCACAACTGAAGATCAAAATGCACATTTTTCAAAACACAACACTTTTTCCAAATGCATCAAAGTATTACTATTTCAAAATGCAGCTCACACATTACATCTGAATTGAGTGTCTATTCATTTTATTATAATGATCTAACTATCAGTTGATACAACTGCTCAAAATGCTATGTAATGGTTGCATTACTCTTGAAGCATAGTTTTATGGAAAATTTTAAACAACATTACGAAAGTGAAGCAACTGAAAACTGAGTATGTTCAGGTATGATCGGTTTCAAGATGCCTGTTGTTGGGATAGAATAACCCCCCCCCCCCAAAAAAAAATTTTTTTGAATCATTGTTATCAATATTTGTTTTTCCCACAGTTAATGCCTTTTTAGAGGGTGATAGAGCTGGAAGCTGATGAAAAACATTCATGTTTTTGGTTGAGGCAGGCCAAGAGATGAAGGAGAGGTTGAGAGCGGCCCAGAACGATGTTCGCTGGGGGCCTGACCACCCCCCACTGAATGTGATTTTGAGGGACCCATAGCAAAATCAGTGCAATGGGTCCAGAATTCCTAGCGACAGCGCTGAGAGCAATCGCGGTTTCAGGCTCATCCACAGTTTATCACCTTGTATTTACCCCCATACTGTAAGTTCAGTTCAGTAAGTTCCTTACTGTAACCCGACTGAAGAGTTTTTCTCCACATGGAGAAAAGGTTCACAATAGGCTCCTCACAAACAAGTCCCTCTTCTCCAGGCCATAGATGATGCGTGCAATGACATCACAGGAGACCAATGTCAGGCCCGTATTTGTCATACCAGAATAATTTTTCCAAGATTTTAGCTAATGAAATTAATCATTATGATGTTTTGTTGTGTTTTTGACCTGTTGCGAGTTGATTATTTCATCAATAATTTTCACATTTTGATGAATGATTCCAGTGTCTGTACTTTTACTCTCTGGTCTAGTCTATTACAATAATGTATGAATGTGTAGAACCATAACGAAAGCTGTATTGTATGTTTTGAACAACTATATTTAATGATTGTACTAAAAACTAAACAGTGAAACTATGGGTATATTGTGTGTGGGTGATCTAAAGTAATGTTCCTATGATATTTTAGAATAAATTAGTATTTTGAACCAATGCTTATGCAAATGAAAGGCTTATCTAAAGATATGAACGCAATATGCAAAGTTTTAAACAATTGGACGGCCGGTGTTACAAATAATGTCTGTTTTGTGTTTTGTATCTAGAGTTTTGAAAAATGATATTAAGGTTCTGTTATTAGTGCAAAAATGATTGTAAAAAAACTTTAATACATGACATATTTAGCTACCTGTGCCCTTCAGCAGAAATATACAGAAAATGAATAGTTACCAAACACTAAATTCTAAATTAAATATAGATGAACCCCTTAAAGCTATAAAAGTTATTGATTTCCTCTTTTTCTTTTGTTCTTGTATTAATAGACATCACAGTTGCCGGTTATTAGCTTATTTGCCTGTTTTTATTATTTATTTATTTGTATTGCATATGAACATATATAACAACAAGAGAAATACAACTTTGCATATAAATGTCATCAGTACACAAGATTAAAAAAATTTAAAATAAATGATTTGCCTGCTGTTGCTTTAAAAGCTGCTGCTGAACGTGACGTGGATCTGACAGGCATCTTATTCTCTCACAACTCTCTTTACATTTTCTGACACTCTTCAGGTCTTAGAGTCGCTACTAATGAGCGGACGAGTTGAATCGGTAGTGTTAGATGAGGGAGACCGTGCTGGGGTGCCTCAGGACAGTTTTTAAAACTATTTCAGAGACATGTTCTTAAATGTGAAGCATATATAACATATTGCATGCATGCACACAGTTTTAAGGCAGCTTAAATCGCCTTTTTGGTAACGTTTCTTTCGTTGTTTGAGTTGAAATGATATGGCTAATATGGAAAGCCACTGTATTCATAAACGCCTGCTCGGGCACACGTCGAGGATGCGCGTTTTGCTGTCAAATCACACGCTTTTGACGTGTCAGTGTGCAAGCAGACGCCTGAGCAGACTTTTATGAATACAATGGCTTTCCATAGAGGTGAAGTTAGAGCGCGCGTCTGAAACGTCTTCCGTTTGATGTGGTCATAAAGACGTTCTGCATCTAAATAAACGCAATCCTTTTCAAGAAAAAAGAGACAGAGGCAGCACTGGTGAATGAGGTGGCCAACCCTAGCCCCACCCCTGCGTTAATTGCTTTAAAAAAAATTAACGCGTTAATCTGAAATATAATAATCGCCTGCGTTAACTCGCTAATTTTGACACCACTAATAAATACTTAAAACAACATTAGACAAAACCTGAGCGATTGAAATCTTGAAATAGACCACTAGAACACGTGAATCTTCAAAACCAAAAAGTCGAGACCAGAATATAATTTGTTTAGGCTATATAATTTATACCATAAACAAGGCCTGTTTCACACAGTCTGAGTGTGGGAGGCACTTAATGACAGGGTTCTGTCACTTCGGTCTAGTTTATTCATGTAAATAAAATGTTATTATAGTATTTTGCCTTTAGCTTGCTCAGTTGGGGAGACTTAATTTCTAGCAATTATCGTCAATTTGATTTCACAGATACTATTTAAACTAAAATAAGATAGACAATGATATCTCTGAATTCAATAATGAAATGCCTTTAACTGAAAACTGGGTGTTTAATCTTATAATTATACATTACTGACACTATCCTCCAATTTGATAGTGCTTTAACATAATCTGTATTGTTAAAAGTGCTATATAAATAAAGGTGACTTGACTATTATAGAAGTTTATCGACCAGAGCCTTGGAAAAAAGAGCTTTGAGCCCAAACATATAGAGTAATCACAACTGCAGTGTCATAAAGTCTTCGATAAATGGTCCTCTTAAATGGTAATATGGAGAGATGGTGCAGTCCCAGATATTACGGCTTACTGCTGTTCAGTCTCGTTCATTGTTTGCATTGGAAGTAAACAAACTGGAAGTCTGTAAAAGCCTGTAGACAGCAGCAAAACAACAACATTTACAACATCTCAGCTGATAATGACAGGGATTTTTTTAACCACACCATCACCTAACAAAATCTGTCTTCATTCTGTATTGTAAATACATACCTGTGTGTTTTCTTTTATAGTAAATCAGACCTCCGGCTGCCATGAAGACTCCGATCAGCAGCCCCACAGACCCAAGAATGATCTTAGACCTTTCAGAGTCAGGTAGAGATGGATCTGTAAAATGAAAGAACATTCTTAAAATATGTTCAGTGAAGCAACAAACTGAATCACCTTAAATTCACCCTATAGTTTCATCACAACTCTTCTTACCCCACTGATAGATCATGGGTCTATGAGAGCTGGCATGATCCACCACACAGGAGATCTTCTCTCCAGGTTTGGGGACGTATTCCAGGTGGGAGTGGATCTGATAGAACCAGTCTCCATTAGCCATCTCCTCAATGAACGTCACATCAGCTGCCATCTCTGTATCATCTCTTATCCATGTCAGTTTAATGGGTTTGGGGTAGAAGTCATAGGCACTGCACACAAGCATAGCTTTCTGATTCACATAATCCAACCGGATAATGACTTCTGGTTGTACTGTAAAAGTAGAAACAGTTAGACCAGATGTCTTAATACCAAAGTTTTGAAACTAATACAATAATATTTTCGGTCTTTAATATCAATAATGTAGTGAATAAGGAACTGTTTTACCTGTCATCCTTGAAAAAGAGACAATTAACTCTCCATTTCTTTTACATTGGTTCAGAACAAATTCTGCTTGGGCAAGTAAAATCTTGTTTTTATTATAGTCCTCTGCCAATTTCTTCCCAAATTCAGTGTAACCAATAGCCTTATCCTCAGTACTGTTGTATCTCAGATATTCTATCATGTTGTAGGTGACCGAGAAGATAAATTCAATGTTTTGTTGAGAGTCAGGTACTCGACACTGAATTTGGATATATCCGTAATGTCCATGCACTGGACAACAGAAAAAGGAAAGATTAGGTTAAACAACAATTTGACATAAAAAAACAAACATTGACTAATACAAATACTTTTCAATAATACATCAAATATGTTGTTTGTATAACCATTTTCATTAAAACAAGATATTTGATTGTAATAAACTAGCCATAAAGAGACATAGTGAATCAGAATTAGATGATTTAGTGATTTGGTAAAGTCCAGTAAGTTCTTTGAATATTACAGTAGTAAGGAGATCATTCAAAAATGACATCCAATTTAGTTTGATATTTGTTTAGTTGCGAACACAGGATGACTAGTCATGGTAAATTCATTTAAAATATTTAATATTGAGAATTGTAAATCACCTGATCACAAAGGTATATTTAATAATCAACCTACCTGTTTCAAATAAAGCAGACAAAAACACTATCACAAGATTGTACTGCATTTTTGCATTACAGTCTGGGCACAGTAACATTACATGCCTGTTATAATAATCACATCTGTGATGTCATTACAGTACACACCCCTTAGTCTGCTAACCAGAATATATAAAACTAGAATATCCAGTTTATGACTGACCACAGCACCACACTAAATTATAATACAGGTATAAAGGATCCAGAAGTTCTACGGTCGAATTCACTTCTGTGAACAAACATGTTTAAAACATTTTGTGGAACAAACGTTTTTTTTATTTCCTATGTTTTACATATTGAAGTCAAGAGAAAGCAAACATTTTCACACTTTTGAATTAATGATGTGTTTTTATAATTAACTTTATTAATTATAGTTTTTTTCTGATATGTTTAATGAATATTATTGTTATAGTATATAATTATAGTATTAAAACCCAAGGACCAGACATGATGAACAAAGACCAGGAGTCAGAGATGAGATCAATTAAAGAATCATTTACTGAAGAAAATAGTTTGCAGTTACATCAGCAGAAGTCAGCTTCAGCACTCTTGATGGAGTTTGTAGGCCGTTCTGCGTAAACTCTCAATACAACTGTAGTTATACTCTAACAGAGGTCACTGTCATTACTTAAGGTAAAAAGGATTCTGGTTGGTTAAAGCATGTAAACTTTGAAAATCTCCACACATGGACATAAGCATATCTTCCGTGATTATTTAGGTGACAAGCAATCAGGGTTCAGATGCAATAGGTCTCTCTAGAGGCGTATATCTGCCACCCATGGGTCAAGGTGACAGAAGAGGTGCATATGCAAATTCCATATTGGGTGCCGTTTATGAATCTTCCTGTACAGACAGATTCTAGCACGCGCACGCACACGCACTCGCACGCGCACGCGCACACGCACACACACACGCACACACACACACACACACACACACACACACACACACACACACACACACACACACACACACACACACACACACACAGTGTTGTTCAAACCAAAGCGCTAATCCAAAATGTTTCACAAATACAAATATTATTTTCTATTTTCTAATGTTTACAGATGAAGAATAAAGTAAATGCTTGTGTCATGTTGATGAGAGGCCCTAATGGCCTTTATGACCTAAGCTGTCAGCCAGAAGAGTAAATGAATGTTTTGACGTGTTGGGCGATTTTCTCCAACCAAGGATAGAGCACATTCCAGTGTGAGACATGTAATTCTATACTATTCAAGTTTCACACGGGGAAGTCCTTCAAATCATTTAATAGTTCCAATAATAATATTAATAAAAAGTTGATAAACCCCTCTAAAAGATATATATTCCAGAATCCACCCCTTCAGATTTGACATCTAAATCACATTTGGTTTGAACATTAACATTATCAGTTTAAAAAATATCCAAACATTTTGGTATACTTTACAAATGCAGAGAAGTAGGATTAAATATGGTTATTAAAAAAACTGAAGTTTAAATGTAGTGATACAAATGAAGCATCTTTCAGAACCTCCCTGGATTTCAGGGACATTTTTACAAACGTTTGAACATTTTCTGAAAATTTTCTGAAAATTTCTCAATCTCTTAATAAACCACTTAAAAGGATATATAGTGAAGCAGCAGTGGATTCCAGAATTCACCCTTTGCAACCCCATACTTGCCATTGAAAGGGAATCACAATCTTGCTAATCAATCAGTTTAGAAGCATATGAAGTTTGTCCAACACAATCACTACCATTTTTGAACATGGAGGAACGTCACAACCCTAAACAGCAGCAGCTACAGCAGTACATTTATATTTGTACAGTACATTTATCTCAGTACATCAGTACATTAAACAGAAAATGGACAGTTGCTTGTTATAAAAGATAAATAGGAAGATGTAATGAAAGAATACAGTATGCGGGTGGGGTTAGGGAAAGACAAAATAGTATGCAAAAATGAATAAGCAATGGTGAATTTTCAGTTTACATGTAACATTTCTACAAAAAAGTTAATATACTATATAAATAAAACTGTTAATTTTCTTTTTATTAACTACAGTTATGATGTTTCCCAATCTTTTTCACCAAATGTTTACTGCTGAAATAATAGCAGTCTATCAAGAATTATAAAAACTGCAAATAACAAATATGAAAAGAAAATGCATATAACAAAACAATAATTCCACCAGTGTTCTGTGGAGTTGGTCTGGCTCTTGGGCTGCTGGGTTTGGCCATTGGAGTTATTTTTATTAGCAAAAAAGGATATATTTATACTGAGACGTTAACACTGGCCCTGTTGTTGTCGTGCACAGAAGACATGTAAATTTGCATTGCAAAATATGTAAAAAATAATGTTTTTACAACTGTTTCAGTGCATAGTGCATCTAGATCATATCTGCCTAATAAACTGACATTTAGATGAAGTCAAATATGATATTACTATATTATCATATTAAAATATCATAAAATATGATATTACTATTCAGTAGTAGTTGATCGTTGTCTCCGCTTTGCAAAAGATTGCGATTAAAGTTTATTGATTAATGCTATTTATGTAATGTTATTTTCTTTTTGTGTGGAAGCGGATACATTAATACACACTACAACAATAAATTATTCTCCATGTGCACTTAAGTCTGGCTTTAACAGAAAGGTGTTATCATCAATGTGCAGAGATCTTTAGAGAAGTAGCAACCATTCAAATCCACAGTTTCAAAGTCCTAAGGATTAACAAGTCAAAGTAGACAAGACACTGTGCTCCAGTTCAGCAACTGTCAATTAGATAAATGGGAATGCTAATGGTAGGTTTTCTCCAGTTATAGACCGGTTTTTGTAACTACAGCTTTAAATTCAGTTCTACTGTGATATAGAAACAGACCCAATATTGAATGAGTCAAAAAAGCAGTCAAAATTCAGGAAGCAGTGACCTCTGGAGATTAAGTATAGTTAACTTGTGGCATATCAGTCTCAATTAATGATAAGAAGGAAAAAAAAACAGTTTCTAATGTGACATTTCATATTGTAAAAAAAAAAAAAAATTTGGTACAATCTTAGAAAAAAAGGTACGAAAGCTGTCTCTGGGGCAGTACCTTTGTACTGTATAACACCCTACATGTTCATATTAGAACCTAACATTTACAAAAGGCACCGCCCCAGTAACAGCTTTCATATAGGCTTGTCACAAAACCAGAATACCCAGTTCATGACTGACCACAGCACCACACTGAATTTTAATGTAGGTGTAGCTCACTTCTGGGAACAAACATGCTTGAAACATTTTGCGGAATAACATTTTTTATTTCCCATTTCCTATATTCTAAGGGTCAAAGTAAGTGAACAAACCTTTGTGACATACCTTTTCTGCTAGTTTTGCAGTAATGTTCTAATTTGTGTTTTAATATGTAATAATTTGTTTGAATTATTTTCCCATTTCTTTCATTGCTAAAGCTTGTGTTGTCATATTTGCAATGTTTAATGTAATCCTTTTCAAATGATTTGTAACAGATGTTCTAAATTCTGAAATCTTTAGGTTATCATGAATTTGGTGTGACTGAATCATGCTCTGGATCAGCTGGTAGTAATGAAATGCTCTTCACTTATAATAATGAAGTGGCTGCATACATGGACCTGGAAGAGAAGAAACTTGTCATAGTACCTAATGTTCTTCTGTTTATTCCTGGCTCTGATGTTTTGGAGCTTATCACTGATGAAGACCCTTCTGCTGGATTAACACCTTTGTGCAAAGATACTTATTTCAGGATACTCTCCTTTAATGTATCTGAACCTCTTGGTAAGGCAGTGTTTTTACTCAAAAACGGTGACATAATCTAAATCCGATTTGGAATAAACATTTACAATTTTAAATGTAATTATAAGGATTTAAAATAACCAATCATTTTGTATAAGCTATACAGGTGCATCTCAAGAAATTTGAATGTCTTGGAAAAGTTCATTGATTTCAGTAATTCAACTCAAACTGTGAAACTCGTGTATTAAATAAATTCAATGCACACAGCCTGAAGTAGTTTAAGTCTTTGGTTCTTTTAATTGTGATGATTTTGGCTCACATTTAACAAAAACCCACTAATTAATTAGAGGAATCTGATTTCATGTAGTTATTATAAAACTTGAAACTTTAAATGCATTGATAAAATTGAAATGTACTACAGAACCCCCTTGGACCTCAGTTTACCCCAGGAACGACGTAAAATTAAATGTCAAGAACACGCTGATCTGTCATGTGACTGGATTCTTCCCTCCACCTGTCAGAGTCTCGTGGACCAAGAACAATGTGAATGTGACAGATGAATCAACTCTCGGCAGATATTACCCCAACAAAGACGGGACACTGAATGTATTTTCTCGACTGAGCTTCATTCCAGAGAAAGGAGACATTTACAGCTGTTCTGTGGAGCACAAATCCATTCAACAACCTCAAACCAGAGTATGGGGTGGGTTTATATTGTATTTATCATTCACATTTAATCCCCTTTAAAACACATAATGAATTTCACAAATATATATATCTGTGTGTGCAGATGT
Organism: Oxygymnocypris stewartii; assembly: GCA_003573665.1. NCBI lineage: Eukaryota > Metazoa > Chordata > Actinopteri > Cypriniformes > Cyprinidae > Oxygymnocypris > Oxygymnocypris stewartii. The sequence goes on from QVTF01018951.1 coordinate 2,541,974, forward strand.
GGAGATAACAGAGCCTAGCATCGGTCCATCAGTGTTCTGTGGAGTTGGTCTGGCTCTTGGGCTGCTGGGTTTCACCACTGGAGCAGTTTTTATTGCCAAAGGGAAAAAATGGATATAATTATACTGACACACGACACGAACAATGCCATATTTGTTGTTAGTTCTGCCTTCATGTACAGATCGCATGTTAATTTTCTTTGCAAAACCTACCGTGGATCATATACACACTATTGGAAAGGATTGCATGTGCATAGTATAAATCAGAAATTATTGCAATAAATGTCTGGTATTCCTCTGTTGGATAGATAAGATATGAAATGGGTGTTTTATGATAATATATAAGTCTACAGGGCAAAAGGTTAAGGCCTAAATATAAAAGAAAAACAATATGAATTGTGAACAGATCCTTTTACACATCACATCTGCTAATGTCAGATGACTTTTAACTGTCAGGCTGGCAACTGGGAAAAGAATGGAGGACTCAAGTGCTGAGCAAAACAGAGGAGTGAAGTTTATTAGTAAACTCCGGATGACAACATCCAAAACAAACAGAAAGCTGATTTCGAGGAACAGGTGGACGGGGGTGCCGTCACGCGCTCCCAAACCGGACACGCTATCCAGCGGACTAACTATTCCTCGCCTGGGGATCCTGGACACAGAATGCAGATGAGAGAGAGAAGGTCTTCGACAACAGGTAAGACAAACCACAAATGACACACCGACACAGAAAGAGGGCATAGGCCTGAATAAATAGGAAAAGGGAGATGAGTAACAGGTGTAAGGCTGATGGAGCGCACAGTGCTGTGAATCAGCACTGATTGCTCCCCCACGTGCGGTAGCCGGTGACAGGACGTAAACAACCCACCACATGTAGCTGTTAGTGGCAGGAGTGAGTCAGAGAGGGGTGCCCGATCGTGACAGAATCCCTCCCCTCAGGGATGCCTCCTGGCATCTCCAGAAGACTCACCATGACGCCGATGGAACTGGGCTATGAGGGCGCGATCCAGTATATCGCGGGCCGGAATCCAGCATCTCTCCTCCGGACCGAAACCCTCCCAGTCTACCAGATATTGGTGACCCCTACCCCTGCGCCTCACATCAAGGAGTCGTCGTACAGTGTAAGCAGGCAACCCCTCAATGAGTCTGGGAGGCGGTGGGGCAGAGGTCTGGGGTTGGAGAGGAGAGCGAATAACGGGCTTGACCCTAGATACGTGAAATACCGGATGGATTCTTTTAAGCAGAGGGGGTAGTTTGAGTCGAACCGTCACCGGGTTAAGCACTTTGGTCACGACGTATGGTCCAATGAATTTAGGTCCCAGTTTACGTGCGGGCAGCTTGAGAGGGATGTCTCGGGTCGACAACCAAACCTTCTGACCACACACGTAAAGTGGGGGCTTAGAACGGTGACGGTCCGCCAACGCCTTGTTCCTTTCGCCAGTCCGGATAAGGGCTTGTCTGGCGAGCCTCCATGTCCGGAGGCATCTTCGAATGAACGCAAGCGCGGATGGAACAATGGCGTCGGGTTCTTGTGAGGGGAATAAGGGGGGCTGGTAGCCTAAGCAGCACTGGAAGGGTGACAAACCCGTAGACGAGACCGGGAGGGAGTTATGTGCATACTCGACCATGGCTAATTTGGAACTCCAAGTCAAAGGCTCTGCTGACGCCACGCAACGCAGGACTCTCTCCAAGTCCTGATTGGCCCGCTCGGACTGACCGTTAGTCTGCGGATGGTAACCGGAGGAAAGGCTCGCTGTCGCCCCCAGTAATCTACAGAACTCAGTCCAAAATCTGGATGAGAATTGGGGACCCCTGTCAGAAACCACATCAACCGGGAGGCCATGGATGCGGAAGACGTGATCAAGGACAATGACCGCCGTCTCCCTCGCTGAGGGTAGTTTGGGGAGGGGAATGAAATGAACCGCCTTTGAGAACCTGTCCACCACGGTGAGGACCACGGTATTGCCACTAGACGGGGGTAGGCCTGTGACAAAGTCCATGGCGATGTGGGACCAGGGTCTCGAAGGGATAGACAGCGGTCGGAGAAGCCCAACTGGGGGTCGATTAGAGCCCTTCCCCACCGCGCACACCGGGCAGGCCAACACGAACTCCCGAGCATCCCGCGCTACCGACGGCCACCAGAACCGCTGCTTAATCAGCGCAAGTGTCCGAGCCACTCCTGGGTGGCAAGCTAGCCCAGAGGAATGGCCCCACTGAAGGATGCTGGTTCGAACCGACTCCGGTACAAATAACAGACCCTCTGGGCACCTCGCGGGGATGGTGACGCCGTCAAGTGCCTCACGGACCCTGGATTCCACCTCCCAAGTGACCATCGCAATCACCCGGCTGGGCGGCACGATGGGCACCGGAGAAGGGAATCCAGGCTCCACTTCAAAAATCCGCGAGAGTGCGTCCGGCTTACCGTTCTTACTCCCTGGGCGATAGGAGATGGTGAAATTAAAACGCCCAAAGAATAGAGCCCAGCGGGCCTGCCGAGAATTTATACGTCTGGCGGAACGGATGTACTCGAGATTTTTATGGTCGGTCCAAACCAGAAAAGGAACCCCCGCACCCTCCAGCCAGTGACGCCACTCCTCCAAGGCCAACTTGACCGCCAGCAACTCCTTATTCCCAATATCGTAGTTCCGTTCCGAGGGGGTCAGACGATGGGAAAAAAAAGCGCAGGGGTGTACTTTGTTGTCGGAAGGTGATCTCTGAGACAAAATAGCTCCAACTCCCACCTCCGACGCATCTACCTCCACAATGAATTGGCGAGACGGGTCTGGGTTAATAAGAATCGGGGCCGAAACGAAGCGGCTCTTAAGCTTTTCGAAGGCCTCTAGGGCCTGTTCAGACCAACAGAATCGCCGTCGTGTGGAGGTAAGATTAGTCAGAGGCAGGGCGATCTGGCTAAAACCTCGAATGAACCGCCTGTAAAAATTGGCAAACCCCAGAAATCGCTGGACCGCTTTACGATCTTCTGGGGTGGGCCAATTAGCAACTGCTTCTACCTTGGCCGGGTCCATCCGAATGCCTTCCGGCGACAAAATAAACCCCAGGAACGGAACTGATTGTGCGTGAAACTCACACTTCTCCAGCTTGGCGAATAAGCGATTCTCTAGAAGCCGCTGTAACACTAGCCTGACGTGCTGGATGTGGTCACGCTCGTTCTGGGAGAAGATCAGGATGTCGTCGAGGTATACAAACACGAAACGGTTGACCACGTCTCGGAGCACGTCATTTACGAGTGTCTGGAAGACTGCGGGGGAGTTAGAGAGTCCAAAAGGCATTACCAAATACTCAAAGTGGCCTGTAGGGGTGTTAAAAGCAGTCTTCCATTCGTCCCCCTTCCTAATCCGAACCAGGTGGTAAGCATTGCGTAGGTCTAACTTGGTAAAAATGGTCGCCCCCTGCAAGAGTTCGAACGCTGAAGACATTAACGGCAAGGGGTGGCTATTCTTGACCGTAATGTCATTCAGCCCCCGATAATCAATGCAGGGACGGAGCGATCCATCCTTCTTCTCCACAAAGAAAAACCCCGCCCCAGCCGGAGAGGAAGAAGGGCGTATAAACCCGGCTAATAGAGATTCATTGATGTATTTCTCCATGGCCTCCCTCTCAGGACCGGAGAGCGAATAAAGGCGCCCCTTCGGGGGAGAAGTGCCAGGTAGTAATTCAATCGCACAATCATACGGGCGGTGCGGAGGAAGAGATGAAGCCCGGGACTTACTGAACACCGCCCTCAGGTCATGGTAAGCCTCTGGAACATTAGCCAGGTCGACTGGCTCCCCCTGTAACACAGAGACAGACATGACAGGGGATGACGCAGACACCAAACATTGAGACAAACAAAAAGGACTCCACTCTAATACAGTGTGGTGAGCCCAATCAATGCAAGGGTTGTGCTTAATAAGCCAGGAGTGCCCCAAAACTACTGGAGCGGAGGGAGAGTGGATCAGGAGGAATCGAATCTCCTCAGTGTGATTGCCCGATATGGTCAGGTGAACGAGTCCCGTGATGGCTGTGATCTTGGTGAAGGGGGTGCCACACAGGGTCTTGGCCGAGATGGGTTCGGCTAGAGGAGAAACGGGGATGCCCCACTCCCTGGCTAGCTCAATGTCCATGAAATCCCCCTCCGCTCCCGAGTCAATGAGCGCTGCCACCGTGTGGGTGATCCCCTCCGATTGGAGTACTGCCGGGAGGGTGGGTGGGCCACCAGAGGGCAGTAGAGCGGCAGTCACGCCTACCGTGCACGGTCTCTCACCCGAAGAAGACTGCCTCTTGTGGGGACAGACGGTGATCATATGGCCCGCCTCTCCGCAGTAGAGACACAGCCCGTGGGCAATCCGATGCCGCCGTTCCCGGGCCGTGAGATGAGCGCGGCCGATCTGCATAGGCTCCTCTTCAGCGAACCCAAACCGTGGTAATGTGGCGCTTCTAGCGCTGGACGGTGGATCAAAGCTCTCACGCCTGTGCGGATAGCGGTGTTGTGACCTGAGCGCCAAGCGAAGATCCACCCGAGTGGCGAGTTCGACCAATCCATCGAGTGAGGGGGGCAGCTCCTGGGAGTAGATCTCGTCCTTTATCTGCTCCGCCAGTCCGTGGAGAAAGTGGTCCCACAACGCCCTGCTGTTCCAGCCGCTCGATGCGGCGAGCGTGCGGAACTCAATGGCGTAATCAGACACCGTTCTGGTTCCCTGTCGCAGTAGCGATAGCGCCCGTGCTGCCTCATTGCCTAGAGCTGATCGGTCGAAGACCTTACGTAGCTCCTGGGAGAAGTTGGAGTAGGAGCTGCAGCACTCATGTCTGTTGTCCCACATCGCTGTACCCCACTCTCTCGCGCTACCGGCCAGATGCATTATCACGAACGCCACCTTGCACTCCTCGGTGGGGAAACAGGAGGGCTGCAGTGAGAAAGTCAGGGAGCATTGGGATAAAAACGAACGACAGGATGTGGGTTCACCTGAATAAGGAGCCGGCGGATTCAGGCGGGGTTCCGATCGACGCAGAGGGGGCGTCTCCTCAAAAGCGGGTGCCGCTACGGCAGGATCCACCGATGGACCGACCTGGAGCTGATCGAGTCGTTGGGTGATGACGGTGAGTTGTTGAGATAGCCTGGTCAGGGCTTGATGAGAAGCCTGTATCTCATCTTGTTGACGTCCGAGGAGAATCCCCTGTTGTGCGAGGGCGTGGCGGATCTCCTGGTCTCCAGCTGAGTCCATATCTGGTCGGTGTGTTCTGTCAGGCTGGCAACTGGGAAAAGAATGGAGGACTCAAGTGCTGAGCAAAACAGAGGAGTGAAGTTTATTAGTAAACTCCGGATGACAACATCCAAAACAAACAGAAAGCTGATTTCGAGGAACAGGTGGACGGGGGTGCCGTCACGCGCTCCCAAACCGGACACGCTATCCAGCGGACTAACTATTCCTCGCCTGGGGATCCTGGACACAGAATGCAGATGAGAGAGAGAAGGTCTTCGACAACAGGTAAGACAAACCACAAATGACACACCGACACAGAAAGAGGGCATAGGCCTGAATAAATAGGAAAAGTGAGATGAGTAACAGGTGTAAGGCTGATGGAGCGCACAGTGCTGTGAATCAGCACTGATTGCTTCCCCACGTGCGGTAGCCGGTGACAGGACGTAAACAACCCACCACATGTAGCTGTTAGTGGCAGGAGTGAGTCAGAGAGGGGTGCCCGATCGTGACATTAACAAGTGTTGTATCAGATATGTTTTGCTGAATAAAATAAAATGTTTTAGTACAGTTGTCCTTTCATGGTCATGTTGATGAGAGAAGAATGCCTTGACTATTCACAGATTAGTAGCAAAAATAGTTTGTTGTGTTTGATGCCTCAGCTCTAATTGATACAACTTTTGTATCAATTAGATACTTTTTTTATTGCATTAATAAAAAATGAAAATGGATCTGGAAAATGTATGTTATTCTAAAATTCCGTTCATGATTCATCTTTCTCAATGTGTTGAAGAGATGCATATTATATATGCCACTGCCACCAACACACAAAAATCTGTCTATTTGTCTATACAGTGTGCTAAAAGTTTAAACATTTTTATTTTGAACATTAATGAACATTAAATAAAAAAGGAACAAATATATATATATATAAATATATATATATAAATTATTATTATTAAATGCTGTTCATTGTTAGTTTATGATACTTAATTCATTAACTAATGTAAACAATTAAACCTTACGTAAAGTTTAAGAAACAGGAAAAGCCACCTGTTTGATAAAAAAATAAATGTTGTGTATTAAGATACTTAACAATTATTCAATACTCTGAAGAAGACTGTTGTCCTTTATATGCTTAATGCAGCATATGTGAATCTGACACTGCCTGTCTCTGCTTGAGAGAATACAAATGTGTTTTCGGTCATGTGACCTTTTTCTATAAACAGTTGGTGCCAGGCTGGCTCTGAATTCAGAATGGGCTGCTAGTGTCTGTTGGCTCGGTGTAAGAATTTGACAGGTTTTCACTGGTTCCCTGAGATGCTGATAGAGCTAGATTGTGGCTGCAGGTGGTGGGTTGGCCATCAGCTCCTGACACATCAAGAATGTTTGTGTGTAAGTTACAAACTTTTTTCACGGGAGAGCTTTTACAGACATGAGGATGTTGGTATTGTTCATGGAAGTAAAGAAGACGCTGAACGAAGTCTCAAATATATTTCCATTCCTACAGGGCAGCCAGTAATTGTCTTAATAACCATGATATTGCTGTCCTTTCTTATTTAACAATGAATAAGAATGAACAGTTTGATTATTAACAATGACATGTTTATAGACCTGTTTGGATAAACAAGGTGTTTTTTTTCCCTTTCAGTTTCACTTGAGCTGCTGGAAATACTGGAGTTTTGCCCAGTGACTGCAGCTGAAGGAGGAAGTCTAAATATGGTCATTGGTGAAATTGATTTATCTTGACATCACAAAACGCAACAACCACACAGTCAGATTAGAAATGGCTATTCAGAGAAAATGCAGTTATAATCAAAGTTATAGTTGTGTTAAGCCTATAATTGTATCAGTTTTAGTTAAATAAAGGTTATTAGAACATGATATGTTTTATAGTGAGGAAATGCACATTGTTTTTGAACTCCCCAAAAAAATATTGTGTTTTCTCATGTTTATATCCTAATTGTTAACATCAATTAATCAAATCTTTTTGAAAAGCCTGTATTAGAAATAAGCATATTTTCATATATAGATATATTGAAATTAGTGGGGTTTTGTTTAGAGGTGGACTTCGGTAGGAACCTTAGAGATATAATCATGCAAGATGCAACCCATTTAGAGATATAGTCCTTCTAGAGGTCTGCTACCCGACCCGAACCCGCGGGTCCCGAAATGCTATCGGGTTTCGGGTCGGGTTTCGGGTTAATGTTTAATGGATAGCTTCGGGCTCGGGTCGGGTTCGGGTTTGTAGCTAAACCAAAACTATATGCAGAGGCTTCGCTGCTTTCATAGACGCACGCACACACATATCAGAGATCGCGCACAAACAGCACGGAAACTTTTATTAGTAAAATAACTTCGACAGGCTACTGACTCGCAAGTCACAACATTATATTTATCTGCAATGAGGGGGTAAAATCGCTGTTTTTGAAGTAACTAAGCCTCATTGCTTGTAGAGAGAGACGCGCAGACGCAGGTTCACATGCACGCGCAACATTCAAATCCCCTTCTCTCTCGGTCTCTCTCTCTCTCTCTCTCTCTCTCTCTCTCTCTCTCTCTCTCTCTCTCGCTAATTCAAATAAATGATTAATGCATTCAAATAAATACAATCTTATTTAAGATCTTATGTCTGATTTAAAGTAGACAGAATGCTAACGAACCTTAACTGACAAAAAATGACCATAATTTGCACGGAGGAAGAATTATCTTCTTGTCCATACAAAATTCATAAACTCGGCAGAATGTATGTGATCGCTTCTCCTGATGTTCACAAACTTTCATAACTGGTAAATGTTTGTGAAATGGCAGAGCCTTGATTAATCTGTTTCTTTGCATGCAATCGCGAAATGCAGCCTTTTTCCTTTTTTTTGTTGGCTATTCGTTGTGTGTGTGGGGGGGGGGGGGGGGGGGTTCGGGTCGGGTTCGGGCTCTAAATTTAACTGTGCCGCTCGGGTACGGGCCGGGCTCGGGCTTCAGTTTTGAGCCCGTGCAGACCTCTAAGTCCTTCCCATTTGGAGCAGCCCCAAGAAAGCCCCAAGTAGGTTAAGAACGTTTTTTTACCACGAGACGGTACTGCAAAAAGCATAAGCAATATAAAGGGTTGTCTCTGCATTTAACCACTTATGTCAATGCATCAGTTCTTTTGTAATAATACAAATATCACGAATGTTGCAAAATTTTTTAAAATGTAATTACAGAACACATTAAATATTTATATTAAATATCTAATCAGACATTTACAGAGAGTTTTATTAAAAATGTACCTATGCCCATAAACTGTCCAGAAATGATTTTATTGAGCCTAAACATAATTTGCATTGCAGATTCATTATGTGTGACAAAAAGTATGGCTGCGTATTTGTGTGTTAGTTAGAGCCAAGAGTAGTCTTACTGTGTATAATCATAATAATGATTTACTATAGGCCTATTATTATATATAACCAACTATCCATAATTTTATTTATTATGCATTATTTGTTTAACATTGTTACAAATGAGCACAAGTATGCAAAAGGCAGCAGGTCCAAATGCAGTTTAAGGTCCTTTAATGATAATGCACAGAGATATACGTGCAAAATACATGACAGAACCAAGAAAGAGTCACAGGAAATACAGGAGGTAACACTTATCAACAACTCACACAGACAATAGCAAACGGGGTCTTAATATACACAAACACAGGACCAAACAGGAAATGGAGGACAGCTGAACCAGGTAGACACTAATGAAAACACAGCATGATGGGAACCATTTCATGTCCATGACCAGAAAAACAGGCAGGAACACAAAACAGAGGAACTGTGCCTACTGTGCCTCACTAATGCCTCACAGTGGTTCAAGCAACCAGGTGTGACAAACATATTCCCAGGGAACACATACTGACCAAAAATGTATAACCTGAATGCAATGTAAGTCGCTTTGGATAAAAGCATCTGTTAAATGCATAAATGTAAATGTAAAAATGTTACATCTATATTGCACATCTGTATATACAATATATTGTCTGTTGTCTTTTTGTCTATTGAGTATTGTTCCTGTGGCTCAGTGGTAGAGCATTGTGTTAGCAGTGCAAAAGTTGTGGGTTCAATTCCCAGGGAACACACATACTGATAACAATAAATGTATAGCCTGAATGTGTACAGTAAGTCGCTTTGGATAAAAGTGTTTGGTAAATGCAATCTAATGTTGCACCAATCACCTTTTGTTTTGTGCCATTTAGTTTTGTCATGTTTAGGGGTATGGTAATGTCCCCACAATAACAGACCAATGTGTAAAACTCTTGGACATATTTAAATATTCTGGGCCATGAACTGAAAATATTTCACATACTTTTTAGGCTGTTTTAGGCACAAGTCTTAGGCTGAGATTACCCTTACATAGTCTGTCGTGATCACATTAATCCATGCTTTTCTTAAGTAATCTGCATTTACGAAAACATGAAATTATTAAAGATAAACAGACAAAATTATGATTAAAAATGAACAGAAATGAGCTATCGAGCATATCTCACTTTTTAAACGAGACTGGAAAGACCGGTAAGACCAGCAGAGAATTCCAAACATTAGCTAAAGTCACTTTTTTAATTTGCAGTTGAAAGGCTGTAACACTCAACAAGACCACAGCCTAAAGTGCGGGGATTCATTTACTGAGAGAATGCAGTCTCTTATGTGTCTTTTGTCATATTTGACAGCTGTTAAAGCAGGTAAGCCAGTTTACAGCTATGCTTGTTATCATGATGTGCACATCAAGTCAAGTCAAGTCAAGTCTGCTTTATTGTCAATTCTTCCACATGTACAGTACATACATACAGAGAATTGAAATTGCGTTACTCTCAGACCCTTGGTGCATACAGTTAACATTAAACACTGACAGTAGACATTCAAATACAGATAAATACAGTTTAACCATATGTACATACAAACTATACAGGTATACAAATAAGGACATTGCAGAAAAATAAAAATAAATAGACAATAAAAAGAGATAGATAAAGTAAAGTGGCATAAGGCACATGGCAGATAGAGTGCAAACCAGTTAAATAAAACAAAAACTGTGCAGATGTCTTTATCAGACTGACAGAAGAGGTAGATTATAGACAATGCTGGATGAGGTAGAGATCATGCCAGTGCTGCATAAAGTGACTGGTGCGGGTCACGGTTGTAAGGGGGGGGGGACCTGGGGGTATGGACATTGGGGGGGGGGGGCGGGGGGGGCTGGGGTAGTGTCAGAGTTCAGTGTTTTTGTGGGGTAAAGGAGGGGAGGGGGGGCAAGGACGGGAGGGAGTTCAGCTTCCTGACAGCCTGATGGACGAAGCTGTCCTTCAGTCTGCTGG